>PVKZ01000654.1:20428-678190 GCA_004027375.1 Macroglossus sobrinus | reverse complement strand
GGTCAGAACTATGAATCAGAACACAACATGAGTGTGGGAAAGAGAGGCCATCAGACACTAAACCACACCCTACAAAACTCGTTCAAGTAGCCCAGCAGAAAACTGGTCGAGAGCACAGGTGATCCTTAAACAACTCACAGGTTAGGGGCACCCACCCCTGTGCAGTCAAAAGTCGGCATGTAACTTTTGACTCCCTCCAAACTTAATTAATAATCTATTGTTGAGCAGAAACCTTACCAATAACATAAATGCTTGATTAATATGTATTTTATACATGTATTATATACTGTATTCTTAAAATGAAGTAAGCTAGAGAAAATGTTATTGAGAAAATCGTAAGAGGAAATACATTTAAGAATTTACTGAAAGCATTCACACATAAATAGACCATGCAGTTAAAATCCATGTTGTTCAAGAGTCAACTATATATGCATTATAGTACGGTAAAGCTCATTGGACAGGAGCGTAGAGCACAGTCTATCACTTCCTTTCTCATTGGCTGACAGCACATGGTCCCTTCAGAACATAAGAAAAACAGACATTGCAGTAGACTCTCATGGGTTGCATGTATATGTATGTATGTATGTATGTATGTATGTATGTATGTATGTATGTATATATATATATCCTTAGAAATTATGAATATGAAACCATCTCAGAGACAATCAGCTTTATAGCAAAATTAGTACTGTATGAGGCAATACTACATGTAATGTGCATGTACTTAAAAATTATTTCGTATTAAAATATATCATCTTTAATGCAGACTTTTCGTGATTTTACACCTACTGTATTCCCTATGACAAATTAGTTCAATAATTACAAAACAAGACAATGCCTATTTTTGAACAGAAACAAGTTGACCACCTGTGCCAAATTTTCTCATCTTATGGGGTATTTTTGTCGTGCCTGTTATTGTATACTTAGAAATTCCTAGGGACTGATGGCATGGCCACCTGCTTTTGTAAATAAAGTTTTATTGTAACACAGCAGACTCATTCTTTTAGGTCTTGGCTGTGGCTGCTTTCGTGGTGTAAAAACGGAGTTGAACAGTTGTGAGAGAGAACATTAAGCTCTCATTATCTAAAATAGGTACTATCAGTCCCCGTAGAGAAAATGTTTGTTGTCTCTTGCTGTAGATACTCATAATGTTTTTGTCCTTTTTAAGCAGATAGAGGGGATTTTATGGACTCAGAGGATGAATTAACATAAACTACTTACCTCTATTTCTGTGAATCTTCAAAAATAAACTACACCAGCATCCATCTTGAATGTGTTAAGGAAAGAATTGCCTAGAGCAGAGCTGTCCTATATAATCACAGTGCTTGTCACTTAGGCAATTTAAAATTTTCTAGTAGCCACATTAAAAAGGTAAAAAGAAACAGGTGAAATTAATTTTACTGATATATTTTATTTAACCCACTATGTTCAAAATATTGTCATTTCAACATGTAATCCATAGACAAAATTAGTAATAGCATGTTTTACACTTCCTTTTTGTTCAAAGTCTTTATACCCCAGTGCGTATTTTACACCGATAGCACACCTACATTCAGAGTGGCCTGGAGGCAAGGTGAAGCCTGTGACATTTACATGCCGCTTTAAAAAGTACTTGGGTCCTACAGAAGTAAAGACAAGAGACCCTGTTCTGAAAGACTTTCTTACTTGGATACTTAATTACTTACGCAATTGTTTTGCACTTTTCTGAGTATCAAAAATGTGCCATCACGGTGGACATTAGGAAAAGCCACCTAGGTTTCTGGAGGGACTGTTGCTGACCAGAGCATAACAAGATCAGAAAGCGGACCACCGAAGAAGAGGATGGGAGGAGATTTCAATCTTTAAACACCGTGTATATGCTTACCCTCTTTTTTTTTTTTTTTAAACCAGAAAAAGTCAGCAGCTGACAGCTGGTAGTTCCCTGAGCATGGCCTGGGGACACATATGCACCCATCTGAACTAGACTGGAAACTCAGGAGCCCAACATCGCTTGAATGGCTGAGCATCTAAATACAGTCATGGGTCGTAGAAGGGCATTTGGTCAAGAGCAGGCTCGTGTATAGCAGTGCCTCACCATGCAGCCTGGGTGTGTAGAGGCCGACAATCTAGGTTCTTGTGAGTGCACATTATGATGTTTGCACAATGACGGAATCACCTGATGATGCCTTTCTCAGAACACACCCCTGTTGTTAAGCAGTGTGAGATGATATACCATTTCCTCTCTCTTCTCCTCTTTCCCTTCTTTGATGCCTTCTGAAGAGCCCTGTCTTCCATCTCCTTTCATTCAATGTGCCTTCAAGTACATGGAATTATGTGGATAGTTAGTTATTCTACCACGAATCATAATACTTCCTATTGATCGGTTTTGTCAGTCTTTCACCTTTTTAAGAATCTGGTTAAAAACTTACTCTCTTTGTTTTAATTTAAAAAAAGTGAAAAGAGAGATTCTGGTTATATTGGGAGCTAGATTAAGAAATGGAGAAAGCCTTCAGTGAAATATAGATTTTGTTTTCTGTGTGTGTGTGTGTGTGTGTGTGTGTGTGTGCGATATTTGTGTTAAATACTCTTAAGTCACCTTACATTATTTCCATATTTTACATAATCTACCTACCAAGTGACCAAAAAACACTTCATCCTTTTCAAATACAGAAACAAAATACTTGCGTATTCCACGGGCAGGTACTGGCTAGAGGTGGCTGATCTTTCTAATAATCAGAGAACCCAGGGCCACGGAGAGAAGTGTAGCACAAACCAGGCCTCTCCCGGTTTACTGTGGGCAGGAAGGAGAAGAAGGATGGTGATTTTTATTTTTTTGGCATGCATATTTTCATCACCTCTATTTCACCCGTGGCAGATATCATTAATCAACCACTACGCTCCTTCCTGCTGAGCACAAATATGAGCTCAGAGACTTTCTAAATGTGACACTCTAGGAAGGCACGATCGAACGAGAGGACTTGGCATACGAGATAAAACCTGCTTCACATCTCTGGTATGCAGAGCAGGGTTAGCATCCAAGACCGTAGTTAAAAGATAAGAAGCTGCTTATATTCTATAATAAAATATCCTTTATGGCCACCTGAAGATAGTCCTAAGAAGTTCCGAAGGGCAAGGGTAAAGGAGATGTATTTGTCATGAGTCAGGTGAAGAACAAGCAGCATTAAAAGCAGATAAAAGCTATCAAATCTTTTTATAAAAATTTTTATTCATTAAATATTTATTGAACAATTATCAAGAGTATAAACATCTGAGCTTTTAGAGGTTTTCTCCTCATTTTCTTGTTCTAAATATTTTACCAGAAGTTTCTATTTCCAAATTCCTTTCTGTGAACTGCAGAATTTTAAAATAATGGAACCTACTCTAAATAAAGTCACCTTTTCTTCATCCTCTCCATTTGTTAGCTATTGATGTCTCGTGAATAAGTTTTACAAATCTGTTTATTCACCAATTTGTTCCCTGCCTATGCAACCCTTCTAGGCATTGTATGTATTGCTATTGCTTTGTTTTGCTCGGATCTTGTTTTTTTTAATTACGAAGGACACCTAAATTAATACGGGCCCTGCTACTATGAAGTTTATTTGCTGCCTATTGACTTTTCAGTGTTGTGAGCAAAACAACATTTATTTTCCTATCAACTTAGCTATTCATATAATGTGACTCACTTTAGGTCTTCTTTCCTAGAGTGTATCGCTCCACCTTCTTTTCATTGCTGAGTTTTTTTTGTTCCCTTATTTTTAAACAAAGAATCCATTCTATAAAGAAGATAGAATACAGTATTTGCTGCCTTTCTTATTCATTTTAAAAGAAACAATGCCTTTTTGTGGCAATAACTCACCTACCCAGAGGTCATTTTTCCAATAATGTCAGTCGTAGAAAACACAGCTCAAAGAAAAAGGCCTCTGAGAAGTTAAAATAAATGCCATAGATCTCATTCACTAAGCTCATACGTTTTGTTCCATCTTCTTACTCTGTCATTCAGCAACTGTCTTTTCCCTTTTTAGTCACAATCCTACTAAACCTGGTTACCTAGTGTCTTAGCCCGTAGAAGATTAAAAACAACTAATTCAAAGGAGATCAAGAAGCATCTGGAAATCAGCGTGATGGCTGGTAATGAAGAAGAAGATAGAAAAAGTACCAGACTCAAGAATTTGAAAATTATAGCAATGAGGGGCCATTTTATGTTTGGTCAGATAATACTACCTACTGTAGTAATCTCCACTACACTTGAAATCGTGTTTCTAACTATGTCTTTGAGTCTTCGAGTTTATTTCATGTTCAATACTTTCTTATTTAAGAAGAGATGGATCTGTCGTTTACTGGGAGATTCCTGCCTAACGGAGGGGATGTGATCAAAAGGAAAGAGAACAGGTTTAGGAGCACGATACTTTGGCTTCCTACTCATTCCTACTTCCTGTGGAACCTGGCATCTCTTAGTCTCATTTTCTTTATAAAATAGAGAGAACAATTAAAGGGTTCATATTCACATAGTACCACCTTAACAAAAGGGGATGCCAGAATCCCACAAACAGTCCGAAGTCTCAGGCCTAAAAGTGTTAGAAGAAAGAAAAAAACAAAATCAAATGTGAAGGGTATGACAAAGAAAAGATAAGATCGAGTGGTGGGTTGGAGAGGGGTAAGCTGGGGAGGATTTTTAAATGCCACAGTACACAAGAGAAGGAAGTATTTTACCTCATTTCTCTTGTCTGAATATTATTTAAATTTATTTATTTTCAAATAGACTTTTTTTTAGAGCAGTTTTAGGTTCCCACAAAACTGAGAGGAAGGTACAGAGAATTTGCATACCCCCTACCCCCACATATACATAGCCTCCCCCATTATCAACCTCCCCCATCAGACTGGTGCATTTATTACAATCAATGAACCCACGTTGACACAGCAGCAGCAGCCAAAGTCCACTGCTTACATTAGGGCTCACTTTGATGTTATGCATTCTATAGGTTTGGACAAATGTATAATGAATGATGTGCCTATCATTCTGTATCATACAGAATAGTTTCACTCTCCTAAAAATCCTCTGTGCTCCACCTATTCATCCTTCCCTTCCCATCCCCTGGCAACAACTGATGTTTTTACTGTCTCCATATCTTTGCCTGTTCCAGAGTGTCATACAGTTGGAATCCCACAGTATGCCGCCTTCTCAGATTGGCTTCTTCCACTTAGTGTTATTCATTTAAGTTTCCTCCACGTCTTTTTGTGGCTCATTTCCTTTTAGCACTGAATATCATCCTTTGTTTGAATGTACCACAGTTTATTTTTCCACTCACCTGCTGAAGGATATCTTTCATGCATGATTCCAATTTTTGGCAATTATGAATGAAGTTGCTAGAAACATCCATGTGCAGTTTTTTTGTGTTTAACTCCATTGGGTAAATACACAATTGCTGGATCGTGTGGTAAGAACATGTTTAGTTTTATAAAAAAAACTGCCAAACTATCTTCCAAGTGGCTGTACCATTTTGCATTCCCACCAGCAGTGAATGAGAATTCCTGTTGTTTCACATCCTCACCATCATTTGGCGTTGTCGGAGTTCTAGCTCTTGGCCATTCTGATAGGTGTATGGTGGTATCTCATTGTTGTTTGAATTTGCATTTTCCTTTTGTGATATGATATACAGCCAGTTTAGGAAATTTTTAAGTGAAATGCACTCCTCTCCACCTTCCAATCACATAAAGTTATTCACCACACTGGAAGAATGTCTTTTCATTCATTCACTCACTTGGCTTTTAACATATGTGATGGGCCTACTACATACCAGGTACTGCGCTGCTTGCTATACAACAGCAAAGTAACTGTGGTTGTTAAAAAAATAATAATAATACCAGGAGTGTTTTCTATTCTACTATCTCCAAAATCCTGAAAAATATGGAAGCTCCTCTCTAGAACACTTGACTTGTGTCAAATTTGAGTTGACATTAAAATGTGAGTCAACATTTAGTGGTGACAGAGGGAATCAGGGTTGATGTTGAATGAATGTTTTTTCAAATAGAGAATTAGCTGAACTAAGGAAGGTATAGGAAAAGAGGAGATGGTCTTGAGTGGGCAATTGGTAAGCAGAAGACTTCTCTTCTAACCATTGGCTGTTGGTCATTGGTACGGCATCAGTCCCTGCGAAGACCTTATGGATAGATCGGTGTTAGGTCAACAGGACAGAAAGTATTTCTTACTGAAGGGGTACAGCCCTTGATTTTGGCAAGTGGTCTCTTGTTTATCAGCCTAACATTAGATCAAGTCTTCACTTTAAGCTTAGTCTTCTACCACACCTCAATAATCTCAATAATGCAAAAAAAAAAAAAATCTGTCATTTATATTTGTATCATTTACATGAGATTATATCTGAAAGATGGATTTATATGTTGTAGTTACTAGATAAGATGACTTCATTTAAATATGATGCTTACTACTTTAAACACTCAGTAAAACACCAAAGAAAAGTTACTTTAATCTGGAACATAAAGAAAGGGGCTCAAAGTCATATGGTCTTCCACGTGGCCGATCCTAGCTCTAAGCATAGAAAAAAAAAAAGTAGTCTCATATTGTCTTAGAATTTGTTTTCTTCTTTTTATTATTTTTGCCTTGCAAATCTTGGAATTAGGATTTCAAAGACCCTGGGGATTCTCAAGCGATCACCTGCTTCATTTTACTGATCAAGAATTTAAGCTCAAAGAGGCTAAACAATGCTTACGGCTGTCTGTTATAGTGGTAGCAGAGAGTTTACTGGACACAGGCTCAGGGGAAAGGCACAGCTGTTACTTCTTTCTCAGAAAAGACTTTCAGGCTGAACGACATCTGGACCACGATCTCTAACATAGCTATCGAGAGTTTTGTAAAGAAGACAGAGGTGCTTCCATAAAAGGAATTATTGATCAGTTATTGCCACCTCCATTTATCTGCAGTACCTAGAGTAGCTTTTCTCTGCTAAATTTGATAGCAGTTAGCATGAGTTTCAGCCTTTGCCCCTCTCCCTTTACGGAAGTTGCCACCGTGAAATGTGGAGGGTTGTTTCTTTGACTCTCACAGCTCCCTCTGTACCACTTTCCTTTGGCAGCAGGACACGCACTGGCTGTTTATCTAACAAAATTGTAACTGTGTGTGTGCACGCTTGTGCGTGCATGTAAAACCCGGTGGGCGAAGGACTTTTACTGCCCAATTTAACAACTCAGTAAATGAGATTTTACATTACACGTTTTTTTTTTCTTTCTGTATGATGAAGAAACAATTGGTCTTTTAATTTACAGTCTTCTCTTAAAAAGAAGGTTGCATCAGCTATAATAAATTCCGGATAAAAATGTTTCTGCTAATTCATTTTTCACCGAGCCAACCAGTCTGCCAACAAGCTGCTTCTTTATTTGAATTCAAATTGATAGTGAAATATTTTAAAGCAATACATTTGTGGCTTCTTTTCTTTTCTTTTCTTTTGGATCATTTAAAATCCAATATTGCACAGAATGTAATTATCTCTTTCAATAAATATTTGCCGTGACTTTGGAGTTGTACTATTTTAGAAGCAGAAGGTAAACAAAAATGCACTGAACCAAGAAAGGAAATCCAAGACTTTGATGGACTACGTGACGGTAAAGAAAGCACTTAACCTTACTGGGTCTCATTTTCTCCGTTTATAAAACAATAGGATTGGACTGGAAGATCTTCAATGTCTCATCTAGTCCAAGATGTCATGTTTCTATATACTTGGCCAAGAAATGTAAGAATCTTATCTACTCCCAAGACTTCAAATGGCATCTACATGTAAATGATTTCCAAGTCTTTATCTGTATCCTCGTCTCTCTCTGGAACCAAAGTGTTCATTTGCTCTCTCCATTTAGATGGTGAGTAAGCATCACTAATTTAATTCCCAAGTAGAATTCCCAAGCCACCTGCTGACTTCTGGGGTAGCTTTGCTTCAGTTTTCCCAGATCAGTGGGATGGCTTTACTGTCTACCTAGTTACTTAAGCCAAAAATCGGGATTTATCCTCATTTTCTTACTCTCCTTCTCCACTAACATCCAGCTATTGGCAAGTCCTGTTCACTCTCCTTCAGAAGTTATCCTGAGTCTTTCCGCCTTCATTACCCTCATCCAAGCCCTTACCATCCCTCTCCTGGACCGCTCGGTCACACCTCAACTTGTTTCTTGGCTTTCAATCTTGCCTCTGTGCAAACTGCTTTCCATACGAAAACTAAAGTGAGCTTTAAAAATATATATAAATCAGGCCCTGTGTCCCTCTTGATGAAAACTCTTCAGTGGCTTTTTACCACACTTAGGATAAATCTGAGCACACTCTGCTTCACAAAACTCTAAATGATCTGGTTCCTGTCTTTGTCCATTGCCTCCTCTCTTTCACTTTCAACTTCCCCCATTTCACTCCAGTAACTCTGAACTTCTTTCCTTTTCTTTTATGGGCCTGTATCAGTCAGGGCTCTCCAGAAAGAGACAATAGTATATTTATACTTATATACATCAAGAGATTAATTATAAGCAGTTGACTCACATGGTTATGGAGGCCGAGAAGTCCCACAAACTGCCATGTGCAAGAGGGAGGTCCAGGACAGCTGGTGGTGGATTATTGTCTGAGAGAAGGCTTGAGTACCAGGAGAACTGGTGTGAGTTCTAACCCAAGTCTGAAGGCCTAAGAACCAGGAACACTGATGGCATAAACTCCAGTCACAGGGCAAGAGAAAACCAATGGCCCTGTGCAAGGAGGCAAGCAGAGAGAGAGAATTCTCCCTTCCTCCACTTTTTGGTCCTATTCAGGACCTCTGTGGCTTGGCTGATGCCCACCCACACTGGGCAGGGCAATCTTTTTAACTCAGGCTACTGATTCAAATGCTTGCCTCAGCTGAAAACACCCTCATAGACTCACCCAGAAATCATGTTTAGCTGAATAGACCATAACCCAGTCAACTTGACACAGAATTTTTAACCATCACATGTGTCAACCTCATTTTTCACTTAAAGCTCTTGTGCTATTTCTCCCTTTTGCCTCAAATGCTTTTCCCATAATTGCATGGCTAGTTTCTTCATGTTATTCTTGAGAGTCACTTTCCCTAAAAAGATCTTTCCCTAGCCATCTAAAGTGAAGTAGCCACCTACGTGTCATGCATTTGTTCTAACTTCTGGACTATGGTTGACACAGACGGAGGGGAGGACATTTTGATGATCCCACGAGTATCTTTTTCACCTGAGGTCTATGAACTCCACAATTCCCCTGAAGTAGTCGCCATATTTTATATGTCTTTGTGCATATATGTGGTTGCCTCAAATTCTCAAGGAAGTGTGAGATTCACAGGCAGTGAAGAAACATTCAAAGCGCTGCTGGTGGCCCACTCACGAACACCCCATCTCACTTTGTTCCACCTCTTCCATTTTATCTAGAAAATTAGAATTTACATTTTATAAGGCATCACAGGTCATGCCCCCTTTGGCACCCATTCTTGCAGCCTGGCAGAGAAAAAAGTGCCCGTTTTCCCCTTGGAATAATAACAAGAAACAACAACAACAACAACAAAGTTCAATCCTAGTCATTCCTAGGCAATTATGAGGAGACAGACACGCACCACTACGCTTCTGACGGGCATCCGGTTTTATTATTCAGCTCTTACTAAAATGCTAATCCCCTGGGAGAAAAAAAAAAAGAAAAAGAAAAAAAGTCTCTGTATGAGTTCTTTAGCACATAGAAATATCTTAAAGGAAATGTGAAGTAAAAAACACATTGATGTGATTTCAAAGCTGCGGTATGACAGGGCATGACCAGAAACCTCCATTGCCATGGAGAAGGGGAAGGGTGGGGGAAGGAAGCAGCTTACATAGAGTAGGGTGAACTGAGTTGGGAAGTGGAAAGGCAAGGAGGCACATTTTCTTGAATCCATGAGCTGCGTGACAACAGAGTAAGTCACCAGGGAGAGTTGAGACTAGGATTTTATACCCTAATACGATGGTCCAGCAATAATTTTTAGAGCAATGTTAGAACGTATCCACCCAAATAAGTTCATGTTTGATTTTGACATTAACTAAAGCAAATCCCACTACACGATCTAGCCTATGTGGTAGCCTACCAATAAAAAATATAAAAACACCCACAGCTCCCAGAAGCAATGAGCTTTTTTCATTTTTTAATTTTTATTGACACCACCAGTAGACCTGCTCGTGGAATTGTTCTAGAAATCTAATAGGTTGAACAGAGTCCTAGTTTATGTCAGTGGGATGGACCAAACAGAAGCTTCTAAACGCTCTCACTTCCACTGAATTCCTGGGAAAGGAAACATTGCCCAAGAGAAGGAATTTGAGGCTCTCATTTGCATTACTAATTTTGTTATTAATCTCATTTCCCTATTCTTCTTAGCAGATATTCTAAAGAGGCACCCGTGGTGATCGATTCCAATTCTCAGATAGTAGGGAACCAGAGCATGTGAGGATAAGGAAGGATGCCATTTTTATAGTAAAAAAATGTTTCATGTGGAAGGTGGTGATTGGCCTTCGCACCCAGTATGGAGGGCTGCCTGGCTTGCCCTCCCTCTCTTCTACTTCAGCCCTGTGATGGGGTGCTGTTCGCCCCTCTGAGTCCTATAATGAAGATCATAGACAGGACTAATTTTTTTTCCTCTTTCTTTTCTTTCTCATTGTCCAAGGCTCCAAGAGCACTCAGCTTGCTCCTCAGAGATCAGAGAGAGCCTCCTCTTCCCCTCCTCATCCTCTCCCTCAAACTCAGATGACATTTGGCCCAGCTTCCTTCAGGCCTCTTCTGTGGCTCACCCAAGCAATAGGGTCCCAGCAATATGGTCACATGGGCAGAGCAAAGATACTTCATTGATGGGTAAAGGCCACCTAGACTCTGGACTGAGTTTGAGGACCTTTACCTAGATCCCCTGAAGGATGCTCCCAGGACATCCTCTGCCAGCACCACTGCAGAATGGATTTCATTGGAAAGTAACTTCCTTTTTCTTCTCTATCCATCTTCCCCTGTGGATGAGGAACTCCTCAAGGGGGGAGATTTGTCTTATCCGCTGGAGTCAAGTTGGCCCATGATTGGCTCTCAGTCAATATTGGTTCATCAAATGAATAATTATGTATGTGTCAAAACAAACAGGTTGGAAGAGTTATAAGACAGGATTCTAGGAGGAGAAAAGGCATAGGCTAAATGTCAGCAATTGGAAAATCAAGATCAATGGTTAAGTGTGTCAGAGGAAAAATATTAATTTAGACAAGTAAGTGATGATAACACTGGGAAGCAAATCCGTGAGAGATTATGGGGGGTCCTGGGGGGCTCAAAGGGAGGTATAAAACTGTATGCAGTGTACTCTATGGATGATTGGCAGTCACCAAAAATTGGAAGACTGGAAAGTGATGGAACCAAAGTGGTATTTTGGGACAACTAAGTATATGGCTATGGGCAGCTTCCTCAGGAGTAGGGAGCAAGTAGGGGCAGGTGGCCGTGCACAAACCCTGGGGGTAGCTAGGGATTGGCTTGGTCACTAGTAGAGACAGCACTCGCTGAGATCTCAAACTGTATCTTCCATTCGTCCAGGGTCCCGACCCCCTGACAAATCTCGGTTCTTTTTCTAGCTCCCATCTGCTTGGACTCCCAGGTCTGATGGGCTCTTCGCCCTTGGCTACTCAAGCAGCACATGTCATCTGGTGTGAGCATAACTGGGAAGCAGTATGGGGTGTGCTGGGGGCAGTAGCAGTGGTCAAGCAATGAAGGGGGTTGAACTGAGTCAGAGGCTATGGGGATGGAGAAGAGGGGCTGTCTTTAAAGGCAATTTCTGAGGCAGAAACTATAGAATCTGGTGAGTGACTGTGGAGCAATGAATGTGTTCAGGATTATTTTGAGGCTTTTGGACACCGAATATAGAGATATGGAAAGCGAAAGTTTAGATCAAGAGGATACATAATTCAATTTGGGACGTATGAAATTTGAATTTGAAGCAAAATTTCCAGGTGGAGGGGTCCAGGAGCTTATTGGAGACAGAGACTTGAAATTCAGGAGGCTGGTGGGGGCTGGTTATTGGTTATCGGTGATCATTCGAAGGCATGGAAACAGGTGTGAACACCCAGAGAGAGTGTGGGGAAAGAAAAAGAGGCCACAACAGAACAGGAGCCAAGTGTTAGCAGGTGGGCGGAGGAGGAGGAGCCAGCGAGAGCAACCAGGAAGGACCCGCCACAAAGGCAGAAGGAACCAGAGGAAAGCAGAGCTCAAGGAAAGGTGAGAATTTTCGGAAAGTGAAAAGAGCAGCACTACACAGGGCAGGCAGGTAGCGTAAGCCGTAGGGGATTCATTAGCGTGTTAGTGGGAGCGATTCCAGTGGAAGCCGGGGTGAGGGAGGCGTGGGAGGAAAGGAGGCGGAAACCATCGTTCCCACGCTTTGCAGCGGTGTCGGGGATCCTCACCTTCCACACTGAGTAACAGAGTCTCTGAACGACTGAACGCAAAGGAGTTCAGCATGAAAGGCAGAGGGCGATGCCTTTCATTAAGACCCCCAATCCAATTCTCTTCAATCTACCCTGCTTTCAAATTAAACCTGGAGCGTTTGTTCCTGGGCTTGCTCATGGCTGCTAACAGTAGCATAAGTGAAAGGCTTAACGATATCGTTGCCTTCTTGTTTTGTAAGAGATTATCCCACGCCTACTTTTTAACATGCTGGGAGAATAATACGAAAAACTTGCATTTCTTGTTTTTATCAATGGGAGTGCATATTTTCTCAAACATTTAAGAAATCACTTCTTGGCTCTTTTGAGTCAGAATGATCCGTCTCACATCGAAAGTTTCTCATTGTCAAGTTCAATGTCGTCAAGAAGAGTCAACACATAAATTATAAACATTCACCACAATGTGATTTATACAAGACAAAGAGGAAAAGCTAAACAAAGAACTGAATATCAGAACTGTTTCCTCTCTAGTTAAATAGCAAAAATATTTTCTCTCTCACTTTGAAGGTTTGTTTTGTCTTATTTTTTGTTTTTGATCAAAATACTAGCATATTATATTCTTTACTGTCATAAAAAAAAAAAAAAAACTCTACCCTGCCTGTGGCATCAGAAACATGTCAGCAGTCCCCTTTTATTTGTGGGGGATACGCTCCTAGGCCTTCAGTGTATACTCGAAACTGCAGATGGCACCAAACCCTATATACTATTTTTTTGCTATTTTTTACTTTTTCACTTAAAGGAAGCACTATGGCTTCTCACTGGCGTATCTGAGTTGGCAGCATCACTACTCTTGCACTCTGGGGCCGTTATTAAGTAAAGTAAGGGTAACACGAACACAAGCACTCCCATACCACGACCTTCAGTTTGATAACTGAGGCAGCTACTAAGTCGTCAGTGGGCGTCTGCAGCATGGAGGTGCTGGGCCAAGGGGACACTCACGTCCTGGGAGGGAGGAGGCGGACGTGGCAGGTTTTATCGCGCTACTCAGAATGGCAGACAACCTGAAACTTATGAATTGTTTATCTCTGGAATTTTTTGTTTAATATTTTCACACCACTGTTTGATCACGGATAACTGAGAATGTGGAAAGCAAACCTGTAGATAGCTGCAGGGGGGTAGGGGTGGGGGACGCTACTCTAAAGAGCACATTCCCCATTTTATCCACGCAGAAAGGAATCTGAGGGTGAATTTGCTTACATTCCTGGTAGATTCGCTTAGCATCAGCAGCCAAGGGTGACTAGTTAAACCCCCTGTGAGAGCAACCGGCTTATTCTGTGACCACAGACAGTCTCATTCCTGTGTGTGTCGTCATGACAAGAGGAGTCGGGTGAGAGTGTGGCATCAAGGAACGGTGGCTGATTGGTATCCAAGAGGGAGGCTGTGCTGTGGGACGAGGCCCTTACGTCAGTCAACAGAAGCGGACTCCGGTTGCTTGGGTACAGCATGGTTGGTGGCCCACAAGAATCCTCAGGAAGACCAGCAATGAGGTGATGCTGCCTGGACCCAGGCCCAGGGCCACGCTGCGGGCCAGTCTGGTGATGACCCTGTGGAGGACCCCAACAAGGCTGCACGCCGCCCTGGGGGCTGCAGCCACCCTTTGGCTGCTGAATTCAGCACCGTCCCACTCCTTTTTATCACCAGCTGCAGGGGAGCCTTCATCGTGCCCCTCACCCCAACTCAAGAAAGGCTGGGAGGATGGTCTCTGGCACTTCCAGTCTTTGGTGGGGAAGTGGCTTTGCCTCCTGAGGTTGGGGATTCCCCAGGCACAGGAAGGAGGTCACATCCTGGGCAACTAAAGAAAGAGTGACAAATGTCACTCTTGTGCTTGAGAACTGGGACTATCACTTCGCCTTCTTACTGGGCCCAGACCCAGCACAATGCCCTGCACATGGTGGGTGCCAGCAAAGCTTTTGACTTCGAATGCTCTGCCAACATACGTTCAGGTGTGTAGTTACACCTCACAGATTACTAGTGGCCGGGAGAGCTGAGTGCCTTGGTGACACATAGAATCTTGGCTTTTTAAAACTGTGGCTCTTTGGCTGAACCTGTTGTGATGTGGCCCTGTTATAGTTCACACCGTTTGATGGAATCTATGCCAACAAAACCTATTAACAAAACCCACCATCCACTCAGTGGAAATTGCCTTCTGACCCCTACGCACTCATCACAATTTGCATGATGTAAGAAATAAGGAAATAAACGTGTTTACAGCGTCTGGTGTCTGTTCAGTTAGAGGAAGGATAGCCTCAGCATTTCAAGATGAACATCTCAAAAACTGGACTCGGGTGGCAAGCGGCGTAATTTGACAGCGTTATTTGACAAGATCGTTCTTCCTCGTCACTGCCCACCAAAAGGGAGAGTGTGGAGCTGACTGACTGGCAAGCCATTCGTTTTCTGTGAAATAAGAAAAGCACTGGGGGCTTAAATGGTAAGGTAATAAAACCTGGACATCCAAACAGCTACCTTAAAATGACGTCCACACAGGCGACGTTTTTTTTTTTTTTTCCCCCTGACAGTAATGTTGGCCATTTTGACGTATGGTACGGTGCCTTGCAGTCACCGGAAACTCAGTGACTGTTTCTTGGTGATGATAACAGCTGGAGAAAACATAAATTGCCTTTTGTTTTGGTAACAAAAAAAATCTTGGCACATGTTTGGACCCTGGAGAGGCATTTTCATCTAGTATATACTAAAAGTATAGGTGAAGGATTAGATGGAGTGTGTAGGCATTACTGATTTTAATGCATTTTCATAAGATTATCGTGATTGTTAGATGAGCATTTATTGCTAAGACGGAACAGAATTCCTGCATATCCCTCACCCAACTTCCTGTGATGTTAATATGGCAAATAACCACGACACATTTATCAAAACGAAGAAATCAACAGTGATACTGTCAACTAAACTCCAGACTTCATTTGGATCACCCTTCCTTGCCCCCGATTTCTTGTCAATTTTTTCAGTACTAATTTGAGCTAGAGGGCCTAGCCTGCTCCGTTAATTCAGGAGGACTGGGGTTAGATATAAAGATGGCTCAGAAAGACTATAAAACCTGCCATTTTATGTGCCATACGTAAATATGTTTTAAATTTCGGCCCCAAATATTTTGCACGCATGATGTGATTTCATCCTCTCCAGGAACCGAGGGGGAGGGAGTGTAGATACTGTCATATCCACTTCACAGCTGAAACAGATGGACTTAGGATTCCAAGCAATGTTTGCAAGAGAGCTCAGTGGGAAGTGGCAAAGCCGGGATGCGGTCTCAGGCCTCTCTGATTCCAAAGCGCATAACTGTGGCCGTCACCACTACGGCCCAGAACGAAGGGCTTTATCACAGGTGTGGTACAGACACCACAGCTCAATCAGCAGCCTTCCTCAGGACCCACCTGCCAAAGGCCGTCTGGATCACCTGCGCTGAGCAACCTCGAGATGGGCGGGTGTCCTGCAAGAGGGACATGTGGCTCTTAGCGACCTGAGTGGTGTGTGGAACCGTTTCACCCCTTGGCACCCCGACCTTGCACATCCCAGCGGGAAGTTGTCCCTGGTGGCTTCCTGTGCGGGGCGAGTGTGGGGCTGCCTGCTGCGGGCCTGCTCTCCTAGCAGAGCAGCTGAGAGGAGCAGGGCACGAACATCCCCGTGTGCCTTTTGCTTTTCTTTCCTGAGCGTTTCAAGGTTTAATTAATGTGTGTAAAGTGATCTGAAATGCAGGAATAAAAAGAGAGCTGAGGAACTGCAGTGTCGACGATTACCTGAGGCGAGACAGCTGAGAAAGGGGAACCCAGGGAGACAAAGTGAGTCTGGGGAGACAAGAGAGGCCTTCAGCTCCGCAGCCAGCTGCTTGGCCCAGAGCCAGAGGGGGCTGTTTCTGGCAGCTTCTGCCCCAAGCATTCCTCTCAAGGCCTGCAGGGCCGGCCGCTCTGCTCAGGAGTCAGACCCCAGGGTGAATAATTCTTTAAGGGCTGAGCCAGAGCTGAGGGGAATGGGTTTGAGGACACAAATCGCAGCCAATTCTGTAACTGGCCCTGTAGAGAAGGGAACAAGACGCCATCCACCTTCCAGTATTGCCAACGTAGGACCGTCCCTGAATTACTGGATGTGGTCAATGAAGGAGTAACTAAACGTGACAAATATCGAAGAGAGGAATGAAGCAGAGTGAGTTTCCTCCGTTTCCTTTTGACAAGCACGGATACATAGTAGTGATTTAGTGCTGTCACCTGCGGGAGGCAATAAATCCCGTAGAAAGTGCTGGGGAAAAATAATGAAGTCTGAGTCACATGCTAGTTCACCGTCTCCCGGGTGTGTGTTCCTAAAAGGGCAAGGCTGTTGGTTTCCAGGAGAATGTTAAAGCTTGTGACTTCATGGGGTGAAGGCAGGTGGCATTTTATTGCAATTTAAAGCATAAAAAGAAGCAAGTAGAAAATCTTTCAGTGTAACCTGATACCACCTATATCTAGAAAGTTAGCATTATGGGGTTCTCGCCGACAGAGTGAGGATTTCTGTGCCTCTGTATACAAGTGGTGGCTATGTATACAGCCTATTCTAAACTGTTTACAACGATGGAGGGATAAAGGTTTATTTGAGTAATCCAAAGTTTATATTAAGCTTTCATCATGTTTTTATGTCCTGGTTGGGCTACTCGTTGGGTTGTTATTTATCTCCTGAGCCCACAAACTGAGGATGTGGCTGCTGGCAGCACCCTACGGCTTGGCGACCAAAGTGGAAGGAGGCCCAGTCACTCTGGCTTCAGCTAGAGAATTCCAGAGGACTCTAATCGGCCTGGTGTGGGGTCAAGGGCCCACTCTGGGGCCAATCCTATGGTCAGCAAGGAAGGGTCACACTATGAGATGCCTGCCCCCTTTCAACACCATGTGAAATGGAAAATCCCCAGAAGAATAGCCAGGTAGCCATCCTCAGTTGTGTCTACTCCATGTGAGCTGTTGTCCCCAGCTTTCAACAAGGGGACTTGGCACTGGCCGGGACACAGCTTAATTGTCCAGTTTGTTCTCTGGACATTTCACTGTGAGTGATTCCTCCTGAGTTGTGTCTGTGGGATGCCTTTGGTGTATGTAACAACACATGTTGTTCGTGGGTCACTGAAGGATCATCTGAAGCTACCAATAGTGGCTTCCTACTGGTCTGTATCGATTCTTGCCGGAATTAATATAATAATAACCTCTCAATAAGTCTCCCACCTCTGTCTTGCTCCCTTCTAAATCATTCTCCGTACAGGTCCTAGAAGGATCCTTATAAAACACGGAGTCCTTTTCAATACCGGAACGATGAATGTTATGCGTCAACTTGACTGGGCCGCAGGGCACCCAGATATTTGGTCAGATGTTACCCTGAGTGTGTCTGTGATGGCATCATGGGTGGTCTCAGCCTGGGCCCCTGGGAGAAAGCCCCTGCTTGGGAAGGGAGGCAACAGGGCTTCTGCAGCAGAGAAACAAAGTCACCTCAAGTATTTGCCATAGAAGAAATTTCTAAAAACAGACTTTATTTTCCATAACAGTTTTAAATTGACAGAAAAATCAGTATGATAGTACAGAGAGTTCCCACACACCTCAGACTGGTGGAGTGGATAAAGCAGATTGCCTTGCCCTCTGTAAGGTGGGTGGGCCTCATCCAATCAGTTGAAGGCCTGGCCAGGACAGAGAGGCTGAGTAAGAGGGAACTCCTGCTAATTGCCTTGAGCTGGGACATTGGTTTTTTTCTTGCCTTTCGGCTCAAACTGAAACATCGGCTCTTCCTGGGTCCTGAGCCTGCCAGCATTTGGACTGGAACCACAGCTTCAGTTCTCCTTGGGTCTCCAACTTGCCGACTGCAGGTATCAGAACTTGTCAGACTCCACAATCCTGTCAGCCAGTTTCTTGAAACAAACTTCTATATAGACTTAGAACCTATTGGTTCTGTTTCTCCAGAGAACCCAGACTAATACAAACATCTTCTTATTTACTAACTTTATTCATTCATTCATTCATCCATTTATTTAAAAACTTTAGTGAGCATCTACTAGGGCTAGAAACTGTTTTATGTTCTTGGAAATGATCACTGTACAAAACAAAGGTGCCTGGCCTTGTGGCGGGGGGGGGGGGCAGTGGTGGAAGGAGAGGAACAATGAATAATAAGGAAATTAGTAACGTGTTAGAAGGTGGTACAAAGGGGAAGGGAAAAAGTAGAGCAGGATGGAAAGGATCAAGAGACATTGAGGAGACAGCTGAGCAAAGGCTTGAGGGAGATAAAGGGGTGTGCCATGTGGATAACAAAATAAAGCTCAAACCTGGTGGCCCCTGGCTCCTGCCTCCGTCTCCAGTGGGATCTACAGGCACTTCCTCATAACAGACTTACATCTGAGCTATAATTCCGCCCCTAAATATCTTTACAACTTTAGGCAAGTTTGTTCGCCTGTAAAAGGGGACTAAAAATAGCGCCCTGCTTCTAAGGGATTAGAAATGAGAAAATGCAGGTAAAATGACTCAGTGACTCTTAGCTGCTATTATTATTGTTCTTCCTCTTCCCTTCCTCCACGCACACCCCTCCTCCCCTCTTCCTCTTTTCTCTGTGCTCCCAGAGAGCCCAGGGCCAGGGCCGGCCCCGCCCCCACCCCCATAGTCATTCTGACTGGCCAGTGAAAGCAGTCTCCTCTCTCAGCTGAGGCCCTGGGCCCTGGCTTCTCACCCTGACAGGCTGTCTTGGTTTCCTCACTCACAGCCCTCAGCTTCCTCTCATCCTTCTTGCCCCAGATCACATTCAGGCTCCAGATTCAGGATTTTTCCCGGCTTCCCAGAGCCACTTGATCCCTTGCTGGGATGTTTCTTGATGTCTTGACTCTTAAAACTCCCAGCCTGGGTTCCTGGAAGAAAGTCCCTGCTTGAGAAGGGAGGCGATGAGGTTTACCATAGAAGAAATTTCTAAAAACAGACTTTATTTTCCATGACAGTTTTAAATGTACAGAAGAATCAAGAAGATAGTACAGAGAGTTCCCACACACCTCACATCCTGTTTCCCCGATGACTGACACCTCACCTGTTAGTGTGCGGAACAATCAATAAACCAATATTGATACATAATTACCTGCTAAAGTCCACATTTTATTCAGAATTCCTTAGTTTTTAATCTTTTATCTTCTTTCTGTCCCAGGATCCCACCCAGCATACCACAACACATTTAAATATGTCTCCTTAAAGCTCCTCTTTGCTGTGACAGTTTCTCAGCATTTCCTTGTTTTCGATGACCCCGAGAATTTTGAGGAGTTGCACTCAGGTATTGTTCTTCTTCTGGAATTTGCTGGTGTGCACAGATGTAACTTAATGCAGGGGGTTGCTCACACAGGTGATGGAGGAGCTGAGCTAAGTACAGGGAAAGGTACAATTATCCCAAGACTAATTTCAGCAGGAAGCCCTTGACGTCCCTATTCCAGAGTGAGAACAGGAAGTAGTGGTGTGACCTAAGCCAGGAGCTGGGGGCGCCTGGCAGAAGCCTCAACCAGATGCGGCCACTGATGGAGATGCTGTCAGAGGCAAGAAGGAGGAGAAGAAATTACCCGGCTTTTCATTTCCTCCCACCTCCACTCTCCGGCCAGTGCCGGTCAGTGACCATTCCCAGCCATCAGCCCACGGAGCCAGGAGTCTGTGAAACCCAGCCTGCAAGAGGGTGCTCTTAGCAACACAGAGCACAGGGCATGGCTGAGAATGACTCTAAAAGACAAACTGGCCCACGACTGGGACAGCTGGCATTTGAACACACAGCATCTGTGACATGGCTTTATTGCAGCCCCTACCCCACTGCTCTGCAATTGTCTGTCTGTCCATAGACTCTGTGGGCAGTATTTATTTAATTTTATTTTTATACCTGGAACCCTAGAATGGTACTCTGTTCATATGAGGTTTTTAACATTTGAAATATATACAGTGAATGAATGAAGGTATGAATGAACTGATGATGGTTTCTTTGGACCAGCACCTCTTCTGGTGTGCTCTAGCTTTGAGGAAGTGCTCACTGCCAGCATTTCTTTTTGGCTTCTCATCACCTCCTATTGGTGCTAAGATTGCTTTGAGCCCAGCATTTGCCACATTTCAAGGCCACATGGATGGTGTGACTATAAAGTAATTAGACCGGTTTTCAGCAAAGGAATCAAGTTGTGCATTAACCTTCCAAGTAGTTCCTAAGGGAGGTCATCCACATCTCCCAAAGATGCCGTCATGCCTAGCTGCTTCCTTACGAGCTGCACACGAAAAGGAATGGATCGTTTTTCAGAATAAACCTTTTCTGTCTTTTCAGCTAAATGTCACACAGGCCTCACCTGGCTGGTATTTAGGTGGGTTGGGACACATCATCAGAGAAGTTACGTTTCCTTTCGGCTGAGGGGAGGAGGAAGTGGACTGCCACAAACAGAACTGACTGGTGACTTTCCCATGGGTGCAGGAAGGCTGAGATGTAATACCTTGGTTGTGGCCAAGTCTGAGTAGGGACATCCTGGATCTCACTAATAAGCCACCTGGTATCTGAAACATCTGAAGTCCTAGGGTTTTCAAGGACTTTTAGTGTTGGGATGACACACAGAAAACCAAGTTCCACTTGAGAAAACCTCACTCCTCTGTGTGTACCGTGGAGTCAGTTCTTAGTCTCTGATAAAGAGTAAAATGATGCACAGGTGACATGGGTATTGCTCAGCCCTAGAGGTTTAAGTTTTCTGTCTGCCTGGGTGCCCTGGACAGCCACAAGACAGAAATCCGACCAGTCTGGGTCTCACTAGCCATCTTATTTAGCAGAGACAAAAATATTTTCATCTAGCCTCTTCTTTCCATTCTGGTAAATAACTGCTCTAATACAAGTAAGAAGTGATGACTATAGACACTTTGCTTCGTTTTTGTTTTGCATACCTCATTTTTCACAGTCATTATGGAGAAATAGTTGGAAAGCCAAGTGGTACAGTTGAAAAAGCGGGAGTGTATGTCGGAAATGTGCTTTGGGACAAATCACTCTTCGATACCTCCACTTCCTTGTTTGAAAATTAGGAATTGTAAAGTCTGATTTATCTCAGAGGTGTGGTGAAGATCACCTGAGATGCATGTGCGAGGACTTTGAAGATCGACAAGTGTAAAATATTACAACTAGTTCTTTGCGCAGACATAAGGCAGCAGAAAAGGAGCTTTTGATGTTTAGTTAATATTAAAAATCTTCCATTACACTTATTTGGCTATAATTGGGAAGGAGGAGGGCAAGAGTAATTTTCAAAGGGACTTTTTTCTGTTCCAAAAATAGAACTCAGAAAACACATATTTGATTTTCCTCTTGGTGTCAAACCACAGTGCCATTGTTGTTAGCAGTTCTACATAATTGTGAACTTTGAACTTAGTGATAACAAAGACTGAAAGAATAGCTCCCAGTCTTAAAGCCTTTTAAACAGGCATTTCAAACCAAGACAGTTTTATTTTGAAGTAAGAGCTAATAGAATTGTCCTCTTAAGTGAGCACTTGCAATGTTAAAAGTTGCCTTACAGGTGGCCTGCAGCGAATGAATGTGCCAAGAGGTCACTGAAAGCCCTTTTGGGGACAAGGGTCATCTGTTATAGGGGGTCATGTAACACCCTTCTCACAGTTCTAAGAGAAATTTGAAACTTACATTTTTCTTAATATTACATAAGCTGATTTGTGTATACATCTAGGATCATAATTTACTTTCAGCTTACTGAATTTGTGAATTTTTGCATTTGTTTTAAATTGTAATTAAGTTTTCTCTATGAGGCACGCCATATGCCACCATTAATTCTTTCTCGTTAATTTCTTAGGAGATACACGACGGCATATTTTGATGCAATTTTTGAGGTCTTTTGAAAATCAAATGACTACATGTTTAGCCATATGGGCCTTTGTTATTTAAAATAGGATATGATATATCGGAGAAAGCAAAATGCGAAAGGACCTGTTGAGAAAAAAAATCATTGGAAAGATTGTTTAGGACGATGTCATTTCCAACCATTTTGTGTGTGTGTGTGTGTGTGTGTGTGTGTGTGTGTGTTATATTTCTGAAACCTATCTATTGATCCTGCACTGTCCCTTACCGTCTGTGAATACGCACTATCACACGTGCACTGGGCAAACCTACTGAAACCAGTTCCTGCCCTGTGCTTTCTACACTGGGGCTGCAGATATTAACATCCGCCTTCAATGAGTCCAGCTGTAGCCAGTGTTTTTCTTTTAACATCTTACTCCAGGATTTAGCAGTAAGCTCCAGTGGATCCGCATATACAGTGTCCGGCCTTGAAAGGGACCGACGGGTGATTCGGTTTTCGCGGGGATTCACGGTGCTCACCAGCTGCCTGCCGTACGTGCGGGCGCAGACCCAGCTGCCGGCGGACGCGCGGCGCGCACTAGGACCCAGCGGGGCTCCGGGCCCGGGTGGGAGCCGCGCCGCCGACCCCGGGCGGGCGCCGGGGCTGGAGCCGGGGTTCCGGCCGCGATCGGCTGGCTGCAGCTCCGCCAAGAGACGGCGCGACCCGGCGGTGGGGCCACCGTGAGTCCAGTGCCGCCACAGCCCCCCAATGCAGCCGCGAGGAGCAGCGGGGGGGCATGCGATCGAAGGTAACGAAAATGGGCTCATTTCCTGCCTCCTGATCTTCTGCTCTGGTTCAGCATTATCACGAGAAGCCCTCACTGTTCAGGCTGCTGCATTTGGGGGCACCCTTTGGTTTTTCAAGGTGTCCACCCCCATATTTCCACCTAGTTTGATTGATTTATAGTATGCAGCCCATATGGGAGAGATCCAGGGATGGCAAGTTGCATATTTTCATTAGTTTTGTCTCAAAAGTAAGTTCATTAAAAAAAAAAAAAGTTTCTCTGGAATTTGTGGATAGTCGTTTAAAATGTTTTTTTTTTTTAAAAAAAATAGCAGACAAATAGATAATTTTTAAAATTTATCAAATAATTGATATAATTGTTAATTACTTCCTAGGTCTTTACTTTTGTGGGCTCCCCAGGAGTTACTTTTATTTTCAAGGAACTAACGTTAAATGTGGAGTTTGGCTCAAGCAGAGTTTACAGCATTGCTGTCGCAACTGTTTTGCTATCAATTATAAACAGAGTGTCAAATCTGTGGGCAGTTTAAACCTCTTTTCAGATACTATAACTGGTTATCCTGCTATGGCATCTACAGATGAGAGTTTCCGTGGAGGGCAGTCAGAATATTTCTCATTTTGGAGCAACATTGTTTTGAGGAGAAAACCAGGATTACTGGTTTGGGAGGCTGAAGAGACTATTTTTCATGCTTTGTTTATACTCCCGAGATGACATATGAGGAAGAGAAACACGTTCTCTCTCTGCAGCTTTTAATTGTGGGATTATTAATTTATTTAATTTATTAGTTTCAGTCGGTTGGGCTCAGGGAGCCCTCTGTCACAGGATGTGCTTAAGGTGACACGTTTGCTAGCAGTTGGGACACATGATTGCAAATGTAAAATGTGCGTCCTCTGAAAGGACTGGCCTGCTGGGGGCTCCCATGTGGAACTGTTGTAGGCTGGGTACCACCGGCTCATTGAGGAAAAAGGGAATCGTTTTCCCTAGCTAAGGAAGACATCCTGTGATATTCCTTTTGTTCCCTGTTTTTCATTGATCGCCAGCTCTGCCTTAGAGAGGGGAGAGCAGCTCAGAGAGTGCAGAGCTGGAAGGCTGCACAGATGACTACAGCCCACTTTAACTCTCACCCTGATTGGTCAGTTAGGCTGAGACTTATGAAAACAGTCACTCAAAACCTTCTTTTACAATCACGCTCTAATTTCAGATTAGCCTGCTTGTGCACAGATTCCTGCGAGATTGACTTTTAATGCGGGGGCTGTTTGCTTGAGGTACCTTTATGTTTAATTTTTTGTTGTTGTTTCTATCCAGATTAAAGTAGGCCATTTTGGTGACAAATTTCTTTGCAGACGTCAGCGACTAGCTTACATTGAGAGACATATCACTTTACAGTCCATTCTTAACGATTTCTCCTCGGGAGTTGTAGAATGCAAAGTTGTTCAACTTAGAGTAATTTTTCCTGCCTTTTGATCTGAATATTTGAGTAGCACCATTAGCAGATGGATGCCTAACTGTGTCTTCACTTTGGTAATGCAAGTGTCTTGTGCATTAGCATGTATCACGCACTAAATTCAAGTCTGCAACCGTGATAGAAAAAGGCAACCAAAAGCAAGCAGTCAAAATTGGCTTGCACACCGTTACAAGAAATGGTGGCATCTGGTTTGAGGAGAATGCATTTCACATCGAGGAAAAGGGCCTTCTTCACCTTATAAGAATATGAATTAGTAAATAATGTGGAATGTTTTATCTACAAGAGAAAACATATAAGGCCGGTAGACCTCTCTGTTTGAACCTTAAAACACCTCCATGAAAGAAGCACTGTCCAAGGAGTTGTTAAATGTATAAACACTTTTCTGATTGGCTTAAAAATTTAGACACAGGATGTGGATGGTATCTAACAACTGAGGAGTTGGAGACATGGTTGTCATGGAAACCGACAAGAGTACCCCCCCACACACACCACACACACAATACATTACCCTAACCACCCCTTTAAAAAAAAAAAAAAAACCTGCATGTCATCACAGATGCCTGGAGAACATGTTGGCTTCTGTAAGCTTTCCCACAGCATCTGTTGAAACCTGAGACAGTGCCTGTCAAATCAAGGTCATTTTACAACAACAACCAAAAATGCAGTCTCCTAGATTTCATAACTGTTATTTTGATTGAAAATATGTGAGAAAAGTCTTAAAGCAAGAATGAGCACGTGTGCTCATTTGGCATTTTGCTGCTTGGGAGTTGTGCAAGGGAAGTCTAGGAAGGAGGTACATGAGCACTTAATTGTGGAATCAAATCGATTTCCTATGTCTGTGTTAGAGCGAAACTCTCTTTAGAGCTGTGGAGACTAAAATATTATTACCTGTCGAAGAAGAGTCCTTTGGGGGAAGGTATAATGAAGACTTTCTGTTTGTAAGAGGGTTCAAAGTTGAACTCTCCGAACTGTATTTTGAGAACTGTGGTCCTTCAGAACCCCACTCTAAAGCCGCACATGCAGGGGTAAATGAAGCCGAGTCTGGTGCTTTGGGAAGTGAGAGGGTGTTCTCAGAAGCTGAGCGTGTAGAGGAAAACTAAATTGAAAATAGGAGTGCTTTCAAAACAGCAACTGTTATTACTTAGTTAACTCAGAAAAGTTTCTTCTTCTTTTGTGAATAGCGAAGAGTGCTTTAGTTTTTAGTTCCCCAAAGCAAGGTTGTATTTTCAATGTCGTGGTAATGGTTTCAGTGAAGGGAGTAAAGAAAAAAAGGAAAGTTTGGAGACCCTCCACCTTTCACTTTGCTAAGTGAAAAATAACCAAGAAGGCCTGCTTCTAAATTTTAGCTTTGGAGGTCAACAATGAACCTTTTAAATATAAGGACAATGCCTTCCTTATATTTATTTCTCTAATCTTGTCAATAGTAGTCTTCACATTTAATGTTCTTGATTTTCATTTAGAAATATCTTTCTTCCAATCATGATGATTTAGAGCGTTATATTGCTTTATCTTAATTGAAAATACTTTTAAGTCTCATTTAATTAACACTGTGATCTTTTTTAAAAGCAGAAAATTTTCCTTGTTTTTATCAACTAATTGCATGGGGAGAAAGAGGAGATAGATAGAATCCTAACTATATTTTAACGTTTATTTTCTATCCTGCATCGAATACTATAGACTTCAGAAGTGATAGAGCATCGTTGGGGTGATTTAGCATATATTTCATGATCCCATGTTGTTAGATATTTAATGGATTGGGACTTGGTGAAAAAGGTTAAGTTTAATGGCACAACTGTTCTCTTTTAGCAAAGGATTTCCTGCAGGGAGCTTTCTTATCTCTAACTGTGTTCATTGGCAGGAAACATGTCAGTTGCTTGTTTTTACAAACTGAAGGAAATGAATGGGATTTGTTGGTTTCTAGAGTCTGTCTTCATTCTCCATTGTCTGTCAAATAGTTTTCTCAGAGTACTTCATTTCTAAAGGAACTTTGGAGGAGTACAATTAAGCACTCCAAATCTTAGGCATTTCTGTTTATTTATTTTTGGCTTTGGGATTAGAAAAATTGATCATTATAGGACCACGTACAATTTAACTTTCCCAATACAGATGAACAAAGTATTCAATAAAGTTCCAGTTCATTTTCAGTTGTCAGATAGACACATACTGTAACAGGCACTTTTTTTTTAAGCTATGTAAATTTCTAATAATTAGTCTAGAATACCAACCATATGCCAATCTCAATTTTGGATTAGCCTGGAAGGGTAAAGGGAGAGAGGCAGCTCTGTTTTTCTCTTTGCATGTAAGAAGAAAATCCATAAACACTACATGTCAGGTATAGGCCTGCTTTGCTGATGGCAAAAATTTGATGTGGGGGAGAGTAGGAAATTCGGAGTGGGAGCTGCTAAAACCAGTTGAGAGTCCATGTGAGAAAACAAGTCTTAATCTTGAAAAGATTTCCTGTACAAAACTCTGGATGATGATTATTATTTTTTTTGATATTTGTAAGTAAATAAGTATATTTAATTGTTTCAAATTTTGGAAGAGGAAACCAGGGTGAGCTTCTTTAGAGGAAAATTAGTGCATAAACTCCACTGGAAGGAGTGTCTGAGAGAGAGAGAACCATTTGTTGTAATGGTTTATACATCTTTTTGAAGATATCATTTTTGTTTTATATTTAGCACCAATGAAATCTGTGCAAGACCCTAGTACATGAGTGGAGTGAAAACAGAGCTGCTTTGGGGGAACCAAAAGCCAGGAGCCCAGAGTCTGCTCTTTTCTGCTGGGCTGTGCCTGGGACACACTTGAGAACCCCAGTACTGCTCTGAACACAGTTTGAAAACCACTGTTTTTAGAGTGCGTACAGTATTCTCTAAAGAAGGCCCGAGGGAATGACTTGCAGAGTCCTGGAACATCTTAGATGAAGAGAGAACTTTTGTCTTGACAGTTTCAGAGGACACTTCCGCCCAGAGCAAGTAGGAAAAAGGTATGTAATACAACGTATGCTCGTAAGCCAACGTGCAGAGAGCAAAAGATGGGACTGGCCATAAGTATGGACAAGCCCTGGCCCGGTCAGTAAGGAGGGGAGGAGAAATGCTGTTTTTAAGGGTTCCTTACAAACAAATCAGGGCCCCTTTCCTGGGAAGGTACAGGAACACGATGGAGGGGTTCAAGGTCAGGTGGCTGTAGCGGACTCATTCTATTACCACCTCAGGAGCTGTTGCATCACTGTTAGTTTATCTGTCAGCGAAAATTATTTCATATTAAGTGTCATTCATGCAATGAAAGTTTGCCAAGCTATATAATCTGTTTGGCAGACTCACTGGTGTTTTGAGTGTTGAGTAAAATGATAACACACAGATGATATTTGAATATCATCAAATACATTCCCTTTATCTCCCCTATTATGAGATCGACTGAAATGGCGATACTGGGATTGGGCTCTGTTCTCCTGTTTTACATCCCAGAAGCTATAAGTATTCATATTTCTAGGGGTGGCAGGCCGAGAAATCCCCTTCAGTTCCGTCCTTGGTTTTCACAGCCCCTCGAGTCACATGTGCACGGTTCTGGAGGAGAGGAGGAATCAGCAGAGACGGCAGGCAGTCTGGTAGCACTGTGCTTCTCCTGGCCACGGCCACTCTCCCTGCATTGTGTCTTAAAGGTTGCACAGCCGGGGAGTTTG
Source organism: Macroglossus sobrinus (assembly GCA_004027375.1). NCBI lineage: Eukaryota > Metazoa > Chordata > Mammalia > Chiroptera > Pteropodidae > Macroglossus > Macroglossus sobrinus. Next base: position 650,031 of record PVKZ01000654.1, on the reverse strand, counting down.
TAAAAGGAAAAAGAACAGACCCTTCTCTACAGTCTCCTATTCCACCATGCTTGCCATGCTTCTGTCATGTGCATGGGGTTAGTTAGAGATGACAATTAAAATAATCACCATTCTAAGAAGCCACAGGTCTTCCAACAATTTGTGCTGGAACTTTTTTTTTTTTTTTTTAAGAAAATACTTCAGTGTATGGCCATAGCACCCTGAACGCGCCCGATCTCGTCTGATCTCAGCAGCTAAGCACGGTCGGGCCTGGTTAGTACTCAGACAGAAGAAAATACTTCCTCTTTAGAGATGAAACTAGTATAAGCACAAAATAGTAGCCTGTGATTTTGGATGAAAATGACTGTGGTTAACTTTTATTTGTTGAATTGGGCTGAATAAAGCTTTTCATGTTTAGGCCATTTAGAGCTGTCTTACTCCTCCTACCACTTCATTTCAAAGAAGACTGAATGTGTACAGTCAAAGGAAACCCATGGAACTGTCCCAAGGTGTATTTATGATGATAGTCCAGTGATTCTTCTTGAGCGAGCGTTTAAATCCTGGTGTTCGCAGGGACTTTGGGAACTCGGGAATGCATTCCAGTCACCGGGACATTGCTGGAGCTTCCGATGCAAGACTTCAGGTGTTCTATGGGGTGTGTGCCCGGTACTTTTGTAGATGTCATTTTCTTAAGACTCAGATAGTAGCAAGTCCTACTTACTCGCAGAGGGGATTTTAGCATTTTACGCAAAGTTAAGGAGTCGATAACCTCAGATAGCTCGTCACACTCTGACATTTTCTGATTTGGCAAACTTAATATTTTTTGCCGACTTTAAAATGAAAACAATCACCATTTAATGACCAGTTGATACATGCCTCTGAATTAAGACAGTCGTATCGCTTCATGGGGCTAGACTTAGCATTTAGAACGATCTCTTGAGAAAGAAATAAGTCGCTCTGGGTAAGTTTGGCACTACTGGCTACTATAGAAAAATCAGATCACACTGGTAAGGGGCTTTCAAATGCTCCCCCTACAGTATTTTAATTCTCTTATGATAATCTAGTATTAACATACTACTGATCATAAGCAATGATGGTATGTATTAATATCCCACTTTACAGATGAAAAAACTGAGCACTCTGTTCTCAGAACCACACTCTTTGGTAGACAAGTAGTTCTCATTCTTAGGGACCCCCGACTCAAAAGTCCAGTCTTTTTTCACCCCACTGGCTACCTCACAACCATTCCTCGGTTTCTATTCTGGGGTCGATAATATCCCCTTTCGTACTTAGAACGAAGTCTCCCCCTGGGAAAAATTGCAGGATGGGGTGGGGAATATTTGTTATGATACCGGCAAGAAGTAGGATTATGCTTATCATCATTCTGTGTTCCTATGTCTGACCGTCAGTGATGGGGGGTGGGAGGAGGGGACCTTTTAGTTCCCTCCTTGGTGACCGTCTTCCGTAAGTCATCTTCGTCTTTTGAATTCCCTATCACCTACCCCTGAGCACATTCACCAGTTCGGTAAACGGAAGGCCCTTACCACAGGGAGTGCCTCTCTTGAGTTACCCAAATACTACCCATAGTCTTTCTGTTGGTGGCATCCCCAGAGACAGATTTCCTAGACAACATTTGCTTTTATAATTCGGATGAACTGCCTGACAAACTCAGGGGTGTACATACAATGACATCTCTTTTATTTCTTTCTCGATTAAAAAACAATGGGCTTAAGTTGTCAGATTTGCGGGATGTCCAGCATCTCCTTCCTGGGGCTGTCCTACCCCTAAATCATACGAACATCACTTGTGTTTATACAGACCCAGCGGAGAAAGTTCAGTTTGACTTCCTCATCCAAGCTGGGAGCTCTGCTCTTGTGCATGAGTAGAAGAAATTACAAATTATATTCCCAGCCGGGCATCCGGGATGCCTGGTATACATGTGACCCGTTGGAACTAGCAAGGAAACCAGTGTAGACATTTTTGGTAAAGCATGTGCTGGCACTCTATTGTAATGTTCTTTAAGGCTTCAGGTGAATGATCAGAACTTGGTGGAACTAATTCATATTTCTCATGTACATATGCTTTTACAGATTTCATATGTATGAAATCATTTTTAAAAATCAATCTAGGGAAATGCTGCAGATAAACACACACATGCACATATACATATATATGCACAGACACACAAATTAGGCAAAGCAAATCACCCATTCATTCAGTGAATTGTTTTGGAGCACTTACAGCATACCAGGTACTGTGCTTTTGTGATAGGGACCATCAGGGTGAAAAAACCAGTCCCAGACAGCCCGCTATCTGTTCTGTAACTCTGATTGGCTTCTTAGGCTATAAATACCACCCATGTGGCTCTTTTGACGGTCATATTCTAAGCTGATACAGATGATGGAAGGGATGCCCCCCAGAGCACCTTCCTTTAGGTGCTATGCCTTCTGTTAAAGAGGCTGACCTCACGAGGAGGACACAGGGTAGGCTGTTTAATTGGGAGCCCATCCCAGGAAGCCATCAGCAGGGGACACGAGTGGGAGACAGGGAAGAGAAGGCGGCCAATAGCGAGTGACCTGCCCTTGCAGTTACTGCTGTGCCCGCAGCTCAGGTCACTGCATCATGCTGCGAGCTTGTGTCTGAAATGCTACTGGCTGGTTGGTGACTGCTCTCATGGGGCATTGATACCCAGCAGCCGAGGGGGGCGTGCGAGGAGCAGAGCAGGCCTCGACCCCAGGAGGTTCTCGGGGACTGGTCGATGCCTTTGGTAGCGGTAAAGGCTGGGCTGGTGGGCACTGAGGCAGAAAGGCCGGGAAGGCACATGGCCATGGGTCCTCAGCGGCTTCTCTTACCTCTCCCTCCCACAGCCTCGGGACTGTGGTTGCTTTAGAAGAATCATTTTTTTGATGGTTCTCTGAACTTCAAAATGCATGAAGATTCTGGGAGAGTGGATTTTCAGCCTGAAAAATAGGAATGAGAGAAGTGACATAAGTTCTGAGTCTAAGCATTCAGGCAAGAATTTTCAGTAAGGGTACTTATTTTGTTCTTCTTGTTTGTTTTCCTTTTTAGTTGTTGTCTTTGTTGTCCCAACCATTTTCCTTGTTTCCCAGGTCGGAAAATGTGGACACCCACTTGTTTTACAGTCCACCTTAACCTAGGACTCAGTAATATGGAAATAGACTGAGTACTGTGGAAATCCTGAAAGGATTATTGTGAAGGCTAATCACAGAGTCTGTGAAAAGCCCTTCGCACAGAGCCTGGCACATCATCGCAGTGTAAATTATTGTAGCTACTTTTATATGTATGTTGTTGTTGTTCTGTCTCTCGTCCGTTAGGAAGTGGCTCCCTGGGACTCACGTCACCACGCCTGTCCTCCTCTGCCTGGCTTCTATGTCCTGTGCGACCTTCTGTAACCTGGCCCTGCCCAGCAGTGCTCAGGGAAGGCCCTTCAGTCTGATTAGGGTTCATTCATCCCTGAATTCGCTTCGCTTTTTCCAGTTCCCCTGCCTTTTGTTCATCTTGCCTGCTGACCGCAACCTTCTTCTTCCTCCCTTCACCCGCTGGACCCACGCTGCAACTCCAAGTAGAGAAAATGCAATTTGGACATTTTGTCTACAGCAAGCCATCCTCCCCAGCAAACACCCAGTGGTTATCAAGAGAAAGAATAACTTTTGAGCCTATCCATTTTATAACTTAGTTTGATCTGAAAGTCCAAACAGCCCCTTAAGATCATTCTCGGTCTTGCTAGGCAAACAGCACTCATTCCCTGTGTCCCCCTTCTTTGCCTGTGATGGCGTGTGTGGGAAGGGGTGTCGAGTACACTCCTCCCTTTTGTTTCTTGTGGAGGATGAGCAAGCTGAGGCTCCTTGGGGGTGGGGTGGCCTCTGCTCTCAGGGGCTAGGTCTCTTGCCCATCTGTGCTGCTTGTTCTGTACAGCAGACCCTCCGATAATGTCATTTTGTTCAACATCATTTTGTTAGGACATTGAGGAGATGACATAGTATCTTAACTCTTGTTTAATTCAATTAGCCTATGGTAAAATGGATTTTGTTATATGTCATTTCGCTTAAAGTTGCAGAACCTATTGATGACATCGAAGATCTCCTGTAACAGAGGTTGTAGTCTGCTACTATAACACGTGGTTTTACCCACGGTAAAATACAGATGCATTGTCATGAAATTCTAGTAAACACATAGGATATATGTCTACCATGCAGAGTTTTACTAAATAATATGTCTAAATAACATTCCGTCATCAGTGGACATTTGGGTGGTTCTGCTCTAGCTGAAACATAATTTTTACAAGATAATCTTCTCGCTATCCTGGGTGTACTCTAATCTCCTCTATTTTATTTAATGAGAAAGAAAACCCACAGGTTTGGGCCCAATAATGTTAGTGAACTCAAGGGGTTTGTTTTGCCTGCATGCACCAAAGCCAAAAGAGACACAGGCAAGAACTTGCAGCAAAGAAAGTAGAGGCTTATTTAAGGAAATGGCTCCAAGCCCAGAGACACAGGTGAGCTAGCGCTCAGAGATCTGGTTCCCTGATGTTCTCCAGGGGATAGTCGTATAGGCGAACACTCTGAAAACTCATTAGCAGCAAAGGGAGTTGGGGTCGTGGACTCTCCTGATTGGTTGGGACTAGGGGAGGAGGCAGTTGGTTGCAGCAGGTCCTAATGTCAGTCATGCATCATTCATTCTGTTTTCAAGGCATGCTGGTAGGGTTGTCTGCCTTTGTGGGTGTGGCTCTGCAAGATGTTATCTTTCGTTTGACCCGAAACTGTTTCTGTGGTCAACTTACCTGAGGCTTTGTTCCTAAGACTGTTTGATGCTGACCTAAGGGCTTCATGATTAAGGGAGTGGTTGTGCGGAATGCAGAAGGATAAGGGGAAGAAAAGAAGCTAGTGGTCCCAAGACCAGTTTGAATCAAGGAGAAAGAGAAAAGAAAAAGTAATTTTAAAGAATATTTGCACGGTTACAGTAAGTGAGTCAAGACAAGCAGCCAACTACTCTCTTGTCTTCTTATCTCTTTTTTCTTTCCCCTAATTAACTAGACTCTGAATGGGGCCAGCTCTTTTTTTCTTCCCCTCTACAATCTCATCTTTCTACCATGGAGGTAGAAAGATTAGGGCCTTCACTATCCCTAATATGGAGAAAGCAGCATTTCTATTGCCTTTGGGTAAATTCTTTGTGCTGAGTTCTCTAGACTCCTGTTTAATGGTAGTAAATCCTGTCTGAGGACAAAACCTGATTTTCAAGGCCGTGGAATTTCTGCCTATGGCAGAGTCTACTATGTCCATTCTCTGTAAGTTTTAGCTAGGATCAGCTAACAACCACATTTCTAAGACTCCCTTGCAGATAAGAATGGCAAAATTCTAGCCACTGGGATCTTAGTAGATGTGAAGTATGTGGCTTCTGGTTTGTGCTTTTGTTTTTCTTTACAATTTACCACATGCATTTGTTATCATGAAACTATATAGTTTAGTTGTGCATGCTTTCTTATAAATGGAAACATAGATAGGCCTGTATGTTTTGTTATTGTTTTTGTTCAACACTATATCTTTGAGGAATACCTATGTTGTTGAGTGTTAAGTAATTTATTCACTTCTTTATTGCTGTATACTATTCCACAGAGTAGATATACTAAAATTTATTCTATAATCAGTGGACATTTGGGTTGTTTTGTTATTACAGTATTGCTATGAACAGTATTAGTAAAGTCTAAAGCTAATTAATATCTTTCCTCCCAAACAATATGAAGACCTTAACTCCAGTCACACCGCTCACTTAGGTCGCCAGGGGTTAAACATTCTCATTTTAAAATAGAAAATTTTGTTCAGATATACCTACATATTTACTACATTTTTGCTTGTAATTCTTTCCGCCACCCTCACCCCCTAAGATCACTTCTCTTCCTATATTTCATTTGTGAAAATCAATTCAGGGAAAGCTATTTCAGTTACTGTTTGTTGAAAATTTTTATTTTTCCTGTTTTCCTAAAATATAGTTTGGCTAGGTATAAAATACATTTTTGCTAGGTATAAAATTCTAGTTATTTTTTTCTCAACACATTAAAGATGCTCCATTGTGTTTTTGCTTCTGCTGCTGAGAAATCAATACTAAATCCAATTGTCACTTGTCACTGAAGGTATCCTTTTTGTCAAGAGTACTTTATGGCTGCTTTTGATATATTTTTGTCTCTGGCATTCTGCAGTTTTATTATTAAGTGTCTAAATGTGAATTTCTTTTTCTTATATTTATTTTACTTCAGGTTTGTTTGTTTGTTTTCTTGGTTCTGAGAATTTGTAGATTGGTTTTCTCATTAGTTCTGGAAGATTGTGAGAATATTGTCCCTGCTTTGTACTCTTCTACCTATAGATTTCAGATTAGGTATATGTTAGACTTTTGTTCTCTGTCTTCTCTGTGTTTTAACCTTGTTTGCATATTTTCTGTCTCTTTATATAATATCTTTATGTATTAAAGTCTAGTAATTTTTTCAGTCTTCTTCAGTTTCCTGTATCTACTCTGTTTAACCTTGTCACAGCTTATATGCTTGTTTCCTTTCCTTATTTATTTAAACATTTATTCTATTTTCTGTGTCTGAAAATTGAAAAATTTGAAATCTTTACGGGTTCATTTCTATTTTTTCTGCTACTTGTTCATGATGCTTTGTTTCCTTATACATGTATGTTTGTGGTTTTTTGTTTTTCTTTGTTTTATTTCACTGTGACCTTATGTTTGTTTACTTGTTTTTTGAGAGTTTATAAGTGGGAATTCTTTAGGGTTTGCTTTGAAAGTGAGTTTCTCTAGATTTTGCATTTCTTTGTGCCTGGGATCATCATGAATCTGCAAAGCAAGGACTTAAAATTCTCACCTTGAGATTTTGGAGACCAACTGTATAATCAATTCATAGTCAAAATCCATGCGAGGGTTGTCTTATGGTTACAAATTTTCAATAGAGACTTTCTCCCCTCTATATTCAGCACTAATTTGGGGGCAGGCAATTATTGAAATTGCCTTTTGGTAGACTTTTGGAGTCCTATCTTTAGCAGAGCACTTCTTATTACTTTGTACTGTGATAGGCCCTGGCTTCGTCAGTGCCATCAAGTATATCTTCTGTCCCCTGTGCCCTGCTAAGTTGTAAAAAGAGAAGCTCAAGCTCTGTCAGTTAAATGCCTTCAAGATGAAAGCCAATATAAGTGTTATGCTCTGAATATTCCTCCTTTTCTCATCAGCTCATAAATACTTTTCAGATTGTTTCTGGGGAAATATTTGTCCAGCATTTTTAGTTGTTTTAAGAGAATTGGACAGGTATTTTTTCTGCCATACTGCCAAAAACAAACAAACAAATTAAAAAAAAACCAACTTCCATCCTCTTTCTCTTTGTATTTTATCTTTAATTATCCTAACATTCCCTGAAATATATGCATTCCTCTGGGCAACTAGGGTGAAGATCATATGTGTAGAAAACAATAAAGGAAAAGAAAAATCATTATTTTCAAAATGTTACCTTCTTCCACACGTATTTGAGGGTATTTTAATCCCTAATTTGCATTTGTTGAGGTAACACTAGATGCTTCAATAAACCCAACATAGTGCAATGAATCAAAACAATAGATGTTTACTTCTTACATATCCCAAGTAGGTGTCCTGATTAGGGGGTGGCTCCCATTCAGATGGTGATTTAGGGAAACATGCACTTTCGTTTCAGTGGTTCTACCATTTTCAACCTGTGGTTCCCAGGGTCATTGTGCTTACTTGGATCACACTGGTAAAAAAAAAAAAAAAAAAAAAAAAAAAAAAAAAAAAAAAAAAAGAAAAGAAAGAACATGGAGACTCATAAATGATAGGTTTTTACCAGCTAGTCCTAGATGTGGCACATTCTATTCTTTTCCCATTCTATTAGCTAATACTTAGTAAGATAGCCATATCTGACTGCAGGGTAATCTGAATGTGAGCCTAGGACAAAGAAGAAATGGGTTTAATGAACAGCCAGTCTTCTCTGCCATGTATTTCCTCTTTGAAACTTCAGCCCAACCTGATTTCACACTTCTTTATTTCACTTATAATCAGTGCCATCAAGTTTAGGATCTAATCATCCTGAATCATTTTATGTTTGTACAGTTTAAATCCCCAGTTTGAATCCCTAACCGTATAATAACTTCCTTGAAGTGGTGGGTGTTATGATGAAATTTTGAAAATGACCCCTACCATGTGCTCCCCACTCCCCAAATTAAACCTCTTAACAAAAGGAGAATGTTCTTGTTCTAAGGAGATACCTGCTAACACATTTAGGGATGCAGGTTTATAGTCTGCAACATGGTGTTATTCCTTCAGTTTTTCTTCTTAGATTTGAAATTTTTCAAAATAAAAATTTAGAAAAACAAAACAAAACAAAAAAAACCCCAAAACTAAGACCCCTGAAGTATGAAGGGAGCTTCACAAACAGCAGTGGGGGATTAATTTAGTTGAAATCAGCCCTTTCAGCTCTTTCTGGGTTGTCATGAGAATTCCCTCCGTCCTTATGGAAGTATTTATTGATGCCAGTAGAGTGCTAGATACTGTTGAGTGGCTGGGCATAGGGAGATAATACCGATAAGACACTGCCCAGAAAGGGGTTAGATGAGAGGGTATAGACAACTGCTTTGAGTGATGAAAGACCTTTACAGTTGACTTTGTGACTGATATAGTGGTGGTGAGGTTCTGGGTTATTTGTATGACATGAAAGAAAAAGGCTTGGTGCTATCTCAAGGCCTTCAGTAGAGACCTTTTGTTTGTTTTAGGCCTTGCTTAAGGAGAGCAACATCCCTCCCCGCCCCCCAGTTCCCCCCATCCCCCACAGCTGGTATTTAGCAGATCAACAAGCAGAGGAGCTTAGCTCTTGATATTCCCTATGGCCACAGATAATCTTAGCTGAACTGGACCTTGGGTTATTGGCCTCCATATCACTTTCTACTTGAGCTTAACTCATTACTTGTTGCTTGGCTCAGTGTTTTTTCCATGTTTTTTTTTTTTTTCTGTTGCTGTTGGTCTCAGTAGATGAGAATGACATATGGACTTGAGTTAAATTGCTGGAATCATAAATTGTTTTTAAGTGGTTTTCTTTCTCTTACTGAACTGTATCATGGAGAAAATACACTAACATCTTAGTAACTATAATCTATTATTCACCTGCTTGGATGCAAACACAATGCATGTGGCAAATTACTTTATATGCAGATAAAGCCTGTGTTTTGGAAAAATGTTGGGCTGTTTATATATAAAACATTGTTTTGAGTCAAGACATCTAAAATATACAGATGAAGAATAGAGAGTTGTATCCTGAATAGGATTATCAAAATTCCAGGAAGGGTCAGGCTGCAAATTTTAAGATGTGGTGAGTCTATAATTAGGTATTGGCCATGTTTTATTTGATTGAGCATCTCCTTGAGTTTAGCTCTGGTATTGGTCAGAGAACAGCTCTCCAGCCCAGAGGTGTTCACTGTAGAACATGAGCGAATCTAGCTCCCTCAAAAGCCAAGACAGAACAAGCTCTTCACTTGTTCTCTTGTTTCCTTCATGGAACAGGGTATAGAATTTCTGACAGATGAGAGCAGACTACGTATTTATCTTTCAATTCTTCATCTATATATTTTTAATAAAATAGATGAGGGCAAGTAGGGGAAGTGCACAGTTCTCTTGGAAATTATGTTCACTTTATTCTTATCTCGAATACCTCTGCTTATCTTTTTTAGAAAAATTTGTGTCATTTGGAAAAGTTTTCAAAACTGCTCTTTTGGAGGTACCAAGTCTCAGCCAAAGACATTAATGAGATATAGAACCCAGGAGCTAGCAGGCTGTGTGGAATAGTTAACTCTCTTTGGTGATACAATGAGCTACTGAGTGGTTTCTTTCCACATTAAGCAAGAGCTGATTTCTATCCTTAATACCAAATATTCATTTTGGTCACCTCACTTAACAATAATAGTCACCGTATCTTGCAATAGTAGATCAGCTTTGTTCAGACCAATTCTTCTGCTGAGAAAAGCTACTTAAAATTAAAAAAAAAAAAAGGTACTTTGAAAACATTGGAGAGCCATCAAGGCAATGAGGAATTGCAGAGTCAAGGTTTGGGGGAGGAAAACCCTAAGCATAGCTTTTGGATCTTCTTCTTGACATAATTGTCCATTCCGAAAGTAGTGGCTAAGACACTAAGAAACTTAGCAAAACTTTTAGCAAATTCATGTGGTTGGAGGCATGCTAATTGTATTCAGATCCTGCCAAAAAAACAGAAGCCCTAGTAAATAACCAAGGCTTCTACTTGGAACTCTAAGTCAAGATGAACCAGAAATAGAAAAACTCTCACAGGGACTGAAGCCAAAAATTAAATATTTTCATATTAGTGTCCCCAGCTTAAGTGCCTGCCAGAAGCAAAAGTAAAAATACTCTCGGGAAGAAGATACATCTTTCAGAGCCTCATGTTATCACTGGAGTTTTTCATGTACTGTGTCTATCACTCAGTGAAAATAAATAGACATATGAAAAGACAAGACATGATAAAACACAAAGAAAAAAATTGACAAATAAGATATACCTACAAGAATCCAGATAGTGGATTAATCAGTAATTGAAGTTGCAGTAGGAGAGGAGAGAGAAAAATGGAACAGAAAAAATAATGGAGAAAAAAATGGATGAGAATTTGCCAAAACTAACAAATGACACAAATTAAGAAGCCCTAAGACACCAAGCAGGTTCAGTGTGAGAAAACTTCACCTTGGAACAACAGTAAAAATTCTGAAAATAAAAATGAAGAGAAAAGCTGGAAAATAGTCAGGGATGGAAGAACAGGTCCCTCTTGCCTTCAAAGGAACAATAATAAAACTGACAACTGAGTCTTCTACTCAAACAAAAGGAGTCAGAATGAAATGGAATGATATCTTCAAATTGCCGAAAGAAAACAACTGTTAAGCATGAATCCTAGACTTAAAATATTCCTCAAAAATGAAGAAAAACTGCAAGTTAAAAAAGTTGTCATGAGCAGATTTATACTAAAGGAATACTTAAGAGCATTATTTGGACAGAAGGAAAATTACTCCAAATCAAAGCTCAGAGGTGTAGGAAGTAATGAAGATCAATAGAGATAATAATTGATGATTAAATATAAATAAATATTGACTGAATAAAATGATAACTGTCACTAAATATACAGGGAATAAAATATGTAATTAAAGTGGAAATTATGTGTGAAGAGATTAATGAAGTTAAATTGTTCTAAGGTCCTTATATGATAGAGGAAGTGCTAAAAAACGAATTTGTATTAGTCATTAATAAGTCGAGGATGCATGATTTGAACTCTGGATAATCTTTAAAAGAACAATGAAGCTATAAATAATAAGCTAAGAGACGGGAGAAACAGTAATAAAAAATATTCAGATAATTCAAAGGAAGGTAGAAATTGGGAGTAAAGGGATCCAAGGGTAAGACAAATAAAAAATAGTAGTTTAAGCCAAAATATATCAGCAATTATTTTTTAAAAACAGTATTTTTAAAATACTCTAATTAAAAGTAAAAAAATTATCAAATTGGATTTTTAAAAACATATACTGCTTTCGAGAGACATACCTTATTTAAGAAGATACAGAAGAGCCAAACATAAAAGGATGTAAAAGACATACCATGCAAACACTAACCAAAAGAAAGATTGTATAACTGTATTAATGTCAGATAAAGTAGACCATTTAACAAGCAAAAAGTACTCTTAGAGATGAAGAGAGATATTTCATAATAAAAAAAAGTTCAATTCACCAGGAAAATATATTTCTAAATTCATATGCAGTTATTAAATACACACACAATTAAGACCAAAGGAGAAATACAGATATTAATATATTAGAAATTTTAACTTATCTCTCCTAGTAATTGATACAACCAGCAGACAATAAAAATCAATTAGGATATAGACAGGTTAAATAAAGTTAATGAACAAACCCCATCAAATTATAAAACAGTGCACTCAACAAATATAGAATATACATTTTTTTCAAGAACACATAGAGTATTGGACAACATTGCCCATATTCTGAGTTTTTTAGCAACTCAGCAAATTTCAAAGACTTGAAATCATACGGAGTATATTTTCAGATCACAGTGACATTAAATTAGAATTCAATAACAAAAAATATAACTGAAAAATCCCCATATGGTTAGAAATTAGCAGTCATGGATCAAAGAAGAAATGGCAATGGAAATTAGATAATATTTAAAAATTAAAGGCAATGAAAATATTACATACCAAATGTTGAATTAAACCAAAGCCATACTTTGAGAGACATTTAGAAAAAAAGGAGGGGTTTAAAAATAACCTAAGCATTAATTTTAAGAAATTAAAAAAGAACAATTAAAACTTAAAAACAGGTAGAAGGAAGAAAATAATAAAAATTAGAAAAGAAAGTAATGAAACAGGAAACAGACATCTCATAGAGAGTTGAATCAGTAGATGCAAAGGACTAATAAAATTGATAAATCCTAGTGTAACAAATCAAGAAAAAAAGCACAAATAACCAATATTAGGAATGAAACAAGGGACATCACTGTATTTGAAAGATAATAGGAGAAGCAATATGATGAATTACCCTATGGCATACGATGAAATAAAATTTTAGAAGAAATGGACAAAATACCACTTATTAAAACTCTCATAAGAAAAATAACACCTTGAGTAGCCCTATATCTACTCATATGAATATGTAATTAAAAACCTTACACGAGGACAACTTCAGACCCAGCTGGCTTTTCTGTTGAATTCATTAAATACTTAAAGAAGAAATAACACATTTTCCACAAACCGTTTCAAATAATAGAAAATGAAGAAACACCCCCAACTTAGTTTAAGAAGTCGGCAGAATTTGATACTAAAACCTGACGCTACAAGAAGGGAGAAGAACCAGGTGCCGTGGCCCTGCGAGCCACACTGTGGACTCCTGTGGCCCCAATTGATTTGGAGGGAAAAGAGCAGGTGCAGGGAAAGGGTGATGAGGTGACTCTGGGAACTGAAGCCCACAGAGCTTTTCATGATTTTCTGGGCACATATAATCCCGCAAGATATTTATTTATCTTTAGGAAAGGGAAAAGGTCCCTAAAAACACAATTGAAAGCAAATTTCATGAAGTGAGGCCTTGAAATCCATGTTAGGAGAAATAAAGTAACGTCATGTCCCTTGTACTTTACTTGCACTGACTGTGGATCGAATGTATGTATGCTATTACAGATAAAACCAGGTCAAGATCCTTAGGGAACACATATTTGGGGGAGAACAGTCTCGCTTCTGGAGAGCAGATCAGGCAGTCAGGTGTTGGTACAAAGAATCCTACAGATGGGAACTGTGGGGAGAGGGGGGACCTTCTAGAAATGACCCATTCCTTTCTGTTACTCAAAATCTGCCAGGAGGATGAGGTCACATCCCCTTTGGTCACTATTATGTGGTCCATAACTCTTGCCTGTATTTGTATGATACTCAGAATCGACCGAGAAGCCTGCATGGTGGTACCTGCACAGAACAAGTTTTAGTTAAAAATATTCAGGGGGGTTATCTTAAAAAACAATCATGTGAGAGGTTACAAAACTTTTCATAATCTAGAAGAAAATTATTTCTCCTAAAAGCCCCATGAGAAACTCATTTGGTTCCCCCAGTTTATAGGGGATGAAGCTGCAGTGAAAGAAGAAATTCTCAGCCCAGTGTAAGTTCCCAGGCGGTTTGTTTCTGGAAAACCTTAGGAGCAGAGTTCCCATTCTTGATTGATTTTCTAGACTCTGTTAGAAATACTAGTCGGTGTGTGAAAAGATGGACACACGAGTCAAATAGATTCAGGTTCAGATTCTGGCTTTGCCTCCAGTTACCAGGATGACCTTGGACATACCTCTGGAAACCTCATTTTTCTTCTCTTCAACATAGGAATAATCTATTTCATAAAGTTAGAAAAATGTAGGGAAATATATTTACTTATTTATGTACTTTTTGAGAAAGTATTATTGGGTATCTACTCTATAGCATTGAGAAGGATACTCCGTGTTCCAGCTACCATGGAGATGAGATTTGATCAAAGGGGCAGGGAAACAATAAGTAGTTAAACAAATAAATATATATGCTACTCTCAGGCATAAAAAAACCATATAGGGTAAAGAATGATAATGAATGACAGTGAGACCCCTTTGACAAGGGTGTCAGAGGAGAGTTTCTCAGTTACATAAAAGGCCAGTCAAAGGGCATAGTACATTGAGAGGCCCAGAGGTAAGAACCAGCGTCCATGTTTGAGGAGCAGGAAGAAAGATAACTGTGGCCTTCAAGGTCGGTGAGTTCTGAAGTGACCAGATTTGAAATAACAGGGCCCCATTACTTTGGGTCTTATAGGCAAGGGAAGTACAGATTTTATACTTAGGTGTACTGAGTATAAATACTAGAGAATTTTAAACAAAGGAGTTACCGATTCTGGTTTATTGATTTATTTATCTTTCATTATAGTTTACATATAATATTATATTAGTTTCAGGTGTACCACGTAGTGACTCAACATTCACATACCGTGTGAGGCGATCGCCACAGTGTCATAACCACCAGTTCCCGTATGTAGTTATTATATGATTGATTATATTCCCTATGCCATACATTATACCTTATAACTTATTTTATAACTGGAAGTTTGTACTTCTCAATCCCCGTCCCCTTTTCTGCCCATCTGCCAGCCTCCTTCTACTCTGACAACTATCAGCTCGTTCTCTCTATCTTTGAGTTTGTTTCTGTTGGTTTGTGATTTACTTATTTATTTATTTTTTCAAAAGATCATTCTGGCTACGATGTGGAGGATGGAAGCAGGGAGACCTTTTAAGAGGTGTAACAGTGTCTGGGAGAGAAGGGGCTTCAGCTAGAGTGGTAAAGGGGGATGGTGGGAATGGAAAGAGTCAGGGTATATTTTGGAAGTAGGGCTGCTGCCCTGGGAGTGGAGGGTGGCAAGGAAAGGAGCAGCAGAGGATCGTTTCAGGATTTTGGAAGATGGTGGTGTTTCTGAGATGGGAGGGACTTGGTCGCGGAGGTGGTGATCTGGAGTTCTGTCTGGGACAGCGCAGGTTTGAGATGCCTGCTGGCGATGTCCGTTGGGCAGCTGGGTTATTTACATCTAGAGCCGGAGGGGCGGGGGTGGGAAGTGGGGGGAGAGTCATCGGCATATAGGTGGTGTCTATATCTATAAGATTAGGTGAGATCACCTAGAGAGAGGGGCAGAGAAGAGAAAAGGGCCCAAGACTGAGCCCTAAGCACTAAAATCGAGAGGTCAGACCAAGAAGAGATGAGCTAGCAAAACGTCATCGAGAAGGAGCTTTCATGGGGATTGAAGCAGAATTGGGCTTGTGGTGTCACAGGAACCGAGAGAAGGACCATGTTGACCAGTCAGCACCGGACACATAGAAGACAGACACTCAGTGAAAATTAGTTTCCCCTTAATGTAAATACTACCACTCATGTTAGCTCCTTTTAAGGAATATAATATTACCTTTCATCCTAGCATTAATTTAATTTGCAATGGCATTTTTTTTTTTTTTTACCTCTTTCATATGTCTTGCAAGGTTGAAATCTAGGGCTCCGAAGAGCCGTGGGTTGGCCACCCCTCTTGGAAAGCCTGCATTTACCCGCCTGCAAATCCACCAAGTGAAGATTTCGCTTTTTCCGCCTTAAGTTCACATGATTTAATTTGCCTGCATAACCTGCTGTCATAGGTTTGCATAGAGTCCTGACATCTAACAGAGTAATTAATGCTTTAGGCTTTTGGAAACTGTTTCAGGATTTTATTAATCACCATTGTGATTGCACATATGAATTATGAAGGAGTTATTTTGGTAGTCGGGTTTCCCCCTCAGAAAAATTTCCATATTTGTTCATTATGAACTGATAGCCTGGAGAAGAAGAATAAAAATGGAGAATGTTCCCTGGGTCCTACGCAGACATTTCAAATTATCCAGACTGAGGATTGCTTCCTAGTACACAGGAGTGTGAGCTGTACGAAGTTGGTAGTTCAGTGCTTTCTCTTTCCCTCACTGTAAATTAATTAGAGGTTCTCAGTGACTGCCCCAATGTATGGATTCTGTGAACTGCTTAAACATCTGTGAACATCAGAAGGAATTTGTGGGTTTTGTTTAATTTGTCTAGGATTCATTCCAGTCATTAGAAGAATCACTCCTAGGACTTTTCGTGCTATTCTCCTGGGGCTTTTCCAGGAGACGAAAGTCTCCTAGTGACTGGAAAGAAATAGAAACGAAGGCTTCTAATTCCTTCTCATTTTATTTAGGGAAAACATGATGGATTTTCAAAAGTATGTGATTGTATTTGAGATCCGAGTATGAAGAAGGAATGTGCCTGGTGGTGTCTAGCCCTTAGGATTCAATGTGAAATGTAGAAAACAAAACACTGTAAATGTTTTCTTTAAAACTCGTCCCCTAAGGCATCTGCTCACCCCAGATGCTTGCAGGTTCCCTACACAAATGCTAGTGTGCCCGCAGTTGGGTCCTGCTTGCTGTTTTTCTTGGCATGGGGGTAAAAGGAGGCTTCCCTTGTGTTTACAGGAAATTTTACTCCATGCCTGTTCCTCTGACAGGAGGAGACTTGCTGCTTTACTGGGAATGGAGCTCTTTTCAATGATTAGAGTGATTTTCTGTGATTCTGCCATACTTGAGGAAGATTTTTGAGACTACAAATAAAAGACAAAGTGGTTATATCAGTGTACGGATGGAGGCAGCCACTCTGCTAGTATGCAGTGCCTTGACTATTGAGTGGAAATACCTGTTATTGCTCTAACTGCCATTTTTGCTCTTTCTAAGTGGCCAGTTGGGATGAAGGGTGGAGGGAGGGGTGGAGGGCAGGAAGAAGTCCATTTGCAAAGCCAATAGAGGAAGTATTCGGGCAGAGCAGCAGACATCTGATCTGAGTTCTGTATAGATAAGGGGAGGATTTGATCCCCAGCAGATGGGCCACCCTGCTAATTCTACAGTAGCTTGCTGTGACAGACTACGCACTTCTAATCTGATGGTATTTTCATCTTAATTTACTCACAACTTGCTTTTTTTGTAGGTAACAGCATTTCTGACAAAGGTGATAAATTTGCTAGAGCTTAACATTCAGACTCTTTCCTCATATGAGTGTTGTATAATTATATATACATTTGGGCTCAAAGGTCCCAGTCTAACAAATTCCCTTCACAAGAGTACCATTTGAGAGCCCATTCTCTCATTAATTTTATTTGACATTTATGTCAACATCACATTCCTAGCCTAAAAGGAGAAATCACATGTGTACGCAGGGGTGTATTTGAAAGTGGAGTATTTAGTTTGGCAGAGGAAAGCAGCCGCTAAGTCCGCTTAAAGCAAAATTTTCTAAATTAGTCCATATGAAGTGGTCTAAAGGCACGAAATTTAAATTGTCCTACGAAGTGCTAAATGCTGGCACACATGGCTGTTTTGATATGTTGTAACGTTTTTCCTGCAGGGCTCCCAGACTTGACCAAAACGGTTGGTATCTGGAAAATTAACTGGGGAGCCATCAGAGGCGAAAGCAGCGGACCGGACATAAGTGGCTGGGGTGTCGGGGTGGAAGTTGCTAACACAAGCCCTGGTGCAAACATGGTTCTTCCCCTGTGTGCACAAAGCTCAGAGCGAGGAGCTGACCCGTTAGACACGCGGTGTCCAGATTCTCATTCTGCCGAGTGAACCGTCTCACAGACACTGCCGTTGGGGGGTGGGGGGTGTTGGGAGCCCCGTCCCAGCATCACGAGCTGTGTTATTTCTCTGACTGGTTGATCACGTGTCCACAGCGTTGCTTAGTGCTTCCAAAAGCAGACGAAAGCATGATCTGGGGTTCTTAGCCCGAGGTAAGAAATGGTCGGTGGTTAGGTGACATCGATGGCCTCTGACTTAGGGGTCTGGGTTGAATTGCGAATCAGTGGTTGCCAAGGAGAGAGGGAAGGAGCTGTCCTAGGCAGCCTCCTGGAGCCCGAATGTGGCAGCTCCTTTGGTTCCAAAGGGCTGACTTCCACATTCTCTGTGGTTTGTGTGTTCTTGAGCTGTGTTTTGTGCTTGGCTCTGACAGTGAACTGCCTGGGCTTTTGTTTTGCAGAGAACTCATCAGCATTGGAGAAGACTGGCTTTTGGCGTAAGTAGGGAGTGAGCAGTTTGTCTAGCCCCCTCATACCTCTTCATTCCAGCCTTCATCCCCACCCACCACAGTCCCCAGCTCTGAGACCCCAAACAAATGTCCCAGTCCCCTTTGTGCTGTTGCAATTTAAACTGTTCTACGGTGTGCTAAATGGTGGTGCACGTGGCCATTTTGATATCTGTAACATTTTGATGTATATGACATCCTAAGTCTGAAGGGTCAAGTGGTTGGTGACGAGCAGACCTGTGAGCCTGTCTAGATGGCAAGGTCCCTCAAGGTCATCACTAGAGTGATTTTTACTCCGACCTTCGGGGGTCAGCATCTCTTGGGAGTCTGTGGTGCGCTGGCCACTGACTGTCTGTGAAAGGTAGGAATTTTACCAGGGAAGATGAGGAGGATGGCAGCTGCTGTTTGTGAAGGAGGAACTTTGAGTCCGGGTTGGTCTCATCATCATCAGCTTAGACAGGTTTGTTCTCAGCACCTCATTTTGGCTTGGAGGACTTTCTGATTTTCTTACCTGATCTTGTCTGCTAAAGCCTCTGGTGTACATACAGCAGTGGTGGCCGGGTGGGTGTTTTGTTTCAGCGTTCTGGTACACCCTTCCAACCCCCTTAAAGACGCTACATGCAGAATGAAGAAATTCATAGTTTTCTGGCTGTCCAGACAATT
The DNA here is from genome assembly GCA_004027375.1 of Macroglossus sobrinus. Lineage (NCBI taxonomy): Eukaryota > Metazoa > Chordata > Mammalia > Chiroptera > Pteropodidae > Macroglossus > Macroglossus sobrinus. Next base: position 631,211 of record PVKZ01000654.1, on the reverse strand, counting down.
CTGGATTTCACAGGGAAGAGGTTTTGAGACCTGGAAGGACCCTGGTGGTCTGGGCCACCTTCGCACATGTAGGTAAGCCAGGTTTCCTGACAGTTCCTCAGTCTTTTTCTCTCCTTATGCTTCCTGCCTACGAGATGGTCGGAGAAGCATCGCATTGTGACACCAGCGTGGTGGGTTGGAAAGTGGCAGAGATCCCTTTGCTGGCAGTTGATAAATTATGTTCCAGTACTCTAGAATGGAAGGGCCCTTTGAGATTGTGGAGTCAAGCCCTTCGTTGTTTTCCCCTCAACGTTTTGAGTGCAAGACGATTAGAGGCATCTACTGGGTGGGTCTCTCTCTCTTTCCTCTCCACCTCCCTGCCCGCTTATCCATTCCAGGCCTTTATCCATCCCAGGGAAGACCGAAAACCTCATTAGGGAAGTGTTTACAGTGAAACTGATTTGTCCTTGTTGAGCTCATACCTCCATTTTTAACTCAGTTCAGTGAACTGCCATTCCCTTAGGAAATTTCCTTAGAAAACATCCATTTCTCCAGAATTCTTGCCGCTACCATCGGCTGCCCATTGGGGGTCTTCCTCCGTTCAGGTGCTATAACGAAGTATCGCAGACTGGGTGGCTTATAAACAACAGAAATTAACTTCTCACAGTCTGGAGGAGGAAGTCTTGAGATCAAGGTGCCAGCATGGGTGGATGAGGGTCCTTTTCCAGGTCGTAGACTTCTCATTGTGTCCTCACGTGGTAGAAGGGGCCAGGGAGAGAGCTGAGGTCTCCTTTATGGGATGCTAATCCCATTCATGAGGGCTCCACCCTCATGACCTAATCACCTCCCAAAGACCCCACCTCATTGCGGGGTAGGATTTCAACATGTGAATTTGCAGGGGGATGGAGGGGGCACACAAACATTCAGACTATAGCGAGGAGTGACACTTCTCAGCCGGGAAGTGGTGAGGGTCTTCTCTGGAGGGGACTGTGTGATGGGTGGGGGCTTTAGGGAGGGTGGCTCAGATCAACAATACTTGCAACCTGTGACTGTGGAGATAATTTGGCCTCCTATCTCCTTAAAAATGACTCTTCTTTGCTACTAGAGACCTTGCTTTAGGTAGAGGCCCCCTCCTCCTTTAGCCTTTGGGCCCGGCGTGCTGTGTCTGGCAGGGCCCCCGTTCTTGTCCCTAATGTTTGCACACATGGTATCTTGCTTGTTCCTGGGCCCAGGAATGGGAGCGCAGGTCACGTTCGATGTGAAGGGACACTCACTTGCAAACTTTTACCTTCGGTGCAGTTTAGAAATTGCTGGTGGACTAGCCCTGTGGCTGGAGGGCCCAGTCCCTTCTTTCAGGAGGTATTCGGAGAGCAACAAGTGTAGCTGGTTTCCCCTAAGTGCAGCTTTATTGGCATCTGGCTTTGTGTAATATATTTTTAATATACTATGTATGCTGTATCTGACTAAATCAGTAGGTATGTTTTGAAATTAAATATTTGCTAAGGGCTAGGTTCTCCTGGTGTTCAATTATTGATAACAAATTTCACAGACACTGAATGAGACGTGATGATATATGATTTTCGAGTGACCTGCCATTTATTAGACTTTATCTGCCCATGAAATCCATTTCCAATTCAGACCGTATCTACTTCGGGGATTGCTTGCCAGAAATCTATTCCCAGGTTTCTCCTTATTTCGGTGAAATATCTCTGTCTCAGCACCTTTCCCAAGGTGGTTGATCTAATCGGGGCCCGATCACTTATCACTTCTCATTTTCTCTGGCAGGTCTGTCAAACTGGGAAGTACACACTCAAAAGCATAGGGACCCACCCACCCACTTTGCCCTTTCCCTGCCTAGTGGGAGGCTGGACCAAGCGAACCCCGGGACCCAGAGCTCTGCTCTGGGCAGGGTCTGTAGTAAGCAGGCACAGGACCAACCGACCGCCTTTGTGGTCGGGAAACCGGAAGTGGTCCTCTGCCCTCCCCCCCTGCAGTGTCAGGAGCGGTCAGGCCCCGCCCCCGGATGCCACCGAGCCACGAGAACTCATTTGCATGGCATGGAAGGCCACTGGGCCCCCAGCCTTTTCCAGCTGCCCCTCCCTTTCTGACTGCTCTGTAGACAGGTGCATGCTTCTGGCTGCCGCAAGGGCCAGCTGGCAGGACAACTCTAACTTGTCATCACAGAAATAAAATTTGTCACCTCTGTGTTCTCAACCTCTGTTCTTTCATGTTTAACCAGCACTCTGAATCTTTATAAACATGTCAGGGTTTCTATTTTTATTTCCTAATTAATTCAGAAAAGGAGCAGAACACATCGGTAATGATAGAAAAGAGAAAGGGACAGGTAGGGCCGAGGATGGCTTTTGTTGTTCCGTTGGGTAAGGTAATTGAATGAATATGGGTGCCCAGCAAGTTGAGGAATTACCCGGGGCCTGCCAATACCTCGGTGCTTCTTGGGCTGTCCTGGAACTGGCCAGAATTTATGAACGTGTCTAAATTGATCAAATATGAAGGCAAGCTTTTCACACACTAACTGGCAGTGATACCTCATTTTCCCATGTGCAAGGGAGAATAAGAATTTCCACATATATTAATTTTTTAATTATTTGAAATGTATTCTTTTTAGCACTACGTCTGACAAATTATATTCTCTTGAGTACATCAAACCTAATTTAACCTTTGCCTTGATGATTCAAAATCAGCTTTATAAATATCTGGAGCTGTGTCCTTTAAGGATTCCAGAATCTTAACCATCTCAAGGGTGTAGTGTTTTAATTAAATGAGCATTTCCTCCATTCCATTGTTACCGAAAGGCTAAAATAATAGACATGAAATAATGGAAAGAGTTCTAAACTTAGAGTCAAAACCGGTTCTAATTTAAGTTTAATCATTAATTAGCTGTTTGACCTTTTGCAAGTCTCTTAACATCTCTGAGAATTTATTTCTTCATCTACAAAAATGGGGAATTGGGGCATAATGTTCCCAAACTTTTCTAGATTGCTAAAATTTTATAATTTTAGGATGAAGAATCATACTCTCTTGTAATACAGTTGTCCCGAGGGCTTTTGAGATTAGGATTATTTATTTATGTTATGGCCCCAGATTACTAAGATTTCCTAGATATTGTGTTGGCTTTGAAGCTTTTCTCTATTCCACGGGTGGCAAACTATAGCCTCTGGGCCAAATGCGAGCCACCACCTGTTTTTGTAAGTAACATCTTATTGGAACACAGCCACTCTCATCCGTTTGCTTCTTTTGAGGGACAATGGTGACAATGGTAGAGTTGAACAGTCACATCACAGAAGGTATGATCAATGATGTGTAAAATATTTGCCGTTTGATCTTTATCTTTACAGGAAAAATTTGCCAACTGCTGCTCTATTGTGATTTATTTATTTATTTTTCACTTTTAGTCTATCCCTTCCCCAGGAGTCCATTTTAATTTACCACATCTACCTGGCTGGAGGCTAAGAAACCAGACAACTCAACTAATTAGCATTAAGTTCAAAGGGAGGGTCAGTAGGTTCTGAACAGAAAGAAGTTCAAGGGGACAGTCTTTGAGTGCAGTGCCCAGTGCAAGGGCTTTTTAGCTCCTTGGAGGTCCTTCTTTCTCATTTAAATTTCTGGATAATTTTGGATAGCTATTCAATGTAGCTGAAGTCTTACCACATTTTGAAATTTCTAGAAACAGTTGTTTTTGTTTTGCTGACAGCGGTTATGGGTTTGTCATAAAATCTGCTTCCTACATAGACCTACAACATCATACATGTAACTTTAGTATTATACTTAGGCTCAGTGCAAAAGTAGCAAACTGAATTTAGGATGGAAAGACCTGGGTTTAGATCCTGCTCAGCTGCCCTGTGACTGTGATCTCAGGCAGTCCCGTTACATCTCCAAGCCTGCTTCCCGGGCTGTAAAATGGGAAAGAGACGCAATTCATCACAGGATGTGCTGCAAGGAATAGCATGCATTTCAGCTGCAGCCTTCAGCTGCCCTTCATGACACTCGGGCGGAGCAGTTGTGAAACGGATGTGCCAAATTGTAGAAAATAAAATGGGCCTCAAGCAACGATGGGCAAGATCACAGTGCCTTGAAATTTACAATGTGGCTCCACGCGTCTCCTCTCTTGTGTGTGGCCAGGTGAATAAGTGCTCTCCAGAGCACTGTCGGCTCAGCTCATGATAAAGTCGAACTTGGGTTCCCGTTGGGCCTATTCCTGTGTATAGCTCACTGGGTGGGAAGAGGAAGGAGTTAGGGTGGGGGGCAAGAGGCAGACATTCATGAGTCCGTCGCTGTAATAGCATCAGCCCCAATTCCTGTCAGTTACTGATGAGTGTGCCATTTCATGGGCATAGATCTGAGAACAGATATGCCTCCCTCTCTGATCTATACGTTTCTTAAAGGCAGAGACTAGTTTTCTTTTTTAATTTTAGCTCCCAGTCTCCATTGACTAGAGCAATGTCTGGTTTGTCACGACCAAGGTTTTCTGGCCACATCAAGGCTTCCGTGAGGTTTCCGTGTTAACTGTGTGTCTAGGCAGAACTCTGTAGTGACCATCTCTTTTAAATTGCTTCATCGTCCAGTGCTCAGTGTAAAAACACAGCCACCCCATGGAGGAAGCAGCCCTTCCTTTCGGAGATAGAAATAGAAGGTGGACAGCAGCTGCAGCGACAGCAGAGCTGGGCAGAAATCTTAGTGGGAAGCCTTGTCTTAGCCTGACGCTCACTCAAGATCACCGTGGCTTTTCACCACCTCCATCTTTCCCGTGGCTCCGAGGCTGGCGCCCACTTCTCACATCCATTCCTTTGGCCCTCCCCGCTGACAGTGGGTCATCTGGGTCAGATGGTGGGAACCGACAAAAAGACTAATATTCAATTCCACTTGAAAGTTACCTAAGAAAGGGTCAAAGTGTACAGCGTAGTGACTCTAGTTAACAAGGCTGTGTTGCATATTTGGAAGTTGCTAGGAAAATAGATCTCTTAAAAGTTCTCATCAGAAGGGAAAAAAATTGCAACTATGTATGGCGATGCATGTTAACTAGACTTATTGTGACAATCATTTTATAATATCTACAAATATCAAACATTGTGATGTACGCCCAAAACGAATATAATGTTATATATCAATTATACCTTAAATAAAAAAAAAAAGAAGAAAGAACCAAATCATTCATGAGTCAAACTATGTCTAAATACATATAGGACCTTCCTCCTATATATACTTTCTTGGGAAATAAATAACAAACACTTGATTCATTCATTTAATAAAGTGTTGAATCTGGTTTGTGTCAGGCATTATGTCAGTTGGTGGGCTTGTGGCAGTGAAAAGGACAAGGAGGCCCTGGTCAGCAAGGAATTTATATATAATTAACAAGTAAACAAACAAGTAAAACAACTGCAAATTGCGATGAAAAGCAAGGAAAGACACAGATGCTAGAGGCCAGCTCTGAGGAGGTGACATGTACAGAGTTTTAAAAATCCAGAAGTAGTTTCTTTTGCAGATGGTAGAAGGAAGAGTTTGCAAGCTGAGGGCACAGTGTGTGCAAAGACCCTGAGGCTGATGGAGGGAACCTAGCTTGTTTGGGGGCTTGGAACATGTGAATGTGTGGGAGAGGGTGGCCCGATGAGGCCCAAGGGTAGGCGGTTCAGGGGCAGGAGGCTCAGGGAGGAGGCTGAGTTTCTTCTAGTTGCCGTGGAAGCCATTGCCCAGTTTCAGGCATGGGAATGGCATGGTCACGTTTCTGTTTAGAGCATCACTTTGCGTCATGTGTAGAATGGTCCTGAGGTGAGCGTGAGTGTAATCATGGAGACCAGGAGAGTGATGTCCCTGGAATGGACAGAGTAAGGGGAAGTACTGAAGCGAAGATGAGGAGAGCTTTCTTGATTATTGGGATGAAAGTGGGGAGGGCCAAGGACGTTCTGGGATGCTGATATCTAAGAGGTGGCATTTATTAAGATAGGAGAAATTTGGGAGGGGCTGGCAGGAGGAGATATTTGGGGGAAGAGTCTTAAAGTTCTGCTTTGAAATAAAGTGTGTGTTGGTGGCACAGACACCCTTGGGAGCTGGTGAGTGGGAGCCAGTGTCACCTTTCTTACCCTTCCACTTGTGAATTGTACCACACCCTGATAAACAGCACGCTTTGTTCTTACCGGTGAATCTTCCCCAGGCACCCCTTTGTTACTTAGGCTTAAACCACCTGGCATAAACCATCGCTCGCTTGCAGTAGATGCTCAATAAATGATTGTTGCTCTTTTGCCTGCACCGAGCATCCCCAGCCTGTTCCAAGAGCTCGACTCCAAAGCAGGGAGAAAGGAGCTGTGGCTCAAGGGGAAGGGGTGACAGTGGGGACGAGGAAGAGACAGAGAGCAGCACCACGGGCTTCAGTCAGGTGTCCTAGGGCAGGGGACATCGTTTGGAATACATGGTAGCTGCAGTCACATGCCAACACAGATGAGTCGCGAATAATTTCATCTCCCCAAACCCGGCACAATGAGCGTGATTTCGCGTCGTGCTGTCCGTGGTCTGGCAGATGGTGGTACCACTTACTAACTTTGGAGTGCACCTCTGCGATATGTCTCATGCCCCAAAGAATCAGTAATTTTTGACAAAGCACAATAATGAAGTGCCTTGCAGTTTTTAAAGCTAAGCGTTTGTTGCATTTACCAAAAAAAATTTTTTTTAAGTTATTTCTTCCCTGTAGGAAAGTAAAGAAATCCGTGATAAAATAATAATTAAATGCTGACAGTGCTAAATTTCTGCCCAGCATGAGCTGGCAGCAGTTTCGTACCAAAACATTAGGTCATTTGAAGAAAAAAAAAATCTGACTAAATACCTCTGTAGGCTTTTCTGATTAGCCGTTTTTAAAAGCGTCGGTGACAGTAATGAAAGGGTGTAATTTGACAGCCGCAATTTACTCTCAAGAAAAAAAGGTAAAATAGAATCGAGGGTACGTGTGAGGTTTCTACAGGGATTTCTTGTTGGTCTTTTCTAGTGGGATTTGTTTCAGTAATCATTAATTTCTAGGCATTCCGAAGCACCCAGCAGCCAGGAATGATGTGAGATGAAAAGTACATGGTATTATTGGGGTGAGGACGGGGGGACAATGTCAATGCCAGGTTCTCTTTTCTTTTTTTCTTCTTTTCCACGCAGCAGGTCATGTATTTCTGGGGTTAAATGACCTTGACATGAGCAGGTCTGGAAAATGAAGTGTAGGTTGCTAAGATCCTCCTTGCATCCAATGTATTAATTTTCTGCGTCTGGCAGCTCCTGGCGTCTCTTTGTATTAACGCGCTATGGCATGAGGGCTGCAGGCCAGATTTGACGTGAAGATGGAATGATTATGTGGCATATGGTAAATGCAACAACCACCGCTAATTACTCTTTCTTTTCGCTTTCTCCTTGACTTCTACTGGTGTTTGTAGGTTTCTTGAATTTGAAAACGTTTTCCTTTATCCAGCCCCATTGTGCTCTTACCTTCAGTAGATCTTAGAACAAATGACTTTCCTGGCTATGATGAGATAGAATCAGATAGAGGACTTAGGGCTCCTCCTGCCCAAATACTTCATTTCAAGGACAAGGACACTGGGTCCAGCGGGGTGAACTGGGAGGATTTGCAGAGTGGAGCCTGGAACTCCAGTCTCCCAGCTTTAACGAGCCTGGGTTTGCCCTTCGGTCCTACTTCCCAAAAGCTGAAATGGAGCTGGTATAGCAGCGTCCTACAGCTGCTGTAAGAACATACTGCAGAGTGCCTTTAAAGCAACAGAAGTGTGTGCTCTCATACGTTGGGAAGGTTAGAATTAGAAAATCCAGGTGTCAGCAGGGACCGCGCAGGCTGAAGGCTCTGTGGGAGAGTCTGCTCTATGCCTTTCTCCCCGAGGTGGTTCGTGGTGGTCCTTGGCCGAGGCAGCTCAGCTCCAGTCTCTGCCTCCAGCACCCCACCGTGTTCTCTCTGTGTTTCTATCGGTTACTCTCCTTTTCTTGTAAAAACCCCAGTTGTATTGAGTTAAGGGCCCGCCTTATTCCAGGATGACCTCATCTTAACTCACTGCATATCTGCAAGATTCTGTCTGCAAATAAGGTCACATTCTGAGGTTTCGGGAGTTAGGACTTCAACACATCTTTTTAGGGGACACAATCTGACGCATAACAGGTGAGGCTGGGTAAGGTTTTTCATGGAGGGTTTTGGAGACGTTTAACTGTGATGAATCATTATCACCTTCAAGTGTACTTTCAGGGCTTGTTCTGTCTTTATGCCTTTCCTGTCAAGTGCAGGAACCTGAGTCCTTTCCATTTATTATTAATGATGATGATGTGTAGCTTTCACTTTTTAGCAGAGAGTGAGAGCATGTGAGGCAACCCGAGGATTAGCCATTAAAACAAGGATAAAGTTAGAAACAATTCAGAGACAAGATCTGAGTTGTAGACATTTTTGTAGAGATTCTGAGAGTTCTTTTTCAGTCTACATTGAAGCCCTTCAGTTTGGAGAGTTGGTTCTACTTATTTTTATATTTGACATTTATTTATCATTTAGAATATACAGCAATTTATTTTGTAGTATTTATCCTGTAATTTATTCGGCAACCATGATTATTCTAACTTTCTCCTTTACCATTATTTTTTGACTATCCTTCACTCTAAATTCACCTTCTGGAAAGCCTGACCATTTTAATTCCTTCCATCTTACCTCGCTCAGCGCATAATCCACAGTGGTTCCCCATTTCTGGCCATTGCTATCTCCTTGTGGTTGCCCCTCAAACCAGACTGATTTACTTCCCGATCTCCAAATACACCTCGTACTCACCTACCTCCATACTTCTCTCCGGCTCCTCTTGCCATCTGAAATGGTGTCCCCTTCCCTTTCTGCCCCTCTGAATACAATCTACCCTAAAGGGTAGTGGTCACCCAGGAAGTAATCTTCTCCTAAGCGCATTTTAATAGAATTCCTTGTGGGTACCTCATTTGGATCTCACGGGATTGCCTTTTAATGCTGTCTCTTTAGAGAAGTCATGAGTTAGCAGCCACAAGACTTGCCTTCTATTGTGGTTCTGCCATTACCTCTGTGTGGCCGTGGGTCACTTCTGATACTGCCTGCCTCACTGTGGTTCTGTGAGAATCAAATGAGATAGAATGTTAAAAATATTTGAAACTCATCTATGAGAAGTACTATTCAAATATTTCTACTTAATGCGCCTCAATTTACTCACCTATAAAATGTACCTATTAATAATAGTACCTAATGAGAATTCATTTAGTAAAGGACAGAGGATACTCCTTGGCTTACGGTAAGTCATTTCAATAGTAGTTAGCGGTCATCTTCATCATCATTATCCTCAGGACAGAGGCTGTGTTTGGGGTCTCCTCTCTGTGTAGGATGGACCCTTACACTGGATGCTTGGTAGACACTCGCTTGTTAAATTGGGAGTTCTAATTCTTGTTGTCGTGTGCAGTACTTAACGTTCTCTTTTTTTTTTCTCCTTTTTTCCTAAGACATTAAAATTCCCGCTGATCTCTGTTTAGCCTGGAAATTTTTAAATGAATAGGAATCAACTCTCTGTCAGCAGTGTTGATTTTGGCTCTAAACCTAAATTAGTCTGATAGGTGAATCACTGTGGTGGTACAGATGTCATCATTCAAGAGTGGTCCCAATTCCTTTCCTTTTGATAACTCCTCATCAGGACATAACATGGGCATGTTTTGAAATGGAACATCCTCTATTAGCTTAATTGAGTGTAGTTTTGACAGCATCGAGGTCTGTGTAATGTCCTCATACCCTTTGAAGGTATGTGTGAGGGCTCAGTTCTACAGAATGGCAGGGTGGAAAATTTCTGGTGCAGCTTTCTGTTTCAAGGCTGGTGTAGGATAGTTGGTTCAGTGATAGTGGGTAGAAGAGAAGGAACAGAAAAACCTTGCAGATGACTGCTTGGAAGTAGAATTTTAATATGCTGCCTAAAAGCACATGGCACGATCTGCTCACACACATACAAAAATTTGCAAATTATGTGTTTTTTGATAGTGGTACAGTTTTCTAACTTTTTGACCCCCCTCCCCACCCTTGGATAAATCTTATATATACACTTTCCTCCCCAAGTCCAAGTCAATCTATCCCTACTTTTTTCATGGGTATCAGGATAGAGATGCCTTTGCGGGTACTGTGAATGGATTTCATTCTTTCCATATACCCGTATGAAGCCCTGACTGGCACTGACGCTCAAACTCTGTTGATAAGGGACTCTCTTCCTAGCACATATGATTGGGTGGTTTTCCCATGAATTGATGGTATGGCAGCAGAATTAGCGATGCTTATTAGAAGTAGTTTTCTTATGGAAGGGAAGTAGCCGCTGCTACAGAGAGAGCCCCAGGAGGAGACAAAAGAACAAAATAGAGTCTTGTCATTTTGATGTGACGGTGAATTACTGTAACGATCACACGGGAACCCCTCTCCCTACACACACGTTTCTCCCTTCCCAGCCATGTGGTAGGGTCACACCAACCTAACCAGAGTGACAGTAACAGTAGACAGCCTGCCTCACAAATGCCACTGTTCACAACTGCACAGATAACGCTCCTTCAGGTATTTTTGGGAGACTCCTTCCTCTGCTACCATATTTCCCTGATGCCTGTGAAACTAAGCATTGCCTTTGAAGGTGCCCCAGAGCCATCAGGGTTACTCAAGGCCATACCCTCATCGTGGAAGGCACCTCTTGGTGATGCCCACCAAGCATAACATCTTCCCTTCCTTCTTCTCCAGAGCCTGTGTGGATTCCCCAACTGCTGCCCAAGCCCAGGTGGCCATTCTGCATCTCTGCTCATCTCACCTGAGGCTGCGCATCCCATGCTCCTGAGGTTACACTCAGGGCTGATTTCAGCCGGAAGGCACCTGGACTCCCTTACCTGTCCTTTACTGCCAGAACCCATTCCAGTCAGTCTGGGTATAGACATGGCAGTTGCTACATGTTTAAATAATCTAGAGTGCTTTTGTTGGGAATATCTGAACTGAGGCTGTATGTGGAGGCCACAGAGCAGAGTTAAGAGGTGGGGACCAGCTTGTCTACTGATGGGCTGTGTGATTGTGAGAAAGTTACGTCCTCAGAGAGCCACATGGGTGTCTAAATCCCTGATCCCAGTGACTGTCATGCACCACGCCTTCGGTGAGTGGTATAGCTGGTTTTATTTTTCTTTTGAATATCCTCAGAGATATCAAAAAATAAATCCCTGGAAAGCAGGTAATACTTGCTGGGTAATGTAATTTGGGGTCCATAATGATAGGTCATTATGAACTAATGAGACTCAGGCTTGTCAACTGGCTCTGGAGTCACTTCTAAAGTTGGCGACAAGATATATTACTGTTCATAAAGCCTTGTGTTCCAGGGTTAGGGTTTTGCTGTCCAGAGCTTCTGGAGTTGCACAGGTGACTTGCAGACAGGCTATGGCTCCCGCTCCTTGCATCCAGTCCGGACAGGACTGGTGGCCCCGTCCTGTCACCAGTGATCCAGGGGCTACACAGGGCCACAGCGTAGCCAGCCACTTGCCCATGCTTATGACAGTTCGCGCAAGAAGTACTAGCCTGGCAGACCCTCACTGCTCCTGCAAGACCCCTTTCTTACCCCAGGGTGTGTATCTGAGCTAGTTCAACTGCCTCTGTCCCCTCAGCTGTTGCCGCCAGGTCCCCAGAGCTAACAAGAATAACTTTACTGGACGCAACACCCTCTCCTCACTGTTAAGAGGAGCTTGGCTCCCAGATGCTATTTGTACACAGAGGTTCTAATACATTGAGTTTAAAAAAAAAAAAAGGTCCTATGACTCTGTAATAACACTTTCCTTATGACTTTCGGTAGCACTGTGCCTTCCGGAGAAGACGAGCCAGAATCTGAAGTGATAAATAGGAAGAGGTTTCCTGTTAAGAGAGGCCTAAGCCTGCAAATGTGAATGGGCTGCAGAACATCCATTGAGCATCTCAGCCAGGTAATAAAAAAATCAAGCTGCAGCCCACCTGGCCCAGGTGTTACCTCCACTTTTCAGCTGGCTCTCCTGGGCCTGCTGTAGCCCCAGAAATGGTGGCACCTGCTTCCTCTCTCCTCCGTGCCTTGGCGGAGTCAGCTGGACCCTTGGGCTCCAAACCTAGGCCTCGCTCCTCACTGCGTAGCCAAAGCCAGCTCAGCCTTCCCTGAGGGGCGGGGCTTGTCCAAGACCTGGGATGATGAATCTTGACCTGAGGTGGTATGTAGGGAACTTGATCCCCGAGTCCTTGTTGCCTAGTTTAACCTTGACCTTAAGTCTTCATTCTTTGTGTTGGTTCCCCAAACTGGCCCCCAGGTCCCTATCCTGTTTCTGAGCCCAAACCACCCACCTCCCCCGTCATCTTTTCCTGGCTGAGAACCCACGGATGAGGGGCCGGTGCTCAGCCCCCACCCCCCGCCCCCACGTGCCCTGCGCATGCTCACAGCATCAGCCCCGGCAGATGCTTTCCCCAGAAGACTGCCTTGCTGCCTGTCAGCTGCTGTCCCGGTCCGCAATCCGTGACAGTGCATTCTGTCTTCTGACTTCGTACAATATTATCCCTGCACTACCAACTTGTTTTTCACGGCTTTGCTCTTCGAATTTAGTGGAGATACTTCATGCAGGTTTTAACCATATGCTCTAGGCAAAGGTAGGTAGGTAGGTAGGTAGGTAGGTAGGTAGGTAGATGATGGATGGACGGATGGATGGATGGATGGATAGATTGATATCGTCTGGAGAATTAGAAGCAAGTTTTCAATATGCACGGTACACATTGTGGATTTTTAAGGTTACTCCATTTTGAAGCCATTTTTAATTTTAAAGTAATTTTGTCCACACCTGGTTTTTGCCTTATGTTTTGGCTTTAGTTCCTAACTCCTGCAGGACATGAGACCACGTTTGTGTGATGTCTAAGACCTCCTTCCCGTGCTCGCCACGGAAGCTTCGCCTTCAGCACCTGCCCTGCCCGGGTGAGCAGATGTACTGCTGCAGTCCTGCCAGGAGGCCCTGTCTCCAGCTAACCAGGCAGAGTCAGGCTGCAGTGTGGGCTCGGGGCCAGCTCTCGGGGCTGGCTAAGCCAGTAGTGGTGCCACCCTTTCCACCTTTCCAGTGTTTGGCTGCATTGCACTTCTCACCCACCCTATGAATTCTACTATCAGATGATAGTAGAATTTCTAGACAATCCTAACATGCTTGCTCTCCCAGGATTCTTCAACTTGGTGAATATTAATCCTTCAGCGAGAGTGGCAAATGGGGGGAGAGTTTTTCCTGTCTATCTAAGGAAGGAACTATTGTTAAAGCAAATGAACAGATTCATGTAGTAACTAAATTAAAGGGTGGAATGGTACCTTTCATTAAAAGCGTAAGCTCAGATTTGTGAACTTTGCTCGTCCTATCTTCTGGCCACATCGGCCTTGAAGACAGGAGTTTGGTGAGGAGATAGCAGGATTTTAGATCTAAGTCACACACAGTGCGATTTAGTACTGGAGCCCTTCAGCACAGCTTAGCTGACTCAACTCCCGCTGTGCTCACCAAGCCCTTTCCTGCCTGCGGGTTCTGGTGGCTGCATGCCAGGTCTTCAGAGGCAGCTCTGATTGGGTTTGCCTCTTTCTCTTTTTGCCCCATTGCTCACGGCTCTGGCTCCCTTGCCCAATTGCCCGTCAATATGGGCACAATATAGTTCTAGCTTTTTTAGATCTTTCCTGTCCCTTTTCCCAGATCATTTGGATACTTCTCATCCCAAAGCCCCTTTCTGATAAACTAGAGACCAGATTCCCAGGAACATGCCAGGGAATACTTGGGAATCAATATCATAATAAGCTGAAACCAGAAGCATTTCTTGTCACTTGTCAAAAAAAAAAAAAAAAAAAAAAGATAGGCCCATATGGTTTGTAATCTTCTTTTCTTCTGTCCTCCTGAGGGCCTCCTCCTTCTGACCCTTCACTGGAGTTCATTCATTCATTCTCTCCCCAGTGTCATGCAATGTGGGAAGGCCTGTCCGGGGTCCCAGACTTCCTGGGAAAGGTGTGTGTTAGTCCTCCTCTGATACCCGCCTCCACCCAATACTCCGCTCACCCAGGTTGATACACTGATGGCGTATATAGGATCAGCTCGTCTAGGCTTTGAACAACAGAATGAGAACAAAGTGTTAGTATTTCTTATTTGCTTGTTTTATACACTGAAAACTGACGAGGCAAATAGATAGTGCAGATTTATCATCAGAAGAAACAAGAACATTTTCTTTCTATTCTTTTCTACGGACTAAGAGACATTTTGATGTAGTAAACACACACACACACACACGCGCGCGCGCGCACCCCATTAGACTAGAAGGTAAACCACATGAATTCTAGCACTAGATACAACTTTCTGTGAGCTCTTTGGCCAAATCTGCTGTCTAAACCTTGGCTTCCTGAGCTAGAAAATAGGAATAATATTTTTATGCCTTCTTACTAGCTTCTTGCAATTTTTAAATTAAAAAATACATGAATGGGCTTAAGGAACTATGGAAAGACCAATTTGGATATTATTTACTAGAGAGATTGCTTTTAATAAAGAAAGTCAGCTAGAATATGACATTGCAGCTGACATAGAGGAAACAAATTGCTGTTAAACATATGTGAATAGATACTTACCCTCAGCATTAATTAGTGAAATATAAACTAAAACTTTAAGACATCATTTTTACTCGTCAGGTTGGTGAAGTTCAGAATGTTGACAGTACTCTGTATTAGCCAAAGTAAGGACAGGCTGACTCAGTGCTGATGAGCGTGTAAATTGATACAGCCTCTAGGAAAAGCACATTGGTAATAGTAATCGAAATTGAAAATGCTAATATTTTTTGGGCAAGTGATTCTGCTTCCTAAATGTATCCTACAGATGTGCTTGCACTTGTACAAAATAAGGCAGCTCTCTGTATGTCCTGATACAGAGTGATCTGGAGGATGTGTTAAAGTGAAAGATGAAAAGTGTGGAACAGTTTATAAAAACCATTGTTTTGTTTTGCTTTCACAAAGGGAAAAATGCTAGTATTTATATAGATTATATCTGAAAGGATATGCCAGATTTAGATAATTGTTTTCTTTCTTTTGTTGTTGTGTGTGTTTTTTTTCCTTTGGTAGTAGTATTTGCTGTTTTTTCCGTTTTTTTTTTCCCCCTGCCAAGGAATGGGGTTGGGTGGCTGATGACAGGGGTGATAAGATTACTTACTTTTTACTCCATATCCATTTGAACCTTTTGAATTTTGTACCATATACAGATGTTACTGATTTTTTCCAAAAATTGAAACAAAAGTAAAACAAAAATCAAAGTGAACAGCAAAAAATTACAAAGCCCCAACTCTCCTGTTTTCCTCTTGCTAAAATGAAAGGAAGAAAGTCAATGGGTTTTTGTTTGTTTGTTTGACTTTCATAGAGTAAAATATTTTTCTCTGAATATTTGGAAAACTATTCCAAATAAAAAAAAAAGAGATTTTATTTTCACCATTTTAAAGAGCCAGACATGCCTGTGCATTTCCCTTGATCTCCCAATCTTTATTTCTGAGATCTGAGTAACCCTCGAAAAGTCGTGGGCATCAAACCTAACCTGGATATTCGTTTTCTCTGACTTCCCAGCCAGCAGAGGAACTGGCTGGTGGAGAGTGCCCTTGGGGTCTGCCACCAGGGTAATTGATCTCGGGAGCAATTAGATGGCTGCTCAGGGGCTGTGGATCCTAAATGGGTATCGAACATTTTGTTAAGTGACTCACGTTCTGTCATCCACCAGCTTTATTCGAAATTACAAGTTGTGTATTTGGGGATTGTACCTCCTGAGTTTTGCTTTCTTTATTTTCCTCTTTTTTAAACTCTTGTATTGTTTAAGCAGAGGGCTCCTTTCATTAGGCTTTGTCTTTTCACCTTGATTAACCCACGAGGACTACTTATAGTCCTTCCTTACCCAATTGTTCCCTCTGTGTAATTATGGGGAACTGTGCGACCTCTTTGCTGTGAGGGCCAGATGGAGCCCCCAGCACCATGAGGCGGGGTCTTGATAAGTTTCGGATGAAAAGACCCTCCACCGCCCTGTGCCAGGGGCCCCTTCGTGTTGACTCAGCATCACCTTCAATTAGGAAAATTTACCGCAGCCCACGTGGAGACACCCGCCAGGCCCCCATGCGAGCTTGTTTTATTGTGTGTATAGACAGTTTAGAGTTAAAGGCTAACTTCAGCCAAAGGTCACGTTTACTTTCCTATTGTGAACTAAAGTCACTTGTTGGTTTGATGGGGTTCAGCTTGTTTATACATCACTCATGCCTATAGGTCAGAGATGATCTGCGTGATTGTGACACATAGGTGAACGGCGTGCTTATATTTGCTGGTAGGGACTTGCGTTTAGCTAATATTTTCACGGAACTTTTCCAGCAATCCGTACCACGTCACTTAAGCAAACAAATAGTTATATCCTTCACAAAACAACTGAGTGCACAATTCTGAGCGATTTTTCAGATGCTCTTTACAATGATTGGCCCAAGGCCTATCCTAACATCATGTACTGTAGAAGCAACTCTAAGTTCTTTGAAGAAGAAAGATAAATCTCTAGGCAACAGATTTCCTTCTGTTTTCCGTTAAGTGTTTGGCTCCAATTCAGGAATTAGTTTTAGGCAGATCATCAAATCATGAAAGTGATGATATATTTATTATATTATTACTTCTTCTTAGGTGACTTTTACTAGGTTCCCAGAATCCCTGGGTCCCCAGCTTTTTGGGGTCTTGCCTAATAACTTTTGTCATGGTGTGAATTTGAAACGAAAATAAACTAAACTGCGCAGGCAAAAGAAGGTTCTGATGTCCGAGATCGAATCATGGGTGAGGCCCTAAAAATAGAATGTACCCCCAAACAGGTAGATTGCTGGCAGAAAGGGAAGAGAAAATGTTGGAAGTGGGGGTAGCCAGGCCTTTGTTCTATAAGCGTACTCACAGTGAGGGAGTACTCACTGTGTACCCAGCACTGCTCACACAGCCTGCAGGGATGGGGATGGTCAACCAGGTAAGACAGGTCCCACCATAGGGAATAAACAGCAGTCCAGACACCCTAGAGAAGACCTGTGTGAAGAGACCTGTGTAGAGGCACTAGGCCCCCACCACCCCCCCGCCCCGCCCTGTGGAAGCATCTTAGACTCCTACGTGAGAGGTGCCCTTGGAGGGAGCTGGGGAGACACCCTTATGTGAGGGCAGGTGAGATGAGTCACAGCAATGTCGTGGTGTTGATAAGACAAGGGAAGGTTGAAGCATTGGAACCTACCTCTGCTTTGTGACTTTGCTATAAGTCCCACAAAACTGATCTGAATAGTGTAGAAGACTAAAAATAAAGGAGATTCACCCCAACAAGGTAGGCCTGCAGCTCCTGGTCCGCTTGGCCCAATGGTGTGCCCATGTAAAGGATGTTTTCTCCACCTCACCATCCTGTCATTTGCCATTTCAAAAATCTGGCTCTTTTGCCTGGTGCTGCGGTGAAAATATTTCCACGATTCTTGGTAAGTAAATAGAGTCTTAAAGCTTAAACCTCTGCCCCCGGCGAGAAACCAAAGGATGTTGCTGTGCATAACTTCAAAGGCTGGTGAGATGCTTAAGGTCGCTGCTCCCTCAAAGAGTCTCTTTCTTGTAAGGCCAGCCGGAAATATTCATGTGCATGGCCCACTCCTCCCACGAGAAGGAGGCTACTGCATGAGGCTCTTGCATACACGGCTCTGCCCCGCAGAATATATTCTATGTCTGCCTTAAGATGATCACATTGCGCTTTGGATGCTGGCTGTCCAGTAAGCGTGGTGTTAAAAGCAGTCCCTTTTCCACGTGAAGGAGTCGAAGAAACGGTGGTCTCTGTGGCACCGTTTCCATGTTTGCATGAAGCAGTCAGCCAAGAACTTGGGTATTCTTGTTTTTTTTTTTTCTAATTTATTTTTTTAATGGCTGATGTGGTATAAGCTGGTAAAAAACAATCAAGCTGCTTTCTCACCATCTCTGATCATCCACCATTGAAAGTCTCTTGGTGACAGGTCACACTGGTTTAGTTCGGAGTCTACTACTGTGTGTCAAGGACACCTCTCTCTCTCTCTTTTTTCAATTTTATCCCTGGGCAATACAGAATACAGTGGTTCCTCTCTGTCACCAGCAGGTAATTTGGCACAGCAGACACCCTCAGCCTACGAAAGAAGAGGTGGAAGATTTTCAATAAATTGTCCAGGAAATAGGGAAATACTGGCTGTGCTGCTGGAAATGTTTACTGTTGACTGCGTGCTATTTCACATAGAATATCTCCCATCTACCACAAGTGTTTTATACATTTTGATTTTGAAAATTAAGGCCTGCACTGTCAAGTCTAGGAGCATAAAGTCTCAAAATAGGAGGAATGAAGTCCCTGAGGTGTTGGGCTGTGGACCGTGGATGCTTTGATGGCCAAAGATGGTGGTGCCTCTTTTGCGTCTTCAGAGCACAGTGCTGGGAGCTTCTGGGCGCTTGTTAAATGCCTGTGAGTTGCTTAATGAAAGTGTTATCTGGGGCTCTGGTGCTTGCTTATAGTTCTCTTGGCCTTCCTGGTGCTGAGGATGGAGACAGAACTCCGTAGTCCTGCTTTACGACGCCGCTGTGCGTTACCACAGTTCACAGGCATCACGTTGTTGCCTCCCACTGAAAGAGCCTTAGACGGCCTGCTGGAAAAAAATGTCACATAAACGAAGATTTGGGAACCTCACAGGCCCAAGCTCCCATTCTTGCATTCCAGACTGATGCCCTCAGGCAGACTGGAGATAGCTTAATACAGGCCTGTTTGTAGCCAGATCAAAGGGCACAGGGCCTGTCTAGCCTCCAAGATGAAAACTGGACCATGCAGGCGAGCCTGTGTGACTTGACCATGCCTCGACTCTAAAAAGAAATACCAATTCTGTTATGGATGTTTGAGCCATCAGATGGAGACTTTGAAGTCTCTTTGCCTGTAATAAATTGGATTCAATGCCTCCCTCATCCCCCGACCCCGACCTAGGACTATTTTAAGATTAGGGGTGTCTTCTAAATAGGTGTCGAGTGCAGGGGACCAGGGTGAGCTCAGCTCAGAAGCGGGCCCTCAGGATGTACCAGAGGTTGCTGGGATTAGGGTGACTAACGGAAAGGGGAACCTTACTTTATCTCCCCAAGCAGACTGTAGAAATGTGGGTGTTTTGTTTCCTGGATAAGCTTTTTTCAGACTCAAGTTCTATGGATTTGTAAAATTTCAAAAAATTTATTTCCCTTTTTTTTTTATTTTGCAGCTAAGAACTTAAAAAATTATCACTTGTTATCACCATAATTTCATAGAACAATGGCCTTTGAACAATCCAAAAAAATCAGTAAGAATTTAATTTCAGAATAAAAGCAATTTGGTTTGTGAACAGGTATTTGAAAACTATTGTGTTAGGCTACATATATTATGTAATACATAGACATATAGACGTACACATAAATTGAAGAGAAATACCATAATTATTATGGTAATAACTTACATTCACTTTAGGCTGTAATTATAGAGTTACTTTTACATATATTATCCCATATGATCAGTTAGTGTTTGCCTTTGAAACATAAATTAGTCGTAATAGCTTAAGCTAAATAGAATTAAGAATAGAAGGGAAGTCTAGTGTTTAAACGGTTAGTGTCCCAGAGTCAAACATGAATAATTTTAAAAATTATCTACTGCTTTGATTTTTCCATGTCTGTTACCCTGATATATTAGCAAGAAAAAATAAACATAATCCTGTGATGATATGCACATAGCCATATTATAGCTGATTTGCATGCATGCATATATTTATGATGTTTTTTTTCTGGATAGAAAATTAAAACATATATTCTGACAAACATAAATGGACATGTGGAGAATAATATAATTACCTGAAATGCAGTATGAGGAAATACAAGGAAATGTGGGGCAAGGATTAAGGGATAGAGGGAGAGAGGGAGGGAGAGAGAGAAGGAGGAGGAGGAGGGGGTGGGACAGGGCTGGTAAGTGAAAAAAGGATTTTTACTGAAAGTGAATAGGAATGTTTGTGGTCCCAAACTTATATTTGAAAACAGATATATATTTTGACTTCGACCCAAGTGTCTCAGGAGAACATCTGAATGTAGGTGTGTCTGATTTGAGTGTCCTATTGGAACAAAATGATAAAGTCTTTTCGAGTCGCTAGCCCCTCCTTCCGGCTCCTGCTTGTTATCCAAGGGTAGCTAGCAGGCTCCCTAAGATTCCCTTGTAGGAGGGTGTGAGCTGAATTCAGTATTCTGGTTTGTAAGAGTTTCTCTGAAGCAAAATTCATGGTGAGATCAGCAGCTCAGTTGCTGAATTGGTGGTCTTATTTTGAAAACCCTCAACAAGCTAGAGCTTTAATTAGACATTAATTAATCAATTGATTAATTAATTCAGGCTTTGATCATTGAACACATATTTACTTGGTGTGTCCCGTAGTTAGGTTTGGTGCTGATGGGGCTCAGGATAAAATGGTTTCTAACCTGGAAGTGCTCACAGTTCATTGTGGACAATCTAGGAAGCAAAAAATAATTAATTACAAACAGTGATGAGTTCTGGATTGGGAACCAATGAGATGCTGTTATTAATAAACTGGAAAGATGTGATCTTGCAAACTCATCGAGTAAAGAGAAAATTTGTTGGTATAAATATGTGTGTACATATGAAAAAGACCAGGGTTATACAATTCATTTGTATTAATTTTTTTTAAAGAAAGAAAACCATTAGGAAAAATACCATTTACTCCTCATTTTTTCCTGGCCTCTGCTTACTGATTGCTCTGCAAAGCCACTCGTTACTACGTGTACTATAGGGAGCAACGTAGACTCCAGTAGGAAGGTGAAGCCAGTCGGCTGACTTCACACCCACACCACAGACTCTTCTGTCTTCGACATATCCCTGATGGTTTGACCAGGTATCCCAGATTATCCATAAACTAAATTTTTGACTTTAGGGGGTTATATTTATATGCTATCTTGTTCTCTTCCAATGAAAAATGAAGTCATCTCACATGAACTGAACATCTGCTCTGAATAAGGCCCTGAGCCTGCATTTGGGGAACATACACCTGTAGGAGAGAGGGTCGTCATCTGCAAAGGATGGGTATAAAGTAGAAAGGGTCCGTGCAGGGCAAAGCTACAGTCACAGGGAGAGATTAGTTGGGGGAGGAGGGATTTAGCAGAGGATTTCTGGAGTGGCATGGGGACGAGACCTTAAAGGGTGGGCAAGTGTTAGACTTGTGGAGAGTGGCAGTGCCATGCACCTGCTCAGCCACCTCTACAAGCTCAGGGGAATACCCATTAAGCCTCTTTTTCATATTAAAACTAACAACTCTTTGTTTCCTGAGGGCATATGTCTTGTTACAGAGCTATAATAATATATCAATTTCCATCAAGTTGCATTTTATCATCATAATGGTTACAGAGGAGGCTGCTTTTAGCTCCTGCAGTGCATTTTAATGTGTTGCAAGGAACATGGAAACTGACTACAGGCGTAATGGAGCCATAATGGACCAGGAGCTGACGAGGCCACAAATGGGACATGCCATGGCTGGAGCATGAAAGTGCTTCCCTTGGAGTCGTGTCTGCATTCTCCGCGTTAGAAGGAGCCGATGGGCGTGATTTGATTTTGCCCGACGCTCCTGGGAGATGTGCGGGCAAAATTTGCTAGTCTGCTTGGTCTGGGTACCTCTGCCTTCTCTGTCTCCTACGGCAGCCCTGTGCTCACTCATGGTCACAGATGCAGGATTGCATGTGACGAGGAAGCTCTCTGTCAATGCAGGTGTGTTCAGGGTTCTGAAGAGGCTCTTACCGGAGGAGCTGATACATTATGAATGCTGTGGAGGATGTTTTTCTATAAGAAGGAAAAGTTCGAGACCAAGTGTGAGTGTATCTTATGTCATTCAGAGCCCTGGCAGGTAGGCCAGCTTCACACCAGAATTCTGGGAAAGGACAGACATGGCCCTTCAGCCTTCGACGCCAACTATTTGGGGAGTCTGGTTAGCTCAGCTGATGCATCCTGGAGGTGGTTTCGTAAAAAAAACAAAAAAAAAAAAAACAAAAAAAAACAAACAGTCAATGTCAAATTTACCTTTTGCAGAAGAACTTGGTTGGTGAGAAGAAACCGTTTTACCTTATGCCCGAATAGTAAATATTCTAAATGAGGCCTGGCCCAAAGGCTTTTTCTGTCACCCACCACAGCACACAGGTGAAACCTCTGAGCCCATACTAAGCCTTTGTTAATTATTGACTGCAGTGCTCAGATGTCTGCTGAAGAAGGTGCGAACACCTTCACCAATACCAGACACAGAGATGTATTTGAATCCAGAACTCCTCATTACCTCGAGGCTCCATCTTTATAACATTAGTATTTTCCCCAAATACTCTCGGATGCTATTTTTACCCATTGCTTTTGGATGTTCTTGTTGAAACAAAATCACGTGGATACGAGACGATGCAAGAGATCCATCACACGGTAGAATGAACTTGAGTGAATTCTACTTTTCCCGGTAAGTTAGTCTTTAGCTGGCTGTCGGGATATTTTCTGTCTCTCCCCGATTCCCGAATTCGGAGGCAAGTGAGTTACAGTGTGTTTTGATTCGGGTTTAATCCATCAAAATCAAGTTAGTTATAAGTGATGGAGGAGCTTACTCTGTGTAGTCCAGGCTGCCTGGAGACGTCAGCCACATGCCAAAAGCTTGCTCGTTGCCCGGCAACCTTGCCGGAGGAATAGATTTCCTGCCACTGGTTCCCTTTTTAGCCGAGGTGGAATTCGTTACCATTAGCACTCCGGCCCAGACAACCGGAGCCGAAGTTCAGCTGCAAAGAATAGTCCGAGTTTTTGGTTTTCATTTTGTTTTTTTAATAACCCAGTACCGTATCTCTGGCTTCTAAACATTCCTGCTATTGTCACTGACATCTAAATCGAGACTTCGAGCTTAGTAACGTCACTTAACGCTGCTGAAGCTAAAGAGGCCGGTCTTGTGCCTGCTTGACTCCTAAGGAAGCTTGTTGTTTCATTTCTAGAGAAACTACACTGCAGGGAGTAGGTTTGGGACCATGAGCATCCAAGGTGAATGTGGAACAGATGAGAATGACTTCATTTACCCCCAAACTTTGTTCTAAGTCTTCTCTGGGTTGTACCTGTCGGCTCTCATGCTTTCTGGAGGCAAATTTATCTCTGTCCGTCGAAGCTGTTTTTTTTCTTCAAGTATATGCGATCCAGCTCTGATTGAAAAGTGCCTGTGAATTCCTTCTTCTTATCCTTCAATCAAGGAATGTCTTTTGTCCTTTTGTAGCTAAATACTTCACCAACAGGATTGATGGTTTCCATCTACCGGGGGAGTTTGTGTTACTGTCAGCTCGATTGTTTTGCTCATGCTCTTAATGTAATAGCCTTAGGTTGTAGCAAGGGATGATGATGGCTAAGCCCAGGTCAGGTGGCTGGAGTTATTTGCCTTTGCTGAAATGCAATTTTAATAATGGACTGTATCAGCTCGATGTGTTTTCTTGCCCCTTTGTAAAACAAAAGGAGATCTCAGCGTGTTAACCCATTGGTGGCAGGAAAAATCAAAATTGCCAAGAACCACTTAATTAAATGACACTTGCATCTCAAATTAGAAATCTTGCAAATAGGCTGCAGGAATTCTCTGGCTAGGAGAGGAGAGGGAGGATGGCTCCCTTTTTAGTGAGTGGACATTAGCCATCTCATTGGCCCCACTCTTTCCAAAGGCCAACTGCAGAAAAGTGAGTTGGCAGAGCAATGAGCTAACTTGAAAACAAACACCATGACTAATTTGATAATGTGTTTAATTGTTCTAATCATTCTAAACTTTATGAATTGTGATAACTCAAGTATTTGGATTTATATTTTCCCAAGTAATCTTAGAATATTACTGATACAGGGCACCTTTGAGGGCATAGTTCAAGTGCTCGATTTTGCAAAGAAGAGAAGATCCTGGCCAGGTGACTCCTGATGACAGTACCACCCAAACGATGTGTTTGATATGAAGTAAGGAAGGAAAAGCATCTACGTCCACAGTCTGATTCAAACCATATATCCAACAGAAGTATAATGCAGCAGTCCCCAACCGTTTTGGCACCAGGGACCGATGCTCCTATGAGAATCTAATGCTGATGATCTGAGGTGGAGCTGAGGCGGTGATGCTAGTGCTGGGGAGCGGCTGCAAATACATATGAAGCTTTGCTCTCCAGCCCGCCACTCACCTTCTGCTGTGCAGCCTAGTTCCTAATAGGCCTTGGACTGGACCAGTACCAGTCCTCGGTGGGGGTTGGGGACCTGTGATGTAAGGCACACCTACCATGGCTGTGCAGGTAGGTACTGGGCTAGGTGCTGAGGAAAGGCAAGGTCTTTACCTTTGTGAAGTTACTTTTCAGGATGGGAGAACCCCATAGTTGATGATGAAATAAGGAAATTACATGTGATTAGAAGTACTTAGCTAACATATAAAGTGAACATGAGAATGTTGGTGACAACGATATAACGAAGTATCGTCTGCTAAAGTACTTTTTGGGAACACCTGCATCTTTACTGCTCACAGAACATAAGTTGGATAAATCGAAACCTCTGGAAGGGATTTGTTGTGGCACATTATGTTGCATCATAGTGGAGAGATCTGTCTGGAGAGGTAACGTGAGCTTCCTGTGATGAAGTGTACAGACCAAAATCCAGGTTGCTTGGTGTCTTAGAACTCTTCCACTCATAGATGCAGTGACTCAGCCACTCCATTCATTCGCTTGTTCACTTATTCATTCAGTTCCTTCACATTGCAAATATTTATTATTTCCAGATCACTATAGAAAATCTCTGCACAACAGAAATATTTCCAAGACCCAATTTGATGCGCTTACATCGAAGGATATTCTATGCAAGCTTCTCTTAGCAGCAGATTTTGGACATTTTGTCATAGTGAAATTGGGTTTCTGAAGTCATAGATCTCATTCTTTTTCTTCTTTTTTTTTTCTAACTGGTTGCTTTGCTGTACTGGGCAACTTTACATGGAAGATTTTCTTTTTTTTAATGTGTACTATGAAACTAGTGTGAGGATTTGCTTAGTTTTAGGTCTGTATGAAGCAGGTCTTTTCGAGGGCAGTAGTAAAAACTAATTTACCTGGCCAAGCAAAGTATCTGTTTTCAAAGCCTCGATCTTATCTTGTGTCACGTGGTTGCTTGTTGCTGGCCCTGCTACTACCTCTATGTAGTTCCTCAGAAATAGGCTGGATCCTGGAATCTGCTGTGAATTGACCATGGGTGGGTATGGCATTCCTTTCCACCACCATCATGCAAACACCAATTTGAAGGAATGAAGAAAGAAAACAACTAAAAGTATTTATCTTGCTATTTTCTGTGTTTTCTTTGCTTTTCTGATACATTGTGATATCTGGACATCAGATTTCATAGAAAAGTAGAAATAGCCAAGGGCACTATTTTTGTAATTTCACATCAAACTCATTCAATTTTCCATGAAAATTTGGCTTGAGAAGAGTTTTCTTTAGACTTTTCTTCCATTTTGGCGTATTTTTTTTTTCTTTTCCCATGTAGCCTGTAGAGTTTTTCACTTGTAATCAAATGAATGGATTTTTGTTTTAGAATAAGCTGCAGAGGACTAACCTCTGTCACCCTCTCTCTGGGGCCCCTCGGTCATCTTTGATTATCTCATATGATTGTATCTGACCATTGCAGGTTTGCTCTGTGCTAGGCACTCTGCTGAATGATTTGATTCAAATGCTCCCACTTACCCTTCCTTACAGGCGAGTAATGCCATTATTCCCATTTGACTGATGTGGGAACTGAGGCTGAGAAAGTTTAGGCAATTTTTAAGCCAAGGTCACTCAGTATACGTGGTGAGCAGGACCCAAAGTTATATTAACAGAATTTTAAAGTACCTCTACTGCTATGGGCTATCACTAGAATGCCCTGTTTATTTCTCCATTATAGGCACACTTTTTTTTTTTCTTTTTAAACTTGACAAAGTTTTTCTAATAAGAAGAATAGGTGATTTCTGTATCATTTTCACTAGACCAGTATTTTCCATGTGGGTTTTCCCCAACACTAGCCAGCAAGATGCTTCTAAAAATCAAACAGAAATGTCTTACATTAATTTGGTGAAAACCGTACAGTGTATCCCTTCTAGGAGATTCTGAATTCACTTTTTCATATTAAAAGATCTGAGATGTGTTTCAACAACCAAAAAAAAAAAAGTATTTCTATTTTAAAGTGAAAAAATGTTTTATTTTTATTTTTTTATTAAATGCTCCCAAATTTCCATTTGACCATAGAACAATTTTTACCACCTCCGAATGCCTTTAAAAGCACAATCTGGAAAAGTCTTTAATTAAAAGACTAGCCAAGAGTTTCATGCATTCCACTCTACAACTGAATTTAAGGAAAAAGAAAATGGAGTATTCTCAGGCCCCCTAATGATCACGGTCTCCTCCTTCACCTTGTTCCTCCTTAACACTCTGCTTTTTCTTTTTACCCACATTCCTCCACGAGGAGAAAAATGGGTCCCCTGCTCTTTATCTCCTGCCTTCAGACTTCCTTTTTTTTTTTTTTTTGCCTGAGTCATAACTATAGGTTTCTCGCCATCTGTGCACTTCTCCACCCACCACTGTACGTTAAGCTCCTTGAGGGGAGGGACTAGGCTGTGACACCTTTGTGGTCTTATAGGGCTCAGTGACCACTTAGAAAACACATAGAGGATAGAAGAACAAATGGAGGGTATGGATCTGTTTTTCTGAGTTGACTCTAGCCAAGTGAATAACCCTCTCTTTGGGTGACAGTGAGAAATTCGAGAAGCTGCAGTAACTCATTTATATCACTAGGGTTCCATTTGGAAAATGATACCTCCTGTTGTCTAATTTAATTAGTAATCGTGTTTTCAGTTCCAATTGAAAGCTTCGGAAGAAAGGGTTGCAATAAACTGTGGTATTTGGTATTATTATTGTTACCTAATTATATTTACTACTGTGACAGTTTTAGATTAAGGCACTTTTCAAGAAGGAACTTGTCAATGTTATCTAATTGGTTTTTCTCTGTTCCTCCCCTACCTCCCCTGTATTCTAAAGTCCAGTATCATGAGCCCTCATTTGAGGATACATAAATCGATGCACACTGTTTTGTTGTTATTGTCTTTGTTTGTTTGTTTTAACACATGGCCTAACATAATGGCAAGTCCATTCTGGATACAGAGGTTGAACCACAAGTCTTTTTGGAGCTGTCATTCATACATGGGCAAAGGCAGTGTTGTCCCAATGAAAGATGACCCAACAGGAAGTTGGAAGATATGGAGTCTGCTTTGGCTCTGCCATGTACTTGTTGAATGGCTTTGGACAGTTCATTCATTCATTCATTCATTCGTCAAGCATTTTATGGAATATCTACCAGATGGTCTAGTGCTAGGCCAGATGCTAGGATGATAGAGATGTGAATAGGACATTGTTCTTGTTCTTAAGGAGCTTCCTGTTTAGAGTGTGGGTTCAGACACATAAACCAGTGTGTGCAGAAAAACGCCCTGGGTGCTTTGTTAGGAGTGTGTCCAGGCAGCGTGGGAGCCCATAGCGAGAAGGAGGAGTGCGGTCTGTGGCACTGTAGAAAGGCTGTGTGGCAGAAATGATTGGGGTTGAGGTTTTGTTGTTTTTTTTTGATGGTGGGGGAGGGATATATGTATATATAAATTCTAATTGAGGGATTATACCATGGTGAGGTCCTTGGACTTTACGCCTTTGTAATTTCCTCATGACAAGACTCACTGAAGAGCTTTAAACGGGGTATAGCACCATCATTTTTGCATTCTTGAAAGAACTATGTGGAAGATGAATCTATGTCATCTCTATGAGCCTTACTTTTCCCATCGGTAAAGTGGACAGAAGTGATACCTACTCTTCGTGCCTCATGGGTTTTTTAGAGTTGCATTTCTCTTGTGAAAATGCAGGAAGGATAGCCAACATGTGCTCACTACTCTCTGAGCACTAATCCTCATGGCCCTATGAAGGCCATTATTGCCATTATTTGCATTTTAGGGATGGTCACAGAGGCTGAATGTGTGACCTGGGGACACATGGCTGGTACTAGTGGCACAGCCAGGATTTGAACTCAAGTCTGCCATATTCTGGAGCCCTGTGCCCTTCGTCACCATGTGGTGCTGTTAAGATGTGGCAAGTTTCTCATCTGCCCGTCATTTCTCACCTGCAACATCTTGGCTGGTGGCTGTATTTTGCCTCCAGTGACCTTAGCAAAGAGTATTGATGTATTGGAAAGACTCAAGATCAGCACCAAACTGTTATTTACGGCTGTTTAATCTTTGTCTTTCATAATGTGGTCTTTTATTATTAAATAGAACCAAATTTATGGAGTAGACTGTGTGACTTTACTTCCTTCGTACTGACTGGGTATCACAAATAATGTATCTTTCTATGAGCACAGACATAAATCTTCCTTCCAGTGTTAACAGAAAATCAATTGTGACTTGGACTCCTTTATTTTGGGGAGCTCC
The DNA here is from genome assembly GCA_004027375.1 of Macroglossus sobrinus. NCBI lineage: Eukaryota > Metazoa > Chordata > Mammalia > Chiroptera > Pteropodidae > Macroglossus > Macroglossus sobrinus. The sequence goes on along the minus strand of PVKZ01000654.1, from coordinate 602,698 downwards.
TTTGAAGATCCCTGTTACAAATAGGTAAAAGCAAAACCAAAGAGGATGTAAGGAGGTGGATTGGAGCAGGAGAAGGACCTTGAATAGGGTAGGCTGTCAAGGGGAGTTGCCAAGGAACAGAATAGACAGAGGTGAGGAAGTGAGTTTGGCAAACTCAGCAAGCTCTGCTTGTTGAAAGGACGGTCTAGAAAATATTCTAGAAGATCACACACAGGCGGTTGTAATTCAAGGGCAAGTTAATAGCGTGCTCCTCTTCGGTAACAAGTTTATTCAGTATGTTTTCTGTGTACTAGGTCATTGCAGGGTGAATAAAAAAAGCTGTGTTACCCACTAACTGTGACTCAGTATCTCTAAGTATTGCTGCTTGAAGATTCAGATGGTTCAAGAAGAATAATTAAAATAAAATGTTGTTCCATGTCTTGACCCGTGTTTGGTGTGCCCAGAAATAGCCCTGAAAAGATGCCAGGGTTACACGTTTTGTGGCTTGGGAGGAATGTTTTGATCAGCCTTCAGCTGCTCATAAAAAAAAAATAAATATACAGACTGTTTTTTGAAGATCTTTTAGAGTAGGTTTCCAGCTGAAATTTCACCTCAACATAAAAAAAAAAAAAAAAAGCTGTGCCTTACTTAAAGCATTAGGCGTGTCATGCCCGAGTAAAATAAGGGAATCATAAAGAGAAAATGCTCTATTGAGATAAAACAGCTGTCCTTTATACTCACTGCTTAAGTATAATTCATCCGCTGTTCATAGGTTATGCTTTAATGGGAAGGACTATTAAGGGAATGAGAAAGAATTTCTTTATTAAATGGAAGAGCATGGCAAGAAGTATATATACCCTCAATTGAAGCAGCTGTTTTAGAAGAGGAGGTTCTGGAATGTGGGTGGGATTATATAGCCCCCAAGACTCCAAGACTCTACCCCTGGCATGAAGGAAGAATGGAGTAGACACGAGGGGTGTGGGCTGCGCATAGGACTGACCTCATGGCATCGGTGTGAGCTAGTGGATGTCACTGCCTGCCAGAGCCCGCCGGCTAAGATTGAACAGTTCCTGAGACGGGGAGTGAGGATTGAGAAAGATAGAAAAAAGAAAGAGACAGAGAGAGAGAGACAAAGAGATAGAGTCGGGAGGGCTAACAGTAAATACTGCGCCCGGAGTTTATTAAGCACAGCATATTTATACTCTTGGAAATGCATGGGAAGCAAAATCCACAGATATTCTAACAATTGCTGACATTTACATAAGTTCTCTCACAACCTCTTTTATCCTGTTCTCTGTCTCCCATTCCCTGGGGCAAGGATCCTTCAATTCTTTACATTAAGCCAAACTTCCTCCTTCTACATAGAGCCCACCTGCCCTGCAAACTTCTAGCTTGCAGGCAACTTTAACCTTGTCTCAAGACAGGCAGCAGAAATGGCTCCCAACAACTGCCTGGCTCACAGGTTCTCAAACTCAGATGTGTACGGGAATCACCTGGAGAGTGACTACTGTGATGCCTGGTCCACGTCCAGAGGTTCTAACTTAATTGGTCTGCAGTATGGCCTGGGCATGGGGCTTTTTAAAAGCCACCGAGAAAGTTCTGATGTACAGCAGAGTTTGAGAAATGCTAGCCTAGAAGATGACTAATTTTTCTCTTCCTGTGTTCTCTGTAGCTTGGGCAGTTGGCGATAGGGACTTGGTTTGGAAGCCTCTGCCCTAACTCCAGTGCAGAATTCCTCAAAGCCAGACTCAGAGAGCACTGGGTTAAGTCTTCGGTTTGACAGATGCCTCTGTTTAAGGGCTAAAAAAGTAAAATGTTAGTGTTCCTTTGAAAATGAATCCCGAGTTTTTTTTTTTTTTTTTTTTAATCACAGAGGAAGCTTACATATATTCTCTCTGAACTCCATGATAGGAAAAAAGGAGAAAGAAAAAAATCCAGATGCAGGCAACATTCCAAATAATGGGAGGATAGGTGAGGAGAAACTGATTGGGGGTCTTGGGGAAATGAGTCTTAATTCTAATTTGCTGCTGTTAAAAAGAGAAGAGATGGAGCTACAGCGACATTCTTTATTCTAGGTCAGATGGTCAGAATCACAGAGCCCAGCATAAGTGGGAGCTTTTCTCTTTCCCTTCTGGGATCTCCAGGGAACACCAGAGAGTGTGGTGTCACCTAAATAAGAAGGAGCATGGCTTTTCGTTAATATTTTGCTAATGATAAGCTTTGACCTTCAATAATTCACTTAACTTTCCTAAGACTGGTTTTTCTCAGTCTGTAAAAGAAGCGTTAATAATGTCCCTTCGAATTTCTATTCCAAAATCGGATGTAGTTTGATACAGGACATTTACTTCCTTACAAGGAACACCCTCCCAAGCCAATATGTTAGCACTGGGTGACTGAGAGGATGTGTCTTCACATCAGCACCAGCCACAGACAGCCACGGAGGGTGTCTAGTTGGATCCAAGGCCTGAGCAGTGTCTCTTAAACAGAATGCCCACAGATCTCCTAGAGACGTTCAAATACAGATTCTGATTCAACAGGCCCAGGGAGGGACCCAAGAGAATCTGCATCTCCCACGAACGGCATTTCTGGGTGAGGTGGTGGACACCAGTCCCTGGGTCCCACGCTGAGAGGCATGGCGGTTCAGAACATCTGCCGGTGTGAATGCTCTTCTTAGTGCAGCAGGAAGAGAATAAGACGTGGATGGAGAGGACGCGTGTGGGTAGCTGCTCTCTGCGTGAGATGAATGAAGCTCGAGCACAGTCACAGTTGTTCAGCTTTGAGTTCGTGTGGCCCCAAGCCACTCTGTGTGATCAATGCCTATTTATGTTCTCGACTGTCCTTTTTATGGATACTAATTTTTATATCTTTTCCATTCTCATGACCTGCAGGGGAGCCTGAGTATAAAAATTTCGTTTTCTTCATTAATATTTTTCTGTTTTTATTGAATTACGGCATGTCGGCTGCCTCCCTTTCCCTGTGATTCAATATGTCTCTCGAGTCTTTGTTACTTACACGAGTAGCAAGGTTTCTTTTATCTGGTGCCTACAATAGTGATTTAAAAAAAAAATCTCTAGGTAAGTGGCAAAATTATTCAAAATAATAATCTGGCTGACCTCATCCTCATTGGGTTTTCAGTGCAAATATTGGGGTAAAAATCAATCTGTCAACATCATTGTAAGTAAGATCTCCTAATTATATTGTTTGCCCAAATGATAGATTTTTGTTTTGTCAGTATAAATCAGTAGCTGTGTTGTGTTTTCCTGATCGTTTTGTGATGTTCTCACATATTATTTAAGGTTCGTAAAGTTTAAGAATAGCTGTAGTTTTATGTGTTGTAATTTAAACATAGAGTGTGGAAAAAGAAGAGGGTTTTAGAAAATATGATTGTGACATGTTTATTATAAACATGGGAAAGCGGAGCCCGTGATTATGCTGGTGGTGTAGATATTGTACCTTGTCAACAAAAAAAGCTTTTATGTTTGTGTTTCTCACGTTGTATTTTCTTGAAAAAATGTTAGAACTGATTATTTCTCTTGGAAGACTTAAACATATCCTGGTTTAAAATAGTCCTCTATTGCTAGGTCTCTTCTCGAAGTTTCCATGGCTTTCTCTTAGAACTGCAGACCTTTTGAAATGGAGCTGTTTTTCCCTAGTTGCAGTCAGTTATTCCTCATCCTCTAAGCCAGTGGTTCTCGAATATCAGCAGGCATCAGAATCTTCTGGAAGGCTTACTAACACACAGACTGCTGGGCTCTCCCAGTGAGAGGTCTGGGGTGGGGCCTAAGAACTTGCATTCCCCCCTCATACTCTCAGGTGTTGCTGGTACCACTGATGCAGCTTTGACACGTTCAGAACCACTGCACGTTAAGCCCTTGCTAAGTGTTTTCTAGAGCCAGCAGCATGTATATTCTACTTTGCTGATGCATCACCTTGGAGCTTGTCAGAAATGCAGAAGCTTAGGCTCCAGTCTTGACCCTTCAAATCCTGATTTGCATTTAACAAGATCACATGCGATCTGTATGCACATTAAGCTTTAAGCTACTTGCAACCTCATAAATGCTCTGATGATAGCACTGAGATTTCTCAAGCACTGAGGTATAAGGGGAAAGAGAAAGTCCTCCAGAAATTAGAACTTAGGGACTGACTTCCTCTCTATGACATCATCTTCTCTGGCAAGCCGAGGTCAACCTGGCCACCACTGAACGTGCTTAGATGAGTTCAATTCTGTACTTTTCTAAAAAGTAATTTTTAATGATTTCATGAATCCTAGAGAAAATGACATATGCATTTATTTAAAACTACTTATGTAAAAAGTGTCATAAAATTACAAATGGTTCGTCATAAAAAAGCAAGCTCAAATGCTCGAGATTCATTCATGGCGTGTTGTAATCAGTAGCCGACCGACATGTCCGTAGACCTGTGAGATTTGTCCAGAGGGTCAGACTGCAGTGGATTGTCCCCCGCCTTTCTCGACAGCCGCAGGGCTGCGTGGTGAAATCTGGAGTTCATAATGATAATCCTGAGGCATTGTCTAATCCAGTGGAAAGTCAACAACAACAGAAAAAGATTTTCTGGGATCTCTAGACTATTCAGTTAATCAAAACCAAAAGTGCCCCTTCCTGAATGAATGAAGAGTCGACTGTATTTTTTTTTCCCTTCAAATCGATTAAATGTCAAACATTTGGAATTCACAGGTGTTACTTAAAAGAGGAAAGGAGTATCTAACATCGGCAACTGTATTTTCTGCCTTGTTTCCCAGAAATTACAAGTACAAAAAAGAGGAATTGGGGGAAGGACGACTAACACAACAGAAAGCTAGTAAAAGCATCTGTCCGTGGCAGTTGTGCTGCTAAAATTTTTTTATGCTTCTCTTCCTTGTGTGCCAGGGTGAGCAACACCACAAGGAAAACAGGGTACATCCTCCCGTGGTATCTACCGAACCTGAAGAATTGTGGGGGTAAAGGGGAAATGTTATACAATCTAACTAGTAATTCATATTGAAAACATTAAGTGTCTATTAAAACAAACGCAGATTGTTTATAGAGTAGGAAGTAACGTGTATGAATTTTTAAGATATAGCATGAGATTTAAAGTTGGCTTATGTGGCTGGCTGCCATGAGTTATATCTCTTGGGGGTTTTTCCTTTTATTCTATAGGGGCACGTTGGTAGAAAACATTAAGAAGCATGTCTTAAGATATCAGGTAACCTTTTTTTTTTTTTAAAAAAAAACACCTTTATTGAGGTATAATTGATATTTAATACACTGCATATTTTCAAAGTATGCAGAATGTTAAGTTTTGACATATGTATACACCTGTAAACCCATCGTAACAATCCAGATAATAAAGATATCTATTACCTGCAAAAGCTGCTTCATTCTCCTTTTATTCCTCCCCACCCTTGCAAATCTACCTTCTTTCCCGATAAATTACTTTGCACTAGCTAGAATTTTATATAAATGTAATCATATAGTATGTACTTTTTGAGGGACTGTGTCTAGCTTCTGTGATTCAGCATAATTATTTTAAGATTCAGCCACGTGTAAGATTCATACATACATAGAGTACATATTAACTCTTTCATCTTTATTGCTGACATGGTATTCTATTGTTTGGATATACAATTTGTTTTTGCATTCACCTTTTGATGGGCATTTGAACTATTTCTAGTTTAAGGCTCTCAGAAGTAGAGCTGCTGTGAACATTTGTGTACAAATTTATGTAGGATCATATGCTTTCATTTCTCTTGAGTAAATGCCTATGGCTGGAATGGCTGGATAGGTGTGTTTAATTTTAAAGAAACTACCAAAAGTTTCCCAAAATATTTGTACCATTTTACATTCCCACCAGCAGTGTATGAGAGTTACAGTTGCTTCCTATCCTTACCAAAATTTGGTGTGATCCCTTAAAAATTTTAGCCAGGTTTGTAGATTTAATGTGCATTTCTCTACTTACTAATGATGTTGAACATCTTGTCATGTTTTTATTTGCCATTAATATATTGTTATAGTGAAGTCTGTTATCTTTTTCCCATTATGTTATTGGTTTGATTATTTACTAATTGAGTCTTGAAATTTTTTTAAATAACATATTCTTAGTATAAGATTTTTGTCAGATATGAGATATACAAATGTTTTATCACAATCTGTGACCTATATTTTCATCCTCTTAATCATGTCTTTTGAAGAGCTGACATTCTGAATTTTGAAGTCCAATTTATAAAATTTTTCTTTTGTGGATTGCACTTCTGGTGTTATATCTAAGAGTTAATTTGTATATATAGTACAAGGTATGTATTAAAGTTCATTTTTTAATATGTGGATTTCAAATAGTTCCAGAACCATTAGTTGAAAAAACTTTCTTTCTTACTAAATTACTTTTGTAGCTTTGTTTAAAATTTATTGGCCAAATATGTCTGATTCTATTTCTGGACTCTATTTTATTCCATTGATCTGTTTGCCTGTACCATACTGTCTTTACTGTTGTAGCTTTATAGTAAGTCTTAGGATCATGTAGCAAAATTTCTCCAAATTAATTTTTTTTTGAAAGCTGTTTTGGCAATTTGGAGTCCTTTGTATTTATGTGTGAATTGTTATTCAGCTTGGCAACTGCTACAGAAAGGCCTGGTGGGATTTTGACTGGGATTATATTAAATTTTAGAACAATTCTAAGAGAATTAACATCTTAATGGTATTGAGTCTTTTAATCCATGAACATGGTATATGTGTCCATTTATTTATGTCTTTAATTTCTCTCAGTAAAGCTTTGTAGATCTTAGCATATGAGTCTTACACATCTTTTATCAGATTTATTCCCCAATATTTTAATATTTTTATGTTATTACAAATTATATTTTGTATTTTAATTTGTGTTTGTCAAGATACAGAATACAACTGCTTTTAGTATATTGACGTTGTGTTCTGCAACCTTGCTGAACTCACTTATTAGTTCTAGAATCTGTTTTGTAGATTGTCTTTTTTTTTTCTTTGCCTGCTGGTTGTGACTAGAACCTCCAATTCAATGTTAAATACAAGTGGTGAGAACAGAAAAGCTTGCTTTGGTCCTGATCTTAGGAAAAACATGTTCAGTCTTCCACCTTTAAGTGGCTATAGGTTTGTTTGTTTGTTTTTAGTAGGTGTACTTTATCATGTAAAGAATGTTCCTTTCTGTTCCTGGTTTGCTGATAGCTTATACCAAGGATAGAAATTGGATTTTGTCAAATGCTTTTTCTATGTCTTCTGAGATGATCACCTGACTGTTTTCTCTTTAGTTGTTACTATGGTGAATTGTATTGATTTTTCTAGTGTTAAATTAACTCCGTATTCCTGGAATAAACCCCTTTTTGTCATATGTTAACTTTTTACATTTTTTATTGAATTTGATTTGTTAAACGTTTTTTGTTAATTTTTGCATGTATGTTCTCAAAGGGTTTGGTCTTTAGTTTTCTTTCTTTGTACAATAAGTACTCACTTGTCATCAGTAGGTTTTTGGAAACTCTAAGTTTAAGCTAAACAATGTATAACAAAACCAATTTTACCATAGACCATTGATATAAACAAGAGTTAAGTTCTTATAGCAAATATTTGTTCTGACAAATATCACCAAACTTCTAAATGAAGACCGCAAATACTTCTAGTATTAAACATTGAAATACATGTGAGCTATATGTATATTTAAGAAAGATGAATACAAACAAATCAGATAATTATTTTCCAAGAGGCCAATTCCAGTTCAGGTTTGTGAGTGGGTGGAGCCTGTCCTGGCAGCTCAGGATGCAAGACTAGAACCCACCCTGGACAGGACACCCTTCTATGGTCTGGTGCACTCACATGCACACACCCACACTCACTGAGACCGAGACAGTTCAGACCTGGCAGTTCACCTCATGAGCACATCTCTGGGATATGGGAGGGAACTGGAGTACCCAGAGAAAACTCATGTAGTCATGGGGAGGACCTGCAGACTCTACCCAGACATTTTCTCCTCAACATTATAACAAAATGACATTGAACGAAATGATGTGATTCGAGGGCTTGCTGTCTATCTTTGTCTGGTTTTGGTAGTAGAGTGATCCTGGGCTCACAGGATAAAGTAGGAAGCTTTCTGTCTTCAATTTCTTGGAAGCGTTTGTGTAGAATAGTATAGTTTTTTTTTTTCTTAGATGTTTGTTAGCATTCAGCACTGAGACTATATGGGTTTGGTGCCTTGTTCGTGGGAAGATTTTGACCTGCAAATTGAATTTCTCTAATAAATGTAAGCTTATTCAGAATATCTACTTCTTTTTTATTGATCTCTGTTAGTTTGTGTTTGTCAGGGATTTGTCAATAATTTAAATTATTGAATTTATTGATATAAAGTTGTTCATAATGTCCATTTATTATACTTTCTAATCTCTATAGACCATAGTGATATCTATCACCTTTGTCATGCCTGATATTGGTAATTTAGTTTGTCTCCTTTTTTCCTGATAATACTGATTAGAGATTCATCAGTTTTATTGACCTTCTCAGAGAACCAGCTTTTGGGTTCATAATTTTTTTTCCTACTTTTTGTTTTCTGTTTAATTGATTTTTAATTTTTTAATTCTATTTATTTTCTTCTGTTTGCTTTGGGTTTCATTTGCTCTTCCTTTTATAGTTTCTTAAGTTTGAGGACACTGAAGTTATCAATTTGAGACCGTTTTTTTTTAATATAGGCATTTAATGTTTTAAATTTTCCTCTAAGTCTGCTTTAGCATTGCCTGTGAATTTGTAATATGTTGTGTTTTTATTTTCATTCAGTTTAAATACTTTTTAATGTCCCTTTAGATTTTTTCTTTGACTCATGGTTATTTAGAGATGTACTTTTTTTAGTTATTTGGGAATTTTCCAAATATCATTCTATTATTGATTTCTAATTTAATTTCATTATGATCATAGAACATATTTGTATGACTAGAATCCTTTTATAAATATTACCCTTTAGCAGGGTAAATTTCCTTGATTTGAAATCTACTCTGTCTGATATTAATAGAACCATTCCGGCTTTCTTAGATTAATGTTAGTGTGGTATATCTTCTTCCACCCTTTTATTATGTGAGTTTATATTTAAAGCGGGCTTCTTGAAAGCAACATGTGATTGGTCTTGTTTTTCCTCATCTGACAATCTGTCTTTTAACTGGGATATTTAGACTATTTACATAAAATTTGATTGCTGATTGGTTGGGTTTAAATTGACCATTTTGTTATTTGTGTTTCATCTATTCAGTCTGTTCTTTATGACTCTTTTCTGCCTACTTTTGGATTGAGTATTCTTTTTGGATTCTTTTTTATCTGCTGCTTACTTAATAACTTTATTTCTTTATTATTTTAGTCATTGCTTTAGCATTTGTAGTATACATACACCTTTAACTTATCACAATCTACCTTCAAGTGATATTATACTAATTTATATATAATATAAGAATCCTAAAACTGCACATTTCTATTTCTTTCCTCCTGGCCTTTGTGCTGTTGTTGTTATATGTTTTACTTCTCTGTTTGTTATAAACCCTATCATTCATTGTTATTATTTTTGCTTTAAATAGATTTTCTTTTAGAGTTAACATAAGAAAACGTGTTTTATATTAACTACACAGTTATCATTTATGATGCTTTTCATTCTTTTGTGTGTATCCAGGTTTCTATCTGGTATTACTTTGCCTCTACCTGAATGATTTCTTTTGACATTTTATATAGTGCAGGTCTGCTTGTGATAAATTCTTTTAGCTTTTATATGTCTGAAAAAATATTTCACTTTGTTTTTAAGTTATTTTCACTCAGTGTAAAATTCTAATTTGACAGTTTTTTTTCCCCTTTCAGCATTTTAAAGATGAGGCTCCACTGTCTTCTGACTTGCATTGTTTCAGATGAGAAATCTGCTGTCATTGTTATCTTTAGTTTTCTGTACTTAATGTGTTTCCCATCCCTCTGGGTAAATTCACTTTGTATTCTGCCTTTTTTTTTTTAATCTCTTTTCCCCAAAAGAATTGGCTATAATATACTCAGACATGAGTTTCTTTATATGTATCTTACTTGGTGTTAACTGATCTTCTTGAATATGAAAATGTATGTCTTTAACCAAATTTGGGAAATTTGGAGCATTATATCTTCAAATAATTTTTGTGCTTCATTCTTTCCTGTCCTACTGTCTTCTTCTTCTCAGACTTTAATTGCTATACATGGATAGATAGATAGATAGATAGATAGATAGATAGATAGATAGATAGCCTGCCTAAGGTTCCAAGGTTCTAATTTTTTCCAGTTTTTATTTCTCTCTATTTTATAGACTGAGCAAGTCTGTATTGCCTTCAAGTTCATAGACTCTCTTCTCTTCTTTCCATTCTGTCCTTAAGCTCATTCGGGAGATTTTTAAATTTCAGACTTTTATTTTTCATTTGGATTTATTTGTTTCTTATTCGTTATGAGTATATTTTGTTTAGGTCATGCATTTTTTTTTTTGGTAATGAAATATGATGTGCATAGTTGTAATAGGGTTTTAAAATCCCTGTTTGTTATTTCTAACATCTGAGTCATTTTGGGGTCAATCTTTTTATTGCTTTATAACATTCTCTTAAGAAAGGTTACAATTTTTTGTTTCCTCACACGTCTAGACATTTTGATTGTAACCTAGATGCTGTGAATGATACATTGTAGAGACTCTGGATTCTGTTATTCTTGAAAAATGTTAATTTGTTTTGTTTCATCAGGCAGTTATCTTGAGTTAACTCTAATTTCAACCTCCATCTTTCTTGCAGTGGGCAGCAGCTAAATTTCTTTTCATTTTGTGTAGCCTTAGCTTTTCTGCTTGTAATCTTCCCCACACATGGATAGCCACAGATTTGGGTAGAGTGTTTATATGAAATTTAGGTCTTGCCTCTTATACTTGCTCCTTCTGTGATTTTACCTCTCACGTGAGAGCTGCTGCAGTTGCCCCAGACCGTCTTCTGGTTCCTCAAGCCCAAGTTTTAAGTGACTCATGTGGCACTGACTAGTGAAAAGTCCCAGAAAACAAAAAGTTCACCCACTGCCTTTCCCTTATGGCAAGTGTAGACTCCCCTACAGTTTTGCCTCTTTTGTGCTATGCACTACCTTCGGGAAGTATTTTCGTTGGTCTTTTTGCTCATTTGTTTGTTTTTAAATCTAATGTTGGTAGTTGTTATCTGCAAGAGGTTGAGTAGTCTATTAGAAACTATTCTGCTGTTACCAGAAGGAAAACCTTTCTCTTTCCCTAACTTTTAGAGTTTTATCCCTGGTTCTAGGTAGTTAAGTCTCCCTTGGCTTCACCCCTTCAGGGAGGACATTCCTGCCCTCCTCCGACCCCAGTCAGTTCCAGTGTTGATGCCTTCTTTTCCTTGATGGACTTGGGTTCTAGTCTCCCCATTCCCACTGGCCTCATCCTCTCAGGACAGGCTGACCTTCTGGCTCTGGGCTTCCCTCCTCCAAACCATTTCTAACACCTTTGCCCAAAATTTCCTAAGGCACCACGTTCACAGTTTCTGCCTTGCTTCGAGAACCTCAGCAGCCCTCCAATGCCTGTGATGGTGGTCTCCACACTCACAGATGGTGGTGGATCAGGAGTTCTGGAAGCCAGCTGTCCTTGCATTTCTTTCCACAGCCTTTTCTTTATAGTTTTCTAGCTTTTTTGAAGGTGAGGGAGGCAGAATGAATGGAAGATTGTCAGCTCAGCTCCACACTTAAGACTTTACTCTCAGTATGTAGCAGAAACATCTCAGAACTTCAGGGAAATGAAAAGCATGGTTTTCCTTCCGGTATATTGGCATCCTTTGGCTTGCAGCCTGAGCATCCACAGGTGTGTACAGTTGGGCTCAGCCTACATCTGACCTCAGCCCCTCCATTCCCCGTTCCGGCTTCACCATTTCCTCCGTCTTGGCCCACCTTCCCTTTGAGCAGGAACCACACTCATTCACATGTCTGGGTGAGTGCTTGTGAAGAACTCATTCTTTCAGCCTTAATTCCAATGCCTGTCTTTTTTTTTTTTTTTTTAACTTGAAGCTCTCCCCCAGCTGCCAGTGGCTGAAAGTCATCTCTCCCTATACTGAGCCTTTTTATTTATGTTTCTGAATTATTTAACATGATTTTATTACAAGTAACAGAGACTCCCTTTTTCTTGGAGTAGGGCAGAATATATTATAAGTAGGACTTGGGTGTCTACTTTGCTGTTTCCCATTCTCTAAATCCTGATTCGGTGTTTCTGAGGACGATAATCTGATTGGCCTGGCTTGGGCAGGTACATACACCTCCTCCAATCAGTCTAGGCCAGGAAGACAAGGTCCTATGGTTATAAACATGGCAGCTTCATGTGTGTGTGTGTGTCGGGGGGAGGGCATAGTGATTTGGGGTTGATCACGGGAAAGATATGACCACAAGGTGGCAGTAGCACACACAGGCTTTATTGGGCAGTACGTTGGCAGGTTGGCATGGGGCGGAGGCTGGGAGAAACCCCGCAGGGGAGGATTCTGTTCAGAAACTGCATTGGAAGAATGGAGGGCAGGTACCAAGGAAGTGAGGAGGATAGGGGAGCTCCAGGGCAGAGGGTTACCGGTGTCTAGGTGATGTCAGTCAGCAGTATGTGGGTGAGTCTCTAGGTTGGCAAACTCCTCCAAAGGGCAGTGGTTGAGGGTCTTATAGCCACAAGGCTCTATCTTATCAACAGCTAGCAGATGCTGGGTGTTGTTTCCCTGGGTATGCAAAGCAGGCTAGATCTCAATGGCTAAAAAATCTGCTTGTTTGGGCTATTTTAAAAATAATTAGAGGTGTAAAAACTCGAGTTGGGTGCCAGCAGGCTTTTGAGCTAACAGTTCTCAGACTGCAGTGAAGAAATGAACAACCTAGGGGCCCAATATACAGGACCATCTTTGACTCATTTATTTAACGCCCCAACTTATCTCTGTTGGTTTTGCTAGTAGGGAGGGGGGTTGAAAGGAGAAGGAGACTGTTTCCAAAGAAAGCAGGGCCTTCTGCACTTGCTCCTTGGCCCTCGTCCTGGTCACAGTCATCTAAGCATTATAGATGCCAGTGTGCACACCACCTCCTGTAAGCTCGTGGGCGACACAGGGTCAATGTGAAATTGTGTTTGATGAATGAATGAACGAATGAATGAACGTATGAATGAATGCTTTCCTCCTCTCTGAAACGCCCAGCATCTGTCCATAATCCACTCGTGCAAGGTCATCTCCCTTCTGGTGCTCTCCGGGGCCCATCGTTGTATTTTTCTCTTCTGCGCTCCTCTCTGTCACTCTTTTGACACATGCCATCCTATGTGCTTATGTTTGTGTTTCTGGGAGGCTTGGGATACAGCATCTATTTCTTTCACCTATTTCGTCATGAGAGTCGTGCCCTGCCTGCGGAATGGGGGAGCACTTCCCCAGTTGGGTGGGTGCCTGGAAGGGAAGGGACCTGGTTCTCAGGGGAGCAGGAAGAGCAGAGTCTGAGAGCTGCAGTCACGTTTCAGGAGAGCCTCGGTGGTGGCCAGGAAGGCAACCACATGTGACTGATCCTAGAGAGGCCACACCAGCAGGAGGTCACGTGATGAAGTCAGTGCCCCGGAGAGTGTGGAGGACAGGTCAAGGGCAGCAAGTCATAACCGTGACTACGACCACGACCAGGAACGGTTGGCCAGAGTGTTTTTCTGCAGGGTGTCGGCTCCACAGAGCTCCTAGAAGCCTGACACTCGGTGCCTAGCACAGAGCTTCCCATGCACTAGGAGGGCCACTACGTCTCATTGTTTTCCTGAGCCCTAGGTGGCATTTTAATCCTAGAAGTCCACTATGTCACAGCAGAAGGACAAGCTATTGTGTGTAGAATGCTCAGTGCGTGCTCATCTTTGAAATGTCATTTGCTTATTTCTTTCTATACCTTAGAAGAGTGGAAGCTTCCATTTCCCATGTCAGGGCATAAAAGCTTAAAGCCACAGCGAGCGAGCACGGCGAGACGAGAAACTTTCGCCCCATCCCGATTTTCTAAGTCCCCGAGGCATCATCCGCACAGAGGGCCGTCTCTGTTCGCGGCAGTGTCTGCACACAGATCAAATGCCCTCTGTGTGGGGCGCCTCGCAAACAATAGTGCTGTGTACTCCGCGTCTCCAAGATGCGCCGCCGGAAGATGAAGTAAACTACTGTTCTGCCACGATTTGCATGCTTAATTTGGACGATTTGGACGCTGGGGTTTTCTTTCACACTCGGTGGCGTTTAAAAAAAAAAAAACCCTGCAGCCGATTCCAGTGGGGTGGCTGGTGACGGAGGCTCTGGGGGAGAGGAGGTGCACACCTGCTCCAGGGTCCCAGACGCAGCCACACGCTGTAACAGGGATGGCCCCTAAAATGCCCCTGGGGTCCCGAGCGCTGCTGGAGCGCTTCCTGCTGCGGCCGCAGCCCTTGGCGTTCACGGCTGGGCCTCCCGCAGACCAAGCCTTTGGCCTTTCCTTGCACGTGTTATCGTACCAGTGACTCCCGCAATGGCTTGGTTTCTTCCAAAATGGTCTTCACTGTCTTTGAAGTACTTCTGAAGAGGAAAACCAAACACCTCTCTAAAGGACAGCGTACACCGTTAAGTTGACCACGGTGGCCTTAGTTTTGGTGGCTGTCAAACCTTGGAAGCACTTTTTCTTTACTCTCGCGCCAAGTGGAGTATCAGCCTAGGACTGGCCCTTCGGAGGAGTGGGGGACGCTCTCCGTGTGACTGTTTTCGCCGTCTCCGTGCTGTTGAAATGACGAACAGGTGGCGATCTGTTTAAACTCCCGGACCCCTCTCCTCTGAGGGAGAGTGCGACGGCTAGATGCATGCGAGGCGCTGACTAAGGCGAAGCTAGTGGAACGGCAAGATGCACAGATGGAGTGGGGACTAGAAGATTCCTCGAAAGCGCAAGCCGAATGTGTGATGAACTAAAATTACATGTCGTTGTGCTCGGCGGTGTGGGGAGCGGGAAGAGGGCCGTCCTGGTGACGGCTCTGCTCCTAACAGCTTACCTGACCTTGACCAACCTCTTTGGGCCTCAGTTTCTCTGTTAATAAAGTCTGGTTATAGTCGAAGACGTCCGTTTCTGAGGTCTAAGACTCTTGCTCTCAGGTTGTGTCATCAGGAACATTCCTTGGTAATGTAATTGCACTCAGTTGAGGCAACATTGCTGTTGTCTCGACTGGCGATCTGCACAGAGGTTGGCCCCGGGGAGGAGGTGAGGACAGCCTTGAGCTCCTATGGGCAGACACTAAGGTCTCAAGTCTAATTGATGCTGAGGCCAAGGACAATTCCATTTACCGTAACTGGCTCCCTGTGAGACCTGCAGCAGCAAAGCTCAAGGAGGAGCAGAATGCTGCTCCATTATTCCAGCCAGCTTGGGCCCCCGGGCGACGGGACTGCAGAGCCTGGGTCCCCAGCAACAGGACAGCTCCCTGTTCTGCACGCCGCTCTTCCTCGCTCACCACTTCCCTCTTTTTCCAGCGTCTTCTCTTCCTTCTGGCTTGTCTCGTCATTACCTTCCATTACCAGCATCATTCCCTGGTGCTCCAGCGACCCTTCCACATTAGCCGCGTGCATTCCAGAAGAAGGAACAGAAATAGAGCAATGTCCCCTTCCTTCTAGAACCATCTGGAAACTTCTCTACGTGTAGGAGAGGGGTGTGTTTGTGTGTGTGTGTGTGTGTCTGTGTGTGTGTATGAGAAAGAGGAAATGAAAACGAGACTGTTACAAGTGGTGTCACAGTGAATAGGGTTTTGACATTTAAAAAACTCCAAACTCAGAAACAGTCGTATTGGAAACAGCCTCAGACCCTGGGGAAGCTGCATTTGGGAGGTGGCTTTGGGAAGCCGTGGCTGCCTCGTTCGTGTCTTACATTTCAGTCTCATCACTCGGCAAGACGCCGCCCGGCAGCCCTGGCTTCAGTCCCGAGGGCGATCAGAACAAACCATCCCGATGCGTGCCACTTCGGCATATTGATTATCTGAGCTGAAGGCCGTTGAGACACAGCAGATGCAGGAAGGGCCCTCTGCCCCCCACCCCCGCCCCACTCTCTACCTAAAAGCGGGGCGTACCCGTCCTGTGAGGAAGCCGAGCTGCCTGCACTGGGATGAGAACAGACGTATCACTGGGGACGGGGGATGGAAGCGGAAACCTCACTGGGATAACCCTCATCTTCCGTTAGTTTCTCCCGTGTATGTAGTTTCTAGTCACTTTTCTACAATCTCCCCTCCACCGCTTTTTTTTTTTGGTCACATCTTCACAATTGATCACTCTTTGTTAAAATGATATACAAACCCCCACTGGTCTAACCACTCTTGGGAGATTTTTCAGTTCTTTCTCTGAAGCTCCCTGTACCGTATAAAAATATTGATATCAGATAAAATTTGTATATATATTTTTTCTCCTGTTTAACTGTTTTTTTATCAGTTCAAGTCATAGGTCCCAGGTACGGGACGTATGAGGGTGGAAGAAAAGTCTTCTCCTCGAGTCCCCCGGCCCCTGGTCGTGCCCCTCCCCCTCAGATGGCTGGCTGCCCTGCCGTGGAGGGATGCAGATACAATGGTGTGCTCTAAGTGGTAGGCAAATGACTGAGAAAGCAGCATAGTGTCCTTTTTTTTTTCCTCCAGAGAGTCTGTACTGTTCACATCTGAACTGCAACACCTCATTAAGTCTGGGTCACTTTAGGTCCATCGTCTTTGGGGCTGACCTCTAAACTTCAGTGCGAGCTGGGCTCTGAGGGAATATGAGTTATAATCTGACATATAAACCCAGCAGGGCTTCTGAAAACCCTGTCTCTCCCTCTGGTGTCGGGGGTGGGGGGGATTTGAATGGGAGTCGGGGAACCCTCTGGACTCTCATGATTTACCCCCAGGCCTGCTTTGGCCAACGCTGCACCATTGGGATGGATGGAATGGGAGCAGAATAGCTTTTGGGACAAGGCAAAGGGTGAACTTGGTTACTCAGAATAATCTGCGAGTTCCGAGTTGCAGTCGCCCAACTCCAGTGATAGCCTGCCATTCTGAACGTGATGGTGACCGTGATCGCGGATTTCCTGGGAGGTTAGGTGAAGCTTCCCACACTCTCGCTGGTCTCCTGCATGCTCGGAGGTGGACATTGGTGAGATGCACGGCCAGGCCAGCGGGCAGCGCGGGTCCTGGACTTTCACCGGACACACAGCCGTCTCTGCTTAGCTGTAGCCGCCTTCAGTGCGTATGTGGGACTGACTCCCAGGAAGATTTGATTTTCTCTAGAAGGCTCTATGGATGTCACGGGCTTTATTTGGGATCCCTGTCCTGGGTCTTAGCGCTGAAACCATTCTCAAACCAGATCCCAGATTCTCTTTACAAAGAGAAACAGAGTGCGAATAAAGTTTTGGGAGCTGGGAGGCGTGGGCTTGAGTCCCAGTCTCAGCCCCAGAGGCCAGTGAGACCCAGCTCGAGTCACTTCTCTGAGCCTCAGGGTCTTAAGATGCAAAGTGAGGAATTCCCCATCTTGCTCTCCAGCTTCCCTCCGATCCTCCCCGTCTGGTGTAGGAGTGCGAGGTGCCTCTTCTGGGGAGGTTTGCCTGCCAAGTCCCATCCGCCTCTTGTCTTTGTGGGTCCTGTGAGGGGGGCGGAGGTAGGAATCCGGGCTGAGCGGTGAATGAGAGCTGGAAAACTTGGGGAATGCCTTTCCCTAGGAAGCCCGCGCTTGCACGACGAGATAAAAATAGCTTACGATCTGCAACAGCCAATCCCTTTGAAATCTCAAAGAAGTGCCTTTTTTTTTTAGATTGAGAAATAGCATTCGTATGAGATGGAAGCAGACGATGATCACCGAAGTCCTTGAAGATGATCATTGGCCCTTTAAAAATTTCATGAAAAATTAAATTATTTCTTTATTCTGCCCACTAGGTATCACACACTGGAACAGATGTGGCAGTGAGCAAAACCAAAACAAACAAACAAAAAACACCCTCGACCTCTTGGGACTGATAGACTAGTGGGGAGATAGACAAGGAGCACAATAACTAGTAGGTATGATTTGCACATAGAGAAGGATGGAGCAGGGATGGGCCTGTAGTGGGTGTGCAGCTGGAAGCTGCGGCTGTAGACAAACCAGATGATGGCGAGAGGAGCTTCTCCCCACTGAAGGAGGTGAGGGGCAGTGGCAGGTAGATATCAAGAGGGAGAATTCTGCAGGTAGAGGGGACAGCAAGTGCGAGGTCCTGAAGGGAGTCTGTTCTGGTTCAGGAATAGCAAGGCGGCCAGGGTGGGGGGAGCAGAGGGAGGGAGGGAAGGTGAGATGGCTCAGAGCCCTATGGGTGGATGGATGTCAGATGATGCGAAAGCTAGCAGAGGGTTTAGAGGGATGTGAGGTGACATATACAGCTGACCCTCGAACAATGGAGGTGTTAGGGGCGCTGACCCCCCTCACAGTCAAAAAGCCAAGTATGATTTTTTGACTTCTCCAAAACTTAACTACTAACAATAGCCTACTCTCCACCAAAAGCCTTACTGACGACATAAACAGTTAACCCATATTTTGTATGTTATGTGTATTATGTTCTATATTCTTACACTAAAGTAAGCTAGAAAAAAGTGTTACTATGAAAATCACAAGGAAGAGAAAATACATTCATTGCACTTATTGAAAAAAATCCGCTTGTAAGTGGACCCACACAATTCAAACCCATGTCGTGCAAGGGTCAGCTGTACGTTAAAAGGGCCGGTCGATAGCAGTTGTTCTGCTTTTTGCCATGTATCTGCTCACGCACGGGAGCCTGCCCAGAGCATCTCCACTAGGTTGTCTCTCTTTCCTCTTAGCAGAATGTTACAAAGGTGCAAAGTCTGTACTGTGATGGGGAAGAGCAGCAGCGTGCTTTGAGCAGACGTGGTGGCTCATCTGTAGACCAAAGTGCCCATCCCTTTTTGCCAGGTCCCTTATGGGCCTCGTGATGCAGGAAGGCCGGTTGCCTTCGAGGCTGCGTGGGAATGTTGCTTCTGGTGACGAGCATCCGTCCCGCATGGTGCGGGCCCGCCCACGCTCGCATCGGGCACCGGGTCCTGGGCCCGCCCACGCTCGCATCGGGCACCGGGTCCTGGGCCCGCCCACGCTCGCATCGGGCACCGGGTCCTGGGCCCGCCCACACTCGCATCGGGCACCGGGTCCTGGGCCTGCCCTCCCGGGACAGGGCACACAGCTCGGTTCCCTGGGTCTGCAGCCCGGAGTCCTGATCACCTGAGTTTGGCTCGACCGTGATTAACTTCTGAGGAACTTTGGGCAAATCACTTCCCATGCCTGGATATCAGGCTGCTTTTTAGATAAAATGTGGTGGTTACAGTCATTTCTACTTCACAGGCAAGGTTATTGAGGCTTCGTCATACAAGTGCTTTTAAGAGCTATTCTTAAATGTGTGATTTCCAGGCTTTAGTCACTACATACTAGCATATCTTTTTTTTTTTTTTAACGAGTGTGACATCCTCTCCTCACTTTTGTTCACTTAATGACCGCAGCATTGACAGTAGATAGTGGCAAATACCTTATAACGTTATTTACAGATTATTGTGGGTTAAGAAACAAACTAGGCATTGACCTTTCTTGGCCGTTTCTGAATTAGTCACACTTTCCATTATCTGTGTATGTCAGCAGAATGCCCTAAATAAAGTTAGGGCTGATGTCTTTCAGAATACACTTTGGATTTCTCCTTACAATGAAGTTAAGGCAAGCTGATGCATGGCTTGCAATCAAAAAAGAAAGACCTTTTCGGCAAAGTACTTTCTCAACTAGGGAGTTTTTATTGAACATCGGTTTCTGGATGTGGTCAAATTCTCAGATTTCTCAAGTGTTTCCTGGCTTGCTAAGGACAGCAGTAGACAGCAGTCTTCATTTGTCACTGCCATTTTCCACTGGTGGGGCAACTTGATAGTGGCGATCGCCCTGCGTCTTACCTTACCACCTCAGAGTGGCAGATCAGCCCAGCGCTAGCCGGCGTCGGGTATTTTCAGAGCTTTGCTATTGCGCCTTCGGAGCTCACTCGATCAACTGCTTAATTAGCTGCTGTCCTTGTTGTGTGAGGCGGGGAGTTTCAGAAACAGTTTTTCACTAGCTGTGTGATTTTAGACAACCTACCAGTTAAAGCAAGCGAGCAAACAATGCAGCATTCACCACCACCACCACCCAAACGCCCTTGGTCACGCCTGGGTCTCGCCAGGTTTAGGCTGCAGAGATAAGAGGGGACCAGGACAATTCAGCCAGGCGGAAACCACATCGGGGGCTAAGTCACAGGTCGCACGTCTTTTCCAGCTCTTTGCTGGTCCATCTGATACTGTTTCACTGCCCAGATGAAAACTGTCCTGGACCTCCAGGGTGCATAAAGGCTTGTCGAAGAAGAAAGGGCTTCATGACCAGTTCCTGCCTGGTTCGGAAGCTCCTGGTATGAGTGGGAACTGGATCTAGGGGCTCTGGATGCCAGGTCTCGAGAACAGCTCGTTGGGTTTGGACAGGTGGTAACAGCTGGTCTTGTCGGCCATGGCTACTGCTGGAGAGAGTTTGGTCTAGTAACATCATATATGTCATCGTACGGGAAGCTTATGCCACGGAGAATGTCGCTCCCAAGGGATGCAAAGCCGCTCCTCAGGGGTACCCTCCAGACCTGGGACTTTGATTAGGGTTAAGGTCTTGGGGTGGTAGGGGAGCGGGGTAGAGACATTGGGACTGGACCAGGTTGTACAGACACTCCAACACTGCCCACACAGAGCTGTGGCTCTTTGCCCTGCTCTTGTCCTCTCTAGTGCCATTGGGAAGAACACCAGTCTTCATCACATGGGGCAGATTGAAGGATTAATCTATTGTGAATTGCTGCCAGGACAGATCCAGAAGAAATGCTATCGTTTTGTTCTCTCAGCTCATCAACAAGTTGGTGAAAGTTTGCTCACTCCCATCACAGGCTTTGCCAACCACTTCCCATTTCCAAATGCATAGGAGTCAAAACATTCATTGTATGGACCACCTCGTGGCACGGTAGCCATCCTGCAAACACGTGGCTTGCATTTTTGACACATGATTTGGGAAGTAAGCTAGCATAATGCCACAGATTTCGATCTTTTGTGGGTTGGTGTCCCCTGAATGCACATGAGTGGATTAGCAGTGCACATGACCACTTGGCTCTATATTCCCTGACTGAATGACCCAGTTAGAGGCCTGGGCCAGGGACAGGATGAGCAGTGCTAGCTGGGCACTGTCAGGGAACCCTCCCAGCTGGGGGACGGGGGCTTCTGCCATCCTCGCCAGGGGTGCAGACACATGTGGGAGCAAAGGAGAGTCCCTGCTGTTGGCTTGGCCTTGGGTCATTTCCTTTCTGGCTTTGTAGATCAATAGAAAGAAGCACGGACAAAATCTGATGGGCTCGATATGAGAGCCCATTTCATCTCATGTGTCTTTAGGAAGTAGCCATTGTGAGTGGTCTTCTGGTTTTTCATCCAATTGTTAACCAACGTTGAAAAATTCAGAAACTCCTTTATGTGTTAATATGCCCAGTGAGGCAAATATCACTGTTGTGCCCTCCTCAGGGACCAAGCAGAGCTTCAGAGTGGTTGTGACCTGGTGAAAAATCACACGCTTGTCACTAGCCAGGCTGCAGCAGAATGCCAGCCCCTGATGCCGTCTGTCCCACTATTGTCTCTCAGATGGTGAAGTGGCTTGATCTATAAAACGTGTGGTTGCTATGAATTACTGTTGTTGGTAAGGAGAATTGGAAACATTCTCATTTCTAGATTACCTTTCAAATATTCAAATTCATTCACCAGTAGCATATGGCAAGAACTTTTATTTTTTCACTCAGATGTCTTCCAATGTGCTTTATTGCATTCCAAATCCACATCAGGTTTGAATTTTGAAAATGCCAACTGTATACGAACGGAACGTGAGAAGGGAAGAAAACTTTCATAAATTTTTCAAAAATAATGGTGATTTATTTTTCTGCATTTATGTAAACCAGCTGTATGGATTTCTTTTTTCCTTCCAATTTTGGTTCATTTGCATCTTGATCATATTGAGGGAACAATGTTGTTGATGTATTCTTAGCTAATTTTCTGCAAGATGATAGCACGTGTTGGACATTAAACGGAAGGGGGTCACGGTGGTGCATTCTGTTACCTCTGCTGGTTAGGAACAGGGCTTCGCTTTGGGGGGATGGAGGAGTCCTTGCTGTCCTCAGATGTCTGTGTCCTCTGTGTCCTCTCAGCTGGCCCAAAATTTGGTCCGATAATTATCTGACTCTTATGTTCTTCCCATGTGGGTTGAGTTTCGTTTGTAGGTGCCATTTAGGCCTTCGTCTCCTACCAGGTGAGAGTTCTTAAGCACTTAAGAACTAATAAAGGAGGGCTTTTATCAGCCAGATTTTCCTCGGTTGCAGAGAAAATTAGTCCCGACGTGTGTTTTCACATGACCCCGGTAAGAGGCTCTATCAGTGAAAAGAATGTTTTCCTAGAAATCAGAAAACCACCCAACAGAGGGAACCCAGCTCTGGGGCTCTGAGAGCTTCATAAGCTTTGGGGTGCCCACTTGTGGAGACCTTTTCCGCCTACTCTCAAGCATATGAAAATGCTCCATGCTCCACTTGAAATATAATTTATACATCGTACATAATCTAAATCTGTTACCATTAATTGTAAAGTATAACATTATTTTATGTACCACTAAGGGAAAATGCTGCCTAATATTGTAATTACATGCACTCATTTCAGAGAAAAAAAAATGTGCATTTTAGAATTGGTGATATACAGTTTAATTATGAGTTGAGCTGCATTTGGATCGTTGAGATAATCCTAAATTTTGTGTATGTTATGATGATTTATTTCTAATATCGGAAAAGCTATATATCCATTACCTAAATTTTGCAGACCTCAACATTTTGCCAAATTTGCTTCAAAAAAAATTTTTTTTAAATAAAACGCTGAAGATACAATTGCTGTCCCCTGTATCTCCCTTTCTCAACCCAAGATTCATCCTCCTTGTGTCCCCATGTAACGGCCATCTTGAATTTGGTATTTATCATTCCCATGCCTGTGTGTGAACTTTTAGGATATATCTCTGTATTCATAAATATATTTAGTATTTTTTTAAACACTGCAGTTGTCCACCAGAATCTGTTCTCTGCCTTTTCCTTTTAATAGTAGAACCCTGGAGCTTTAGCTGGACACCATCTGCCCCATTTGCTAAGTGACTGAGTTCCAGCTGAAGGATGAGCATGGTTGGGTAGATTTTACCCTCAGAACAAAAGAGCAAGCCCTTCATGTTCTCTTTGTTCCTTGTTTCTGATCATGGCAGGGATAGGTCCCTGAAAACCATACAAACGTGGGGAACACACTAAGACAGCGGTCCCCAACCTTTTTGGCAGCAGGGACCAGTGCTCCTATGAGAATCTAATGCCCGATGACCTGAGGTGGGGCTGAGGCGTTGATGCTAGCGCTGGGGAGTGGCTGCAGATACAGATGAAGCTTGGCTCACTCACCCTTCTACTCACCTCCTGCTGGGTGGCCTGGTTCCTGACAGGCCACGGACTGATACCAGTTCATGGCCCAGAGCTTGGGGACCCCTGCACTAGGAGATAGCAGCACAACAAGAGAGAAAAACTCTGGGTCCCTGCCTTCAGGGTACCAGCTGCCCCACCCCCAGACTGCATACCATCTTGGGCTGTTTTGTGAGAAGTAAACAACCAACCATATTTTTACTTAAGTCGGTTATTTGATCTCTTTTAAAACAGACCCAAGACTGTTCTAATAGAAATAGTTTATTCTGATTATGTACATTCCTAGTGACTTATGGTAGTAAAAACTTCCCTTTTAAGTAGGGAGCATTGGGTAAAACACAGTAATGTAATTCACCGTATCCTCAGATTAAAAAGCCAAAAAATCGTTTTTACAACTTTTCCAATGGTTTGTGTCCGGTCCTGGAGTGATCGTAACTCCTTTGAGAGCACATGAATTGGGTTCATTGATTATCTTCCATATAGGAATAGAGAAAGTTCATACACACAGAGGACAGCCAGCTGTTCTGTCCCCAGCTGGAGACATTTAAAGCAAATCTCCCAGCGATGGTTTCAGAATGAAAAGTTTTCATTCCCAGGAGAATTTTCTTCCCAAGCCCTGACTGAGTGTCCATGTGTGCGTCATAGGACTGAAACCTTCCTGGTTAATCGACACCTGGCCCCGTAACTCCGCACCCCTGCATGACAAACAGCACAACGGCTGCTGCAGGAAGCAGAAGACCCTCACTAGCTGGCCAACGTTTTTGCAGCTCCAGGCCAGGGTACCATGCTGGTTGGAATGCCTGCTTTCGGCAGAGTGGTTAAGTGGCTTAGAAGCTCCCAGAGGGACGGCGTCTGTGTCAGAGCCTCAGGTTGATAATTGGGGAAGGCAGGAGTGTTCAGGGAACGTCTCCGATCTTTTCCTGTCTCACTTTGCAGCCCTGATGCTGTCTGATGGGAGCATGCCTCTAGCTTGTCCCTAATCTCACAGGTCAACTTGGTTTCTGGCCTTCACCACAGGTCTGATCTTTGCTTTCCCTCCTAAAGGGTACTTGGAACAATGTTGCATGGCACTTGGCCTCTCCTATTGAATGGGGCTGGTGCCATTAGTTGTGATCATGCTAGATATACCTTGACCTTGGGCTTTTCCTCCCTTGCATTAAGAATTGGGTTGTCAGCTGACTAATTCCCAGACTTCTGCAGTCTATGCCTTGCTTTGATGGAAAAGATCATGGTTGCCTCTTATGCCTTCTGTGTTGACATACAACACACAGACATTCAAAACATACGACAGGGGAATGAATGGGAAGGTGAGCACTGCTTTGGGGGAGGCTCAACAAGCTGGTCTTTGTTCAGACGTGCCCGTAAATTAAGTTCACAGTGGAAAAAAATGAAGCCGGGCCATACAAAGGTAGAGGCTGGAAACTCAACTGTGCAGAGTTTATACAAAAAGAAGAAAAAAAAGGACTGGGTAGCCTGTGAAAGGCAGTTTGTGCGTTCCAGGCTGACTGAACTTCAAATTTCCCTGGACAGCTTTTGCATCCTAAAAAAATGAAAATGAGAGGTAAACATTCCTTTAAAGCCAGCGATCCATATCAATTTGCTTGATAATCAGCTCACCAGAAGTTCAATTCCATTTTGAGTGTCTTTGTACTCATTGCCTTTATCACAAAAAAATTGTTGAATTTAAAAATTAAAATTAAAAACTTAAGTTTAAAAATAAGCTGAGCATGCCCTTAGAAGACTCGATTTATAAATCTTGTAATGCCAGAGAGATGTCAAAAAAAAAAAGAAGAAGCAAAGGCCATTCCCATGTAAAAACGCTCAAAAAGGTTTTAAATTATAGGCAAATTGCTCGTTAGGTGACTGGCTTTAGGCTAATTGACCTAGAGTCAGTGGCATCCAAAAAAGTTAACACTTTTGTGCTCAGGGACACTTTCTCAGGTCTGTATCCATCTTATTTTAGACCAAGTTCGAATGGACTCTCTTGTTTGGTTTCCCAGCCCCTGGCATATTAGACGTGAATCCAAACGGAGGGAACAGCCAGAGCCAGGCCACCTTGCGTGGCAGGAAGGTCAGCCGATACCCGGACAGCCAGGGAGGGCCAAGCGGGGGCCAGAGAAAATTAAAATGTAAACAAAAGGCTTAGAAAATCATAGTTGCATGGGGCCTGTCCCTGTGTGGGTGACCTTTCTTCTCCTGCCCGTGCTCTGTGGCTTTGAGAGCACCTGTGTCATAACATACGTAATGTCAGCCAAGTCGTGGAACGTATAACGGGCCAAATCACGTGCTCTGTACTTGGCCCAAATTGCTGTTTTCTTATACGGTCCATTTTAGAAAGCGTTTTACCAGGGGGGACAAAATTGTGGACTCTTGAATTGAAGCATTTGTTTGAAGGCACCCAGTACCCCCCGCCCCTGTTGGAGAGGGGTCCCCCCAGAACACTGCACCTTGGGATGCCTTCTGCTGCTTCACGAATACCGCCAGGTTAACGTAGGGTGCACTCAGCAGTCTGGAAACATCTCCTCCTGGGAAGTCCTCTTTCACCTCAAGATGTAGCATGAACAAATTCAGTTAATTCTTGATATTGAGGGTACTGTGGGTAGGAGGTTGTGAATAACCCAAATCACAATGAATTCTATTCTCAATTATCTGGCCGCTGCATGTTCAGAATGGCTTAATTCCTTAGGGAAGAGTATTACTCAGAGTTTTCCAGAGATACCTTACCAGTGGAATAGACACACACACACACACACACACACACACACACACACACACACATGCACACACACACGCACACACATGCATGACTATTACAGGAAGCTAAGTACTGTTTTTTGCTGCTGCTTGCTGCTCCCAAGCCCCCTTTCCCTTCCAAAGCCCAAGGAGCCTCCAACTACCCTCCCCCTGCAGGGCTATCTCTGAGGAACGGCATTGGGATTTAGGGCTGGGTCTTCTCCTCCCACCCTTGGGAGATGAGCGTGGGTAGGCCAGGACAGAGAGGAGCTTAACAACCACCATAATTAATATCTGCATCAAATAATCTGATACTTATACCTGTCTTTTTATAAGTGTTGTTACTGCAGGTATCCTAAGTCATTTACAACCAGCTGCATTTGTGAGCCACCCGGAGGCAGCGTGACCCATGCAGAGAACATTAGAACAGAGTCAGGGTTCTGCCACTTCACGGGCGACCTTGGGCCAGTCACTGATTTTCGGAACCGCAGTGCTCTCCACTGCTACATGAGATGAGATGAGATGGTTGATGCTTGCCAAACTAATTCACAGTGTAATCTTGTGATAGTCAAATGGGCTGACCTGAAAATGCCTGGTAATATTTGACAAATGTAGATACAGAAGTGCAAAGTGAATGTAAGGAATGACTATTTTATTGCTCCTTTAGTTTTGTAAGTACTGGTCACAGTTAGTTAAAGAGTAATCTCTACCTGCCCTGCTAATACTCAAAGATGAGCCTTGATACTGGGCCCCAACGTCATCTTGAGATGGCTTTGAAAAAGTGATTTCTCTTTCACCAGTAAGGTTTGTTTATCTATTTTTTGTCCTGCTTTCTCTTAGGGATGAGCTGATTATTATTAGTAGTATAGTATGTAGAGAAGGATGATTCAATTTAGAAAATAATAGGAAAAATTTTCATAGCTTTTGTAGGCTAATTTCGCCATAATTCCCACAAATAAAGTAATGGTTTCCTTAGAACATGCCAGTTCCGAGTCACAGATCTGCACTTTTAAAGCCTACAATTGATTGTTTAGTGTGAAAATTATATTCAAGTGAAACACATCAGTATGCAAATCTAAAGTGTGGCCATTTTCATTTAGATTGAATATTATTAACTAGCCCAAGGGATAGGATGTAATTAAGATTTCGAACAGCTTACTTTTGTCAACTTTGTTGAGCAACCCCATTATTTAAAGTGGCGCACCACTGGTTTGAAGACTAGCAAGAGGGCCCAATGCACCACTGTCTACACATTTTGGCTTTTAGGTGTATTGGAAGAATTTGATTTTTCTCCACCAGTCCAACACACTTGACGAGGGCAGAGATTTGAACTTGCAGCAAGTAAAAGAATGTTCGGGTTCCAGGGAAAATCACATTTCCTTCTGCATGGTGGTGGATTTCCATCTCGTTTCTCACTCACTGATTCTAATACTTTCTTCCATGGGCTCGGGACCAAAGACGAAGTGGGGACAGATGCGGCCCTTGTTGAGGTTGATGCTTTTGCCTAATCACAGCGAGTGGATTTACAGCCTGCTAATGCGGTTCTCGTTGGAAGGGAAAACAGCTCTTAGCTTGGATCCACTTCAGAAAGTTTACGAAACACCCCCTGTGCCTTTCACAGAGCTGATCAGCCACAGTGCCGAGAGCATCCTTATTCCCGTGCGGTTCTGCAGCAACTGTTTTTAGGTGAGACCAGATGCTCACCTTTTTTTTTTTTTTTTTTTTTTTTTTGGTCCTACCCACACCGTTTTAAAAGAAAGAGACAAAGTTCTCTATTTCTCCCAGGAGAAGTTAGTGAAAAGATCTATCTCATAGCCACACGACCTTAAGCAGATACTGAGCAGGCTAGGTGGGCACGCAGCTCATTTTGGCCATTCGTATTTTCAGGTGTACTGTATGTCTTTAGTACATCATTTGATAATGCTAAAAAATATTAAAGCAGTGTGAGACTAAAGGAAAAAGAAGATGAATGTTAGCATTCCCCTGGGGTTCATGGGTGAAGGAATTAACACAGCGTGGCACTCTACCCTAGCTGTGTTTGTTTCCATGGCAACAGCTACGTACATGTTTCAGACTATCTACAGTGACACAGTTGCAGAAATAGTAGCTTGCAGGTTTCTGATATCGCATCAGTGGACAGGCAGCACGCACTATATTAAGTAAGTGTAAAAGAATTTAAAATATAGCTCTGATTCAGCTGAGTGATGAATTGGGGGGTGGTTCGGCATTCCCCTTCCTCACGACAGCAAAATCTGGGCAAAGTTGAAAGTTGCAAGATTCCAGTCAAACAACTGTCCTTGCTTGGGTAAATATCATCAAATGAAACAAATGTGAGTGAGTTACAAAGGTAAGAAAATGGCCTTGGCAGATGACATATTTAAGAAGGATATTATCAGAGAGGCTGAATTTTTTGGAGGGGGGTAGTGATGGGCGAGGGATGAAAGCTTTGGTTGAAAATAGCTGAGTCTTAAAGCAAATCTAATGTGCAACAGAATCTTTAACTGCTGCTGACTTTATGGCAACTAAGGTCTTTGAACGTATCATTGTAGAGATTGCTTTTACATAAAGAACGATCAGGTGAGGAGCAGAGAGGTTGATTGGATGTGCAGTTAAAGAGAATTGGAGCTCTATTGTCTTCTCTGAATGCTTATGTAAATATCTCTCTTTGCGGGATGACCCTGGCTTGTCTTTGACATTTGCTGCTACTTTTTGGTACCATTTGCTGGTCTCTGTGTTTATATTATGCTGCCACAGTGTAGCCCGGTAAGACTTGAGTGTTGGTTAGAGAGCAGCCAAGTAAAGATGATAGACTTTGTAAGTGTGTGACTTTGCAATCAAATTATACAGTAATTTAGGAAGAGAAGTGTTCAAATGGGTATTTATTTACACGCTAGACCTCTGCTTTTGAATAGCAGCCTAGGTATTAGGTTAATGGATTTCAATGTGCACGGTATGATTGCAGGAGCTTTCAAGTATGCCGTAGTTCAATTTATACTGAGTTTTTAATGTCAAAATATTTTTATGTATGCCCATTATTCAGTTTAAGCCTGCATTTACCTTATAGTTTTATTATGCTTGTATCAGTGAAGAGAATGTAAAATGGCATTGTAATCTAAGCTTATCTGTTTATTTGAGCAGGAGTCCTTTTCTGACCATAAGTGGACTTTTACGAAAAGTGGCATGATACACACAACTCTTTTGTAGTGTATAAGACTATTTTTTTATATGCATGGGAAACTATCTACAGCTCTGACTGCCTGTCGTTTTTCACAGTGATTATTGGTGGGGGTGTGTCTGGAGTGTCCCTGGGTCTGTGGAGGTCTGGGACAGATTTTGCATTCTGAATCAGGGACTTGAACCCTAGATTGTACGACACTTCAGTGGATAGATATGATTTGCCTTTCTAAATTAGGTGATCCAAAATGAAACTACTGTTGAAGCTTCCCATTTGTGCCCAGCTGTGGTCTGAGCCACCTAGAGGTGGGAGGGGAAGTTTGTGTCTTCTACAGGGAATTTTTTTTTTTTTTTTGAATGGTGGCTTATAGCCTAGGGCAGGTCCTTTCTTAGAGGAGGCTCCCTGCCTGCTCCCACGCTTGTCCCTGTGGAGTTCTAGACACCAGCCGTCTCTGGGGCCCTGGGGAGGACAGACTTGCAGACCCCTCCCCCGCGCCCCAGCTTGCCTGGCAAGGGCCCCGTGTATCATGGGGAGCAGCATCTCTCTGTGACAGCTGCAGGAAGCCACCTGTGCTTGGCCACCCCAGGCAGAGGAACCGAATGCCATTGGTGTGAGGGTTTACATCATATTCTGCTATTATTATTATTTGAGGGGCTCTGGAAACCTCAAGCTTATTAACCTTAGGTTCTGAAACCGGGAGTCCAAAAAATTTCAATGAACTACTTTGGATGAGTAGTTCAGCATTTGTTTGGGACTACTAGAACGGGCCCTTTTAACAGTCAGGAGATTCATATATGTCTTTTTCATCACCCAGAAATATTTTCCAGTGTAAAAAAAAAAAAAAATCCAACAACAAAACCCACCAGTCTATGCCATGTTATTTTAACTCTTTCCTAAGAATAGAAAAACACACCTAAATGTCAAAGCCCTAGGCCAAAGCAGTCATTTGAATTTAAATCCTGGCAGTGCTTGTAGGAAAACTCAGTTGCTTCCATGTGAAGGGCCAGGAAATTGATTCGGAAAAAATAATAAATTTGAGGGATTCCCAAATAGTGGCAGCATGGAATGAGTGAGAGAAAAATGAAGGTACAGACTGATCTTATTACTAGTCTTAAATGGTAATAGAATTGCCAGAACCCACTTCCCGAGGCTCCGCTGCCCAGTAATTTCTGAAGGCTCTCGGTGATCACAGGGTAGAAGCCAGCCCTCAGGCTGGCGCCCAGGGCTCTCCGCCACCCGCCCCTTCCCGGCTTTCTCCCTCGCGGGGCCCTCTTTCCCTTCAGCATCCTGTGGCTGCCCTAGGGGACTAGGCCTTTGCTCTTGCTGCCGCCTCTGCCCAGATAGAGGCATTTACCCCCATCTTCGCTTCACAAGGCCTAGCTTCAATTCTAGTTCCCTCGTAAAACCTTACAGATATTCCCCTCTCCTCCTCAATGGGGCTATTCCTCCATGTTCCAAGTTCCCATAATAGTTTCTTCATCTTCAATTATAGCACTTATTTTCACTGTATAAAGTTAGTTGCGTTTCTTCTTAACTGAGATGTAAGTGAATTAAAGACCGAGGGCCGTGACTTATATTAACTCGCTTTTGCCATGCCTAGAACAATACTTCTAGACTGTTGTATGTCTCGAATTCTTAAAACCTTGTAAAGATAGACGCTGTTACACAATCTTCAAGTGCTTTATCCTCTGCTTAAAGGGAGCCCGTGGGATACTGAGATCCCTAAGGCCTTGTCTGTCACAGCACCAAGCATTTGGACCACTTCCGCCACTTCCAGAGTCGTCCAAATTTTTGGCTGTCTGACATCATCTAAACACAGAGACAAGAGAATAGTTAGAATTTTTTTTTTCATATTCATCACATCACAAGATTTTAGAGCCAGAAGGAACCTTACAGAACTGAACTCCTCACACTGCAGAAGAGGGGATTGTGAACTTGAACTAAGTGACTTTGCCAGAGCCACATGGGTGGTTAGTGACCCAGGGGTGTGGGTGCAGCCAGCAGTATCTCCACATGGCCCTGCCTAACGAGCCTTCGTGAGGGAGGCTTTGGGCTCCACTTAAGACATTACCAGTCGGCTCATGCTCCCTGCCCGGGTTGGGATTGGCTGGCCTTCTGTATGTAAACACTGTCATCCAACAACAATCCCGTTACACTCTTTGCCAAAAGCTGGTATCATCGGGGTAGAATTAAAAACAAAAGTGGACTGAGATTTGAGCTCGGGGGAACTGGGAGCAAAGCTAACAATCCATTAGCCATCGCCTTGCTGAGACTATGGCAGCTGCTGAATTCAGTCAAGTTCAGACCCTTAAAAAGAGTGGAAAAAAGAAAGCACATACTTTCCAGTGCCTAGGCACCACACAGCTGGGCCAGCTGGGTGCAGCACTGTGGCAAAAAGATCTCTTCAGTTTCAGAAATATGAGACCAGAGCTTGCACACAGGGAGGGGGGTGGGGCTGCAACTGGACCTGATTTGGTGTTACGTTTCTGGGCTTATGTGTGCCTGCAGTTATATTAGACTCAGCTCCTATGGGAAGTCCATGAGTATTTAGAGAAAGAACCAGCCCTCCAAGCTGACAGAATGAGCAAGCTCTGTGTGTGTGTGTGTGTGTGTGTGTGTGTGTGTGTGTGTGTGTGTTCGTGTTCAAAGGCCTGCGCCTGAGGCCAACAGGCTTTTTAAGGGGAACTCTCGGTTTTCTTCATAAACGTGTACATCCTCTTGTCCAGAGTTAGCTTGTTAAGGGAATAAAGTACAATTCAGGTTTCCAAGTTGGAAGCCTGATTAATCTCTCTGCCAGTTACATATGGAAATAAATTAGTAAATGGTCCATCTGGGACGAAACTACTGCCGAGATGATAAATTATCGCCATCGTATGTGTCTGTGTTGCTGAAGACTGAGTTGTGCTCACCAGGAGCTGCTGAAAGATAACTGGATGCTCTGTCGTGGTCAGAAGGATAAATTGAAACCCAAACAAAAAAATCACAAGTAAAAGATATACTGGGAAAGGTTTCGTGGGTTTGGTTGATGCCAAGTTTGTTTTTCTTTTCAGAGCTGCGGTTATCTGCAAATATTTAACAGGAGTGTCAAGGCCATAAGAAACATTTTACTTTTATATTTTCAAAGGCCAATACAGTAACCAGTGTTAATTAGTACCCAGTTGTTTCAATGCCTAGGATAATTCTATACCTCTGCACAGGATTACACTTTATAATTTTCGTGTCTGTTTTTTTTTTTTTTTTCCAAATTTCAAAGGAGACGGGGCAAGTCAGCTCCTCTATTTCTTGATTGATAAAAAAAACTGAGGTTTAGTGCCCATATGACTCGGATGGCTAAGTGGCAGAGCTGGGGGGAGCAACCAGATATCGCCAATACCGAATCCAGCTTCTTCTCCATCAGACATCAAACGACATTTTCGGCATCTCATCATTCTATTCATCTAGCAACATCAGGAAATAAAGCATTCTACTTACGTCAGTTTTGTAAAATCAAAAGCCATGACTTCTTGATCATGCAAAGCATTTTTTCTCTACTTGGAGGTGCTCAGTATCAGTTTAACTTTTTTCTTCTACATGTTTTAAGTTTTTTTAAATTGTGGTATAATTGGTATATAACATCATATTAGTTTCTGGTGTACAATGTCATGATTCGATATTTGTATACATTGTGACATGATCATGACAGTAAGTTAACCGTTCATCACCTTGCATTGTTACAAATAAATTGTTTTTCTTGTGATGAGAACTTTTAGGATCTCCTCTCTAAGCAACTCTTAAATACAGTATTTTTAACTATATTCACTATGATGTACATTACATCCCCAGGACTTATTTATTTTATAACTGGAAGTTTATACCTTTGATCACCTTCACCCATTCCTCCTACTCACTTTAAAATTTTTCCGGTGACTAAGGCATACCACTGCCCACCTGAGTCATTTTATAAAGCTAAAAGCAGAGATGCCCTCAGGGGCTTTTTAAGAGTGGTAAGATTTTTGCCCCTTTGCAGAATGGCCCGAGGCTACTGTGACATCCTGATTCATGCCTACTTTAAAATGTCCTTTTGTGTCTTCCTCCTGGGCAAACCTTCAGCAGTTAAACCTTGAAGCAGAGGAGATGCTCCCCTCCAGAAAAAGCGGTCTGAAAGTACAGAAAAACAAACTGGATTTAGAAATCTTTAAATCTAGTTTATCTGACATCAGTTTCTAAACATAAGTAACAGATGCTGCTAGCTGGTCTTCACACATGAAAGAGAACCCACAAGGCCCCTAACATTTACCTGTTTGTACTTGGGAGTGACCTTGTCTCACCCAGATCACCTTCAAGTGTCTTTGACATCAGCCAGACCTGGATATTCCATGCACTGGAATAGCCTTCATGCTTTCTCACCCCTGGGCCTTTGATTTAGCTATTGCCTATGTCTTCCAGTCAGAATCCTGTCTCAATCTCAAGGCCCACTGGTATTGTTATTCTCTTGGTGCTTTTGCTTACCTGTCTGGCCCCCAACCCCTGCCAGAAACAAATGTCTCCTCTGAAATCTGTTTGTTAGAGGAAATAACACAATCTGTATTTGAGTTGCCTATATACATGTCTTATCTCGCACAGTAGAAAATACATTTCTCAAAGGTGGTGATTTCATCATCTTCTCTCTCTGACCCCTTTCTTCTTCCCTCTAATCCCCAGCTCAATACTTAGCCCTTAATTGAAGTCTAACATGAGTAGGATAATTCTGTTTTACAACAGATTAAATGTCTTTGGATGAGTGGATAAATTAACGATCTAAACTATATCAGAATCATTTGAAAGGCTTATTAAAACAGATTGCTGGACCCTCCCTCCACATAGTCAGATTGGGTGGGTCTTGGGTCGGGGCCAAGAATTTGCATTTCCAACAAACTCTCAGGTGAAGTTGATGCTGCTGTTCCAGGGGACTGCCTTTTGAGAAATGCTGATTTAGTGAATTTATTTCCTAACATTCTCACACTAACGCTCATAAGGTAATACTATTCTTGTCATCAGAGAGTCTACTGATGCGTCTTCCATCAAATTATTATGCAATCTATCTCGTGTACTAACTTTCTGATTCTGCAAGATTATCGGTTAAGTGTGGCTGAAAAACTTGTAGTGCAGTTAGTGAGCTTTAGCTTGATGGGATTCCCGCCCACCCCCCCATCCCCCCCCCAGGAGTAGAGCCAGAGTAATTTTGCTTTACAACAGAAGAGTCATTGACGTTGCAGCCTGTCTACCTGGTCTACCCAGTGGATTGCGCATGCTCCGCATGGTGGAGCACTGGCCTTGAATGCTTGTTGGTGCACCGATGATGTTTTTCCCTTACACAGACAAGTGTTGCAGTGGCAGCGATAGTAAAATCAAAGGATCTCACAAATGTCTCAAAGCGGTTGTAGTAAAATGAAATGATCTTGCAATGTCTGTGGCATGTATTTTCAAATTTCTGGGTCCTTTTATGCCCCATGAGACAGTTTCAAGAACACTCCATCATGAAAGACCCAGTGCTTCAGTAACTTTCCAAGAAATAAAGAGGTGCTGTTGTAACTGACTTTTTAAGTGAAGTGTATCGTCTCTCAGAGTCAGGCCAGGGATGACATCCATTGTGGTTGAGAGGGTCCGCTCTCCTCCTCCGCACTAATCTTGTCTCCCTTCTGCTCCTCTCCGCCAGCCACTAGAAGCCTCATCTCCTCTGAGACCAGCATTCTTGTGATGATGGAGGCTTCTCTGTCCTTTCTGTGACTGGAGCGATGCTGACCTCGGTTTCCTGGACCCATTCTGACTCAGGTAACCAAGCGCTGCCTTTCCCGACCTGCGTACACCTCACAGAGATTGCGATGAATAAATGAAATGCCAGAGCTATATTTAAATGCAAATGCCAAATTGATTGTTTCTCCATCAATTGGTATACTCCCCCTCTTCCTCTCAATCTTCTTAATGATCAATTTATGTAGCTGATCTGACTGACAATGTGATCAATCCAATTTAGGCATTAAGATAATGAAAACATTGAATCACATCTTCATTTGAAGTTTTGGTGTGTGTCATAGACACACAAAGCAAGAACATTGCTGGGAATTTTCCATGTAGAAACTAGCCTCTAAATCGTCTTCTTTCCTGTAACACCATGTTTTCCTTGAGCTATATTAATATTTCTAATCTTTGTACCTTTTAATTGAGGTCTGTGTGTATTCACTGAGTCTGGTTACGTGTTCTCGGACAGATGAGGATAAAATGCTCATGGAGCTCGCAGCTTGGCCACAGACCCAGGACCCGGTCGGGAGGAAGTGGCCGGTGGCTGTGCAGCATGGGCGCGGCCTGGGCGTGGATGCTGGCTCCCTGGTTCAGGAACCTGAGAGACTCTCAGCACTGGGACTGAAATAATTAGGGAAGTCTCCACGGGAGAGGGAGCGCTTTGTCGCTGTGCATCTTTAGGCCAAGGGGAGGGGACAGGAGCAGCTCGGTGCCTGGGTGGGAAAGTGGGAAGGAACCCGGGCAGCGAGGCCCTGGCTGCCAGGATCAGACGGGGCTCAGAGAGCGCCCATTCTCTGTTACAGCTGGAACCAGGTTCCTTTCCAAGCCTGGGTTCCTTACAGCTTCCTGGGGAAACCCGCCTGCCCTTTGACCCAGCTGTGTTGGCCGGCAGCTGCCTTCGGCGATAGTGGTCATTGTTGTCCCAGCTCTTGTTTGGCTGCCACCTTTCTGGCTTTCTCTGCTTCTTTGGACCTGTCCACACCTGGCCTCTGCCTGTCTTCCTGGTTATTTACTCTCGTCTACACTCTCTACCCCCAGCCCCTGCAAGCTCAGCCTGGCAGGCCGGCCCTGGCAGACTCCACCTACCTTAGCATGCTCCCATCCTGGTTTATTTCTCATTCACCCGGAGTTGGATTGCACTGGCGTATCTGTCCTATATCCAGTGCTCTGAGTGTCCAACCCTCCTCCATCTTGTGACACCTACATCTCAAAATGTGGCTTCCTGGTTGCTGCAACATACGGGGGAAAAAACGTTGAGAACACACGTTCATTCTTCAGTGCCTTAGACTAGAAGTGACTCAGACCAATTCTACATCCACAGTCCATTGGCCAGAATTAGTCACGTGACCCTGTCTCACTGTCAGAGTCTGGGGAGTAGGAAGGAATGCTTGGGGTCCCCACTGCT
This sequence comes from Macroglossus sobrinus, assembly GCA_004027375.1. Classification (NCBI taxonomy): domain Eukaryota; kingdom Metazoa; phylum Chordata; class Mammalia; order Chiroptera; family Pteropodidae; genus Macroglossus; species Macroglossus sobrinus. The sequence continues at coordinate 566,145 of PVKZ01000654.1, read as the reverse complement.
CCCTCGATACTGTGTCACTGTGGGAAAGCTCATACTTTTTCTGTGCTTTTGTTTGTTCATTATTAAAGAGTAATTAACTCAGCCCTACATTTTTTCATAGTTGATGAAAGGTACAAATAAGATGAATAAAAGAGCTTTAAAAGGTATAATGAGCTGTAAAATATGTGAGATGTAATTATTCCTGGGTTTATTAAATGTTGAATGGTGATGGGCTGGAGTCAGGGTAGTCACACGCACCCTGGTATGCCTGGGACCGTCCTAGCATTCCCCAGATGACCCGACATAATTATCACGCCATCCTCCCTTTCATGCCCAGAAATATCCGGGTGTAGACAATAATTTAGGTGGCCACCCCAGCTTGACCCCACTGGTCATCCTTTGAGATTATTCTTACCTACTACATATTGAGCTTTTTCTAAGAGTCAGACACTGTTCTAAACTTTTGCCTGCATTACTGCATTTAATCTCCAAAAACAAACAAAAACAAAAGTGAGGTAGGTACAAGTAATTTCATTTTAAGGTGAGGTGACGCATTCATGATCATACAGCTATAAAGTGGCAGCGCTTTGCCTTGAGCCTAGGTCTGTCTGATGCTGTCCTCGTAGGTGTCCGATGGGGGCTTCCTCACTCATCCTTTACAAGGATGGAGCCCGGGACCACTGAGGCTCCACTTCCCTAACACTGGCTTGGGAATCTGTTCCCAGACCACGGGCTGGTAGAAAGTTACAGGCCTGAGCGGTGACTTCAGCTCTTTATGACCCAACAAGAAAAAGAGCCTCGGGTTCATTTTGTGAATCTCCAGAACCAGCAAGTAGCAGGATCAGGGCTGGCGAGTGTGTCTCCTGATTTCCCATCAGTCCCTTTCTGTCCCCACTACCCTGATGTTGACGTGTGCAGCTTGTTTTAAAACTGGGCACTGCGTTTTCCATAGGGAGAAAAGACTTTATTTTGAAATCTAGGGTGGAGTAGAACTAGCCAGTGAAGACTTGCCATGTGCTCTGCAGTCCATCCAAATAGGCACCTTCCCAACACAAACAGCCAGGAGAAACTAGCTCTGTTTTCAGGAAGTTTATTTACAAATTTGTTTACTTAAAAAATAAAATATAAAATAAAAAGCCGGACCGCAACCAAAGCCCAGTTTGCTCGCAGAATAATGTCAAACAAAAACCCCTCCACTCACAAGATGGTTTTAGTTTCCCTGGTTCCTGGCCTTTCTAATCAGTGTTCGAAACCAAAGCCATGGAATCAAAGGGAACGGTCTCTGAAAAATGAACCAGATGTGGCAGAGACATCTATTGCATTGCTTGCTTCAAGAAACCCCAGAAAATTATATATGTGGCTTCTAAATGTACAAAGAAAACCAAAGGAATTCCATTACGAAAGAAAAATTAGATGGAATTTTCTAATCCTGTCTCATAAACAATATAGGCATAAATTTAAAATATTCTGCTTTAAGCATGCATTTAATTTGTGCTCTGGGAACCAAATAATGTTGCTAAGATAAAACATTCTAATAATGATTTATGTAAATTTATTTGTACAAAGTAATGGTGTAGTTGCCTATAGCAAATTGCTTGGAATATGAAATGACATTTATGAGGTCTTTTTTTTTTTCCCCTCTGAATGAATACAGTGGAGAAAATGAGAGGCTCCAGAAAGAAAGAAAGAAAGAAATTCATGTTCAAAATGGAGTCTGATGCCTCCAGAGGCAGAGACAGCTGGACAGGTTAGAGGGTGTGAAATAGTCAACAAACTCAATTCAGTATGTTTTCCTGGAATGCCCTCATCATTTAAGCCATTTAAAAAGCCAAACAAAGAATGTGTGTGTTAGGTTCTTAGAAGGCTAGAACCCTTTATCTTTGTGATCATAAACTGCTCAGACACCGACACTCTTTTACAATAGCCAATGACAGATTACCTGTTCTCACAGTGCCCTGATAGACACGGTGTTTACAACACGGGGTACAAAGAGGCCAAATGTAATTAAAAACTGGGCAATTCATCTCAGTTCCCAGTTACTTTAATACCAAGGAAGTTATGCTTGAATCATCAATGGGCCCAAACGTTGATAAACAAAACAAAACAAAAAAACTTTCCCAAAGACTGATTCATGGACTACAGAGAGTTTTCCTATTGGCTGAGACTGATTCATGGACTACAGAGAGTTTTCTTATTGGCTGAGACTGATTCATGTTCTATAGAGAGTTTTCCTATTGGCTGAGACTGATTCATGGACTACAGAGAGTTTTGTTATTGGCTGAGACTGATTCATGGACTACAGAGGGTTTTCCTATTGGCTGTCCCGTTAGAACCTCTGATAATGGCCTTTGGTGTCTCCCGGAAACTTTTTAATTAAATGGAAATCCCCACATAGGTAACAGAGGGTTTTGGCATCTGTGCTTTGGGTTTCTAAATGCCCGTTACTTACCATAACCTGTACCATTTAGAAGAGGTATGATGATGTTAACACCTTAATTTTGGAAGGCATCAGTTATTTTTTCTCAAAGCCTTTTTGCCGTCTCACTTGGTCATTGCAATCATTTTTGTGAGGTAGGTTGAACGTCTGTGTTCTCTATGTAGGGAAACTGAGAGCCACAGAAGTCACAAAGCAAGACATTGGCAGAGTAAGGGGGACAGCTTCCACGCTAATGCTTGTCCCATTGGCATCACAAGCTAAAGCAGATGAAAGAAATCTGTGAATTCTGGAGAGCTTGCTTTATTTAAAACAAGTTAGAGTTTTGGCCCATCATAAGCCATTCTGGAACGGCATCAACTATCCTAAGAGAAATGGGTTTATCTAATCGGGCAGAATGACTTTGCAATTCCTTTGTCTGCTGCGGTGGGGCCAAGGCCTGAGGGCTGAAGTTAGAGCTCCTGAGAGAGAGGGCATAAAGCCTGAACAGGATTGCAAAACAGAATGAAAAGAACGCTGGCTTCGAGGAGAGAGGGGATGGCCTGGGTTTCCAGCAAAACCATTTAAAGGGCGCACACATCATAGAAGCTGTGGCCTACCTATGGCAGAACTGGTTTTGATGAAATGGCCCAAGATCCCTAGGGAGAGGCAGTGGGTGTTAGAGTATCAGCCACACTTTCGGATTCCAGCCCTTCTTCTTCCTACATGAATGACCTTGGGTGTTATCTCTGAGCTGTGGATTCCTAGATAATAATGTCAGGTGTCTGAGCCCGCATTTCTCTATCTGTAAAATGGAGATGATGCTATTTAGCTTGTAGAGATGGTATAAGAATAAAATTAAATAATTCTCATAAAAAACTTGGCATCGTGCTTGGCAGATAGTATATACTTATTTTACGGTAGCTCTTAAAATGATTATAATTATTATTACTTAAGAATGTATGGTCCTGACTGATAATGGGAAATGATATTAAAATCCATTTTTTCCTTCATTGAGAATTAACCTAAAAGATTTCTAAATTAGTTGTTTTCAGTGTACCAAAAAATAACAAGGGAACTATGAGAATTTATTTATTTGTCCATTCAACAAACAGCTCTTGATGTCAAAGGCCCTTTGCAAGCTGTTGCAAGGGATGGAGAGGCCTGATATGGAGTTCTTGTCTCAAGGCGTAAGGGAGGTTTTCACTCATGGCAAATAGGCACTGTGCAGGCCACTTTAGTACACATGGTCTTTGTCTTCCAAGAATCTAGAAATAAAGCTGCTCTAAATCCTTACTTGTCCCTGCAAGTCCTGGTTCTGGTCCAGAGTCTGAAAATCGGTTTCCTTCAGAACAGTTGTCTTGGCTGGTTATGGAGTAGGTTAATGGTCAAGATGAATGCATAGAAAGTCTTTAGTCGTTTGCTCCTTCTGCCACTTCTGTCTGCAAAAGAAGACATTCCCATTCTTTGCACATGTGTTCTCGGCCATTGTAGGTCAGGCTCCAAGGCTGAAAGTGTGAGTACACCCTTTTGTTGGAATTCATTTCCATGAGAAGCATATCTACTACTTTCTTATCAAGGGTTGAAATGAATCTGATGTAAAATGTGTTGATTTTTTTTTTTCGAGACAGCTATATAGTTATGTCACCTTAGAGAAGGTGTTTCACAGAAATTCTCTGAAGGAAGATAGGAAAATGTGAAACATTCTCAAGTAAAATGAGAAAAATACGTAATAATTCTCAGATTCGGGATGCAGTCTGGTCTATTTCAAGGGGCCTCCCGTGGGGAAGGCAGAGGGAATTCTGAGGTGCCCTGATTGAGTTTACGACCTAGCGCTGGTTGGTGATGGGGCAGGAGGACAGACAAATATGAACAAACAAGCGTTCAAACATGACCTTTTCCCCAAGTCCAAGGCAAAGAGAAGAATAAGCACCAGCTAGTGAGTTCAGTCTACTTACTTGGCAAAAGAAAAAGTTGGCAACCCACGCTTGTCCCCGAAACTATTTTTGAAATTTTATTGCAGTGCAAAGTCACGATCTGGGAACTCGCTTGAGTGGGTTCTCTTGCCCCTTCTCTTCAGCGTAGAGTCTCACCTCCCTCTCTGTCTTCCTTCCTGGCTCCTGCTGTTGTTTACTGGAGGTCCTCCTATTCAAAAGGAGATTAGCAAGTGTTAGAGACTTCCCAGCAAGTAGGACTTTCTTCCTGATGTAAAGAGGAGGGGGAAAAAAAAAACGCGTTTGAGAAGACGAGTAGGCCTCTGTCTATAGCATTCTGGATTAAGAATATACAGCCCCACATTTGTCTCCTGGCAGAAATCTGGCAGAGCCAGCCCCTGCGAAGGCAGAGGGTGAGCTGTTACTTACTCCCCACACAACGTGCTGCTTTGTGCCAACTGTTTCCCTGTAGTGGATGGATTTATGTGTCCACATGTATTTTACTCTTGCTCTGGTGTGTGCGTACGGACCCTTACATGGGTACGCTGGCTTTAACCAGGAGCTGAGTCTTTTGACTGCACTCAGATCTCGGAGTTCCGCCGGTGGTGGTAGCAACGCAGCACAGGTGAGAGCTCTCTGGACTAACGGGATAGGGGTGACTCAGAGGAAGAGTCGGGACCCGGAGCTGGGGCATCTCCCGGAGAAGTCTAAAGAGGAAGGGCTGTTTTGAAGTTGATACCCCTTATAAGAGAACGGCATCCACGTTGGCCCTGTTAATATGACAGCTCATATGAAGGTAGGGAAGGTGCTTTTGTTAAGGGCATAATATCACCCCAAGCCCAGTCAAATGGCCTCTGAGCAGTCGGGCTTTTAACTGACACGAGAGACTAGTAGAAGGTGTGTGTATGTTCGCATCTAACAGCAAGTAGGTCAAGCGCCCCCTTCAGCATCACTTTATTCTTGCTGGAAGCTGAAGAGACTTGACTGCCTTTGACTTTTTTTCCTTGAATACCAGGGGATATCATTACCTCACACATAAGACATATTTTTCCAAGTTAACAAAAAGTGGCAGGAAATTGATTGTAGTAGCTACTGGAAAGTCGAAATTACTCACCAATTAGAGTTTAACAGACTTTCTCTGTGATTAGTTTGATCTGCTGAAGGAATGCCTTCTCTCCTGAATCAGTCCTGGGAGAACTGGTGGAGAATTGGGCAATGCTGAGATCTGATTAAGGACTATGTGATTTCTAGAGTGTTCCATAGGGGTCCTCTAAGGTAAAAAAGGAAGAGCCCTGTTCTTTTACAGAGTGGTGTGTGGCTGTGTGGTAGGTAGTTAGGTGCTTGATAAATGCTTCTAAATACTGATGACCAATTGTTATGATGGCATTTAACTTTATATCTCACATGAATCTAAATGAAAGGTTATACTTAATTACAAGAATCCATTATATATATACGTGTGTATATATATATATGTAATATATGTATGTAAATATATGTGTCTATATGTATATGCATGTACGTATATAAATAAATAAATTATGTCATTTGATTCTAGGACAGTTTATAGGATTCATTTTTGTCTTAAGATGTAGAAATATCTATTTTGCCACCATTGTAACTAGTTCCATTTTTATATCATTCAGTTGCCATTTCTTTTTTTAGCTCTTCTACCAAGCACACATGAATAACCTCTGGACATATGTGTGCTTAACCAAACAAAAGTGTCAGCAAGCTGCTATTTATTTTTATTAAACGGCTTGAGCAGAGATGTTTGGTCTGATTGCAGGAAATTGTTAGCTTATCATGGAACTGTCCCAATAATTCTCATTATTCAATTTGCATTGCTTATGCTAATAATTATTACTATGTAAAAGAGCATGATGTTTTTATTTGTATAGTTCTTTCATTAATAATTTAATTGACTGTTACATTCAGGTGGTTTTATAAGACACATATCAAGGTACTTAGAGACTGGCCCTTGGGAGGCCAGAATTTACGTATAAATTATAAGGCTTGGGGGCAAGAATACAGATGGCAGGCAGGTCCTTTGGCCTTGACATTCCATTAGTTAGCTGTACTTTTCCTCCTCTTATTTATTTCCAAGCATTTTTGTTGATTCACCAGCAGTGACTCTGCTCTGGTTATTTTAACAACCTAGGAAATTCCATTACGGTGTAGCTTTTTTGGACACTAAAATGACTAGATTGGTACTGATTTGTAAGTTAAAACGTAATGATGACTGAAACAATAAATCTGACCCAAAATGATTGCCAGCAGTGGCTATGTGTAAACAGAATCTGTGTCTGTGGGGCCTGTTCTTTAGAAATGGGAAGATTGTATCCATCACAGCTTAGCTCACATTCCTAGTCTGCACTGCGACTGTGTAAGACATATGTTTTGATACATCTTGCTGCAGAAACACTTAGTGTGTGAATTTTTCTAGTGTAGGAGAGTACTGCAAATTTTGTCCTAAGTCATATTTTATATACTAAATAAAATGATGAATTAAGATATGCCTTTGGTGGAATGAGAAATGGGGTTGGACCTGCCTCTGGTTGCTGTCAACCCATAATGATGTTCAAGGAACTGCTTTTTTCAAACTCTGGATTCAACAGGGAAAATAAAGCCGACAAAGGAATTCCCATTTGGCCAGACCAGCCCGACGTCTGGGAGGATGAGCGTGTGTTGATCAAGAGTGTAGTGGAGGAAACCTTCCACCTCAGAAACTGGAGTCTGCTAAAACGATCGCCTCCCCTGCTAGTGGACGATGCATTTGGAGCAGGTGTGGCTGTCTGGTCCTTGCAGCTGGGACCGTGTTCACTGGGGCTCAGGAAAGGGACTGAGAGTTATGGGTCTTGTTTGGGAGCTTAGTGTTAAATTTTACCTTCTGGAAAGGAGTTTGATTTCTCATAATTAAGAGTCGTGTCTACATTTGTAGTAAGCGGTGGACTTCCTAGCACTGTGAACTCCACAGGCTCACAATCTGTTGTTATATGTTTAAACACTTGGCCATCAGTTACCAATTAAGAGAAGCAAGTCACGTTCCAGTGGTTAAGTGGTACATATTTGTTACTCAGGGTAGGCTAGGTTTGGGGTAACAGATAGCCCCCAAAACTCGTGAGCATAAAACAATGAAGGTTTATTTCTTACTCACTCTGTGTATCTATTGAGGCTGGCTGGGGACTCTGCTCCCTGTCATCCTTGTTCGTAAATAGACACTTACGACATGGAGGCCATGTCTCCATTACCATGGCAGAGGGGAAGGAGAAAATGGTGAAGCAAGTGCTGGCTCTGAGAGCGGAACGCGGTCCAGTCGTGACATGTGTCCCTTCCACTCACATTGTATTGGCCAAGGCTAGTCACGTGGACACACCTGACTTCCAGTAGGTGGGAAAGTGTAATGCACCTGTGTACTTGAAGAAGCGGGAGCTGAAATATTTATAAGTAGCTCTATGATGTCTACAGTATGCTCCTTCAGTATTAGAGCTAGAACTCTAACCGAGCTCAGCTGAAGCAAGCGAGTAGAATTCATGAGAAAATTCTTTATATCCTTCCGAAAAGTGGACCAGTCACCTGAAGTAAGGATGTTTCATCTCTTCAGTACTGTCCACCCCACACTCTCCATCTTACACACAATTATAAGCCACTCGGACAGGTAGCATGCTTGTGCTGCAGGTGCAACGTCATGTGGAGGCCCCCATCATCTCTTTCCCAAGGAACCCAATGCCGCCTCTGAGCTCCTCTGACACAGACATTCTGGAATGGCTACCATTTCTTGGTTTCTTCTTCTTGGGTGTTCATTGCGGACTGTCCCAGTGTTTGAGGTCACCCTTTAGATTTCATTTTTTTACAGTGGGCATCTAAATGTTTCTTCCTGCGAAGGCAAAACCCGGTTGGTTGGGGCATTGGCCTTTGTGTAGAGCTAATGGTAGAGATGCTGTCCCTTGCTCAAGGGAGTTTCTGTTCTCTGCCTCCCGTGTTTCTGCGTCTCCTGTTTGTCCCTCCCCGGCTGCTCCAGGGTGCTTGCTGAAAGGCTTCCTGCTTACACCAGAACCCTTGTCTTGGGTCATTGGTAGCAAGCTCCATCAGAGCCTTAATTGTGTCCTGTAAGTCTCCCAAAGGAATTTATATCCACACAAGAGAGCCTCACTTAGCCAGCAAATTCAGCTATCTGGAATATAGCCAGGAGTTAGGAAGAAACAAAATGTATCTCAGAGGGCAAAATAGCTTTCTCTAAATCCATGCACTCAGTTTTAAGCAGATCCTTGCTGGTTCTGTGTTCTTCATGTAGCCATACTCCTGATTAGCTTGGCTCTCTGATTCTCTTTACTTTTATAGATGCGAAAACTGAGGCACAAAGAGGTTAAGTGATTTGCCTGAAGTCTCAACGCCGTGAGTGGTAGAACAGGTTCTGATGATTCTAGACTTAGTTGGATAATCAGTGTTTATGGTGGTGGCAGTGAGATGAGGAAGAAGGTTGCCCTGTATTTAACTTTTTTTTTTTTTAAAGAAAGTAGTAGAAAAATATGTAGTAATTGTAGAATGATTCCTTTAAAAATGGCCACTCTAGTTTTTAATTCTAATATGTGATGAGTATCTAGTTGGCTGAGAAAATCTAGTAAAATGGAACTGTGCTTCTTGAATCTGCTAAACAAACATGGGGTTCTCTTTGCTGAACATCTAGTTTAGCTGTGATATAAATAGACACTTATGAAATGTTGTTTTTTTTTTTTTTTTGCACAATCAAGATGAAACCTCAGTCTGTGTCATGATGATAAGCCTGGTTCTCGTAAGCTTGGATGGGAGGTGGCTTCATGAATACCTTAGAGCAGGGGCAGGTCCCACCCTGAGAGGGAGGCCGGCAGCTTCATAAAGGAAAGCTCCAGCCCGGAAGCCAGGGGCAACCAGCTCATGGATGTTCACCAAGATCCTCCATTTGGATGGCGTGGCACCATTTTCAAATCGCCGTCATGCACACACTGTCCGTTCTGCCGAAAACAATCCTGTGCATTCGGCAAAGCAGGCATTCGTGTCATTTCCATCATTCAGGTGAGGACAGCGAGGCTTGGAGGAAGGTACCCAAGGTCCCAGCACCAGCGAGAAGCAGCATCTGAGCCCCTCACCTAGACCAGGTGCCCACGCCTCTAGCTGCTCTGTACAAGCCTGTGGGAGGCGGGGCGGGGCATGCAGAGGGTAGTCAAAGGAGATCTTTTTTTCTCTACTCCAAGTGGCTTTCTTTTGTGGTTAAAAAAGTCTAGTTCCACAGAGAAGGAAAAAGAGGAACGTGAAGGTCCAGTGACAACTTGAAACACTTTGCTCTCAAGTAGAAGAAACTTTTGAGATGGTGTGAGCAGGAGGGAAAAAAAAAACCCCTTGGCACCTCAGGCAGCTTGGAGGTGAGGCTTCCTCTGTCTTCTGGCTGCCGTCAGCCACCTTCCAGTCAGAGAAGCCCGGCAACCCTGCTTCCTGGGCCCGGACGCGGCTGTGACTCCCTCCGTGTGGCAGGAGGGGATGACATGCCTCGGGATCACTGGTGCTGATGGAGAAGCTCGCCCTAACCCAGGCAGCGGAGAGCCCCACCTGCCTACCCAGCCTGGGTGTTCCCCGCTCGGGGAAGAGGGAGAAGATCGGCTGCTGCGGGTCAGTGCACCCGCGGGTGGTCCCTGACCCGACAGGTGGCCCATTCTCATCTCTATAACTAGCGCAGGGTTACCCCTGAAGCCAGGTAGGGGACTTTTGTGTCTCTATTTTTCTCATCTGTAAGTGAAACAGTTTGCAGCCTCACTCGTAATTTAAAGAGGCTCACACCAAAACAACATTACTCACTTGTCTGACTGGCAAATATTAAAAGAATGTGAGAATGTTCATTTCTGGAGAGGGGCTCAGTTGTCATGGCAGGTGCACTGGCGGAGGACCTTGGGAGGGCATTTGGCGATGTCTGCCAAAAGTTATATGCACCGACCCAGCAAGTCCACCCTTAGGAACATAGCCTACGGGTCTGTTCACCAAAGTGTCAGAACCTGATGAATGACCGTCTCTTGATGTTGTTTATAATTGCCATAGCAGAAAAGTGGATATAACCTCAATGCCCATCACCAGGGGATTGAGTAAGTGTATGCTGTTGGCACACAAGAGTGTATGTCTTTGGCACACTGGGCAACATTTCAATAGGATGATGTGGAACGGGTACAAAGATATAGTGGAAATAAGTAATAATAATATGTACTTTTGAATGCCGTTTACAATCTAAGAAGCTTACATGTATGAACTCACCTAGTCCCATTTTTATAGATGAAAAAGCTAAGGCACACTGAAATTAAATAGCCTGTTTAAGATCATAATATAATTAGAAAGTATCGTGGCAGCAGGAGTACAAAGCAAACATTATGTTTTCAGAACTTTGTCCATTGCCTTCTGCCTTAATTTGTTTGGGCAGCTATTGCAAAATACTACACACTGGATGGCTCATACACATCAGTAATGTATTCCTCACAGCACTGGAGGCTGGAAGTTCAAGATCAGTGTGCCAGCATGATCCAATGAGGAACCTCTTCCGGGTCACGGAGTTCTCGTTGTGTCCACATGGTAGAAGGGGCTAGGGAGTTCTCTGGGGCCATTTTGGTAAAGGCAATAATTTCATTCCTGAAGGCTCCACCCTCATAACCTAATTACACCCCAAAGGTACCACTTCCTCGCACTGTGACATTGGGGGTTAGAAGTTCAATGTACGAATTTGGAGGGGACACAATCATGCAGCTATATACCTTCTTCAGTGAAAAGAAACAAGTTGCAGGAAAGTGGGGTCTTATTTATATTAAAAAGTTAAGTCATATCTATGGGTATATATATATATATATATATATGCATATGTGTTCATATTTTCATAATTATTTTTGGCAGGAAAAACTGGGGTTTCAAGTAGGAGAAAAGGTAACTTGTTACACATTCCTGTACTATTTTGTCTTTTTACAAAAACCAACAAGGGTGTATCCATCAGTGTTGTTTTGTTTTTTAATGTTTACATGGGACTAATCTATATAGGCAATAAGACTAGGCCATTAACACTTTAAACATTTTTTTCTGTATTTAGAAATTAGTAAAGAATTGTCTTTTTAAATGAAAAGGTTGATCGTAACCCTCTCCAAGAGCCCCTTCCAGATTAGAAATTTCCTGATTGTCTTTGTTAAGCATGTGCCCAGCATGGTTCTTTTATACCACATAAGGATGCCGTGTTCTCTGCCCTTGAGGTGCTTAGGGTCAGAGCAGGTGTTGGTGGACAGCAAAGACATACCAGGGACAGGATCGCAGTACTCGCTGCTAGAGGCCGGCTTGTGCTGCTGGCCCAGGACTCGGTTACTCCCCAGCAGAGAATCGCGTCTGAGTCTGGGATGGTGAGGGCCACTGAGAGGAGGGGCCGGTGTTAGGTAGCTGTCTGCCCACGAACTCTGGGGGCTCCAGCATCCCGGGTCTGGGTCCTCCTGCATTCCTGATTATTACCGCCGCCAGCATCGGTGTACCAACAGCGATAGCTAACTCCTGTTTCGTGCCAAGTGCTGTGATAATCACTTAATGTGCAAACATTGCATTTGCCCTTTTTCTCCCTATTTTATACATGGAGATTCAGATGTGCCCCCTTGCTTCTGCCTTAGCTTTTCCGTTAATGAAAACAGTGTGCCCCTATCATGCTGTATGTCTTGGGCTCGGCATGGCGACTGAACAATAATTGAACTGAGAAAACTCCCAGGACAAGGAGAAGGCTCAGAGAGTAGGCAGGGTTCTCGGGGAGCTGCCTCCCGCCCCCTGGAGTTTTCTATCTCATGTGAAAGGGTTTGCCTTAATTTGGAAGGCCACGTGTCTGGCAAACCCTCGTCACAGTCTGTTCGTATCTGCATCACACCACTTACCACCCTGTACCGTAACTTCTGTCACAGGTTGTGCCCTTCGCTAGGCCATGGGGTCCTGGTGGGCGAGGTCTCGGTTCATCTTGCTGACGCACGTGCCTAGAACCAGCCCTTCATTAAGACTCCAAGAATGTGTCCAGCAGGCGTAGGGTTCAAGATTCATGGGCGAAATAGTTGTCTGAGCAGTCAAAAGGCACCAGAGAGCAAGTGGCACAAAAAACATGTTCCCTATGCTTGCTGTCAACTGGAAGAGAGATGAAAATGAGGAGGAATAAGTGGTTTTTTTTTTTTTTAGTTTAGCAGGGTTGTTTTTGGTAGCAAAATGGCTGCCCCAGGGCTGGTGAGGCACTGAGTGTGTGGGTTACTCGCCTCTCCGTTTGCTTTAAGCGCAGTAACCTGCATGCCTCAGTGAACTGACTTGCGATTTAGGAGGGGGCAGACACAGAAGGAAAAGAGATGAAAAGGAGGAAAAATAAGTGGAAGTGACGGACCAGAGGCACCGGGAAGCCACCGGAGGCTGGAGCATTACGGGGGTTTCTGGAGAAACAGGCCCTGTGTTTGCTTGCTGACTTCTTCCTGCCCGTGTGCTCAGCCATGTTCACACTGTGACTCATTTTGGGGCAGCTGGTATAAACCCTTTTGTGTGTGTGTATGCATAATTTATAAAAATGAATAAAGCGAATGAGATGGGGACCACCCCAGTATTCTACCTGAATAGTCAGCGTGTGAAAAGAACACTGTTCATGAAAACCTAAAAGCTAGAGTAAGCATTTCAAATGACTTGTAGAGGACAATCCAGAATGATGTCCTAAGCCTACCACATCTAGGCAGCTCAAGAATTGATATTTAAATGGAGATTTGCGAGAGTATCTTCCACCTAAGTCAAGGGCACTAGCCATTCCTCACCTACTGGAGAGAATAGAAGTGACCTCTCAGGATCTGAATTGACGAACAGCTCAGGTTGAAGGTGTGAGATCATTCTTCACAGTCTTTGCAACACTTAGATCTGTGAGTTCCGGGGCTTCCCCTTTTGCACATGGCCAGTGGTGTAAAACACACCTTGAGTGGCCATCTTGAAAACTTCCTGTCAGATATTGCTGAGCGATTCAGCAAGAAGCTGGATCCCACTTTACAAACCGTGAAGGAAGCTTTCTCGGCAAAGGTTTCTGGGAAGAGGGAATCACCCATAAGTTTCTCAGGTGTTGCCGGAAAGGGAACTAGACACTATGGCTGTGGGTTTCTGGCACGAGAGTTACTTTTAAGTGAGCTAGGAGGATGGGACCTCTTGGAGATGATTCCGGGGAAGGCTGTGTGCAAGGAGAGTAGATACCTGAGCTGCCTGTAACCCCAATTAGCAGAGGGACTCCAAAAGTCTGGGAAAGGGGGCAGGCCTGGGAAACAGTAAGAAGGCAGAAGCCACTCATAGTCCCTCCCAAACATGATACTTCCTTATTCTCTGGTGCCCCCATGTCCACTCAGCTGATGGAATCTAGAGAACACTGGATTCTGTTTCATCTGCACTATAGGACAGTGGGCTGGGAGCCTCCACCCTGCTTTGGTCCACAGCCAAACCATCAGGGGAACCCAGCTTCTTATGGCCCTGGAGCAGTGGTGTCTTGTGAGTTGGCTTTTGCTAGCAGTAGCCAGATTCCTTAACATCCCAGTCTGATGCATTTGACCTTGAATGATTTTGCCAACATCAAGGGTTCCCTTGAGGAAGAAGAAGAAGGACTTGACTTCTGCCTGCATGATCAGGAGAGCTCACCAAAGTGACGCTCCCCACAGGGGAGGAGTGTGCCCCAAAGGAGCAGGGACTCCTGCTTCTCCCTGATCAATTTTAAATAGCCTTCTGGCTTTCCTTCCAGCCAGCGAGAACTCAGAAGTCTAGAGGTGCTGTCTCTAAGCTCCCTGCTGTATAATCAGGAAACATTCATTAATGAAAAAGCCAGTGTTTACAAATCTTATTTTTACTAGACAGAAAGCCGATTATCGAGAGTGGAAGCTCATGTGGGCAGAGCCTGGCTCTCTCCCTTCACTGCTGTAGCCCAGCAGTGCTCATGATAGATCACCAGCTTCCTAGGGGCACAGGTGTGGGCCTGGATGCCTCTAGAGTTTTCTTTCATGCTGGTTTCTAAGCTCTGAAACACCCTTTTCTCCCCTTCCCTACTCTCTTTCCGTCCAGTCCTTTTTTCTAGATAGTTGCCTACTGGACACGTTTTCTGATTGTCCCAGCTCCAGCGGCATCTGCTTTCTTATGGCACCTACTCTAGGCATCACGTTGTATGTTTTCAAGTAATTTCCTATGAATCATGTTTAAAGTGCTATATTTTGTAAAGGACTTGGTTTTATTTATTTTTTTTAATTAGAAAGGCTTTAAGGCTAATAGCATCACTCTCAGCATCAAGTTTCTGATACACTTTCTTTATTAGTTCATAAACATATTCATTGTTCATTCAGAAAATATTCTTGAAGAGTTGTGAGTGAGGGTCTTCCCCGGTGCCGGGGAGACAGTGGTACGTGCAGCCGAGGTCCTCATTCTTGTGGCATCTGCATTCTGGTGGGAGCAGACAAGACAGCAAACAGACGAGAGATTTAAGAGGAGGATTTGTGTGCTGAAGGACGTAAATAAGTGGCGTGGGAAAGCGCCTCTGGCGCTGCTGGTCCAGAAAGACATCTCCGACCGGGGAACATCTCCAATGGGGGAACCTCTCTGAGGGGGAACGTCTCTGAGGGGAGAGCGTTTCAGCTGAGAGGCAATGAAGAGAAAGGGGTAGGAAGGAAAAGGTGGAACTCTTTCTGCCCTGGGAGTGTGGCAAGGACCTCACCTCGGTGTGGTCTTGCAGGGAGGAGGCTGAAAAGTCCTCACCTCAACTGCTCATCTGGTACCTGGAACATTTTTGCCTTTTTTGTTGTTGTTTTTTTTTTTTTGGCATATTTTTTGCAACTTCTTCTTTTGAAATAATCATAGAGTCAGAAGTTGCAAAAAAAAAAAGTGTAAAACCACCCCGCGCATCTTTCCCTAGCTTCCCCCATGATAACACCTTATGTAACTACAGATCTTATTTAGAAGGAAGGATTCACCAGTTTTTATATGTATTCATGGCATTTAGAGGACTTGTGTCTGTGTTTGTGTCTGTGTTTGATACATTTTTTTTAAATGTGTACATTTCTTCATCTCTTCTCTTTTAAACTTATTTGCTGGTTGTTTCAGGAATGTTTGATTTATTTATTCAATAAATCTTCATTGAACATCTACTATGTATTAGTTGGTGGTGGGTACTAGAGACACAAGGCAGACACAAGGGGCCCAGTGATTGGTCAAGGAAAGCTGTCTGCAGGAGACGTTGTCAGCTTGGTGAGAAGGTTTGGATGCTGAGAAAGGCTGGCCCATTCCCGGAAATGCCAGAGGAGAGAAGGGGGTGAAGTCGGCCAGGGTAGGTTAGTGGGTTTAGGGTGTGCGGGGCCCTGAGAGCCAGGTTGAGGATTTAGGGCTTGATGCCTCTTTGCAGATTCCTCATTCTTCTCCGAGAATGAGGAGAACATGATTGTGATCGACCGATAACACTACTTAATTTATTTTCTCACCGATCCATCCTTTTGAGTGATAAAGGCAATGTCTGCTATGTGCAGAGCTGACCCGGGAGAGACCCCTGGGTGCAGCCTAGCAAGGTCCCTCCTCCCAGGCAGAGTACAGAACCACGAGAAGCCCTTTCACCATCCATTCTGACAAACCAGTGTTTCTCGAGGAAGCGCCTGTGTTTGCATATCATTGACATTTGTTGTACAAGAGGAATCTAGGTGTTGGATGCTGTTTAGATGTTTCCTTCAAGTTTTCTGAAGAGGGAGCGAGACACCCATTGACTGCTGGATCCGCACAGATGAAAAAGCACCCATCCACCAGAAAAGGAATGTTCACGTTAATCGAAGCATTTTGTACTTGGCTCTGACCTTTTGAATGTGTCATTTGCGGGTGGCAGCCTGTTAGACACAGCCTGCATGGCTCTACAGGAACGCTCAGTGTAACTAGATGTCCCTGTCTTTCAGAACAAAATGCAGGAAAAAGGAGCCCCCCTCCCTTGCCCCATCACTCCATTGAGGGGTAGCTTGACTTTCTAGAGAAAAGAAGGAATGTGCGTCGTGGACCCCAGAGAAGTATGCCCTGGGCTCTTGGGAGAACGCCAGCCTGGTGGGGCTGCAGGCTGCCTCTTCCCCCTAGCGCTCTGAGCAGCTCTGGCAGAGCTCACAGTGTCCTCCCCTCCTGCTCTTGCACTGGTCCCGTGCAGTCGTGCACCTCACTTGCCCATCACACAGTCCCCTGTGAGCTGTTTGTCTGGCCTTGGTCGCAGATCATGGAATGCAGTCCTGAGTGAGAACTTGGACACTATACAGGCAATGACCTTTCTAGCAAAGGATTCGGGGTTTCAGGATGCGCGTGATGGACCCACTTTCTAAATCCAGTCGGCGCTTGCATGGACAGGACTGTCAGTGAAAGCTGTGGTGACCTGAGTGAGGACAGGTGTGCTTCTAGCCTCCCCACAGCCCTCTGGGGTGACACCTTCTTCTCGGCCCTGGGAGGTGCTCCAGTGAGAAGTAACTTCCATTAGCAAGAGCTCTCCCTCTCCGCTGCTGCCTACACAGGGCTGTGAGGCAAGAGAGAGTGTGTAGCAGATGCCAGGGGCATAAGGAAGAGCTGCAAGTTCTAGATCGAGTCGTTTAACCTCACTGCACTTGGTTTCCCCCATCTGTAAAGTAATGGCTCGGGACCAGATAACCCTGCAGTTTCTCCCAAAACAAATATGCTGTCATTGTTTGGGTGCAGATTTTAATTCACTCTGATTAAAAGGGCTCTTTCTTTTGACCAAGCTCCTCAGTGATAGTCAAGGAATAGTGTGACCTTTCAGGCGTTTTCTTTCTAAGCTCCCCAAGCCTTTACCCATCTAAAGTATAGCAGTGTCTTTGTCACTTTAAGCCACCGTAAGTTCTTTTGAAATGGCCCTATTGCTTTTTAAGGGACACACCTAGCACAACTCTTTGCTGAACCCCCTTTTCGGAGAGCCCACGAATCAATCGTTTGTGATGCAGGGACCAAAATGTTGAGCTTCCCCCCAGGTCAGTACACACTAGCTTAGCCTTCTCACAAGAGGCGATGGGCAAGGTAAGCAGGGGAGAATTACTCTTTCTGGTCTGTGCTGAGAGCTTGTAAATGAAATATGTTCCTTTTTGTCCTTTTGCGCTCGGCAAATATAGACTTTGACTCTTGGCTGTGAGCGGGCTGGAATGAGGGTGGCTAATCTCTATTTAAGGCTTTATCTGCTCCAGGGCCAGATCAGCCAAAGTTTTTGCTGTACTCGTTGACCGGGACCTGGGGTGGGTTTCGAAGGCTCAGTTCGCTGAGGCTCACACAGAGCCAGCCAAGAGGGCTCCACACTCAAGACAAAGCAGCTGGCAGCTTGGGCGGCAGGGTGAGGGGTGGGGAGTGGTGGCTGGATAACTTTTTGGTAGTTATTTGTTTCAGGCGTGCCAGGGCTGCACTTGAAACTCAGATTATTCACAAGCACGACAGCCAAGCTCTCCGTTACGTTGTGTCTCCCTGCTGAGTACAGAAGGCGTAGGGTAATTTTCTGAGAAGTACATGGGAAAACACTCGTTAAAAGGGCGTCAAAGAAGCAGTTGGTGTGCATGGTTGACCTGCATGCGGAGTTTTGGGGGAAAACAGTGCCCTCATCCCAAAAGGAAAGGCAGTCTCTGAGCAGAGAACCCAAGTGGCTGTCTCCAAAAATGTATCCATGCATTTCTAATATAGGGACAGGGACAGCTAAGCCTGCAAGGCCCAGAAAGCCAGCCCAGGTCCAGGCAAAGGGAAGAGCTTCAGATGGCCAAACACATAGAACATGATGGATATTTCTTAAAGGGGAAAAACCTTGGAGAGCCTGGGTTGCAGAAGCAGTAGGAGCCATAATCCTCCCTCATCTGATGTTTCACCATGCCACCCACCTCTTCCTCCAAATCATCTAGTCTGTCTGACATTGAGTGATGCTCGCTCGTGTGCACGACATAGATGTCCTGACTGACCTTCACGTTTCCTTGTGAACTCACCTGCCTCCACTTCTTATTTCTCCCAAATCTCCCTTGCCCAGGCTTCTCTATATGTGCTATCTTCCACCTGTTCTAGAAGCTGTTTGGAGAAGCAGCGAAGGCCACTGAGTGGGGCTTCAGAAAACTTCGGTTCAGGTCTAGACTCTGCCACAACTGTCTCCCCCTCGTCCCTCTTCCCTCCAAGTCTTCATTTATTTGTTTGTTTATATCATCTTTTATTCGATGTACATTTATTGAGTACTTAGTGAATGCTGGGCACAGTAGGCCCTGAAGATCTGGCAGTGATTATGACAGATGCAAGTTGGTCCTCATGGAACTCATGTGGACTTATTCATTTTTATGGCACATATTCTTAATCCTTAGAGACATCACTATATATTTGCTAGCTGGATAAATGGTTCAGACCTTCTCTGGGTCACCTGTCCATAGTTATTTGCCCAGACTCTTCAGTCCCAATTGAAAAAAAAAAAAAAAAAAAGAAAGAAAGAAAAGAAAGAAAGGGTAGCCAGAACAGAGATTTCTGTTAATGGAGATTCCAGGCATCGGTTTCAAAAATGCCGAGATCTTCACTCACCTTCATTTGTACTTAGTTTTTTGGGTCAAACAGGTGTGACGGACTGTCAGAATCTTTCAGCTTATGAGTCATCTAGTTAGTTATTCGACAAATATTTATTGAAGACTTATTATGTGTCCAGCACTTTGCTTATCTTCCCGCAGAGGCATCTGTTGCATCACCAGCAAATTCTTTCCTCCAGGCCTCGGAGAGGATTCAAGACGATTGTAGAATTAAGAAAAATGTGAAAACATGGAAAAGATAGTTTGCATGGCAAGGATTTTTTTTTTTTTTTTCTGGGAGGTTTTCTGCCAACAGGCTGATTGATGTCGATGGTTTTCCACAAAGCCAAAAGAAATAAAATCTTCTGCTTTTCCCCTGTTTCTCTGGGTAGGCCCTATTTTTGCTCCCCATTTACCGAATGAGAACACTGAGGTTTCAAGGCATCGAGTAACTTGCCGAAGGCCATATGTCTTATAGGTGGCGCCAGGATTCAAACCTGGGTGTTTGGCTCCAGATTCCACACTTACCTCGTTAGATTTTGCTTAGCGAACAGGTTTAGGCGGCAGGAGGCCAAATCAGAATCAAACCTCAACGGTTTGGGCCTGGGCTGAACCAGAACTGCCCACAGACCTGCTGGTTCTCTTCGACCGGTCTGCACGGCCTTCTGTCACACACACCTTTTCAGGTGCTTTGCGAAGGTCTCTGGGAGCAGTGGACCCCCTGATAATGCTCCGAGTAAAGCCACTTTGAAGGACACCGGGAAAATGCTGTGTTTAAAGAAGAGGCTGTTGCCATGTTGGTTATTAACTAGTAGCTCCCGAGGGCCAATTGAACTGAATTGTGTCACTTTTATGTGATAGTAGTGATTCCAGGAGATGCTTGGGCTATGGTGTGAGTTGGAGTTATCAGTAATGTGATACAATATTGGTTCCCATTTTCTGAGAACCTATTGTGAACGAGAGGGCCGAAGCCAGATTTTCCCATCTTCCCTAGAGCCCTGGATTCTTGCTTCAGGAATCACAGTGGAAGACCAAAGGCTCAAAAAGATTCAGTGACTTACCCAGGGCCACACAACTTATAAACAGTTAACTCCGCTCTGACTACCTCTTCAGTCTGTTCATAAAAATCATTCGTTCATAAAAATATTTACTGACACCTACTATGTCCTAGCTATTGTTTTTCGGTGCTGGGGATGTTGTGGGGAATATAGTCCACAGGTCTCTGTTTTCCAGAGTTTGTACCAGACAGTGGTGGCGTGCCAGGGCCTGGGACCCCCACTTAAACTAGACAAGTAGGAGAGCAGGGTCCAGGATGTAATACGAAGGCCTTGAGTCTGCAGGGTCCAAAGCCTCTTTCATGGTCAGAATTGAATCAGACATGTCACTTTAGAGATGTGGGTCCTTTAAAAAGGTTTAATTACAGGGAAAGTGGTAGATCCAGAATGGGCATTTCTGGGCTAGGCAGTTGGAAATTTTTAAGATGAGCTGCTACGGCCATGCTACCCTGAACAAGCCCAATCCTGTCTGATGTCGGAAGCTAAGCATGGTCGGGCCTAGTTAGTACGTGGATGGGAGACCACCTAGGTGCTGTAGGAGCAAAAAAATTAAAAATAAGGGATTATAATTTTACAAGGTCCTTGCAATCTGTGAGGTCAACCAAGGGTTGCTTCACCTAAAAAAAACAAAAAAACAAAAAAAAAAACAAAAATAAAAAATAAAAAAAAACAAGACGAGCTGACTTGGGAACAGGCTGCAGAGGGTGGGCCGTCAGGTGGACATCCAGGCAGTCTTGCTTCCTTGCTTTCCTTCGACACCCACCCACCCAGCACCCAGCCCCGCCTTAGCCATTTGTCAGGTAAGGAAGCCGATGGCTGCTGTTCTCGCCAGGACCTCTTAGTGCTACTCCCTGGGCTGTGTGGATGAACTGGTGTGGACTGTCCCCTACCTTGTGGCAAGTTTAGCATCTCTGCCTCTACCCATGAAACGCTGGTAGCATCGACTTCCTTTCTCCCTGCTATAGCGACCACCCAAAGCATCTCTAAATATTTCCAAACATTCAGCCTCAGAAGTGTGTGTTTTTTTCCCTGCATCAAAACTATTTTACTTTCTTCCCTCTGCTGACTCTACACCAGATGATGTAGTGAAACTTTTTCTCGATTGTTGTTTGTCTCACAGTTTCCTGATGTCAGGCCCTGTCTCTGCCCTCTGGTATTTCAACCAACACCTACTGAGTACCCCTTCCATGGGAGTCTGGTCAGGGAGGGGTCCAGGTCTTCATAGGAGAGAATATCAGAAATGATTCCTTAATCTTACTGATGAGAAAACTGGAACATGGGGAAGAAAGTTGCCCAAACTGACACTCTCGAGTCACACAGCCCTGCATCCCGTCCATCACACGGGCTACTTCTCAGGTACGAAAGGCATTTAGTGTAGAGGTATTAGAAGAGCTGGAATTGTGAGCCATTTATCAAACAGAGTTGCTGGGATTAAATATATAGCCCGGAGCCACTATTCTCTAGAATGTGCACAAAGCACATTCCCTTGCCGGGATATGATAAGGAGCAAAGACGAGGTTGTAGATAATTAAACAATGTGAAGCTGGAGGAATTCATTTTTTCCCTTTCTGATTACAAGTTACTGTTTAATGTTAAAAAATAAAAACATGAAAATCCTAACTTAATTTAGAAGTGCTTATCATGGAAAGTTTAAAGTCCCTAATGATCCACCCGTCAAAGGTTTTCTGAACATATATTAACATACCTAATACTATTTTACAAAAACTAGACTTGCTATTTTTTGTGGTTCTACAACATACTTTTCTCCCTGAGTATCTTTTTCCTCCAGCACTCAATCTACCTTTTTCTTGTAAAAGCTGCCTATTTTCATTAAACGAATGAACCAGTATTTAGCTAACTGATCCTTTTTTTGATGGACACGACATTCTTTCTACTTTTCTGCTATTATTAACGATGCAGAAATAATCCTCGTACATGTATGTTTTTGCACAATTGTGTATTTCTGGATGATGAATGCCTACAAGGAGAATTGCTGGGTCAAAGCTGATGTGCATTTTAAATTTAATAGAAATTGCTAAATATCCCTCTAAATATGATAAAGACCCCCAACCCTCTCATCAACCAGGAGAGTGCCTATTTCTTTATATCTTCACCCACAGCAGGTTTTTACTGATTGTTTAATTCTTGGAGCTAAATTTTTAAAGAGACAACATGATCATTTGGTACAATTTAAGTTTATTTTTAAATGTCAGTCTCTTCCGTCAGGGTATAAAGAGTTTAAAGGTATGGTGGTTACATTTTTAGGTAGGCGTTTCTTAAAAGATTTTTGTTTCAGATTTTTGGAAACCTGAAACTAAAGTCTAGGCCCTTTCCAGCATTTTTTCCCCCAGTGTTTCATGTTGGAGCTGACTTGTTTACTGGACCCTGGCCCACAGGCTGTTGAATGTGGACACACTGGTCTTCTCGGAGCTCCATAAAGGAAAATGGCCAGTTTCCAAGGCCCTGCATTTTAATGGGGACCAGAGCCGAGGAAACTTCTTGAAGCAGGCTGATTTTTAAGCTAAGCTCCCCATTAAAACAGCTTCCCCCAGCAGGCTTTAGAGAGCACATTTCCTAACCCAGATGGCCTTGCCAGCCTGGACACCTGGCTGGGACAATGAGCTGGCACCTCCTGTGTCCGCGTTAGTGCCGCTCGGTGATGGTGCTGACGGTCTCAGCTGTGCTCAGTGCCGCCTTCCTCCAGCAATGCCGGGAAGACAGAGATGGGCTTGGCTGGAAAGCCTTTCCACAGCTCCACTCAGGCACCAGTTTTGCCAAGGGTGGATACGTTATCCTTCACTGGAAGGGTATTATGGGATGCTCTTTTTGAAATCAAACTCAGAAGAGGTAGGGTCATCTCAGGAAAAGAGTGCAGTGTCCTCCTCGTTCTGGGTACCACTGCCTGTGCTTTCTGCCTTTCTCTCTCCCTGCCTCTTAGGACATACCTTGACAACGCACCTTTACACCTCCTAGGGGTGCATGGATCCCTGCTTTCTCTCCAACTTGTTTTAGGGACTGACCCTGGTATACATTGCTGTGACTGTAATGTACTGGGTTTTAGACACTGGGCGGTAGTGGGGGGGCGTGAGGAATGAATGGGCTTCCTGCATGGTTCCTTCTTATGCTCTGAAGTCACTCCGATGAAATGATGCTCTGCTGAGTATTCAGTGGACTCAGCGAGCTGAGATATTTACACAGGGCAGGGGGCCGTGTAATAGTGCCCTCCTCTGGAGTCCAAATGATTCTGGAAACTCTCGTCCCCAGCCACCCATGCTTGAGTGATGACTTCCAAAAATATACCTTGTGTCTTTTAAAAGCTCTTTTAATTTAAGCTGTATGATACACACACACACACAGAAGCCTACCAATTTTTCAAATGGGTAGTGAGTGGATACACTGAAAGATAAAAAACTGACTCTGAAGTGTTAAGACAGGCAGGCAGGGGTGATGAAGATTTAACTTGTGTGCCTGTCACCCTCAAGCTACAGCAGTTCTCCGCAATGAACACAGAGACATGGCAGCACCCCGTACGTCTTGGCCTGTGCTCAGGCTGACATCTGCATGGTGACACGTTACTGACAGGTAGCATGAAGAACTGAAGACATATTAATCCGAAGGCCAGCCAAGGAAAGCCTTGTTAAATGATAACACGGTCCAGAAGCTGCATTACCAGATTGGTGGCCAAGGGGCTGTCTGGGGGTGGCCGGCAGTCAGTTTTAGGGCTAGGGCCCTGGGTGGAGGAATTAGATTTCCTGACAACAAGATATATCAGAGCATCTGTTACCAGGTGATATTCGCCTGACCTGATCGTAACAGCATCGGGTGCCCCGCCCCACCAGGGCCAAGCTGATGGTAGAGAACTGGCTGACTTACCTTATGCTCTGTGGACATCATCAGCATCCTGGCGTCAGTATCAAATGGGAGGCAGCTAATATTTGTGTCTGATTTGGAGTGTTCAGTCAACACTGGCTTTTCTCTCTTCCTATCCTGGTCTTTGCTGGATAGCTTGAGAGTTCTACTTGCAGAATCCTGGGCTTTTCACTCTGAAAGAGACCTTAAGATTTATCCGGTCTGCCCCATTAATTACAAATGGGAACACGGAGCCATCACTGTTAAAACCAGTGGTGGAAGGATGTTGCCTCCGGGCCATGCAATGTCCCGTAGATACCAAGGAAGGAAAGGCTAGCCCTGGGGGACTTTCCTGGCATGCTCCATGTTCTAGATGCATTTAACAGGCGAGCCCGGAAAGTTATTTTTGTCAAAGGCACAGAAAATAAAAGAGAA
The DNA here is from genome assembly GCA_004027375.1 of Macroglossus sobrinus. Lineage (NCBI taxonomy): Eukaryota > Metazoa > Chordata > Mammalia > Chiroptera > Pteropodidae > Macroglossus > Macroglossus sobrinus. The sequence continues at coordinate 541,925 of PVKZ01000654.1, read as the reverse complement.
TATTCATTGTTTCAGTTGGCCGAAACTTTGGAAAAGAGCTGGCCTGGCCCATCACTGTCAGAAAAGGACACAGAAGTCCAGAGTGGTTCCAGGGCTCAGCCAAGTGGTGAGAGCTCTAAGGCTGACTTAGAGCTCTGGGCTGGGTCGGGCTCCAGGGAGTTGCTGAAGTTTCAACAAAGGGTGCTAACTAAGACCTGGAGGAAAGAGGAGGAGAGGAGGGAATCCTTTCCCTGGGAGCTGTGGGCTCTGAATCTCCTGGGAGAAGGTGTAAGTGGCAGTTGGGGTCACAGGAGACCTTTGAAGACCTGCACCTCAGTGGGTAGATACGACAGGGATAAATACTTGTAACAGAGATTCCCAACCCTTGGGCCTTGGACCGGTACTGGTCTGTGGCCTGTTAAGAACCAGAAACCAGACCACACAGCAGGAGGTGAGCAGGGTGAGTGAGCGAAGCTTCATTGCATCTGCAGCCGCTCCCCAGCGCTGGCATCACCGCCTCAGCTCCACCTCAGATCATCAGGCATTAGATTCTTGTAAGAGCACCAGTCTCTGATCCAAAAAGGCTGGAGACCGCTGAATTATAATGTTCTCAGCCTGGCTGGCCCCTCCATGAAGCAGTGATATTAGGAGTTCAGTAAAATAATGCATCCTGAGGAACATTTTATTAAGTCCTGGTCTAGAAGCATTTCTGCAGAGGGTGGGAGAATGTGAAGACCTCATGAAATGGCTAGAGCTGGGTCTGTCAGGGAGCTCCCAGGGCTGGGAATGGTCGCAGGCCGCTGTCTTGGCATAGGGGTCCCCTTTCCGCCACCCGCTGGTTCAGTAATGCAAAAATGGGGATTGTCAGGAGCTGCAAGATATGTGGTAGTCTCCTCTGCCCAGCCTGGGTCCAGAAACATCCCCCCTAAAGGGTAGAAAATAGAGTGGACAGGGGCCGTTGGCTCTGTCCCATACAACAAGTGGATCCTGCTCTCAGTGTAATACTGTGAGTGGCTTAGCGACAGGGGGACATGGCCAGTGTGCCTCTAGTGACAGGGGTCCCCCATGTTGGTCTTCTACCATGTCCTCTTGCCGGACCACCCACTTCCACGCCTGACCCCCATGGTGTGCACCCCTTAACTCAAGAAATCTTTTTTTCGCCAAGTGCTTTCTTTAGAGGCCAGCTTTCTGGCTCTCCCCACGAGCCCATATCTCCCAGGAGGCTGCCTGATGACAAATTCCCTTTCTGCTGCTGAAGGAGGCAGAAGTCCATGGGCAAGGCTGTCAGCCCCCCATGGTGAGTTGGCCGAATCGTACGCCTATGGGGTTGTGGATTTGGCAATGCCAGCGCTCCAAAAGAGAATGCAAAATGTCCTATAAGTTGGCCTCCTGCCCCCACAAATGTGGTAATTCCAAATGTCACCTTGGCATTTTCCTCTCAAATAAATTTGGTCTTGTTCCTATCACAAGAAAACTGGAAACGTGGACTTTAGGACGTCTGTGTTTATTTCTCAGTCCTCTGATTGACTTGCCGTGTGACATGTTGAACTATTAAATTCCTTTTGTGGATAAATGTGAACATGGGCTTTGAGATTTTTATCTGTGGAGTACTGGAGTCTTGTGGTTTATTTCGAGTCAAAGAAAACACAAGTTGGACTTCTGTATTGTGTGAGTCTGTGTGTGAGTGTGTGAGTTTATAGAAAAATGATATAAGGTGAAAAATAGCTAATTGTGAAGAAGCATATAGATTTTTAAAACCTCACAGATGCTTCGAGAGGTAAGGCGATATCCTGATGACATTGCCATCAGAAACTAAGGTATGGGGGCGATCTGAGTAGAAGAGCAATGTTTACTTGTGAAGAAAGCAGAAGTCACAAAAGAGGACTACATTGACTTTAAAGAGATGCTTTGCCTGTCGGAACACATGAGAGATTTTTATGCTGCAGTTCTTTGTAAATTTCTTATAAAACACACAAGAGAGATGCAGGAGTCACCCCATTTTGATGATGGGGAAATGAAGACACGAAAGGTTAGGTTGACACAGTAATTCTGGGAGGCAGGTGGGATTTGAATCCGGGGTTTCTTGTGTGGAGAATATAAATACTTTTTCATTTTGTATTCTCTCTAAAAAGTCCATGGAGAGAAGCTAGTGGTTTCCCTGAGCAGTCAGCCCAGAACTGTGGGAGAAGGGCTGGGGCGGGCGGTGGGGGCGGGGGGGGGCGTGAGAACCAAACTCATTATCATACGGTATCAGGAGTGAGTGTCTTTCTCGGTATACTCCGTAGCAGGGTGCAGAAGGGGAGCTCACGTGGATGTCAGAGCCTCTTCCTTGCTGAGATGCTTCTGCTGGCTTCAGAGTGACCCCAGACCCTGGAGAGTGAGGGCTTGGGGCTTTCAAGATCAGCTCCATTTCCGTTTTCACAGATAGACCTCCTTGACCTATAAGGGGAAAGTCAATTAAAGCACTCTGTTATATATATATTCTTCTGGAATTTATTTTGCAGATTTTATGTTAGGAAGAACAGAACTATTTCTAAGAAACAAATATTGAAAGTGTGTTTTGAGGTTCGCAGCATGTCTTTAGCTGGTGAGTGTACGCAACAAGACATTTAGAAACCACTGTGGACATTTTCTTTGAACTGCAGATGTTAATGGACAAGTTTAAGCGAAACAGACTTGGTGCCAGAGATGCAGATTTGGTGTCAGTCACCATTTATGTGGAAAGATTGGTGTTTTTTGTTCTATGTCTCAGGAAACCTACCGGCCTCCCGTGAGTGTGGGTATGTTTCTTAGTGTAGCATGTATTTATGGGGATAGTAGGCAGTTGACAATTCTCCTTGTAGTGATCTGAGGTACCACGTGATAGTTTTCAATAGAGAAGATGTCAGGTGGAGGCTGGCGAAGGTTTAGAATGATACTCTGTGTTTGTGGGGTCGCTAGATACCGAATGTACCTCATGACAGCACCTACTGAGGGATTCTACTATTTCCCCTTAACTTGTACTTACTCTACGGAGAAAGTGCTATGCTCTCACTCTCCTGTGTCACCGGTGGAAGATGTAAATTAGGATTTCCTTTCTGGAGATCAGTGGGGCAGCACGAATTCAGGGCCTTACAGTGTGAGTATTATGCTTTTAGGAATTCATTATAAGGACATAGAGCTACGATCAAGATATATGAATAAGGCCATTCCTCTTACATCGTTCCTATTAGCAGAACACTGAGAACATGTAAACATCCAACAGAAAGAGGGTGGCTGAGTCATTGGTCATATCACATAATGTCACGTAGGCATTCACTCATTCCACAACCATTTATTGAGTGCCTACTATGTGTCAGACACAGTGAGTGTGATAACAAGGCGGACATGGTCTCAGACCTCTGAAGCTCACATTTGTTATAGAAACATATTTTATACATTGTGAAGTGGGAAAAAGCAGGGTATGAAGTGTATTTACAGTGTGATCACATTTTCATGAAAACAGAAAACTCTGGGAAGACAGGCTGAATTATTAACAGAGATGTAGAAGCTTTGGGCAGTAGAGAGATATACATGCTTTTTCTCCCATTTTACTTTTCCAAGTTTTCCACAGGGACTATCATAAATTTTATAATTATTTAAAATGTGACTTTGAGGAAAGAGAGAAAAAGAAGTGACCAGTTTTGGGTTCTGGATCCAACTCTTCCTTAAACTGGTGGTGAGATCTTGAGTGAGTCAGAGACATGCTGAATCTCCTTAAAACAGGGCAGGGGTAAGAGGCCTCCGAGGCCTCCAGCTTGGGGTTTGAGATCTCTAGCTCTTGTCCCCTCCGAGGACACTGGGGATATTGCTTCAGGGCCAGCAGGCCATGGGCTGCCCCAGGAGATAGGACGGCAGCCTGGCTTCTGAAGCCCTAGTCCCTGGGCATTTTTGATGACCAGGGCTCTGGGCCTCTGGGAATCTATCTGGTGATGTACACAAGTGGGGAAAGGAGTTTCTATATATTAGGCACATGATAATTAAATTAAAGGAGTGCCTCACGTAGCAAAAACAAAAACAAAACAAAACAAAATACCAAACTTGGACTAACTCAACCCAATCTTAACGCCACCCAAGAAAACAAATGACAACATCTCTATCTGTTAAGACTTACCCAGCGTGGCACAGCGTGACAGGTATTTTGGGGACATTTTCCTAGTTTAGGCATATGATACCCCCTGAAGTAGTTCTGCTCATATGAACAATGTCAGATAAATCATCAACTCCATTTTATAGGTGGGACCTTGAGCTCAGAGAAGGCAGGTAACTCGAGCAGGTCACCTGGGTAAAGGATGCTGGGGTCCATCTAATCTAAGCAACATTTTTAACCTCTGCTTTGTACTGCCTTCCATTCTAAGAGACAAGCTCTACTATAACCGTAGAAACGAATGTCTAAAGCCAGGGGGATGTGTGTGGAGTGTAGTGATCCCTCAAGTGGCAGGTCATTGCGAACCTAAGGGATGCAGAGGCTTAGAATGGGCAAAAGCTTATTCCTTATGAAACCTAATGCAGAGAAAGTTGCTCTTAGCTGTGTTTCTGGGAGGTTATAAATGATGAAGTTTGGGTTTGAGAGAGAGAGAACATGCAACCACCTTCATGCTTACTATAATAACCTTTTCTCCTGCTTGTGACTTCAAATCAAAGGTCACTACTGCACCTTATATACCGCTACCTCCCAAAAGAGTGATAACTTACACCAAGACTTGACTTTTTCTCTTGAAATACTTCCTTGCTTATTTCCAGCTTTGCTTATTTAGCAGGTATTAAAAGATTATAAAACATATAGGAGATAACCAGGGATACATAGAGAAAAATTTAAGTTAAAACAAGGATAAAGGATTGTTTCTTTTAGCCATCCAAAGAGTGTTCCACTATGCTAGGTACTATTTCCTGTTTCAATTCTCATTTCTCTACAGTTCATTTTCTTCTGATTCATCTTATATACCATGACCAGATTAACCTTTCTAAAATGCCACTTCCATGATGTAATGTCCTAAGTTCCCTAGACCATTCAATGGCTCCCCATTGACTAGGATCAAATTGACACTTGTGGGTTTGGGATTTAGATCCTTCTTAATCTGGTTTGGGCTTTCACCTTTCCCGGTCATCATCCCTGTTATTCCCACAATGACCCTTCTGTTCAGATGAACTCATCTAGTTCATGGATGGTTCTCTGAATATCTCCTTGACCTTTCTCACTCTGAGCATTTGCTTTACTGCCCCCCTGCAGCTAAGAACAAAGTGGAATGTTCTCCCTTCCTTTTTCCTTTTTCTGAAGTCCTACCCATTTTTTTTTTTAGGCATTATTCATTTCCTTTTTTTTTTTTTAAAAAAAAAAAAAGAAAAAAGAAAAAGAAAAACAAACACTTTTTGACTATCCCAGCCTAGGGTGACCTGGGTTTTCCTTATCATGTTCTACCTTCATTTGGAGTCCAGTGTCATGTGGGGCTGTGAAAAGGTCAGTGCATTGCATATCACAGGGGCTGATAAGCACCAAATGACAATATGTACAGCACAGCTGACTAAAAAGGAGTGGTTCCTGTCCCAGCCACAAAAGCCTGCTATATCAAAGAGAGGACCCCTTATCCTACAGAAAACAAATAGACAATTCTCCCAGTCTTGTGTTCAAAATGCATATATTAGGGTATTAGCTAATTATTTGTCATGCATTTGCCATCCATGACTAATCCTATTTTATGAATGAAATGGAAGCAGAGAGGTAAAAATACTGGCGTGACCTCACAGAGCCAAGCCATGGGCAGAAAAAGCGCTTGAACCCAATTTTCCTTCTGCTGACTTATTAGGAGACTATTCCTTTTAAATCATGAATCATAGGCCATCAGGAACTTCTGTAAATATTCTGGTGACTCTTATCATCCTCTCTTCTTTCCTTTGAAGGGCCAGATAGTAAATATTGTAGGCTTTGCAGACTATGACAGTATCTTTGCAACTGTTTACCTCTGCCCCATGTGTCTCTGTTCCAATAAAATTTTATTTACAAAAACAGGCAGTGGGCTAGATTTGGCTTACAGGTTATAGTTTACTGATCCCCTTGTATAGAAGATTTCTTTCTCTCTGTTTCTGGTGTTAGGTTGGAAAGTCTAGTTAACCGTAAAGAATTTTCATTTTGAATGCTGAGTGGGCTCTGTAGTTGGGTATAGGCTAATGTATAAGTTATGTCCGTGGCTGAGAAGACTGGCTAGTTAGGGTAAAATTGAGAAGTTGTGAACGTTCAAGCAATAAACTGTTCCTAACCAGCCGTAGACAGCAGTCATCCTGGAGACATGGTCATCGGTCTCAAGGGAGACTGAGGAGCTTTCAGAAACGACCCAGTTGAGGGGCAGGCTTGCATCCTCACCAGCCACTGCCAGAATGGTCCATCATGCCCAGAGTCTGTGCCTACAAACCAGCCTCACTTCTCACATCTGAATGTGGACCCCAAGAACAGTCAGGATCATGACAAATATGTACAGTGAGCTATCTGGTTGTGTCATCATCCATAGCACTGGCGGCAGAGGGCCGAGAGTGGTGTGATTCCTCAGCATGGAGGTACCTCTGTGCATCATCTCAGGGGAGCGTTCCTAGAGAGATGCTGATACCTGTCCCCTCAGAGGAACAGGTCGATTTGAAAAGAAAATGTCTTACAAACTCTCCGTGAGTCCCCCCACCCCGAGGAGGGTGCACATTCTTTAAGGGCAGTTTCCAGCAAATCAGACTGAATTCGAGGGGCTTGTCCTTGGTTCATCTCAGTTCCGTTGTTCGGAGAGCCAGTGCTGATGCTCCTTTCAGCAGAGGTAGCATGAGAACAGGAACGTTTTTCAGAGGTCTTCAAGGAGTTGTGGAAAATATCAGGAAATCCTAATTGATTCTAGGAAAGAGTTTCAGTGGTGTCTTAATAGTTTAAACTACTGTATAAAGAAAGAAAACAAGGAAGGCTTTACTGGTTCTGTTTAGGAGAAAACGTGACCTGGTTAAGGCAAAGTTAATGTAAACAAAGAGCAAATAATTCTTTAATTGGCCCTTAACTCTTGTCCTATTATAAATCTGTGTTTTATATAATACTAGTAAACAGTTGTATCGCATGTACCCTGTGCCACGCATCCACCTAAGTACATGTGTCAGTGTATTTAATTGTCCTAGCAGCCTCGTGAGGTAGGCAGTGTTAATTAAATCCCCATTTTACAGGTGAGGACAACGAGGACCAAGAGGTCTAATGACTGGCCCAGACCCTCACAGCTTGAGTAGGGCTTCACATAGCCCGTGTGGTTAACTGTCCTGCTGCCCAGTCTGTCATCTTTTAAAGGGGTGTCCTGGCAGCCAGAAGTAGTGTATTCTTGCTAATGGATCCCTTGCTTCCCAGAGCAGACCATTTGGTCTCTCATTCAATTTTTTACTCAGCAAAGATAACGCTCACTGTCTGTTGGGCAGGACTCAGCCTTTCAGCTTACTCATAGGATAGGAGTGTCCCAGTGGGTCCTTACGTGGCCCACAGCAGTCGTGGTTGAATTGAAGAACTCCCTGTGCGATGTCACCTCCATGGATTGACTTCAGCCCAGAGGAGCAGGCCTGTTTCCCAAGGGTGCACCTATTAATCTCACGGGACAGATGCAGCAAATCACTAAGCCCATGTATTAATTTACAGTGAGAAATATTGCCCGGAAGTGGTTTGGTGAGCTTGGGAAGCGCGACAGGAAGGGAATTCAGGTGGTTTGAATGTAGAGTGCCATTGGAGAAATCAGCAGTCCCAGTCCTCTGTATAACGACATAGGATCTGATCATTGCGGAGACACCCGGCCCCCTCAAGGCCAAGGTTAAAGCTCCCAGAGTGCTGAGTGGGGTCTTAAAGGAGGTTTTACCTTTGTGTAATTTGTAGGTGTCTCCGGTACTCTGACTCCCCAGCCACTCCCCCTGCCAAACCCTATTCTAGGCTTTAGTTCTTTAGATATGTTAATACAATCCACCCTTGGGTGGGAACTGGGCGATCTCTCTGGAGCTTTGCATATCTATACTCAATCTTGGAGCTGGGGGGCCCTTTCAGTTCTAGTGTGGATGTGTAGGGAAGAGCTGAGACTGGGCTATTCAGAGCACTGGTGATGACCAGTGACACTGTTTTCATGATAAAGTCAAAGGCTTTACGTTCTGCGGGCTCCCTGGGACCCTCTCAGCTCGGCTGCTCTGTTCTGAGAAGGTAAGTCACATCCCACCTTGCAATTTCATTATTTTTAACATGGAATGAGTGCTACCTCAAAAATAGCAGGTCCAGTCCCGAGTGCAGGGAGGACATTTTGCAGAAAGTTCAAGTCGCTGGGGACGTGGGTCTCAGAGGAGAGACACAAAATTGACTCAGCAGGGAGTTTACCAGACACAGAACATGATGCCGACAACCCAGTTGTTCTGAATTCAAAGGCAGGGGGTTGGCCCCAGGCTGGGGTGAGGCTCTGGGGAGGGGCTGGGCTGGGGAGGAAGGGGAGCTGGCACTGCAGCCCTGCTCTCACACCAAACCCAGGGCTTCCTTCTCTGCAGTCAGACCTATGCCTGGTCCTCTGTGTTTCTCCTTCACCATCCACTGTCACCCGTATCTGTCCCTGCAGCCTAATCAGCAGCACCTGAGTCATAAATAACATCAAAGGATAGGGCTGGTCACTGACATAAGTTGTGGCTCAGAAGATGGATCCACTCAATCCCATTGCCACCCCTTGACAAGGGTTGAACCCTTTAACTCTGCAGTGAACTGAAATAGGGCCCTCTGCTGGGTGGGGGCAGGGCTTGAGATGCCCCTTCTTTCCAAACTGTCCCCAGAAGCTGCTGCAGCCGCCAGAGACGAGGAAGGCACACCTAAATAGAAGGGATGGCTCTTCCTTTTTTTCTCATGTGGGGTGGGCGGGCCGTGAAGCAGAACGGGTAAGGCAGCATGTGGTACCCTGGCTAGGAGCCCTTTGGATCCAACTGCTAGGTTTAGTTAGTTCCAGCTCTGCCACTTAGCTGGGGAACTTCTGGCAGGCCGATCTGGCCTGCTTGAGGCCCAGACCTCTCATCTGTACAATGGGGATAATAGTACCTGCCTCAAAGTGCTATTGGCAGACAGAGGTGTATGGGATGTATGCGGTTTTTGTATGGCCTGAAGCCTATTCAGTTGCGGGGGTGGGGTGGGGAAGGAGTCTTTAGGAAAAGAATTTAAAATTACAAATATAAAACCAGGTATAACCTAATATTATGAATCAGGTGTTTCTCGTATATCTTTTTTTTCCCTGCAATTTTGGGGCTGTGTATTCTGCTCCTTTCTTTATATGACAGTGATTTTGGAATGTCATTTTTTCTCTAGAGAATAGCTCTCATTTTTCTCGCATTGGTCGATTGGGATTTGTTTTTTAGTATTGATAATTCAGAAAAAAAGATTTTTAGTTTCCCAACTGGTTATTGATAATGTTATTTAAGTTTTTAGGATTATTGTCAAGTTTGGGGAAAACGCAAGTTTCTTTCATATATATGAGCTAGAAGGTTTCAGGGCAGTTTAAGTATTTTTATGCAATGACTAATCTTAAAATATTAAAGAAGTTCTTTCGACCCATTTCTGGGGTCTTTCCCAGCACTGGGGAAGGGGCTTGTGTGAGTTAGGGATGATAAGGTGCAAGCTTCAGTATTTCACGGTAAATTCTCCTGTGAATATGCAAAAACGTTAACTAAATATAATCACATTTGATGATATTTATTAGTGCTCATCCTTTTAATTTTATACTTTTTGAATTACTAAAGAATGTATTCCCATTGACACCAAATATAACCTTAAATTAGTTAAATTTGTGCAACAGTCATTAATTCCTTCAGTATCATTTAAGTCTGATCAACCAACTCACACTGAGCATTGGGAGCATTTGATGACATAAAGCAGATAAGACGCAGCTCAGTGTCTTCCTGTAGTAACTATTGTTAAAAAACAAAATTCAACCTGAGTATATTTGAAAATCCAACTGGCTTTATTAAACGATTTATGAATCAGGCAGCACCCCATCTAGTAAATAGAAGGGAGCTTCCAAGAGTCGGCACAAAATGGAAGCTTTTTCTAAGTGGAACCTGGGCGGGATAAGAAAGTTACTAGCAGAAGAAAAGGAAGGATTGTTTCAGGCAAGGGCACCTTTCCTCGGAGAAGGCAGGGGTTTTACCTGGAGGAGGATAACCTTCTTAGTGGAGATCCGGAAAATCCAGACTGGTTTGTCACATTCCTGGGAGGAGCTGAAATTTTGGTTTGCTGTCCTGGGGGCAGGCCACTCCACCTGGGGCCTCTTTCTTTTCTTTTCTCTTCTCTTCTCTTCTCTTCTCTTCTCTTCTCTTCTCTTCTCTTCTCTTCTCTTCTCTTCTCTTCTCGTCTCTTCTCGTCTCGTCTCGTCTCGTCTCGTCTCGTCTCGTCTCGTCTCGTCTCGTCTCTTCTCTTCTCTTCTCTCTTCTTTCTTCTCTTCTCTCTTCTCTCTTCTCTCTTCTCTCTTCTGTCTTCTCTCTTCTTTCTCCTTCCCTCCCTCCCTCCCTTCCTCTCTCCCTCTCCCTCTTCCACTATAGTGTCCTCAGTAAATTTAGCCATATGACTGTCATCACCTCTCCAGCACCCAATCTGGGGCTAGGCACTCGGGGATATAAAGTTGAGACACTGTCCCTCCAGGAGGCCTGCTGGTCGAATTCTGAGACCTAAGTGGGACTCATGATTTGTATCAAGCTCTAAATAGACGTGTCCCACCCTCATGAGCCTTGAATTCTCTATAGTTAATCTCCATTCATGAATTCTCCATTCATCAATGAGAGGGCCGCATTTACACATTAAACCATACTTTTAAAGTGCTCAATGATCATATTGAATTTCATATTTTACTCCCAGATTTTTTCATTCTTACCAGGTCTGGCTACTATATTTTTTAAACTATGGCTTTCTCTATTTTGTCATGTTAAATAAAGACTACTATGGCAGAAATATTCCCGGACAGACAGACAGTCAAGACGCTGGATCTGCCGATAACTCTGTATGGGTATCTGTTGGGATGTTTGGGGTTACAAATGACAGAAAAGCCAACTCATCGTCTAAGCCGCAGAGGATATGTGTTGGCTGGTAACATGGAGTCCTAGCTGGACCTGCCCATTCTTCAGTACTGGTCCAGTGCCTCTGGAGCAGATGGTGGGGTGAGTCTCAGACAAACCAGAGGCTGAGAAATTCGGGATGCTGTTGGGAAGGGAGAGGAGAAGAGACGCTAGAGAGGAACCTGCCATCGAGCGTTCTGACATGTGGCCCTAAGACATTTCACTTCTCTGGGCTTGAGTTGCCTCATTAAATGAGGCTCGTTTGCCATCATCAGTCAAGGCCTTCCTAAGGGTCACATTTAAGATTTTTCTTTTCTTTTTTCACTAATTGGTTTTTGTAATGAAGAAACAAGCCTTTGCTGGCCAATGCTGTAAAGCTAAGAATGTAATTAGTAAACAAATAGCTCTGTTTAGATCAAGTGATAAGCCGGGGCAGTCAGCCTTAGTACCTTTCTTCCAACCCATGAATGGTAGATTTTGATCTAGAAAAATGAGCAAATGGAGGCTGTGAGGGAGAAGCTGTAGAAAACGGTGTATAAAACCTGCCCTGACTCAGTAAGTATGTCTTCCGTGCAGCAAATATCACCTGGGTTTTCATTCACAGGAGATCTGGAAGGTCTGGCTGGGCAGGGCTTATTTTTCTTACCACAAACATTAGAGGCTCTGCTATGATGTTGGTGTCACAAAGAAGCCAAGAGACATTTGATTTGGTTTCAGAGGGGGCGAGTGTTGGCAGAAGCCAGAGAGTGTCTCTAAATGGCAGTGGAATCAGATCCCTGTGGATAGCTGAGGGCTTCTGAGAATGAAACCACAGACCTCAGCTTCTACTTTATCCACTCTTTACAGAGCCTCTGGCTCGACTTGAGATGAGATTCCAAAAGTGGCATCAGGAAAGCTTTCAAGGAAGCTGCTGGGGGTGGTTCATGAGGGGGTCAACTCCTCCATCTTGGTACCAAAATCATCTGGGAATGACCTGGATGTGAAAGGTGACGTGGGTGCTGACGGTGGCAGGAAGCTATGGGAGCATATCTCCTCTTCACCTCCAGTGGACAAGGCTGTGTGAAGACTCTGGAGGGCCTGTGGGGAATCAGGCTGCCTCAGTAGGTGAGTTTTACCCTGCTGTTCAGATGTAAGGGGAAAACGTTAATTGTATTAGAACAGTCCATATATTTTCTTTGTGGCTGGCTAATTTTTGAACATATTTATAATGCTGGCAAAGGTCGATCTGTCCCTTGACCTAATTCTTTGTAATAAAGCTTTTGGAAAATAGTTTTAGTAATAGTCAATGGTGTTTTAAAACTGGCAGACAATAACCACCTAACTTTATCTGCAAAGAGTAAGAAAAATAGTTTGAAAATGATTTCCAGTCAAACATTTGAGCTGTGGAAGTATTAGCTTGAAGGGAAGCATCGGATCTTTATCCCTGTGGCTGTAGGATATTGAAAAATGGTTCATTTGTTGGATTGGGGGAAAGGAGAGTGAGGATTGGAGAAAGTAGATTGTTGTGTGGGCTTCTCTTAGCTGCTTGTTCCTTCTGAGTGTCTTTCCAGATGGGAGATGGGAGATGGGGACAGATTTAGAGTTTCAGACCTGGCCTCTGGAGTTATTAACTGTCATGAAGGTTCCTCCCCAACCCCAATCTTTGTGTTTTGTGATTCAGATAGGAGCAGAGTATTTCGTTATTTTGTAAATATGTTTGTCTATTCAGTGAATAGCATCCATTTCTTTGTGAGCATTAAGAGCTACTCCTGTGAAAACAGAAAGGGTATCAATGGTTAGTTGCCCATTTGTAAAGTGCTATGCGAAAACCAAATCAAACAAACCCCCAAAACGGTGACAAAGAAACCCAGGAGGTAGATTGTAAACAGCAAGTTACACTCTGTGATCTTGGAAATTAGATCTTCGTTCTAGGGTGGACTCTGTGGGCTGAAAGACGTGGGGTCTTAATTTTTCATTTCACCTCTGCCAGCGACCAATTGTTGACTACGGGCAAATGACTTAATTTCTTTAAGCCTCAGGGTCCTCATCTGTGAAGGAGGATGACAGCACCTGTGCAGGTAAAGCTCTCGGCATGGTGCTGGCATGCAGAAAGCATTGGAGAGCTTTGTTGTTATGTATGTTTTGTAATTTTTTGGATGACAGATTGCTTCCTCAGTGTTCACCATTTGGGCTGAACCTCCTTGGGCCAAACTGATATTACCTTGGATCCTCAGGAAAATTAGGAACAGGGCGAGGGCGATATTAGGAGAAGCCAGTTTTCCAACCCATGAAGGGAGACGTGGGCTCTGTCTGACACGTGACCCAGGAAAGACTCACATGTGGCTTGGTTTCAAAGCAGTGTTTTGTCCACACCCTGCCACAGAGAGGTGACAGGAATCTAGTTAGTGGAAAGGTATGGAGCATCTGAGACTTCAACTTTTTTATTTCTTTGGTTGGAATTTGGTTTTTACTTGTTGTTTGATTAAAAACAAAAAAACAAAAAACAAAAATCAACAAAACTTCAAGAACTCTTGCACAGAAACCAAAAGAATGGCAAAGTACTACAAACAGAAATGTGGGTAAAAAAAAAAAAAAAAAAGAAATGCCAAACAGGTGAAGACAATCAGATGGCTGTTGGTATGTGGCAAAGTACTTTGCTGTAAATATTGCAGCATTCCTCTTTCTCTACTTAAAGAAAATTTGCCTTGCATTTCAGACAACAGAAATGGCTGGACAAGCCTTTAGTTCATGTGCAAGAAGCTGTGAAAACAATGTGCAAGATCTTCCTTAAATGGAGTCAGAGCTTGGCCCAGTCTCATTTTGAAGTGAGGGCCTTGGTCTTAATTTGCCTTCCATGCATTATTTCCCATATGTTATGCAAGATTCCAGGGCCCAAGACCATTCATTTTCCCCCCTCTGTAATCTCGAGGTGTGTGCAGGGCACAGCTCAGCTTCAGAGCTTTCTGCTTTCACTTTTGGTTAGTCAGAACCTCCATCTGGCGGTATTTGAGCATGAGTATTTTCTGTGGCTTTTCTGTGGCTCCTTTTCAAAGTATTCAAAGCAATTTAAAAATACATAATGTTCAGCGATCTGACCAAGATGTAATGTAAGTACTTATTTGGGCACTATTTTTAAGGGGAAAAAAAAAATATCTATTAGACAGATTTGAAATTTGTAACCCTTACCATGTCTTGAAAATAGATTACAAAAATGTTTGAAAAACATGGGAATGCTTCTCCAGTCATAATGCTTTTAGTAGTGGTAGTAGTAGCAAGTAGCACAGTTTATAAAAACAGAAGAGCTGAAATTCTTTATTTAATATTAAACAGGAAACCGAAAGTTGTCTGCAGCAAATGTGGTAGGTTTTCAGCAAACCTGCTGCTGGCTTTATCTGTGCTGAAAAGCCTAAATGAGACAGTTCTCCTTTTATTCTGTGAAGACTGAGTTTTCGGGAAAATCTTAACCAAAACATGACCATGGGAAGCAGGTTCTGTATTGTAAGGTTAGAAGCAACACGTTTCCATTCGCACCGAAGGAAACTTGGAAGCAAACTGAAAACCTCTCCAAGAGTAGAAAAAGCTCTGCACTTTTGTTTCGCCTTTCTGCAATGCTGTCACTCACCCGACATGTGTGTATGAATATTCTTTCTGAAGACCTGGGCTTAATTTTAAGGTCAGCCTTCAATTTCTAGAGAATATAATTTGCTGCTATTTTTAGAGCATCAGGGTTGCTCGTAATAACTAAGGGAAAAAAAAAAACTCAACAGAAAAATAAATGTGTAACAGCTGTGTCTGCTTAAATTTGATTAAAGGCAGTAAAAAAAAAAGTAAACGGAAGAATGAATGTGACAATAGACGAGGGAGAGACGAGTGTCCCTCTCATTGTGAAGTTTTATAGACGTAACTAGTTTCACTTGGAGGCCGGCGTTGTCTGTGTTTAAAGTTTACTTTACTGTTTGTCTTGAGTGGGATCAGTGTTGTAGTGAATAATTTATAGCCAGCATGAATGAGCTCATTAGTCACCTTTTCAGACTTTAAATGAGTTTTGTGGTTGTCATTACTCGGGCCTTCTGTTCAGCCGCCGAGCAAAATGACAGTTTGGCAGTTGGCTGCCTTGTGGGGCAGCCGGCTCCCCTTCGGGTCTGCGTTGCTTTTGTATTTTATTGAAATCTTCCCTTTCTATGCCTGTGCTGGTCCTGGGACGTTCATTCACATGGTAGACACCTTTTGTACCCCAAGTTTCAGTTTCAATGAGAAGTTTTGGGGGGATTATATATATATATATATATATATATATATATATATATATATATATATATATATATAAACATCTTTCAGTTGTGTCTGCCAGAGAGAATGAAATAGATAGAGTGAGTTTTCTCCAGCAACTGCTGTGTATTATTCCCTTTGTGCTCAGTTTGATATTCAGGTTATTCCAAAGCATCAAGCCGGGGGTTCCTTGTGGAGCTGCTGTCTGGGGCTCTCACAGGGTGGCAGGCATTTTGGGCAAGGGGATGTCACTAGAGTTTGGAGGGAGGAGGGTGTTTCAGAGTGGGCTTGCATCGTTACATTCTGTCCTGAACATCACGATGACATGAGTGTGTGTGTGGATGAAGAAACCGTCCTCACATTTCTGCTGGGACCCCAGCTGACATAGGGGACCAGATCATTAGGAATGGTCAGGCTTCGTCCCCATCTCTACATCTTTCCAGTCCAAATCATTAAGAGACAACAAACTGTTGCAGCTGCCTGCTCGCCATGCCCTTGGAGGCTTGCCTGGGAGGCTGGTAGGTGGGGAAGAGGAGCCTGGACATGCCACTAGCAGGTGGGATTTCTTTGGAGCGATGTCATAAGGTTCCTCCCACCCTTTGAACCTGGCCTGGGCAGCCTCTGGAGAGCTCTCGACCTCCACTCGCTGGGGCTGGACTCCATCCTGAAGTCCAGGACACTGTGGGATGCCTACCTTGCCCTCGGGGGGCCTCTGCTGGACTCATGGTGTATGGGTGCTCACCTGGGGTACCTCAGCCAACCTGCTGGACCCCTGTCTTAAAGGCTCTTTGACGTTTGCTATGAGCAACAGGCACTACAGGCTGCAATCACCAACGTGGGCAGCACCCCCTTCCGGGATCCATATTGTTCGACAGCTGGCCGAGCACTGTGTGAGGCATGTAGAAAAGATGCTCAGTATTCCTCTGTGGAAGAAGCAATGCCAACTTAAAAAGGACGCCTGTTTGTTTGGGGGCCAAATCTTTAAGGCCAGTCAGAGTCACATGTCTGAGTACAGAGAAGTGAGGTGCTGTTGATTGCACCCACAGAAAGACAGAAATCCATTTGGCGACTTCCTTGCCAGTACCCACCCTTATGTGAGAGGGCTCACATGCGCTGATGCCTGCACCTGAATCACAGCATTAAAGGCGCAAGAGATGCTATTTTGGAAGGAGTGGGATTTCAAGACAGGAAGAGTTGGTGAATTTCACTGTCCAATAGAGGGGCAAAGACCTCAGGTTTGCCTGTCGTTAAGTTGAATAAGTTAGTAATCTCTCCAAAAGAACTTCGTACAGCAGAGAACTACGTTAGTAATACGTACCGTTTAATCTGAGTACCATTTCCCAGAGAATTCATCAAATTTTGAGCTTTTACTCTTGTTTTAAAAAGACAGTCTTAAGGAGGAGAATTGATTGTTTTCTTTCACATCCCTCTAAAAAAAGAAAGATGAGAGAAGTTATTTCTTGGCATGGTTGCCTTTGGCAGACCTAGTCACTGAAACCCGTAAGACTGTGGTACTTGGTGTACTCGCCGGAGAGAAGAAAACAATAAAAGCTCTTAAAAACGTTGGAGGAGGAAGAGGTTGATGAGTCTACTTTTCTTTGACTAATCTGTGTAGTTATTACATACTGGCTTGAGAGAGGAATTAAAAGCAGCAATTTTTTTTTCTGTTAAGCAATCCATACTTTTGATTACCACTGTGCCACATGCTTTGAGCAGCAGAAAAGTACAAGGTGGGGTCCTTGCCTCTTAAGGCACTTAAAATCTGTTTTGCGTGCAATATCTACTTGATTTATTTTTTATTAGAAAGGTATACTATACCTTATTGATTATGACATAGAAGCTAAACTTTGTTTTTTATTTTTGTTTGTTTGTTTTGTTTTTTTTGCAAGTAGTGCCTTTCATTCACTCTTAAAGTTCTCTTTTCCTTCCTCCTCCTTTATTTCCTGGTCATCAGTTTTTCTTCTTTGGAGCTCCACTGCTCCTGTCCATGCTCTTGAACCCCAAGAAGTTCTGTGAGAAGTCAGATGCTCTGGATTGATCTGAAGCTTCCCTTGATGGCTATCTGGAATATGGCTCCATACTCTAGAGTTACACTATGTGGACTCAATTCCCAGCCCCATCACTTACCAGCTGTGTGACCTTGGCAGGTGGCTAAACCTCTCTGTGCCTCGGGTTCCTCATTTATAAGATTGACATAATAATAGTATCTATATCATACAGTGAAATTGAGGCTGAAATGACTATTTGCAAAGCCTTAGAATATTGTCTGGTACTGAGTGCTGTTTAACTGTTTGTTAAATACAGTTGATCTTCATTAGTTACAGATGCCATATTTGCAAATAAGTTTTGCACCCTTGCTGAAACTTATTTTAAACCCAAATCCATGCTCCTGGGGCTTCCACGGTCATGTGGACGTTACGTAGAGCGACAAAAATCTACATTGCCCAATGCACACATTCCTGGTTGAGATGGAGCAAAGCAATGAATCTGCCTTCTGGTTTCAGCACCGATTCTGTAAGCACGTGTCCTTTCCGTGGTCTGTTTAGTGTCCTGTTTTTTTGTGGGCTTTTGGGTGGTGATTTTGCTGTTTCAAATGGCGCCCAGTCGCAATGCTGAAGTGTCGTTTAAGTGTTCTAAGCTCACAAAGGCTGATTGCCCTGTGGGAAAAATACATGTGTTAAGCTTTGTTCAGACATGCATTACAGTGCTGTTGGTTGTGACGTCAATGCTAATGAATCAACAACATCTATTAAACAAGGTGTCTTTAAAGGGAGACACAGAGGAAATAAGGTTATGTTTTGATCAGTTAATGAAAATGTTATGACTAGCACTGCTAGGAACCTAACCCTGTACTTCCTCTAGGAGCAGTGGTTCGGTGTTTGCTAATTTGTTGTTTGTGGAAAGTTCCACAGAACACAACTACCTCAAATAACAGAAACTTGACTGTAGATGCATGGAGTCCAAGAGCTCAGAGTGGCAGCTTCTTCAAGGCCCCCTCCTGACTGCAGGGAACAGCCCTGGGAAGGCAGGAGAAGCAAAAAAATCGTTCTGGCCACGTGGAGTGCCTCAGCTGGGTGCAGATTTTCTATCAGGTTTTGAAAAAAGATAACATGAACCACATTTGGTCTCTTATACGTGGAATTTGTCAGAGAAGAACAATCTGGAAATAGAGAGTAAATGTTGCCCCTCTCCCACAAATTCTTAACTTGAGTATTTTGCCTTATCTTTGACCATACATATGTTTGTAGAGAAAGTTTGACACTCAAAAGCTATACCTTGATAGACCTCATACAAGAAAACAATAGAGCCCAGAGTGTAGGGTAGAGTGTTGGTTATACTCGGCAGGCAGTTCTCCCATTTGCTCAGAACATCAGCCTTTTCAGGAAGGAATCATTTTGTTACTTCCCATTGAAAAGATCGCAAAATACTTCCATTTGGTGGAAAGCTTCTGACGACATATTTATTCTCTCCCAAACTTTTACTTTGAAAAATGTTCGCAAATTGTTTCACACCTACAGTATCTGAGAATGTGAAAGTAATTCAGAAAAAGGGAACCTTCCCTTAGAAAATGCAAATGACGGGGGGACAAAGGGAACGTGGGCACTGTGGCCCACATGATGCAATCACATGCCTCTAGCCTCTTCTTTCAGCACTTCCCAGGTTTCCAGGAGGTTAAACAACGTCCCACAAACACCCTCCTGAGTCCATTGTCGCATATTTCAGTGCATTCCGTACATACTGAGTGTCTTCTGAGTCAGGCACGGGGGTAAGTGCCTAGTGTACATGGCTGAATAAAGTAGGCTTGAGTTCTGCTTTCGTGGAGCTTCATGTCTTATGGGGGGAAGGGGGAAATTAACTAGGATAAATTAATACTTAGACATTGGAAATTTAGGGTCCATGGCTATTGCTGTTTTAAGCTATAATTCGTTTTGTCAGATGACCCTCTTGAATAGTTGTACCAAGTCCCACTGGTCCCAACACCACACCGACGCTGGCAAGGTTGTTCTTTTTAAGTCTGTGCCAATCTGATAGATGAAATGAGATATCATAATTGCAGTTTGCATCTCTTTGTTTTTGCTGAAGTTGAGCGTCTTTTCATGGGTATATTGCCTTTTTTGTTCTCCTTTTGTGAATTTGCCCTTTTATCATCAGGGTGATAATTTTTTTTTTTTTTTGGTCTTGTTTGTCAGGGTTATAAATTTAAAATACTAAACCCTTTTTCACATGTATGACAACTACTTCCTCATTTTTTGTTGACTTGATTTATGACCTCTGGTACTACACACAAATTTTAAATTGTTATACAGTCAAATATGTCAACAATTTTCCCTTTGATTCATTTATTTACCAAAAACAGTGCTAAGTACCAGGGTATTGTTATATATATTTTTTATAAATATTACTTCATTTAATCTTCCATCATAACCCTATGAAGTGGGTATTGCTATTAATCCCTTTCCCCCCTTTTAAGATGAGGAAGGTAGGTAGAGTGAAAGAAGTTAAGTACCTTGACTAAGGTTACGCAGCTACTGAGTGGTAGAGAATGTGAACTCAGCCCCAGGTCCTGATCCTAGCCACTGTGCCATGCCACCTCTGGCTGTGGTGGAAGGCTCTGTGTGTTTTTCTGTAGTTGCTTCTTAAATGCTCACTGAATCTCCCCAATCCTTGAGGGTAAGTGCCAGGTCTTTTATTTCTCCTGGTTCTTTCCCAGTCTCCTCCACTTGGTAACGGCATAGAGTAGCCAGATGCTTAATAAATACTTGTTGACTGAATGACTTGACTAAATCTGGATTCTGGATCATCAGCTCACACTTGTGTTTGTGCTCAAAAAGGAGTTGACAGGTTCTGTATTTCCATTTTGCTTCCAGCATGCAACTTGGTAAGCTCAGGTTCGGCTAGGGCACCTGAACTAATGCACTTTGTCGGTTCAGCTGTACTTTTCCTTCCCACACACCCCTCCTTCCCTCTTCAGATAAACTTCCTGGCTCTAGTCCCTGCTGGAGAAATTCTAATAAACCCTTTTCCCAGGCGCCACCCTTCAGAACCTGTCGCGTAAACACCAAGAATGCACAAGAGGAATACCCCAAGAGAGGATGGCCAGAAAATCCAAATGATGCTTGCTCAAGTCTTGAAACTCACCTAGAGGTGGAGGGTCTTCCAGCAGTAGTGCTGGTCCCTCTTCCTTCTATACTGAAAAGAGGAAGTGAGTTTTTTTTTTTAATCACCACAAAGAGCATTCTCATGTTATTATCTCAAAGAGACTCTTAGTCAACCTATGATTAAGGTGTTATTTTTGACCATAATCTCTCCTTTTCTTCTCATTTTCAATCATCGGACAAATTTTCTTGGTTCTTCCTTTGAAGGCTCTTATGAATTCATTTTTTCCAGTTTCACTGACTATTCTCTACTTCAGTGGGTCTCAAAGTGTGGTCCTCAGATGAGCAGAGGCAGCCAACGTCATGGAGGTTGTTAGAGATGTGAATTCTCAGGCCCCAGCCCAGAACTACCGAATCAGAAACTCTGGAGCGGGGACTGGCAAGCTGAGTTTTAATAAGGCCTACAGGTAAATTCTGACACACGAGTTTGAGAACTACTATTCTAACGCCCCCCTTTTATTATTTGAACACTATAAATTATAAATGTAATAGATGCTCACTGTAGAAACTTGGAAAATGTAGATGAGAATGAAAGAAGCAGGCAAAATATTACCCTATGACTCTACCAGTCAGAGGGAACCATTATTTTAATATTTTAGCATTTTTCTAATTAAAAAACATGTTAAAATAATCTTGATTCTCTTTTGGATTACCACAACTCTCTCTGAGTGCTTCTGCCTGTTTTGGGCCTTCTGTTTTCTATTTTCTGCTCCTAAAATTGATTTCTGGATCCATGATCTCCTCTTCCCCCTGCTCACCCCCTCCTTCTCCTTTTTCTCCTCCAAATTGAGATATACGTGACATACATCATATAAGGTGTATAACGTATTGATTTGATAAATTTATATTGCAATGTGGTTACCATTGTAGCGTTAGCTAACACCTTCATCATGTCACATAATTACCATTTTTTCTAGTGTTGGTAACAATTAAGATTAGTCACTTAGCAAGTTTAATGTTCATAATATAGTCTTGTTGTCTATAATCACTGTATTGTGTATTAGGTCTCCAGGAATAATGCAAACCATTCTTCTTAAGCATATTTCTGATAGTACAGTGTCTTGGACTCAAAAATATTCAATGGTTTCTCTTGTCCTCCGAATCAGTGCATACAAACTGCTCACCTAAGCATTTAGGGAGTTTTGTGATGTGTTTCCACTGTTATCCACTAATAGGCATGCTCCATAAGGAACAAAATTTTATATCTCTGGTGCCTAACAGTTCTATGTAGTTAGTAGGCATTAGGGAAATATTTGTTCAATGAACAAATGCATCTTCTAATATAATCACGTTTGCATCTGTTAAATCTGTATGTGTCATTCATTTCTCCTGCTTGGAATAGCAGGTCATGCTATGTGGTACCTTCTCAGAATGCACATGCCTGGAACCCATCCTAGGAGATTCGGAGCCCTTGGGTGTGGTGTCCTGGGAATCCCTAGTAGAGAAGCTCAGGACTAGAGCCCCATTTCCACAGGTCAAACTTCTACCCATATTTATTAGCTGTCCTCCATCCAAAGACATCTTCCCTCCCTTCCCTGGTCCTATTGTACCAGATGGTTCCACCATGCCTCCTGCCTTGGGTCTTAGGATGGGGTGGGCACAAAGGGAGGAGTTACCTGACTCAGGCTAAGCCAATCAGATGATTTCCCTGAGAATTTGAACTACTAGTGGAAGATTGAGGTAGTAAGAAGGTGGTAGGTGCTCCTGCTCCTAGATACTTATGTGATCTCAGCCCCCTGCCCAGAAGGGGCTACAGAATGGTCCCATCAGGTCCCCCCCCAGTCCACAGTGAGTTCTGGGGCACCCATAGGATTCTGCTGTCAAATGTGTTTTTTAACAGTGTCACTTGATTCTTTGAAACTTCTCAGGGTTTAAGGCACAAAGGTATTTTTTGAAAAATTTAAGAGGGGAATTGAGAATGACGTTGTTCCTAAGTGAATTTGGCCTCTGTACCCTTTTGTCAGGGAGCATGTCCCAGTCAGAGTTCTATGGAATTATAAGGTGAAAAAGCCAAACTAAGCCCTCCTTTGGCTTTTAGGAATGTCTTGATCCCCCATTTCAGACAGAGAGACAGGCAGACATGTGGACTCCGCTCTCTACATCAGGCAGGGCTGGTCCATCACGTCAGGCTGATACCTTCCCTCATCTCCTGCCACACTTGTAATGGGAAAGGAAATTAAGAAATACACTTGAGATTGGAAGAAACCAAAAACTGTTAGAGGAAAAAAGAGGCGAGCTAATAAAAGGCAGCTTACCTCACCCTCATACTCCACCCGCTGCTTATGGCTCCTCCAGGCCCCAGACTTGCTCATCTTTAACTTTTGTTCTTCTAGGATGGCTTGTTCAGACACCAGAGCCTAATAGCTTATACTGAGAGTTTTAAGAATGACATATTCCGTGTGCAGTAACCTTCAGCTCACATCCTCTTGTTTTGCACTCTGAGGAAGAATGAAAGTGCTGGGATGAAAATAACATGCCACCTCTACTTAATGTAAAGAGATTTCTAGCTATGGTGTGTGTGTGTGGCAAGGGATGGGGAGGGCTGGTAACTGATGGAAGGGGTCTATTCCTCAGCCAGCCAGTAAGGTGCTGGGTCAAAGGTCTCTCACCTTGGTTCCTTTGATGGGAGATTGAGCACTCTGAGCTGATACTCTGATGAGGGGCAGGACATACACTGGACCAAGCTCCTGTCCTGGCTTTGTTACCGGTTCTAACTTCAAAGTTGATCTGGTTTATTTCTCTTACCTCAAACATTTTGCTTAGTGGCTTAGGGAAGGTCACATCAAGTGCTCAGTAATTAATGGGTTGGTGCTGGATGACCTCAGGCTGCTCCTGGGCCTCCACCTCTGAATCATCTCCTGCTTGGGATTTGCCATAGAACTGGTAAGTAGTGAGGCCTGTGGTGACCTTGCTTGAGACTTGCCACCCACCATCTTGAAACTTAGTTAAGGGGAATGACTTAGATCTATTTGGGTTCCTTACTTTTTGAAATTAGAAAAAAAAAAATAGTTAAGACATCCGGGGGATTTTTCTCCCTCTTTGGCTGGGTACTGCAAGCTAGAGGAGTTTCTGAGGGAGATCACTCCTGCCTGGCCTTCTTAATTGTTTTTTTTTACAGTTTTCAGATAGCTCAAAATAGCCTGTCCACTGGCTCAGGTGGCTTCAGGTAAGGGTGGCAAGAGTGATCTGGACCTCTCTTTTGTAGAGGCTACCTGGGAGTGAGTGTAGTGCAGTCATATTTTTTATTTATGTCACCACCAGGGTGTCCTGTTGGACTCTCCTTTCATCCTCTCCAAAGGCAGCTGCTTGGTGTGGTTCTAGCAGTTGGTGGCCGTTCTTTGGAGGAGCCTAGACTTGGAGTGGTAGCTGCACCGTTTGCTGGGTGGCCCTGCGAATTCAAATGTGAAGGAGACGACTCTCGTTTTCCCTAGAGGGTTAGAAGTGGGTTGGGGCGCTGAGCACAACTCACGGGAGAGGCCCCAGCGGCGTGGCCTTTAGGACTCGCTTCTTACTCTAATCTGTAATGGCCACGCTCCCTCCCTTGTCAGGCGAGCGCCAGCAGACGACAGGAGGAGCGGCCACCTGGGCCGGAGGCTGTGGTGCCTTTGTGCCTTTCCTCCCGGGGTACGAGGTGCGCACCGGAGGAGGGCTGGGTACGGCCCTGGGAGTCCCGCCGTGATTGGGGAGAAAAAGAACCTCTTCTCCCCCTCGCCAGCATCGTATCGTGGTTCTTTATATTATTTACTTTCGAGCCATGTAAGGCATGCGGATGGGGTAACTCGTTCCGGCGACACGTTGCCAGCGGCGCAGCGCCGGCCGGGCCCGCGTGGCTGGTGCCCAGGGAAGAGACAGGCCGCACGCTTCCTGTCCCCTCGCCCCCCAGTGTCGCCGCGCACGGTCGTGGCCGTCCTGGGTCGCGGGCCCCGGTGCTCGCCACCCCCGCCCCGCGGTACCGCAAGAGGCGAGTCCTTGCGGCCCAGCCCGGCTCCAGCCCTGCGTGCGCCCGGGAAGCTCCCGGGAGGGCGGCCGATCGTGGCGCAGAGGACGCCGGCAGGGGCCGCCCCGGCGGGTTCGCGCCCCGCGCCCCAGGCCGCCGGCGGCCCGGCCCACGTTTTCCCTCTCTCCGGCTCCCTCCGCCCCCAGCGCTCAGTCCCTCCTCTCCGTTCCCCTCCCTCCCCGCGCTTCCCCTCCTCCTGCCTGGTCATGTGTCGCCTTTTTTTGTTTGCAGTGGAAACAATTTCTCGCCGCTCGGCGCGCCCCGGCCCGACGCGCCGCGGCGGAGGCGAGCGGGAGGCGGGACGGGGCGGGGAGAGCGGCGGGGCCGGCGGGAGGACGCGCTGCGCGCCGGGCGGACGCCGCAGGTCCCATGCCGCGCCGCGACCCCCGCGCCCCTGCCGCCCGCGCCCGCGGCCGCCCCCCGCCGCCCGCCGCCCCGGGCTCGCCGCGCTGCGCCCGCGCGTCCTTAGCCGGGCCACCAAGCGATGCCCGCTGGGCGCCTGCGAAAGTTTGTCGGCTCCCGCTGAAGGGCAGCGGCGCCCCCGCGCCCCGGCGCCCCGCTCCGGCCAGGTGAGTTTGCTTCGCGCTCCCGCCGGCGCCGGGACCGGACTGGGGGACTAGGGGCGGGGGCGCTCGCCCGTGGCCGTCCTGGAGGCGCCGTGGCCGCTCTCGGCAGAGGAGGGACTCCGCAGTTCCTGGGGGAGGGCGCGGGGCGGGGGCCTGGCCGGGCGCGGGGGACCGCAGCCCTCGAGCCGGGAAGTTGCTCGGTCCGAAGAGTTTCCTACCCCGACGTGTGGGCTGTTTCCTGGTGCCTCGGCTTCGAAAGAGACACCCGACAGGAACAGAGTTGGTATTGTCCGCGGTGGACGGGGTCCCCGCCTTCCGGGCCGGGAGAGGGGGTGCTGATCAAGGGGAGACCCCCAAGATGAGAAACAGGCACCTAACAAAGATACCCTCCCCCTGCCCACAAACTGCAGGCTTGGCACGAGCCGTGAGCTTCCCCCGAGACCCCTGAGGCTGGACCCCTCCTCACTCCGGCCCCCTTTGAAGCCCTCTTTGGGCCCTAGAGAAGTTGGGGGACGGCGGGCTTTTATTGATGTGTTTTTAAGGCTTGCCGCGGTGCGGCCAATAAAAGGTTTATGACATCTGACCGGCAGTGAAGGTATGCGAGCTCCCAATTGCCCTGTATACCAGAAGAGCAGTTTCCCGGTTGCCTGGCAACGCCGCTGATTGACGCTAGAGACAGCCAATCGCTGCTCCCGCAGGTCCCCTTGAAATGTTTTTGACAAGTACAGTAGACTGGAGTGGAGCGCGTGCGTGTGCGCGCGCGCGCGGGGGGTTACCCCGCCCTCCTTACCCCCCCCCCCCACTCGCGACTGCTCTGCTTCGCTTGAGGAGAATTTCTCAACTTTTTAAAGTTCACATCGAACATCTGTTCAGCGCTGGGCCCGTAATGTCTTTTTGTTATTTGGAGACTTTCTGAGAGGGGGCAGGAAACTAGCTTCTCTGCTGCCTTTTCTCCGTTAAAAAGGAAAAAAGATACAAAACACAGCAAGTCATAAAAAAAAAGTGTGTGTGTGTGTGTGTGAGATTATGCGGGCGGGGTGTGGGGGACTGGCGGGGAGGCTGTAACCAATAGCACACCGAAAAGTTGTAAGGAGGTCACTAGTGGATAACTATTTGCGTATCTGGTGGAGCAACCTTTTTGGCAGCAGATTAAAAATGTTTGCTTAACTGCAGACTCACATGATCCAGATCCTTTTTTTCCCTCTAAAAGAGGAGGAAAAAAAGATTTGGCGAATTACGTAGTTTGAATATAATAATGGAAAACTCCTCAGCTATGGTTTCTGGGAACTGTTTTTTAAATTGGAAATGTAGTGATCAGCAGCTCTTGATACTGTTGCTATAAAATGTGGATTTATAGGGATGCAGTTGACAGTTGGAGGGCATGGGTGGGGGACAGAGACACAAAGCAGGCAAATGATCCGAAGGGACTGAACCCCATAACTGTTTTCTTGACAGTGCTATTTTTCTAATAAAAGCATATTGCTGGCAATGTTTGTTTAAAACAAAAGAAAACATGGAGAATAGTGTGTTAGTTCCTTTGGGAAGCTACTGACAAATAAGCAGAATAAAAAAAAAAGAGAGCAGCATGTTGTTGTCATAGCAACATGGCAATTAAATTACTTACTGTCAGCCATGATATAATTTTCCTGTTTGGAAGCTCAGGAGACATAAAACTTTCATCTGGAGCTAAAGTTGACTTCAGTGGCTGGGTAGTAGTTCTCTTTTGTACTCTACTGTGTAGATATTTCTGGTTATCAGAAAATTTGTTTTTTTATTGGGGTCTGAGGAAAATTTGAAAAAGACAGACCTAGCTTTGTTCATAAAGAAGGTGAAAGCAATATCAGGCTGGTCTCTGTCAAGTCCCCAAACCTAAAGAATACTAGCTTATTCTTTGAAATGTGCCATGCACCACTCAGGTGAGTACATGACAGAAAGAAATTTCTCTCTGGATGAACTTGAGGTGTTAAAATTGCCCTGCTTTGTAGGACTTTGATGCTTATAGAAGTTTTCTTTCCTTGGAATTGGGTGTTTCACAACAGCTTTAGAGAGCTCGCCTTCAGGCCTTCTGTCAGCAGGTTCTGTTTGTCTAAGTTTTGGAGCAGGGAGGGTGCTGCAGTTCTGGGGCACCCTTTGTTGGCTGGAGGGCACCCACATTATGCTTTCTAGAATTCCATTCCAGAGCTTCCCCAGCTGAAGTGGCAGTTATTTTAAGCTTAGTGTCATTGGACATTTAGAGCCCTAGAATGATCATATCTTTGCTTTGATGTGTTCATTTTTTTTTTTCTAGATAGATTGCTTGATCTTACTTGGGGAAAAATAATAAAAGACACGCTTCTTAAACCAAGTGCATTGTTGGAGCGCTACAGAAGGAGAGTGGGAGACCTCTCATTATCTTCACTGTTCTTTCTATCTTACATTAAGTACCAGGGGGTTGAACAGCTTTGAATCTGCTGGGGTCATTCTTGCCACCTCCTCATTTTCTTTTGTCATCATGTATTTTACTCCCTGTTCTAGGTCATTGATAAAAATGGGGGTGGCAGCCGGGGTGGAGGCAGAAGAGAGTTCTGTAGCAATTTTTGTTGAATTTGCCTTCTTGTCTTAAAGCTGCCCCTCGCTCTCCTGATTTTTTTTCAGCAATTCTAATTTCGATTAATGGCTTTTCTTTCATATTCCCGCTTGTGCCTGAAGTTACCTTTTCGGTCAGAGTGTCCAATAAAATTAAATGTACTTCCTCCTCCAGTTTGAATCCAGAGAATTAAAATGTAATTAAAGTTGCAGAGTTTTTGGTCGTGACTTGAAAAGGGAAAAAAAAATAAAAAGAAATACTCCCAAATTGATGAAATTGATGCTCACTGTTGTCACCGTGTTTATTTCAAAGCAGTTGTGATGGTCTTTATGTTGAAACAGCTGAACTTAATCTGAAACAACTGGCTTTAAACTTACAAGTATTTTCTTTTTTTGAGAAGAGACAATGAGACCTATTATCCCAAGTGACAGGGGTTGTGCATTGAGCTTATTATGTAGAGTTAATCATGAGGCTCGAAAGGTTTTTAGCTGTGTACGTGTTCATGTGTCATAGATAAACTGAGACAGCAGGAAATAACTGATTTTCCCAGGGTCACAGAGTTTTCATAGAGCTAGGAAGAAAGCATCGTGGAATTTCTCATTTTAGGATGCATTTGCACATTAAAGGTGCTCTAAAGATTTCTAGTCTTACTACGTTGAGGGGGCGACATGTCTCTGCCATATGCGTGCATGATGGACCGATTTTACTTATCATGCATCTCTTTGTGGTGTAACCGTGGATTTGTGTCACCCAGTGTGGGAGCCGTGAAGTGTTCTTATGTGGTAAGGGGGGTCCGTTGAGGTGGCAGGGGTGGGGGGCAAAAGAGTTAGGAGGACACAGCCGTCCTTCTGGTTTGAGTTTCACTAACTCATCTTTTCCCTGTACTGTGTTTATCAGGAGCCTTCACGTAAATGGGTCCAGTCATGCCTCCCAGTAAGAAGCCAGAAAGCTCAGGAATTAGCGTCTCCAGTGGGCTGAGTCAGTGTTACCGGGGCAGCGGTTTCTCCAAGGCCCTTCAGGAAGACGATGACCTCGACTTTTCTCTGCCTGACATCAGATTAGAAGAGGGGGCCATGGAAGATGAAGAGCTGACCAACCTGAACTGGCTGCACGAGAGCAAGAACTTGCTGAAGAGCTTTGGGGAGTCGGTCCTCAGGAGCGTCAGCCCCGTCCAGGACCTGGACGATGACACGCCCCCGTCCCCCGCCCACTCCGACATGCCCTACGATGCCAGGCAGAACCCCAACTGCAAACCCCCCTACTCCTTTAGCTGCCTCATATTTATGGCCATCGAGGACTCTCCAACCAAGCGCCTGCCAGTAAAGGATATCTACAACTGGATCTTGGAACATTTTCCGTATTTTGCAAATGCACCTACTGGGTGGAAAAACTCAGTGAGACATAATTTGTCGTTGAATAAGTGTTTTAAGAAAGTGGACAAAGAGAGGAGTCAGGTAAGCCTCTGTCTGGAACTCTCGTTGTTCATTTTTTAAATTAAAAATTTTTCTCCGTTGACAAATTGTTAAGGAATGTAAATTCGTCACACTGAAGCAGCAGTTATAAATAGATACTTTTAACTTGATTTCATTCATTTGGGTAGTTGTAAAGAACTTCCTTTTTCTTAAGCATATTGAGTAAATACTCTTTGGTACTGGTGCTGGGTTGAGGGTTTCCCTCTGTGGTATCTGAACATAATCACAAAACTGGTTCGCACACTTGATCGGTTCTTCCCTCGATGCAGATGGGTAAGTTTGGGTTTGGAGCACGTAGGAGCAGCCCATCAACCATGAGGTGTATGGATAGATATTTGAGGAAAATTGCTATGAAGGTCTAGAGATAAATGACATTTATTTTCTCTCTGAATATGAGCTTGGAGAAAGACAGCATTTCTGGGATTCTGGAATAAAAATGGACTGTCATACACAGTGGGAGGCGACGTGAGCATACTTAGATATATTCCAGGACTAAACAAAGACAGACATGAATTGCCCAGGTGACTCTTGAGATCAGGTGTCTGCCCAAGTGTTTGGCAACCTCGGAACTCCCCGAGTGTGAAAAGCTGGCTTAGGGTAGAGTTCTCACCAGAGACTGACTTAAGAAGCCTTCAGTTCTGACTTGAAAGTCTTAGCTCGAGCTTCGTGGTCCACTAAAAGACTTTCAGTAATTTGCTTTACCTTTCTCCTTAGGAATATAATAGGTGCAATAGAAATCATGTTAACTGTTAGAACTGGAAAGTAATGCAGCCACAGTTAAATTGCCAGAAACATTTTCTGCACAAAGATTTCATGTGACTTTTCCATGTTCATAGTGCTGCATTTACAGCTCCTAGTCTGCTCTCACCCTCTCGAAGTTCAGGTTTGGGCTCTGGACCGCTGTTGCAGGGGGTAAGCTGCTCTGTAGGGTTGGGGTCTTTAATTTCTTTCTCTCGAGAAACATTGCTGTTTCCAGTAGAATCTTGAGCCTGAGAAAGTTCTCCTGGTCTTGGGCATGGAAGAATCCGAATAAGAATGTGGTGAAGTCATTTTTCTCCTTGCTGCGGCTGGACATGTTTGTGTGTCTGCAAATGCTGTGACCAGAGTTTATGTTCAGGATGGGGAGTGGGCGTCAGGCAGGGCATGAGGAGGGGACGTTGCCCGGGAAGGGGAGGCTGTGGACACTGAGGACATTGCCTTGCAGTGCTGCCGTAGGCGGTATCTGGGTCCAGTGGGCAGTGGTGAATATTCGTGTGTTCTGGGCCCCTCCTTTGCCAGCTTTTTATTTTTATATAACACAACAGTTGTGAGGCACTGCTGTCGTCCCTCGTGTCCACTTCTCTCCCTCCTCCACATCTCAGAATGGACATTTGGAGACCGACCTCCAGACTTGACGCTGTTGAGTGTTTCAAGATCATTCTCTGAATTTAGAGAATTTGCCCTTCCCCACGTAAAAGCCAGTCCATGGTATTAAAAGCTCAGGTACAGATGGGATAGTCGTAACAATTTCAGGGTTAGAATGTAGAGAAGAAGGTGCCGTGCAGGTACCCTGAAGCTGATAAAGCTAGGAGCAGGCTTTTCGTCTGGTGAGAGACGATTGTGCAAGTCACTGCGTGCCTGCCCGCGTCTGCCATCATGCCGGTGTGCATCAAAGTCAGCAAGTGCCCTCTGCAGTGTGACCCGAACAACTCCAAAGCGAGCACAGTGACTGGGAGGGTTGTGCACCGGCCTGGGAGTGGCTCCCCCAGTCATGTTTTCCAGGGGTGACAGTTGTCATTCTGAATAAACGTGGACATCGCCTGTTGAAAGGAAATGGCATAAAGGACTTAGGATTGTGACTCTCCTGAAATGCTGAGTCCTGGCTTCCTAGCCATGCTGATCTGTGCTGACACGTTTCTGATCGAATGCCAGTCAGTTTTGTGGTTGAGAGTTTGTTCCCAGGGTTTGTGATGCTGTGAGAATGAAGCAGGGAGTGTGTGTTTTCCCATTTTCTCTTTCCCTTGGGTTGCCCCGGGGACTGGCAGGGACTTTAGGACACTGGCCCTGGCCTGTGTGCTCGGGGTTTTCTGCCCTGGCTGGCTGAGCAGTGGGGAAGGCATTCCCCAGTGACAATGAGCCCAGTGAGACTGCCTTGGGCCCTCCAGGTACCGATGTTTTTTCCCTGAGGATTTTACTTGGCGGTAGCTTTCACTCCGAGGTTCGGCTGTGACACGGTGACTAAGTACACCCAAATGCTGGGGGAGAAGTATGTTAGATGAAGGGGACAGTGGAGCCTTGCAAGATGTATTCACAGAGTTCGCCATTTCACTTCTTCTTTAAAGTGTCAAACACAGTTTTAAACATGACAGAACTGAGAACACAGAATTCTGTGTGATCCTTGTCCCCGAGGGCTTGGAACATAGACCTGCTGGACGGGCGCTTGGCTAGGATGTTGGCTCGGGAATGTCCTCGATTGCATCAGAATCATCTGAGGCTCTTAAAAAACAATGACTGTTTCTCGGCCCCTCCCTGAAGATTATGATTCAATCAGTTTTGCTGTGGGTTGGGGGAAATTGGTGTCCTGATAAGCTTCATAGGTGTTTCTGACTTGCAGCCAGATTTGAGAATCAGTGAACTAAATGCTTCTGGGTTCTTTCCAGTGCTAAGACTTCATCAAGAATGTACTCTCATGAATGAGTAAGTTGGGAGAATCGATGATTTTGCTTCCGTTTCATCATTCTATTTTTTTTTTTATTTATCTCTTATAGGAATTTAAAAGACGTAGTTCACAAGGGCTTCCCTCCCTTCGTTCTGTTTTGTTTTGCTGTTGCTTGAAGAGTTTGAAGCAAATCCTAGACCTCATGTCATTTTATCCCAACATATTTCAGTGTGTGTAAGAATAATCGACAGTTTCGTACATAACCACAAGGCCAGTGTCACCCCTAACAAAACGAACCGTTCTTTGGTGTGACCTAATGCCAGGTCCATATTCAGATCTGCCTGATGGCTGACACATGTTTGAATTAGGACCCAGACATGGCTTGTACGTTATGTTTGGCTGTTAGGTTTCTTCTGTCTGTTTTTATCCACAGCATCCCTACTCCTCTCCCATTCTCCTTCCTTGTTAGACCCATCATTCGGGCTACAGAATGCCCCCCATCCTGGCTGTATCCTTGAGGTTTTATTTAGCTTGTTCCTCTATCCCCTGTATTTTCTGTGAAATGGAAGTAAGCTCTAAAGGCTTAATCACATTCTGGCTTTCTTATCCCCCAGAATATGGAAAAGTCTTGTGTGTTCTCACATCAGGAAGCCTGGCTGATCCTCTCCTGGGGATGCTGAGCTTGAGCTGTGGGTTCACATGGGGTTGGCTGCTCCCTCCCCCTCAGAGTTCCCTGCTAGCTTTTCACTTCATGGTTTCATCTGTTGAGGACCTTTGCCCGAATCAATCAAGATAGAGTTTCAAAGTCAGGGATTACGTTTTATACCTCCTAAATACAGACCTTATTTAAGACTACACGATTAGAATACTTGTAAATGAAAAGTAAAGTACAGTTATTTTTTTATCGATTGGACGATAATGGTTCAGGTGTGTTTCTATTTCTGTGCTTTTCCCCCCAACTTCCCTTCTTGCTACGTTAACAAAAAACATTGTTTGTCCTAGGAGAGTTTATAAAGGAAGCACTGTGCAAAAGTATTTTTATTATGTCCAGGGCCGAATGCTTCAAACACAGTTTTAGCTTACAAATATAGGCAACTTGTCTTGGTTGAAAAAGGACTGTGATGGAAGCTTAGAATTCCTGGTTCTCGTTTTGATGCTGGTGGCCCTCAGTCTTCTCATACAGAAGCAGGTGTTTGTAGTCGCTTGGGGCTTACTTAACTTGGGTCTTCGGGTGTCAGAGGTTCTGTGGACAGCCTGAAATTACTAATCACATGTCATATGACTATGCATATTGCATTTTCCTAGAAGATTCCAAATTTTTGTTGGTTTAAGCTTTTAAGTTCTTAATTAAACCTCTGACCCAGGAAAGGTGAGGAACCACCGAAATTTTGTAATAACTATATTGGACTTAGTACGGAACACCTTCTTTGTTCTTTCCATATGCAGTATCCTATTTCTTCCTCCCTACAACCTTATATGGTAGGTCCTGTTTTCCTTCTTAAAATAGATGACAAGTTATGCTCAGAGTTGCTAAGTCGCTTGCTGGATATCACACAGCTAGTAGGTAGCAGAACAGGAGTGTACCCGAATTCCATCTAGAATAACTTAGTAAACCCAGAATGTGCTGTGGGGGTGCAGGATAGAGAAAGGTAAATAAATACAGAGAAATGTTTTCATGCTATTGAGAGAGGGCGGGATTCTGTCTTTGTCAGCAAATGGAAAGCTGTCACATTTGCACGAAGCATATATCTCTGTCCTCTCTGCTTCCTGTTTCAGGCTCTGACCCAGGCCCCCCCGGTCTCCCAGGCCCCCTCCACTGCCCAGGCGCTGAGCCCCTTTTCCCTGCACAGGCACTGTTTGTAGCAGTTCTCCCTCCAGTGCCCAGCCCCGCCCCCTCGAAGTTCACGTTTTTGTCCTAAGGGACAAGATTTTTCTTCAAAGGCAGTTTGGAAAACAAGGTCGCCCTTCTGATGTGGCAGCCCTCCATACGCTCCGTGGCCTCCGATTTCCTCTCCTGAGTGATGTGAGCACGGGATCAAGAACACTTCTCTTTCCCCTGACACTAGTCAACACATTCGTTTAATCGATGGTCATTTTAGTAAGAAGATAAGACATTTTGTTTTCTTTTGTTGTTTGGATAAATGATGCTCTTTGAAAAACTGTGCAGCCTGGTCCTGATAGGTACATTCCTAATGGTAGGTGATGGGACATGCAAAACTGTGATGAGGCGTATGCGTCTTCTGTCGGCTCCAGGGCAAGTGACAGTCCTGTTCTGCCCCCGGCTGGGGCCGCCCCTCCCAGCAGCGGGAACACTACCTCTTTCTCATGGTGCCCACTGTCTTCTGTTGTCTGTGCTGTAGACTGTTGTCTCAGACACCTTGGAGGGTTGAGACCATCCAGGTCTCTGAGAGGCCTGATATAAACATATGTGACATGCCATGTCACAGGCCCTGGAATAGGAAACATGTCATATCACCGTCCTCTGCCATTCCAAGAAAGCTGCGTTCTGCACTTAGCCACTCTCCCCCACTCATCCATTTGCTCCTTCCTGATTCTTCCAGATATTAGGTGCCTTGGCCGGGGGGCATCTGTTGTCTTGGTCTTGCCAGCTGTTCATTGTTTGTCTGCTCAGTCTTTCAATAAATTTTTTAAAGTACCTGCTATCGTCAGTGCCTACTCTACTGGAAAAGGGTGCAAAAATTGAATGTTTTTGGCCACAGCCTAGAAAGCAAAGCATTCCAGTGAGCTCTCCCCACAGAATCTCCTTCTAGCTAGTAGAACTTACACATGGAAGCCTACCCTTCTCTTTCCCCCTTTTATTTGTTTCCTGTTTCTCACATCATTGCTTTTCCAGCGCCCACAGTGACTCTCCTACTGTCGACTTTGATGAGGGTCTCTACACATCTTCTGGAAAGCTTGGTTCTTCTGGACCTGTGGCACGTCTCTCCAGTGTCTCTGCACGTTAACTGTTCAGAAAACGTTGCCTTCTCTTTGGCTTTGTGGTACTTGGGTAGGTCTGTGAGATGCTTCTTCATTGATGTCCTGCCTGCATATCCAACCATAAAGAAATTGTTCTCAGAATCTCCCCTGTTGAGCTGAAGAGTCTTTGGGATTTCCCTTTGAAATCACTTTAGCTGCAGGATAATTCTCTGCGGTAAATAACATAGGAAGTTGGCACACTGACCTCCTATTTGAAAGTCATGGGTTTTGCTTCTTTTACAAATAGTGATGGCTTATTTGGATTATTACATACTCTCTCACAGAGAGCCCTTGGCCATCTTAATGTGCTTAAGCTTTGCCATGATGATGGCAGGTTTTAGATTTTATAGAAAATTCTACCACCTTCCCAGTGGACACGTTTTGTACTTGACACAGAAGATGAATATATATATTCTAAAGGCTAACGTAATGTTTGTATTGGTGATACTGTTTTTATTAGGCAGTTGTTCTGTTTACAGATTTTGGCTTTGTGTCCCCTTAAAATGGTTTAGTTTTGTTTCCACCCTTGTCTTTTTTAACTTACTTGCTGCTTCTCCTAATGACTGCATCTCACTGTTCCTGTAAGAATTTATCCCTTGGCTATGTTTGCTTCCACCCGAAGTCTTCCGGCTGTAGGAATTTACTCAGGTCGTTCCCGTGGATGCCTCCATATTAGGAGGCAATTGGGATCCCATTACCTATGATGCTGGGAACTTCAAGCAGCTTCTGCTTATTAGTTAGTTTATTCGATAGAATTATTTGACGTCAAAAGTTAAATAAAAAGTGAGATTTGGTTCTTGCCTTTTAGGAGCTTACATTCCAGGGAAACAGGAGATATAATAAAAAATAAAGAACAGACCACCGCCAGTATGGGAAGCATGCAAGGTCAATAAGTGATCAGTGCCATTCGGGGTTAGTCAGGGAAGCTTCCTTTTCCCAAAGAGAGGAGCATTTGGAACTGAGATAAAAGGTAGCAACGGGCGAGTTTTGAATATTCTTTCTGGGGGAGCCCTTGAATAAATGGTTAACAAAGCATTCTTCTGCTGTGGGAATGAGCATGAGACCACCAAGAATGGACTAGTTAGGATGAGGTTTGACTGTTCGTTGTAGAAAATCCAAATAACAGTGAATTAGACAGAAGAGTATTGCTGTCACATAAAGTAAGTCTTGAAGAATTGAACAGAGACCTACCGTGTTCCATCTCTCCTTCTGTTCAGCTGTTCTTAGTATGTTGCTGGTTTCCATTCTCAGTCTTCTCATGGTTTAAGATGGCATCAGCTCACTTGTTCTCATTTCAAGAAACAGGAAGGAGTATGCAGGGAGACTAAAGGGGTTTCCCCTGGGTTAGCAATTTTAAAGGGCTTTTCCAGAAACCCCAGACTCTGCTTTTGTCTCATTAGCTCTGACCTGGTCACATGACTCCTTAGCTGCAAGGAAGTCTGGGAAATGTAGTCTTAACTGGGCCTATTGCAATCCCAAGGAAAATATTGGTTCTGTTACTAAGCAAGCATGGGATTTTCGGATTTTCGGATTTTCGGCCACAGAGGCCTGGATGCTTAGGAGATGAATGTTGCTAGACCCAATGGATGTGTTGGAACAGTATCAGAGAAAAAGGAGAGAGATGGGTGGTCGAGGAGGTGACGTAAACATGAGGAGTTCTATGGGGGAGCTAAGATGGTGAGAGAAAAACTTTAAATTGCTCTAGTAACTTAACTAAAGCAGAGATGCTGATCTGTTTTTTAGAAAAACATTCCAGTTAACTAAGGTTTTGCTTCAAGGTATTCTGGTTAAATTGCATTTAATATCTCCAAAAGCAATAGCTTGATAGGGGCAATGATGTTGTATGCCAAGTATGATAAGAAGAAAAGCAAGGAAATCTATGGTTGAAGATAGAGTAAAGTTGTTATTTTAATAATAACTTGGTGGTGCACTGTATGAGGTTGCACAGTTCCAAGGACAGAATGAAATCTTTGATTGTGTGTGTGTGTGTGTGTGTGCACGCGCGCGTGTGCTCCTGTGCATGCATGCATGTTTCTTGGAGTACCTTTGCTGTGAACTCAACAGGAGACCAGTAAATACATGGAGAGTGGCTCTGCTGCTTCTGGGGGTGTATGGGGGGAGGCTCTCCAAGTACCCCTCTTTCTCTCTTCTCCCCTCTGGCTGTGTAGGGTTCTTCTCTGGGCCAGGTGAGGTCAAGTTCAGTGTTGCCTTCTATTTGTTAGAGCTCTGTGAAGAGCTTCACAGAAGACTCTGACTGTTCTCTAGGGACAGGACCAATGAGTGATTTAATTAAAGTCATTAGACAGAAAACAGATAGCAGAACATTTGTACATACTTTGTTTTCAGAAGGATAGGCCAAGTCATGTGAGCGCTGACTCCAGTCACGGCTGTAGTGGAGGGGAGAAAAGTCCAGAGCTTGCTGGAATCGGATACAAGCAGTGTGGCACAGAGCCAGGGTGCAGAGTCACACTGAGTACTCCCAGAATACTTACGGAATGCCCAGTTCTTCCAGAATCTTCCATAGATGCAGTCAGGTAAAGTGAGAACCTGTGTTCATAGGCATGATTCTGAGACCCTGCAGAAGCCTCGGTTTGCAAGGTAAAAATTAGATACTGCACTTAAAAAAGAAGTAGCTTCAGTCAATTTAGAAGCATTTTCAGCAGTGGTTCATTTATGCCCCCACATATTTGTGGACTGCCGGGCACTGTTCTGGGTTCTGGGGATACTGTTGACCTGTGACAGTTCTTTGGCTGTTTGTTCTCCCATGTTATCTGTGGGGTAAGGACTAGGCGAGGGGGAGGCACATGTGGGACAGTAGATCTGTACATGGACCTGTAGGTAACGTATCAGATAGTGATACATGCAGTGAAGAAAATAAAACAGGGTAATGTACTGGAGAGGGGTTGGGGGAAAGGGGAGAAGCTTCCTGGAGAAGCTGATTGGCCACGCCTTGAATGGCAAGAGGGACACAGCCACCAATGACCTGGGGCAGAGAGAACAGGAAGCAAACGCCCTGAGATGGCAGCGGCTTCAAATGTCCTAAGACCAGAGGGAGGCCTCTAGGAAGTGTATTAAAAAGAGGAGAATGAGATGTTTAAAGGAACATCGGAGGAAATGTCTATTCAGGGCTTATTCTAGTGGTGCAGGTTAGAAATGAGGATGGAAATGACACTGGCTTAGACCAGGCTTTGGGTTTGCAGAGGAAGGCATTTGGAGAGTGAGATGGAGGTTAGAGCAAAAATTCTGTTTTGACCATGTTAAATTTGAGACGGCCCTTGATCATCTAAGTGGAGCTATCAAGTTGGAAGTTTGGTAAATGACTTTCAATCTCAACAGAGAAGTTGGAGTAGAGGTACAGATGGGGATGCGCTAGCGCTTAGTTGGTGGAAACTTAAAGAGGATTTCTGGATTACCTCTCCATCAGAAAGGAGGTGAAATCGAACCTCATTTCAGTTCTTACAGGAAGTTACATTTCCATTAGAGTTTGACTAAAAGCATTTATTTTGAGGTATGTTCATTGTGGCAGGTAAAAACAAAAGGTTTATATTTAGAGGGAGAAATTCAAAATTATTTCAAAAATAACTTACCTGTAGTTAGTGCAGTTACGGCCTGTATCTTTTTGCAGGCAAAAGAGAACAAACTCTTGATTTTTATAAGGAGGATGCGCCTTGTACATACATGTGCTCAGTCAGGGCCAAGGCGTCTCTGATATGATGAGAGAAATGTACTCCAGTAAGCATCCCATTTAGCAAAGCCCCCTTAACCCATGACTTCTGTGAGTTCCCTGCCATCTGGTCCCTGGCTGGAGAGAGGAATTTTTCCTGTATACGTGTCTCCATAGCAACGAGTTTGCAGTTGATATGGAAAGTAAGCAGTTGCCTTAGCAACGGAGTTGCTGATGTGGTGGCTCCCCTGCTTTCAGGGAATGGACAAGCTGACCAAAGTAGTTTAGATGCATCCTGTAGGCTCTGTAATAGAGGGCTGCACATGCTGGCCCTGCCGTGTAAGATCAGCCCAGCTTTAAAAGAGCTCGCAGCCCCTCCCTTTCTCCAGGGGAAGGGCTTGCAGAGGTAATAAATCAGACAAAAGTAGCTGCTGTCAGTTGAAATAGATTAGAAGAGGGATCTCTGGTGGAATTTATTTAGTTTCGTTTAAAGGAGAGTGTCATACTCTGGACGAATTTGGTTGCAAGGAAAAGAAAGCCGCCCTAGTGGGCTTAAATAAAAGAGTGTTTGTCCCAAGGACATCATAATCAGTCCCACGGACCAGTGGCGAAGAGCAGTGAAGCACATCTCAGGTCCATGGTGATTGGAAATGCCCCCTCTGTGGCCACATGGATGCTCATCTCTGCCTTTCTCTGGGGGTCTCCTCCAGTCTCCTCTTTGCAGCCTGGCTTCCTCTGTGTGGCTCTTGATTTCTGCTTCCTCCCACCCGTGGAGTGCTGTGAAGTATTGGTGCCAACCCCCGCAGTGTGAGGGCCCCAGTGCCCACTGATGTCGACCTCGTCACCTGCCACTCCAGACACACAGACTTGTTCTCCCTGAGTTAGACGTTCAGGGGCAAGGTTCCCAGGATCAGGACAGCTGCTGGGATTGTCCCTTCATCTGGGGTGGGGATTGGGCTTGGGCTTGAAACAAGCCTATAACAGAATGTTTCCTGGAAAGCCTTTGGCCTTTTAAAAACATTTGCATATGAAAATTTTAAAAAATAAGGAATTTTTGAGTATTGTATACTCTCTGATTCCCTTTGTGTCGCCTTAGGGCATCTCTCACAGGTGACAGGTGAGTACACCAGACAACTCTGGGACAGTCCTGAGCCTCCCTCCTGCTTTTTGATGGTCTCTGATGACTTCATCTTTCTTGCATTTTGTTTCCATAAATTTGGGGCTGGCGGCTCCCAGATTCACAAAGTTTTTCTTTGGTGGCTACTTCTTCCTGCCAGCTGCCCTCAAATTGCCTATAATCACAGGGTTGAGTCATTACCAAAAATCATGAACTCTAGCCCCCTATCGTAGACGGGAATAAATGTGAGCTATCCAACACAAGTTGTCCTGGTTTTCAAGATCAAGAGATTGGGTGATGATTCTTGTTAACCACTGCGTACCAGCCCGAGTCATCGCATCGAGATTTTCAACATGAAGGGAAATGTAATTACTGTATGCCGGGAACTGGAGATAACCAGAGATTACAAAACTCTGGGCAAAGATAAAAAAGAGACCAGGAACGTTTAAAAGTGGCATTTGCCAATTGTCTGGGCACTGGCCCATGGCCAGAATTATATGATGTGGGAGTCCAAAGGATAAAAATGACCCAGTTGGGAACCCGGGAGAGAAGACAGAATTTCATCAGCTGGACCTTTCGGGATGGCCAGGCTGGGGGCTGGTGACAGGAGAGAGGAGGTCTCCTGAGTCATCAGGGTTAGCTTGGACACGGAGCATGTGTCCGTGACCGGATGTGAAGATGGGAACTGATATTTCTCAGGGCTTGTTGGGGGCTCAGTGGCACCGTGTGGGGCGTTTGCATCCATGCTCTTCCAGCATTCCAACAACTGTGAAGTAGGTATTATGTTCTTGTTACAGATGGGGAGACTGAGGCGCAGAGAAATTCAGTGGCTTGCTAAGATGGCGCAGACAGATGTCAAATCAAGATCTGAGACTTCTTTGTTTTTCTTTTACCCCAGTTGGCTGAAGCAGAGGGGGTTCCTTTTGGGAGAGAGAGGGAAATAGATTTGGGAAGGTAGTTATTTTTATTTAACGGATCCTGTTTTTATTAACCATTGCTTTTATTTGTTGTTGTCACCTTTTACTATTAATGTCTTTGCCATTCTAGAATTCTGGCTTATGGATTTGGTCATTTTGGGATGGATTTTCACTCTTCCTGTTTCAGGTGGTGACATCTTTTTACCTTTGGCATTGTAGGCAAACACAGTAGCATTAATCCTTTAGTTCTGTAGAAAACAGGGTCAAGTAGGTGATTTCATTCATTCCTTCGTTCATTCAACCACATTGAGTTCGTGGAATGTGGAGGTTGTTGCACTGGGTGCTGTGGGGGCACACAGACGTGTAGGGCCCTTGGGGGACAGACACTTAGGGATTCGTCCCTGGTACTCCCAACTCTCTGTACCAGAGGTCCATCAGTATTGCCTCCTAAATGTCTCTTGGCTGTCCCTTTTTCCCTA
This sequence comes from Macroglossus sobrinus, assembly GCA_004027375.1. NCBI lineage: Eukaryota > Metazoa > Chordata > Mammalia > Chiroptera > Pteropodidae > Macroglossus > Macroglossus sobrinus. The sequence goes on along the minus strand of PVKZ01000654.1, from coordinate 501,068 downwards.
ACCCTACTACTGGTCTTCATTGTCAGCTGGGTGGCACAGGAGCCTCCTAACCCCTTTCCTCCTCCTCCTTCATTGCCCCCCTGCAATGCCATCTAACTGAGCACTGCCGTGCCCCCTGAGGTCTGAGTTAATGCACGGACCTGTTTTGTCACAGCCCTTTGGTGTCTCCTATCACCTCGAGTGGTTTCTCTCAAAAGTGTGGCTCTGACCACATATACTGCATACACACACACAACCACAAAACCATTAATCACCCGTAAAAACAAATGAACCATGATTCTTTACTGTCATCCGGAATCTAGTCTGTTTTAGAATTTATCTGATTGTCTGCTAGGAAGACATCTAGCAGTAGTTGGTTCAAACTGGAATCCAAAGAAGGTCCAGATATGACATTTGATTGATGTATTTCTTACATCTCCTTTTGATCTATGCTCCTTCCCCTTCCTTCCACCCACCTCGACCATTTAAAGGAAGCTGTCTTCCCTTTTTATCCTCTTCTCCTGTCATTGTTCCCATGTTCCCGTCCCGCCTTGTGCTGGGGCTCCCTATTTCTGCAGAAGGCCGCGTGCTCTGGTCTGGCTTTCACTCGCATATGCCGTTCCTTTGTCTAGAATGCTTTTCCTCCTCTTCCCTTCTCTGGACGCTGCATTCTCAACGTGGAAGACCCAGCTGATCTCCACCCCTGCAAAACCTTCCCATTTTAGCTTTTGTTTTGTAACACTTTTTTTTGTTGTGTAATTGTCTCCTTAGTATCTGTCTCTGCTGTTGGCCTCCCTTCACGCCTCTCCCCACCCTGAGATGGAGGGCAGGGAGCACTTCTTTTTTATTTTTCCCATCCAGCATGTTGCTTGGCATGCTGTAGGTACTGTAGAAACACCTTAGGAGAGCATGAACAAGCCATCAGCCACCAATTCAAGTATTTTATAATAAACTTAGGGTTGGCTTTTGGACAGCAGTTGAGTCTCTACTGTTTGTGTATCCTGTATGAGTGGCTTTCTCTAATTGGGATGAACACTGCTTCCTGATTTTCTCCAGTCCGCCATAATGCTGGAGGCTCATTTCGGATACCTGTTTCCATCTTCCTTCAGTGGCCAACAGCAGCCCGCCCTCCTGCCTTCCTGTCTTCGCTGTCCCTGCCACCTTCTTGTCAAGAATGAACAACATAGAGAGGAAGCTTCTTAGCGCTGAGTGTAGAATGTTTTACAGTTGCTGGAGAAAGAGGTGGGTCAAGGGATACAGGCTAGTTGATCTCTACTGTATGGAATTTACTTAATTGTCAATAACACCCAATAGCCTGTCACTTCCTTAAAGTGAACTTGAGCACACAGACGTTTATTTGCTGATGGTGTTCCCTATAGTTCTTTGATAGAGATATCATTACTGGGATTCTAGAAGATGATGTGGGTTTATAGATGAAGAATCTGAGGTCCAAACAGTGCACGTGACTTGCTAAGAACCCGTATATCTGGGCAAAGCCTGGCTCTACCGCCTCTTTGGGTCAGATGGTCTTTTTTCTCTTTATCATCTCACTGCTTCACTTATTCCTCAGGGACTCTGGTTAATTGAAAACAGACATGAACTTGGGTCACATTTTGAGTCACTGAATATACTACATTTTTTATAAGCTATTTATTACTTGTTTGTGACCTTTGAAAAATATGCTTGGACCTATCAAAATTTTGTTTCATTGATTACTCCGGATGTTCATGGATTTTAGTCTTTGAATGAGTCTGTGGACACTGTTTTGAGTCATCTGCTAATTAGTATTATAACCATTGATGAAATCTACACAGATTTTTCCTGGTGAGCAAAGGACCCGATTCTGTTTGTTGATATGGATATTATGTGTAGAGAATGCAGATTGCCTAGAAGTGGTGACAGGTGTAATTGAGGACTGTTGTCAGACTTTTTACTTAAGTAGCTGGTCTTGATTAAGTCTACATTCATTATCCCTGGTTCTTGGACTTGTTTTAAAGGTTTCCTCCCCATCCTCAGAGATCACTTTATATTGAGGGGGATTCTTTCTCCAAAATAATATTACTAAGTAATAAGGTAATGATACCACTCCTGTGTGGTGCCTAAAACTTTCTCATAACTCATTCATTCACCCAGCAGATGTTGATCTCATACTTATAAACAGGCTTCATGCTAGGCATCAGAAAAACAAGGATGATTCCAGTCTAGTGGGATAGAGATGCTTATAAAGAAACACATAAACAGCATGGCATATGGCATCTGTACAAGGTGCTGTGGAGGGGAGGGGAGACTGCCTCTTGGTATTTGTATGAGTTGACGAACAAGATATGTTGCAGAGAGAGGGTTGGTTAATAAAGAGAAAACTTGAGGGGTGCACAGAGCACCGAAGCTGATGTTAGGGGATCTGGGTTCTAGAGCTAGTAGGCTCTGAGCCTTGGGCAAGTCCCTGCATCTCTGTGAACCTTAGATTTCTTCATCCAGTCAAAGGAACCTTCTCTTGTGGGCCCACTGTGTTGTTCACTGTATTCGTTCAATAGTTCATCTGTGGGCCCACTGTGTGTGTTCACTGTATTTGTTCAGTAGTTCATCTGAGTTAGCCTAGATTCATGCATCTCAAACTACTGGCTGTGGAGGACTCTTTCATTATCCTCTTCACTCCGTGCTTTTGTCAGACACATAGGATGACCACCAGGCACAGATTCTGCTCAGCATCAGATAACCAGTGACAGCACAGTGTGCTGAGAACATTTCTCTCCAAAGGACGAGAGCTGGACGTGGCAGCTTCCACAGCAATTCTGTGCACAAACGTGTGATTTCCGAAAGGCTTTGGGGAGCTGTGGGAATGGAGTCCTCACAGTGCTCACTCCGCAGAAGACCCCTTCTGTTTGGGAACAACCGTGTGATCTGCAAGCCCTTTTCCCATACAGTGATGAAAACTGTGCAGCCACATGGGAGGGACTCACTGCTGGGACCAAGTTGGATCTTGCGTCTCCCCAGGGCCCACTGGGTCTCCCGTTCTTGCCTGTGTCTTACAGTCAGCAGTCGGGAGCCGGCTGATCGAATGCTCCTCCAATGCGTTCTGATCACGGGGACCCAGGATCAGAGAACAGCAGCTCCAGGCATCCTGTTCCTGCAGAAATGGGATTCTAGGTTTGCGTGTGGCAGGGTGGGCACCCTGGGCACACACGTGTACCTGGCCAGTTCTCTCAGGTCAGGTGCGTCCCCACTGGACTGTTGGTTCTTTTCTCTCTGTACATTTCTCTCGATGTTGTTTATCAGAAAACATTTAGTTGACTACGAAGCCAGAGGCTGCGAAGGTCACTTGAGATCTTCCTCACCTTTCCTCCCCAAGTTTCTGCACTAGACAAGTCACACCTCTGGGCCTGCTCTTTGCTTTTGTCCCTCTGTCACCATCACTTCAGACAAGCCTGCCGTCTGTGCAGGCGTGATTTATTGCCAGATGGTTATTTTATTAGCAGTGGTTGAGTTTTATGAAATATAATCCCAGTTGGTCTTTTATTTCTCTGTGTAAATATTTGGTTTACACACTTTGTACCATTTGTTCACTCCTGTGCTTAGGTGTACAGGTTTTTGTGGCTGTCACCTGTCCGTGGCTGATTGATGTATCGCTTACCCTCAGCAGTTCTGAGACAACAGTGAAGGTTTTTAGATCATCTGTTCAGAAGTGGGAGTTTCTTCACACAGTGTCATCGTTGGATTTCTCACGGTGCCCTGTGTTGCCTGTGTAAGCAGTCCTTGTGGTGTGAATCGTGTCCCTCAAGAAGATAATGTAGAAGTCCCAGCTCTCAGTACCTGTGAACGTGACCTTATTAGGATATAGGGTCTTTGCAGATATAATAAGCAAGTTGAGATGAGGGTATGTTGGATCTGGGTGCGTTTTAATCCAGTATAAGTGGTGTCCTTACGAGAGGAGGCGAAGAGACACAAACACTTAGGGGGAGGTACCATGCATGAAGGTGGAGGTAGCGGTCGGAGGGATGCATCGACAAGCCAAGACGCTCAGGGACCGCTGGCAGCCACCGGAATCTGGGAGGGAGGAATGGAGCACATCCTCCTTCAGAACTTCCAGGGCAAACCAGCTCTGCTGACGCCTGGATTTTGGACTTCAAGCCAGAAATGTGAGAGAGTAAATTTCTGTTGTTTTAAGCCACCCAGTTGGTGGCACTTATTTATTAATTTTTTTTTTTTTACAGCAGCCCTAGGACACTAAATTCAACAACAGAAAGCATTAGCAGTGAGTTTCTGCCTACACTAAAGATGTTAGAGTAAAACCTAGGCAAAAGCGCTTAGGAATGATGCGGGGGTGGGGAGCAGGGAGCAGGGGACTGAGGCCTGGGACCCAGCAGGGAACCGAGGCCTGGGCAGGTGCTGTATCCACAAGGGGGTGCTGATGATGGGCTTGCGTCCAGTACCCATGTCGCCCCAGGTTAGGACTGCCTCCTCGCTGCCTGTTCCAGCCCTTTGCAGCCTGCCCTTGGTCACGGTAAAGAGAAGCCACGGGAGGGGGCCGATGGCTTGTTTTCCTCTTCAGGTTTCAATGGTGAGTGAGACACAGAGAGAGGAGACTTTGTAGGGTTCTGTTGTATTTGCTACCCAAGTGGAAAGCACACTGGTGGCACACACCAACGGGGTTCTTTGTTCTGGACCATCGCTTATTTGTCATGCACTTGAACTTTCTTCTCTTTATCGGAAATGGTGTGTAATAAGTCCCATCGTGTTCTTTTTCTTCTTTCTTCCTCTCATCTCTTCTTGAAATGAAAGAATTTTATAAAAGACTCTTATTGTTTCTCTTGGGTCAGGTGGAATGGGTGATGGCGCAGGTGTAGGAAGGCTTAGCATTTTAGATTTATTTGAAAATCCTAAAAGGTGGCATTCTGCTTGAAACTCATGACACTCATTTCGCCCTCTCAAAATCCCTTTACTCTTTAGAAGATGCCCTTCCTTAGAGTGTTGGCTTTCTTGGCTCATGCTTCCCTACTTAGAGTTTGAGGTGTTTACGGGCCTGGCTCAGTCTTATCCACGGTCCTCCAGCGCTAAGTACCCTCTGTCCTGGGCTGTGGCCTGCACCCAGACATCTGCATCATGTGCCCAGTCACTTGTCACCTGTACCTGCAGTGGGGTCTTAGCTTTGTCAAAACTGAAGGCGGTTCTTGCTGCCTGGAGATCAGCCTGAATTGCTATAACGAAGTGCCATCCTTGCCCAGCATTTCTTACTGAGAGCCGGTCTGAACCTTGAACTTGGAGTGACTCTTGTTGGAAGTAGCATGTTCTTAAGCAGAAAATCCGTGACATCGGAGACTCTGTATAACTGCAAATGCTCACGTCAGATGAGTTCTTGGTACAGAAGCGGAGGGACTGGCCGGGTCCCTGTAAAATAATTAATGTATTTGCTGTTTGTCCCCAGTGACTCAGTGTTTGTATGACCTCAGTTTCACCAAGCATCTGAAGGCACTTTTGTCAAGTGTCTTCAGTGTGCCCAGTGTAACAACATTTTATTTCTGAGCAGCAGTCGCGCCCTTTGGCTGGGCGGCTTCTCAGGGAGGACAGCTCACTGGCCGCCCTCGAGAGCTGAGGTCAGGGTGGGATGGCGGCGGGTGGTCCGACTACTCCCGGGTTCAAGGTGATTCTCTCCCCCAAAGTTCTCACCCTCATTAATTGGCCCCAGGAGACCAAACATAAACAAGTACATGCAATTCCCTAGACGCCAGTCCCCTTCACCTCTGGATGGCCGTTGGTTGGATCCACTGTTAAGCTTGGCAGCTGGAAAGAGAACTTTCCGGAGAGACCGCCTACCAACACTGCCTTCAGCCCATCTGTTCTGAGGCTTTGAGCTTCTTTCTCAGTGACCTCCTTTCCTGAGTGATAAGGGCAGGGACTCTGAGAGGAACTGGACTAAATGTAAGTCTGGACTCTGCCTTCAAGAGGGTCACCTTCCCCCCACCCCCCACAGTATCAGGACTTTGGGGGCGGTGCCTCTCACAGCATTGTGGGGGGATGGCAAGGACTTCAGAAGCGTTTCTGGAGATTTGGGTCATATGCGTGGATTCAATTACTTTGGACCTTCCTCGCGCCATTTTTATTTTCTTTAATACCTTGTATGTTATTTTGCTAGGCTTTTCCCCCCTAGAATAAAGGCACATTCAATAATAAGAATTCTCTAGCATCCAATACAAAATGATACTGCTTGTCAGTTTGAAGAAAAAGCAAATTGTCTGCTCTGTGGGTTGGGATTTCCTCTTTTTTTAAAAAAAAAAGCAGCTTAGAGAAAATCCCTGAACATAGTCTCCTGATTGAAAAATATATTAGTGGATTTCACGGCTTTATCATTTTCTTAAAGTAACAGTTTTTTTAAAAAAAAACATTATATATATTAAGATAGATAGATATATATTTTGCTGTTGGAACATATGGCGGAAAACATTCCAAGTGCTCAATTTGTATGGTTTACAAAATTGAAAAAAGTCTTTATTTCATAAAATTGCTTAGTTGGAAAGAACATTATTTTTTAAGTCCGACTTTCTGCCATGGGCCAGAGGGCAGGAGACCCCTGTGTAGCCATGGCCAGTCTGAGTCACTTCCGTGAGACCTCCATGGTGGGCACCTGTAGACCACTCGGAATGCTGAATTTGATTTCCTGCCCATCATCTGGTGAATGCTCCCAGCCGTCTTACATGGATACACCATTTTCAGCATCTTTTCATCTTTGTCTTTATGGCACATTTTGTGTGTATGTGTAATCACTTGGATTGTTTATGTCCTTTGCCATTGTTTTATAAAATTAAAAATTAAAAAGGTTAATAATAAGAGTTATGAAGAGCATAACTCTCCCAAACACCTCCACTGAGAAGGAGCTGGAAATTGATGGGCACGACTCCTGGGTCTCGCTTGGGTAGCTGTGGGCATCCTCGGTTACGAAGGGAAAGAAGAAAATTGAAGGGCATGTGTGAAACGCTGCGAAGGAGTTGTGGATGCTTGGATCCGAGAGGTTAGGTATGTTTAGGGATTTTGTGATTGTTCTTGTGTTTGGTTTTGAGCACTCTGAGAAGGAATACTCCCCATGCTTGTGAGATGGGTGTTGTCGTGTGTAAGGTTTTGACTTTCCTGCCTTTTGCTTGCACACCCATTTTCAGGAAAGCATCACAGATGGGAAAAAAGGATTGTCATGAGAAGCCAAGCAGATCTGTAAATTCTCCCACTGGAGCTTTCCTGGATAAATATTTCCAATTCATTAAAAAATAATAAATAAATAAAATTTTATGGTGACATTGGTTAACGCAATTCAGTAAGTTTCAGCTGTACATTTTAAGAGTAAGGCATATATATATGTGTGTGTGTGTGTGTGTATACATATATGTGTGTGTATATATATCTATTTACATTGTGTGTTTATCTCCTATAGTTAGATTTCTTTCTGTCACCACATATTTGACCCATTTTATCCCATCTACCTCCCCCCCACACCCAAATATTTCCCGTTCTGGTAGCAAGATGCCTTGGAGGTCAGCCCCATCACCCTCATTCTTCTCAGTGCCTCAGATGTTCGGTTCCCCAGGATTTTCTCTTTCTGGGTCACCTGACCGTGGACCTTCCCATCCTCCCCCTTTTTTTTGTGGACGACACCAGGTGTCACAGCAGTCTGGGGCTGGAGTGCATCCGGCCCTGGTGAACCGCCCTTCGAACTTTATCCCCTGACGCCTGGAATCCATCCAGTTTCATCACTATTTCCCCTCGGAGGCTTTGCTGTCAGCCTCTGAGACATCTCAGTTTTGATTTTCCTGCCTCTCACCTAACCCGGCACCTTCTGGTCTGTCAACTTCAGGCTTTAATGACACCTCTTCCCAGAGGCCTTCCTTTAGCCCTCCTGCTGGGTCCATCAGGACTTTTCCTCCAGGGTCACTCAGCCCCAGGTGCATTTGTACACTTTATGTTATGTTTTACTGTCTGTCTACTTTTTCAAATGGAGGACAGCACTTTGCATAGGAAGCTTCGGAAGTTCCGAATGAGTGAACGGCACCCCATTCTCCTGGTCCCCTTGGTGCTGAACCTGGCAGCTGTCTTTGACTAAGGACAGATTCCTCCTGTCCTTGGTCATCGGTCTGCTGAGGACTGGGAAAGAGCAGAGCCCAGCACCTGGCCCTCTGGACCTCACCGGGCAGGTCCCACACCTCACCTGTGCTGTGGTCCACCCCCTCCATCCCTGAGTTCCAGGGCAGCTTTTCCAGTCTCCACGCTCTGTCCCCTATAGCCCAAGTACTGTCACCACTGTATCCTCTGCTCATGTGTCCTCCTCATTGGTTGCTGCCACCCATGGAAGGTACCGTTTTCTCCCTGAGTTTCCAGACCCTTCAGCAACTTCACCCGTTTGACTCGTTTTTATTTCATGTTACTTCTCCACACGTGCCCACTGCCTACTCTGCAGAACCCACCGGGCAGGGTCCTCTGCTCGTGCTGGGGTCAGCAGGACCCCTGTTCTTTCTCCCTCCTGTCTGCCCCAACCCACCTTCCTAAGGGCTCAGTTTAAAGCCCATCTCCTTAATGGCATCTACCCCTGATCTTACTACCGTCTCTCTCTGGCCCTTGGCATTTATGGTCTGTCTGTGGAGTCTATAATGAACTTTATAAAAAAAAAAAGTCTGCCATCTCATGAAATAAGGAGCAGCGTCGTGAAGATTGGAATCAGAGAGACCTAGGTACAAGTCTTTGTTTCACCATTTGCTAGCTGTGTGTCCTTCAGCAAGTTAATTACTGGTAATGAGCTTCAAGTCCCCGTCTGTGGTACTAGAATAATAATGCCTCTGTCACATGGTCGTTTAACCCATTTCTCATCTGCCCCAAGAAGACTTGCTGGCCTCACGTGCTGCTGCAGCATTTCCCCCGAGATGACTCGTGGATCACAGTCCTAACCTCACCCCCAAAGTTTGTCCTGCTTTTGTTATTATTTTCGTATCGCTTTAGTAGAGCCATTGTCTTTGGAAACAGATGACATCATTCTTTTTATAGTGTTCTGTTTTTAGTAGCGGTATTTCCATTTACAGAAAGAATATAGTAATTCTTTATCATTGAAAATGTCAAATCCTAGAAAACATAGCATTCCAACGCGTGATGTGAGCGTGATGCTCGAACAGTTGTTAGCCGAAGATTCATTTACGAATCCGGTTTATGTACACGTTTCTGTTACATTAGGATCAGAAGCAAATTCTGTTTAGAAATAACTCCAAGCACAGTTTTTCTATTTTATTTTCATATTGAAAACCAGTCAGATTTGCTTCAGCCTCAGAGAGTGTGTTTATGTAAACTTTAAACAGCACTCACTGGCAGCGAGCTGCACTTTTTTTTCCTAAATGGGAAATGGGTCAAAGATGAAATGATAATGATGGTACGACTTCTAGAATGTAGTAGATGCTCAGTAAATATTATACTGGTGGTGCTGCAATCTGGATGATGTCCCCCTAAAATTCGTATGTTGACGTCGTAACCCCACTGTGACTATATTTGGAGACAGCTTTTAGGCCGTAGTTAAGGTTAAGTGAGGTCATAAGGGCGTGGTTCTGATCTGGTAGGATTGATGGCTTTATAAGAGGAAGAGAGAGGGATCTCTCCCTTCACACTCACAGCGAGAAGGCGGTCATCTATAAGCCAGCGAGGGAGGCCTCACCAGAACCCACATCAGGCAGCATTCTGATCCTGGACTGGTACCCTCCAGAACCATGAGCAATCCATTTCTGTTGTGTAAGCCACCCAGTCTGTGTGCTTTGCCAAGGCAGCCTGAACTGACTCGCACGGTTGGCTTTCACTCTAATTAGATAACAGTTTGTTGAGCTGATTTTAATTGAGCACTTATTATGTGTCAGGCGCGTTCTCATTTAAGCTCACATGTCTCATCTCTCAGTTCTCATAACCACCTTCGGAGACTGGTCGAGCAGCTTGCTGAGAGGTTCCTGTGGCCTGGCCGTGCCCGGGTTAGAGCCGCAGCTTCACGTGGTGGCCTCCTGGAGTTGCGCAGTGTGTGCCTCTGCGACCCTTTGCCATGACTCCAATGAGAGGCCACGTGTTTGACTCCAGGTTCTGGAGCATATAAATTTTATATCTGGGGCGATGTTTCATATTTTCTCTCCAGTGGCGCTTAGCAAGTGCTACATGCACAGGCAGCAATTAAAAATAATTTTTGGTTGGCTAATTTTTCCCAAATAGATCTCTTGATCAAAGAGAGTGAATGTTTCCACCAGCCCCGGTTCCCCAGGGGGTGTCCCCTGAGTAGTTTGCCTTCGAGGGTGGGGGAGTTGCTTTTGAGTGCAGAGGTGTAGAGCCTACGCATGAACTGTGAGCTGAGGCATGGAAGCATCAAGTCTTCAGAATGGTTGGATAGTGAACCTTTGCACATCTGAACCTTCAATTCTTTTATTCCCTTAGTAAATAAAACAGTCTTTGGAGAATAGTCCTTCTGGAAGCTTCTCTACGTTGCAGGTGATATAAGTAGTTCTTGTTTTTTTCCTCCTTCATTTGCTTTCCTTCTCTCCTATGAACTAAATCTAAGAGATCAGAGAGTACATTAACCCTTTTTTTTTTTGCCTCCGCCTTTGTTATTCAGAGAGAAATTTAATTCACTCCTCAAGACCCAGATGGCTTTGCTAATAATTAATTAAGCCCTTTCCTCTCAGAAGTTGATGGGTTTGGGCTTCTGAAAAAAAGACGAACCATGTGACATTTAACTTAGGTTCAGGGTGTTGGGGTTATAGCTTGTAAGCTTCCAATACCACATGTCGACACATGGCATATATTCCTTATCAGCGTGTTTATAATTTATACCCCACTACTGTAATAGATATGATCTGTTACAATAAGGCTGTTAAAGTAAAAATTGAAAATAAGCAAACTCTGTAGAGAGGGTGGGAAAGCAAATGTTCCAAATCCTTAAGCTGATGGGTTTGCTGTGATCGAGTGCCCAGACAGCCAAGGCAAAACTGGAAACGAAGCTGGTTACATAATCCTGCCTCTCGGGTAAAAAGCCGATTTAGGAGGGAGTCGTAATTCTCTCATTCCAGTTTCTAAATAGACTACATTGTGGGGCTGTTTCTCCAAGGGATATAAAACCACATAATTTACAACATGTACAGCCACCTCAGCTACAGGGTAAGAGGTGATCGAGGCTTTTGCTCATGCTGATAGTTTTGGCCTTATCCTTCTTTGCCTCTGGAGGACTCCTGTTCATCCTTTAGACGCTAACAGGGGTCACCTCCTTCAAGAAGTCTTCCATGATGCTCTCTTCCAGTTTGGGCTGAATCTCTCTCCTTAGTGGAACCATAATGCTGCAGGCATATTTTTCTCTCTCCGCCTCCATCCAGCCTGCGTTGTCTCTTACAACTAGCCTGGATGTTCCTAGGAAGCATGCTTAACATTTTGGTAGGTGTGTGGCTATTGCTTGTTGATCTAGGTTAGAAAAACATTTCTAGATGGATGAAACCAGTTTCTGCCTGTGCAAGCCATCAGCTGATTTTTAGTGTCTGCTTGTCTCTGACACAGAAAGGTGTAGATGCCATTGTAACTGTTGGGAGTGCGGTTGTCAGATGTGGGCTCAGGAGACCTGGTGTCTGGTCCTTCCTTATTCTTCTACCAAGAGGAGGTGTGACTTGAGCATTTCACGGGCTCAGCGAGCATGTCACGCCAGGTCAGAGGGCACCGATGTGGAATTCACCTCGGGTCCCACGTTCCGCACCCACAGTGGGCAGCCCTCATCAGCCCCAGCCCTCCCCCGTGAGCAGGGTCAGGCTCCTTCGAGCATCATTCCCAGAAGCCACTGTCAAATCACCGGGGTTGGTGGCAGAGAAGAAACCTCTTTAACTTCCGTGGTTATCTTTGGAATTGTCAGTTCTCGTGATTTTAGAGCAGTCTCTGAGTTTCCTCTGTCATCATAGGCTGAAGAGTGGACCCCCAAAATTCATGTCCCCCTGGAACTTCAGAATGTGACTTCACTTGGAGATTCGTTTCTTGGCAGATGTAAGTGGTTAGGATGAGGTCCTGACTCATGTCCCTATGATAAGAGATTGTGGACACACAGGAAAGGGTGCTCTTTGACCACAGAGATCGCAGTGATGCAGCTACAAGCCAAGGAGCCACCAGGCCTAGGAGGAGGTAAGGAGGGGTGTATTCCCCAGAGCCTTCCGAGGTCGTTACACCTGTCAGCTCCTTGATTTCAGACTTCTGGCCCGTGAGAAAGTGTTTTTTTTGTTGTTGTTGTTTTAATACAACAAGTGTGTGGTAATTTGTTACAGCAGCTCTAAGAAACCAGTATGCTAACCTCTTATTTTTATGTAAAAACCATCCCAGTGTTTTTGCTTTCTCTGATGCATCTAGTACATCCCTCCTCATGTTAGAAAGATGTCTTTTTGCCATGCTGTTGTACGATGGAAGAAACCAGGCATTTCTCTGACTGTTCATAAAAATTTAGACGTTAATAAAAAGACCCTTTTCCCAATTAATAGATGAAAGCATATGAATTACTTTATATTTTTGTGGGACATATGTTTAGTTCAGACTCCCTGAGGTCTTATTCAAATTATCAAAAACCTGGCCTTTGCAGTGTAATTCACAGATGGTACTGGCTCTAGCCAAAAAAAGAGAAAAGCAGGGGGGGAAACCCATCCTGTTCAAAACACAAAACTGCTCGAGTGCTCTGAGCAATAGGGTGTCGAGGGAACAGAGTTGGACTGGGCCTGCCCCCCGACTTCTCCCATACTGGACGTAGCGGGATACCCTTTTTCTAGGAGTGGGGGGAGACTTTCCACTGACCTTTTACTTGTGTTGTTCAATGTGACCTGCGAGCTTTTGTCTGTTTGTTCCCTGCCTCAGATACTACTACCCTGTCACGTGTTTCCCTAAGTTACTTAATGATCTCAGCACTCTCCCAAGCGGTGATTATTGTCCCACTTCATAGACCAGAAAACCGAGACTGGGAGAGACACGTGGGGAGCCATTCACAGGTCACAGTCGGTAAGCAGCAGAGCAGAATCTGAACCGAGATCCCTCTGACTCCGAAGCCCACACCGCCTGCCTACTTCGGGGCAGCCATGGGAGGGGTAGGGGCAGCGGCTCGAGCAAACTGGGATGGACATTCGTGAGATTGGTGAGGAAGCTGGAGGAATAGGAGAACACTGGGGCACCAGGCAGGGTCCAAAAGCCTAGGAGGGAGCCATGTTGAGAAGGGCTTGACTCTCAGGCCTGGAAGGCAGGATGTTTTGTCTGCACTGGGGAGCTGTCGAAGGCCTGGAGCGTGGAGACGAGTGGAATGTGACAGGAGTGGCGTTCGGGGTAGTTAATGCCTGGCAGTGGGAAGCAGAGTGGTGGATTGGAGTCCAGGAGGGCCTGGGGGTTTGGCCGGGGTAAGGAGGGCTGAGCTAGGCTGGCAGCTGTAGGAAAAGCCAAGGTGATATCAGACCTGCTTTCTTGGAGGTGGAATCCACAGGCTGTGATGACAGCTGGGGCCGTGGGCTGGGCAGACGAGGAAGAAGACTGTGAGTTGAAATATAGGAGAGGGTGGTGACATCATGCACTGTGACAAGCAATAGGAGGGGAGGGTGTGTTGGGGGGCGGGGAGAAGGTGAGGGATTCTGTTCTGGCCACCACGCACTGAAGAGTCATCTAGCCAGGATGAGCAGTTGACAGTCCGGTGTGTGGGCCACCGTGTGCAGGCCCGGTGCAGCCTCAGAGAGAGTCGAAGGGCCTGGGGCCAGCTTTACCTTCATTTACAGAAAGGTCTCGAGGCCCTTCCCGCACAGCACATACTGGGGACAGCAGGATTTGGCAAGTCCTCTGCAGAGCCAGGATGCTGGGGGTGTGGAGTTAGGTGGGGGTGGCTTTTATGATCATGCCACCAGATGTTGTGGGGAGGCTTTTTATAAAATTAAGGACAAATCTATAATCCATGTGGTTTTGTAGGCGGAAGCCTTGGTCCGAGCCATAATTCTCCGTGAGTCGCTTCAGGAATACAGGGCGTCAGCAATCTGCAGTAGAGCATTATTATTCCCGTTCATCCCTAATATTTGCACACGACACTTCTGTTACCTTGCTGGTGTCTTTGCGACAACTCTTTGAGCAGGTGGCTTTCTTCCCGTGGTCACTGGGCTTGATGTTAGACTTACCTACAGAGCCTTAGGCATCTCTGGGATGGTTTTGCCTCTGATGCCACTGGTGAGCATCTTCACAAGCGATTCCGAATAGGATTCTCAGGACTGTCTGTGCTCCTTGGGCCAGCGACGTCATCGCCTCCAATTTTATAGGAAGGGGGTCTGGGCACCGGGTGTGTGGCCTGGGCACTGGGTGAGAAGCAGGTGATCGTCCTACGTGTGGGTGGGGCCTGTGAGGGGTGTGGTTTGAGTGGGCACTCTGGGAAGGACAGGTGCGTGGCGGCGCGGTGCTGGCAACGCCGAGTCCTTTCTGAGACCTTCTTTTGACATTAACATGGATGAGGAGATGAGACCTTCACAAGGAAAGTAGGACCTTAATGAGGATAGGGCTGGGAAGAAAGTGACCTGGCCATTTGTGGGTGTCGGGAAAAGCGCCGTTCTGCATTCAAATTGAGCTTGCATCTGGAGATTCCTCTTTTCTCTTTTTGGGGGATTCATGATAAATTTATATAGTTTATTATGCTTTCGAGCAGAGGTTCTTAACTAGAGGTGATTTCGTCCCCTGAGGGGACACTGGGCCATGTCTTGGGACTTGGTTGTCACACCTTGGAGGAAGGATCCTCCTGGCATCTAGGAGGGACTCTGCTAAACTTCCTGTGACACTTGGGATCAGCCCCACAGCAAAGAATGACCCTGCCTCAAATGCTAGTAGGGCAGAGCTTGAGAAACTGTATGCTAGGGTTCCAGCAAAATCTTCTCATCCTCACCTGTCTGCCGTGGAGGCCTCAGAGGTCTTGCCACAGCCATGCGGTCCAGCCAGGGCAGGTCTCTGAGTGAAGATCAAGGCGGAGAGAGGTCTGCGTGGACACTGGGGCCAGGCCACCAGCCCCGTGCTGGTCGGCAGGCTCTGTCCGTCTGAGTTTAGGTTCCTTACATGTCAAGTGAGGAGAGCTGACCAGATCTCTTAAGACCCTTTCCAGCTCCCACCTCCTGAGATTCCAGAGCTGACCTTCTATCCTCATAGTAACCTGGGCATGATTCAAGTAATGTAGGAAAAGTGATTGGATGAAATACCATTTTCTTTGCTTTTCTTATTTGTTTTTATTTGCATTTTTTTTCTGAAAGGGAAAAAAATAATACTAAATACACATCTGAAGTGTCCCTTTATTTTAATAAATACGAGCCATGGCAAACATGAGAATGTTTCTTTTATTTCAAGAAGAAATGCCTTTAATATGTTTGACACATTTCTGCTCAGTGACGAAAATTCGATATCTGATCACTTATAGCAAGCAGACAGCCGTGTGTGTGCCTTTTAAGTGTCTCTCCCAGGATACACCCAGGTTGCAGGGATCTCCCCAGACATCTCTGGCTCTGAGAGAAGGCGTCCTGGGAGTGTGCAAGAGCCCGCGATTCCAGGATGTCTGGGCATTCCCCAGCTGATGCAGCAGACGTTAAGTCATCCTGAATAGCTGTCTCAATTCCCACCCCTCGCCGCACGCACGCACGCACATGCACTATCCTGAGAGCACTTGATGTTCTGTCTCAGTGAATGGGTAATGTATGTGCACAAGGTAGCAGAAGCTGTTTCTCCACTTGGATTGGAGCAGTCTTCCTCCATCTCCTGGACGTCTTCCCTTTCCATTTGCTGAGGACTGTCCTAGATATCACAGACGGGGAGCTTGAACAACAGACAGACATTGTCTTCCCACAGTTCTGAGGCTGGAAGTCTGAGGTCCAGGTGTTGGCAGGGTTGCTTTCTTCTGAGGCCTCTTTCCCTGGCTTGTAGATGGCCATCTTCTCCCTGTGTGTTCACAGTCTTCCCTCTGGGAGTGTCTGTGTCTAAATTTCCTGTACTTAGAAGGACACTGTAGATTAGAACCCACCCTAACAGTGCCTCAGTGTAGCTTAATTACCCCTGTAAAGACCTCTCTCCAAAGACAGTCACATTCTGAGGTGCTTGGGGTTAGGACATCAGTATATGAATTTGTGGGGGTGGGGCACCCACTTCAGCCCAGTACAGCTATGAAGATGTGTGGAGTTCTGGTCCTCTCTGGGACAGACTTTACAGATGTGATAACCTCTGCTTTCTTTTCCTCCTCCTTTTCATATTTGAATTATGGAAAAATTCAGACCTATAGAGAGTTGCAAGAATAGTACAGTGAACCCCTGTGTGTCCTACTACCAGATAGTAACTCTGCTGCCTAGCATTAACAATTGTTAATGTGTTATATTTGCTTCATCTTTTTGTGTAGACTATATGAACCAACAGTGTGATAGGCATTGTGATGCTTCACCCTTTAAAACATCGGCACGAATCTCTTAGGAGTAAAGACATTCTCTTATATAATCACAACACTATTATCACACCAAGAACATGTGAAATAATGTTTCACAGCATCAGATATGTAGCCCATAGTCAGATTTCTCCACTTGTCCCTCAAAGTTGTTAATAACATTTTTTTTTAAACCAAGATCTAGTGAAGGTAAAGGTATTGCAACTGGGTTTTTATATCTCTTCAGTCTTTTCAGCCTGGAATGATTCCCCACCCCACTTCACCCCTCCCCCCCACCCTGAAAAAAATTAAGGCCCGTTGTTTTAGGGGATGCCTCACCTCCTGATTGTGGCTTATTATTTCCTAGTGGCGTTGTTCAACTTGTCTGTGTGTCTTCTGGAAGTCAAATCCAAATGCTTGTTGTAGTCAAGCTTGTTTAAACAGTTGCCAGGTAATGCCGAGTGCTTCTTAAACCATCAGCTCTCACCAGGTGGTCCCACTGCCAGTGATGCTAAGTTTGAACACTGGCCTAGGCTGACGATGCCATAGATCTCTCCACTGGATGGTATGTATTTCCCTTTGCAATCAGCCCACGGTCTACGGGGAGATCACTTGGCATGATGTGCCTATCGATTGATGACCCTTGCCCGAATTATTTCACTGGGGGTTTGCAAAGTGGGAATTTTTCTAACTTCATCCTTAGTTGGCATTACAGTTCCAACTGTAATGACCACACTGTGGAGAGAAGGATGGCTGTAGTAATCCTCTTGAATGGTGGCACGTAAATCTCTCTCTGTGACTGTCACTATGGACTCATAGGTTTTTATTTAGTTGGTGTTTTGTAATCAATTACAATCATTGTTTTGATTTTCAAAACAACATATCCCACATTTGGCCAGCGAGGCCCTTTTTAAGCTGCCTTTTATGTCCTTGGAACCTGCCCCTTTTAGTCTTTCAGTATTTTCTTGCTCTCTTGCCTAGAAATGTCCTAGGCTCATCTTAGACTTTCCATTTCCAGATGGGCTCATCCATTTCTCCAGAAAGCTCTGATTCTTGCTAGTGGAGAGTAGTGTGTATAAACCGAACCTGGACTCTTAGGTGTGCTCATTGTGGCCGGGGTGTTATTTTCAGAGTTTTCAGTGGACAGAGCTAAAGAAAAATAGAATCATGAACTTACTGCTATTTCTGAATCATATTTAACGTCACTGGGTATTTTTTCCCCTTAAAATCTTTAATTTTTATATTCACAGCTCTTTGCTTGGCCTCCTATTTCCGTTAATGCTATTAACACATTCACATTTTGCTTTATTCTGCCATATATAAAGTAGTTTCAAAATTCTGTCGTCTGTTACTATTAATAATATTCTGATTAAAACATAGTATTATTTTTTATAGTTCATTGTGTCCGTAGGATGTACATCCCACTAGAAGGTACAGTCAATATTAAGTTCAAAAGCCACGTGAAAGAATTCTTTTCCTTGTGAGGTTATGTTGCCAACTGGATCATCTAGTTAGGTTATTTCGTTTGCTTTAACATTTTATTTTAAATTTATGGCTTGCTCTCTTTTTTTTTTTTAGTCAACTTTATTGATGCATAATTTAATACATTTATAATAAATGTACCAAAGAAGGTGTTTTCATTAATATGTATAGACCTATGTAACTAACAGCCATAGTGGGGATCAGAACATTTTTGTCACCACAAAAATGTTTCCTTTACTTCTTTGAGTCAGTCTCCTCTCCCTTCAAGCAACTGATAAATTTTCTCAGTAGATTAGTTTTACTTTTTCTAGAATTTCTACTACTGAAATCATAGAAAATAGTATACTTTTATTTCTAGCTTCTTTTACTCAGCGTCATGTTTTTGAGAATCTTAAATATTGTGTGCATTAATGATTCACTTCCTTTTACTGCTGAGTCGTATTCCATTTTATGGAGATGTGATTTCTTTATCCTGTCACCAGCTGATGGATTTTGGGTGGTTTGCAGTTTTTAGGTGTTATGAACAAAACTGCTTTTAAATATTCCCGTACAAGTCTTCTTCGTGTGGATATAGAAATTCATTTCTCTTGGGTAAATATCTAGGAGTGGGATTGCTGGATATCGTGATTAAGTGTGTGTTTCATCATATGATAAAATGCCGAACTGTTTTCCAAAGCAGTTGTGCTAATAGTTTGCATTCTTCCCAACAATTTGTGAGTGTTGTGGTAGCTTCGCGTCCTGACCAGCACTTACTATTGTCACTGTTTTTAATTTTAGCCATTCCAGTGGTCGTGTTGCCACAGACAATGATTTTAATTTGTAGTATTCTTTTTTTTATTGCATTTTTGAAGAGTAAATTATTTCTTAGTTCTAAAGTCAGAATTCTTTGAAAGAGGATATTTAGCGAGGCCTCGAACTTATTTTTGCCATTCCTTCTACTGAAGTGTGATTTAAACGATTGGACAATCTGCTGAGCGCCTGTGTCTGTGTAAACTGGGTCATGGACAAAACGGTAACAGTTCCTCCCTTCACAGAGTTAACATATTTACAAATAAATGTAAAATCATGACTTTGCAGTGGGCTGTGGAGGAAAGATAAAGGAGAGGACTAAGGCCATGACAGTATCTGGATTTCATCACAGTTTCCCAAGAAAAAGAAATAGTTTACGTGCTCCCTCCCTTAATCCTTATTGCGAAATTTCTAAAATGCTGTTACTCTGAGACCTGTATTAACAGGTTCAACCCTTGGAAAGTCACCAACATGCCACTGTTGGAACCCCGGTCTATGCAAAAGCTGTGATAAGCCTTCACATGATCATTTGGCTTTAGATGAAGACATGCAGACTTGTTTCTCAGAACCCGGCTTGAAACACACTTTGCATCTTTGAAAAAATAATTTGGCAATACACATTATACATTTAATTTGTTAAATACCCCTTTTTATTTTGCTTTTAACATAGATACTGATACTAGATTTTAATCATTCCTCAGTGATTAAAAAAATGCCAATGCAAGTTATATAATCTGTGTTTTGTGGTGTTTTTTAAATCACATCTTATAGGTTTGTTGAAGATTCCCCACCTCCCTCCACCCATGAGACTGTTACAGTGTTTAGATTTGAAACTGTTTTAATTTCCTGAAGGTGGTCACCCTTACCTAGTACAAAACACCAGTGGTCTTGAGGATGAGGTTGACGGTTAAGTCTTAAATTCTTAGAAATTTTGGTTCAGTGTTGTTATTGTTACAATAATCAAATTCACACCATGTTGTTATTATCCACCCTATGAAGCGTTGAAGATAAGATGCAGTTTCCATCAGCTCTTCTAAAACTGAAAACTTCACTGATGCTGTTGTCCTCCTTGCAGTTTCTATGCACCGTTAACGCGATTCCGAAACGTAACAGTAATCATTGATGTCGCACTTACAAAGAAGTCTACTGAGGCTAGAGTTAGTAACAACGAACTTCTCGAATACTGTATTCATGTTTGAAGTCTTACTTCTCTTTTTAAGAAGACAAATTCTGCTCTTTCCTGATATGCAATCTAGTAAGTTATTTTGGAAGCATTGGCACCCCCACCCCATCCCCCACCCGATCTCTATCCTCTGTGACTTGGAGGGATCGTAAAGGAGTTATGCACATATTGTGGCATGCACATTCCAAGGGTGAAGAAATTCTAGGGTGATCAGTTTGGTTTTTATTTCGCTGGTCACTATCTCAGCAAGAGACAGACGGCACACTCAAACGGAAGTAACCAAGGAGCATTTAACGAAGGGCTCGTTCCCAGCGAGTGGGCAAGGGGACAAGAAACCCAGGAGGGCATGCCACCCTCCGGTGCAGGAGAAGGTAGCTGAGACTATGAGCCTTTGGGAGCAGGTTGTAGTAACTCCCTGGAGGGAGCCAGGGGAAGAAGTACCCGGCCCCACTCTCCCTCCACCTCTCCCACCCTCACTTCTCTCACTGGTGCCTGCCTTTGGTGGAGCCAGACCGGAAGTCAGTGGGCAAGGGAGCTTGATGATGCATCTGGGAGTGGCCATCCCCTGGGCTGGAGGCAGAGCCAGGGAGGGTAGAGAGTGACTGCGTGGGGCAGGCGGAGTGTGTCAGGCACACTGAGGGGATATATAGACTGGGGAAGACCAACAACAGTGGAAGTGGCCGCGCCCCCTGCCCAAATAGCTAGTGCATGTGTGTGCGTAGCCTGGACAAATGCTAGTAGGACTGGAGCTCCTGGTGGACAGATGCATCACTGTAGTGGGTTTTTTCTTTTAAATATCTAAGCTTGCTTGCTTCCTTCCTTCCTTCCTTCCTTCCTTCCTTCCTTCCTTCTTTCCTTCCTTCCTTTCTTCCTTCTTAAGGTGAGGCAACCCTTGGTTGACCTCACAGATTGCAAGGACCTTGTAGCTTAGAATTCCTTATTTTCTTTTTATTTTTTACACCTACAGCACTTGGTCTTCCTAGGTGGTCTCCCATCCAAGTACTAACCAGGCCCGACCCTGCTTAGCTTCCGAGATTGGGATCGGGCTTGTTCAGGGTAGTGTGAATGTGGGCAAGGATTTTTCTTTAATTAAAAATACCTAAACAGAGCCCCAAACTCTTTTCAGCTAGGTTCTGATAGTCGTCATTTTTAAGCATTTGACGATTCTATTCTCATCATTGGAAGATGGTATAAAATCAGGGGAGCTCTGTCCCCAAGAGCCTTCCTCGCAGGGCCACCTTGGGGAATGCAGGAGACGGCGCTGGCCTTTCTGAGCAGCTCGCATCTGCACGGGGCCCGTGTGAAGTGTCTGTTGGAGCTGGGTGCTTCCAGGGGCTACCACGTGGATTCACCATGGCTAAGATGGTCTGAGTGAGCTTGCCGTCCAGGAGTGCCCCGCAGGCTCTGAGTTGTCTCAGGGGGCACCACATGGGGGAAGAAAGTGCTGCTGAAGGAGATGTGTTGTCTTCTTGTCGTTTTGAGGAACAGCAAGTAGCACAGTTGAAACACCCAAAGTACATTTCTTTCTATTGTTTTAAAAGGTGGATAACTGTGTCTCATATACACGCTTGTAAGTCCTTATCATGTACTTGGGTAAAAAAACATTTCCAGTCGGCTAGACTTTCTTACAGAAGCAACGCTTCTGATGGAGGAAAGGTGGAGGCATCTTGAGAGGGAGGTTTGAATCCTGACGCTGCTTCTGGCTGATTATGACCAGGGCCAGCCCTCTTTTAAAGCATTTGATGATTATATTCTCATCACTGGAAGATGGTACATCTTTTTTGGAGCCCACTTTCTTGGCTCATCAAGTTGTTTAGGGCCACCTGAGATATTTGATTGCCCTTTGAAATCTGCTATACAAATAGGAAGGTGATATTTTATCTGCAGGTGGTTATGTGCCAGCAACACAAATATGATGTGATAACAGTAATTGTCATTTTTAACTTTATTTTTCATCTAGGCAAATGATTAAAGAAAGTGTGAGAGAGAGAGAGAGTGTGTGTGTGTGTGTGTGTGTGTGTGTGTGTGTGTGTATCAGAAAGCGTTTGTGTGCATGCTCCCACGTAAGGATGTACCTTGCTTACAGTAGACGATCCCCAAGTCTTTCATGGTTTGACTTGGAAAAACGTGGCTGTTTTGCAGCTGGCCGACTGCCTGATGGTGTTTGTCTCAGACTCTCATCTTGACGCTGACGGTTACAGGTTCCTGAGTCAAACTGCTTTTCACCTTAGGCAAGTTACTCAACCTGTCTGAACAACAAGGTCCTTATCTGTAGGGTCAGAATACTTACCTGCCTTCTAGATTTATTGGTAGAATTAAATGAAATAATGCAGGTAAACTGCCCTGGGGTAGCTCTTGGCACATGGTCAGCTCTCAATTACTGCTAATGGTTATTGTGTCACTACCAAAGGTTTGGTGTGTACCTTGAGTTCCAGGTTGGACCGACATTTAGGCCAGGTGACTCAGCAATACACTGCGTTAATTTCTTGTGTATAGAATTTCCATGGATAATTAAGGGCTGGCTGTGTGTGGAGACCTTAGGTAATCGGGGTGGCCGGGTCTGAGAGTGTGGTTGGTAGGAATCTAGGTGCATTCCCAGACAACATGCCCAGCTTTCCTGTCCCTCCCCTCCTGTGGAGGGATGGGGATCGGAATCCTGGCTGCGAGTCCTTACTGAGCCCCAGCTCGGGACCGATGGCGTGGTGGCCACAGAGTACTCTCACACTGTTAGACAGACGCGTGGGTGACGTGTCTGTTGAGCGGGAGAGGTTCACAGCCAGGTAAACTGATCCCCTTGGCAGACCCCCGCTGACGGTCCTCTGGTTTGCTCTCCTGTCGCCTTGTGTAATTGTCAGTTTTTAATCAGCCCGATGGATGAGTTTCTGGTTGACTCCTTGGAGGACTGCTCTTTGTGTTCTGTGCCTCAGGATGTAGTGAGTTCTCAGGTGAGCGGAGGAGTGTCCATAAAGA
The DNA here is from genome assembly GCA_004027375.1 of Macroglossus sobrinus. NCBI lineage: Eukaryota > Metazoa > Chordata > Mammalia > Chiroptera > Pteropodidae > Macroglossus > Macroglossus sobrinus. The sequence continues at coordinate 478,251 of PVKZ01000654.1, read as the reverse complement.
GATGCGTTGCCCCAGGTGTCCCTGTGCACATGTAACAGTCTTCTGGGACACTGTGCTCGAGGCCCAGGTGAAGCCCCATAGTGACCCGTAGCTCCCTTGTGACACTGGGCTTTCCCGGTGACACACACCACGTTATATCACCCAAGCTCAGCCATCTGGGAGACAGACGTGCAGATGCTGAGGCTGGCAGCGCCACCTCTTGCAGGACCTCACAGGAACACAATTCGGGAGGAAGATTTGATGAGACTGAGGACCAGTTCTTCTGGTGATTTTCTTTTTAAATACTCGGCAGTGGGCCACAGGGAGACTCTGTGCGGCTGAGAAGGGAGGGTTTAGACTCTGTGGGGCCATGGCTCCCGACAGCTGCTGGGTCAGGTGGCTCAGGCTTCCCTGAGGTGGTCATGTGATCTCATGCGGTTCTTAGGGTTCACGTCAGCTCGTCTTTTGGGGTAGACTCTGTTCACTTAAATTTTTCCTCAGTCCTCTTAGCATTAATCACAGGACTAGTTCCCTCTCTGGCTTCATCTCCCTTTCCCCTGCTCCCTTTTACCTTCTCTTTGTTTGCCCAGAGCTTGAGAAGGCCTCTGGGGGGGGTCTGGATTAGCCACCTCTTACTACAGTTTTTCTTGACACACTGTCCCTCGGCTGTGCTCTCTGCGCCCGTGGGCTCTGTCCTTCCCTTCTCTTGACTAGTGTCGACCAGAATTTCAAAGGCATCCATAACACAATATCATTTCGTCATTGTCACTTCTCCCACTCTAGTCCTGTCAGGGATGGTTTCAGATTTATCTTTGTAGCAGATGCCACAGCCTCAGGGGTCCAGGCTGTTGCCTCAAACACCGTTTGTTGAAAGGGTCTCCTTTGCTCTTGGAACACGTGCGCTAGAGTTTAAAAGCACTGTCAAGGCAGTTTCTCCTTCAGACAGGGCCGAGTTGGTTATAGCAAGATGATGTGGCGAAAAAGCAGGATTTCAAATGAGGACCTTCCAGCAAAGGCCTCGTGTGGGTGAGTTAGGTGACTGGTTGGTCCTATGGCCAGTGGCCACTTCTTACATAATGAAACACAGCAACCCAGTAGGCATGGTTCACTGAGAGGGAGGGTCTTTATGACTATTTTTTTTTTTAAATAAAAGCCTATAACTCTGGGCCAGTACACACACACACACACACACACACACACACACACACCCACACACCCCCCCCACCCCCCCCCACCCCCCCGTAACTAACTTTTAACCTGGCCAGGTACATTCAACAACTCTTAGTTACGGAAATAAGGTGATCAAATTACATGTGCCAATTAGATAAGATCCTAGTGGAACATTTAAAAATAGATGAGTAACTACGACAACCAGAAGATAAAGTGGCACTACGTGGGCCAGTTGTAATCCAACCAAGGGTGTCTCTCTTTGTCAGACCCATATGTCAGACCCAATCACGCCATACAACGTGATTGCATCATCATTCGCGGCATTTGAATCCCTTAAAAGAAAGTGGAGGTCCAGGACGGGGGACGGGAGCTCAGAGCTGGCGTCGTCTCTCCCTTCTCCCCTTCATGTAGCATGTTTGTAAAAGTCCTGTCCTGGGTCGTGAACTTTTTAAGTAACTGAGTTTTTGTTTCTGACAACATAGTAAGTCGTGAATTTTAACCTACCTCCTCTCATATCTGCTCACTTTAAGTCAGTCTGCCTTTGGAACTAAAAAAAGAAAGCATGACAAAGGCAACTTAATATAGGTCTTTGATTCTTCCATGTGTCCTCTTTGTAATCCGTCACACAGTTTGAACTTTCACATTGTCAGGTGATACTAACAACTGTTTTTTAAAAAGGGATTCTATCCACGTTTTGGACACCTTTATTACAGCATTGTACATTCCTCTTTTGTAGGAGGTTACAAATAAAACCTTTTAGATTTGCGTGTCTATGTTTCTGTAATAAAGCTATCAGTATTTAAATGGTCATAAAGAATGTGTGTTGGGGGCTTGATGCCATACGATACCTTGAATTCTTGAATTCGTTTTGAGCAGCGGTTCAACTCTTTCAAGTCGTGGCGCATGGCTCACATTAGGAGGATATAAAACATTCAGCTTTTTATGCTTTCCAGGTGCTTAAAATTTTCTTAAACGTCTCTGTGTCTGTACTCTTTCTCAGCCTGCATGGGGAATACTGTAAGGTTTCAGATGGGGGGGATAGTTAATCGTTACTTGGTGAAGGCCCCCCAAAAAAACAGATGGGTGAAACTAATTTGGGAGAATCCCACGATTGACGTGGGTAAGAGCGGTGCTCTCATCGATGCCATTCTTCGGCTTCCTGACTTGGAGTAGAAGGGAATGTGTGTGCCCCATATTCCTTTCTTTAGTACAACCTAGAACGTAACCAGCATAGAGCTTGGTGATACTCATGAGTAAGCATATTCTGGGTGTTTTGGCGATCATTGTAACATCAGTTGTTCTCAGTGCTCTAGCTGCTAACTACCCTTGGCAGTTGGGAAACAATAGTCTAGAAAGCACAAAAAACTCAACCCAAACACACACTTAGCTAGCTCTGCCAGTGCCAGCCTTCGTGAGTTGACACGCTTCAGATTTGCCCCCCTCCTCCCACTCCCCCATGGAAATGACACCTGTGGGAGGCGGAGGGCAAGATGCAGAAACGGGGCTGCATCCGATAGCGAGTGATGAGAGATTCCTGCACAGGCAAAGCTCTGGTACCCTACAAATTGGTCTCCCTTTGCATCCCAACCCCACCCAACGTCACCAGCAGGTTCCTCCTACAGATAATTTGGTTTAGGCAATCTTGGGGCTATTTTGGTTTTATTTAGGGGTTCATGCAAGGAAATTATTGATTCTTTCTGCGTTGAATAAGACACAGTTCATGCATGCATGCACACAGACCCACACCCACACATACAACCTGTCTGGTCACCATGTGCCTGAGACAGTTCCTGCCCCCCTGTGTTTCCTTGCTGCCACGTCCACGGATGCTCAGTGAGTGGAGATAGCCGAGGTGCACTTCTGTAAAATCTTCAGGTACCTGACTATTGTACAGGTGGCATGCTAATCATGCACGATTTCCATCTTTATAGCCTTTAGAACACATCTGTGGAATGATAGCGAGACAGTTGCAAAAGTGGAGGCGATTTCCATATCTGGTGTTTGGAGGACCTGTTGTTAGTTGGAAATCTTCAGTGGCTGTGATCATCAGGGGCTCTGTGTCCAGCTTCAGATGCCAGCAAGCCGGCTGGGGGCCAGCCCTCGCCGCCTGCAGGGCCCCTGCCCAGAACTGGTGTCAGACTGAGGCACACGGCGCCAGGGTCTTCAGAGACAAAGTCCTCTCTGGACCAGGGGTGTAATTTCTCTTTTCTATCCCTCCTTTTGTTTTTTGGGGGGAAAACCCCAAACCTCCAAAACTATAGAGAGCAAAATGGGACGTTTGGAGAACTAAAGATAGGGAGATCCAAGTGCCCAAAGTGACTTCTTATTAAATCCTTTTTTTTTGGAGTATTTGTTTTATATGAAATGAACATTGCTATATCTAGAAAAGAATTCTTCGTAATCAGTTTTGTTTTTTTGTTCTTTCCTCTCTGTTATGTACTTGGCTCGTTCCTCAGGTCATTCTCTTAATATTTTTAAAAGTTCAAAATCTCCTCTCATGTCTTTAGACTATAAAATTGCAGAATTTTAGGACATAAATGGCCTTTGAGAACCACTTACCCACTAAGTATTCCATTGTGGTATGACATCACGGTCACTCGTTAGAATGACTTTTTATTGTTCTGTTTGTTTTTCGTTTGTTTGCCCTGGTATCACCCCACCTCTCTCGTGACTCCGTTTGACAGAGAGGAGAATCACGTTAATTGCCTGACTTTGAGGTGCTGGGCACGGTGTTAGGTGCATTCTCGATGTCACGATGTAACGCGCTGTGGAGAAGATGGTGCACAGGGGAAGAAACCGCCAGTGTGAGGGGCCATGCGGTTTATTCCTGGTGGCGATGGCGGTGCAGGGTGGCGGTGCAGATGAGACACGTACGGGTCTGTCTGTTGCTTGGAAGCACTTGTAGTGGGCGGGGGGCGTGTTCTAGAGTGTTCCCTGGGGAGAACCTGGCATTGCTCTGGCCACATTTGCCTCTCACCGAAGGCCCAGGGAGCAGGAACTTAAGGGTTCGCAACTCTGGAGGTGGGAGAAAGGAGAAGGGGGTGCGGTGGGAACAGCCTCGAGGAGGCAGTGTGTTCCAGGTGGGGTCTGGAGGGCCGCCTCAAGCAGGGGATGGGGGCATCGTATATGGGTCCACAGGAGGAGGTGGCCCATGTTTGTGAGTGTGTGCTAGTACTTGGTGGCCCGTGTTTGCACGTGTGCGTGTGTGCTTGCACTCGCGTGTGAAGTTTTAATACCTTCCACAGCACTCATTTCTTTCCCCTTCTGTTGTCCTGTAGCCTTTTGGCCTGCTTACATAGTCACTTATAGTTGTTTATTTTTGCCTGGAGGTTCTGCATCCTAAAAAATGGAGGCCTGTCCAGCATCTCATACTCTGTTGTCTCTCTGTTAAGTGTTGTTAAATGACCTGCTTCGGTGTGTCTGGGGGCCGGTGGAAATGGGAGAACCTGGGCCCTGGACCACCCCTCCCCCCACCCATCTGACCCCTCCCCCAGCCCCCACGCTTCCTTCCTGACCCTTTCTCCTTTACCCAGCTTAGACCCTAGGAGCCTGAGCTGGAGCCAGTGTGCCAGAAAGGAGGAGCCAGCAACAGGGAGAGGCTTGGGTGGGAGAGGGGCAGAAATGTAGGGTGCTGCAGCAAGGCGCCCCCTGGGAGCTCAGTAGGCATCTATAGTGAAACAAATCTAGCTGCTCCCAGAAGACTAAGCATGCCTTCCAGATCCTGGGAAAACCCATGTGTCCTCTAGAAAGGCAAATTTGGGACCACCTGTCTATAAATAAAGCTACAAGTATCTTTTGGTGCCGAATAAGGGGATCTTATCAGATCCCATTTCCAGTGTGAACTCACAGATCCCCAAGAGAGCAGAACAGTGGCCTCTCCAAGGCCTGGCTGTCCCTGCTAGGGGGACCCTCCTTCAAGGCTGGCTCCTTTGTCCATCCCAACTTGTCCACCCCATCCTTTTCTCTCCCTGGGCTCCTCTTTGCCCTGTGGCCTCTTCACTCAAGGAAGGGAGGTGGCAGGCTGTAAGCCCTTAAAGCCAGAAACCACAGGGTCCTGGGAACCCAGGGGACCCTGATGCCGGAAGGGACTCCAAGCAAGCTCTTCCTCAGAGTCCCTTATCCCTCCCATCATCCCTCAAGTGACCAGGTCTTACTTTGTTCTGTTGTTATCCTTCCATTTCCTCCTCCATCAGTGCATCTGATACAAAATGCTTCCTTTGGACCATGGAAAGTGCCTGCCAGGCCGTGGGAACCAAATAGCCATGTGTGGTTCTCTCCCTCTCTCTTTCTCTCTCTAATGAAATTTACATCATTTTGCAGTTTGACAAATACCAGTTCCATCAGGTCACGGCCTGGATTTTTTGGAGCTTGGTGTCAAGGAAAGCTGGCTATTTAATATTTTTATTATCAAATTAAGGACAGCAGTATTTGTTGAACTTTTACCATGTGCCAAGCAGTATTATCTCATTTAACCCTTGCAGCAGTCACGTGAAGCAGGTGTTCCTATATCCCTCCCATTTTATAAGTGAGGAAACTGGAGCTCAGAGCAGTTAAGTGTCTTGCCCAAGGTCACACAGCCAGGAAATGGAAACAAGGCTTGGTCCTAAGACTCTCTGTGTCCAGCGTCTGTGCCAACCAAGGACGGCCACCCTTTGAAAACTCAATAATGTGCTTCTTGTTAACTTTACAGGTGCATCATACTAGCCCCAAACAGACAAATGGCAGTGTTGGGAAGCTAGCGAGGAGGTGGAGAAATATGGGTTTACGCATATAATTAATCTATGGTAACAGTCTCAAAGCAAAGCTTTTTATGAGCCTATGGGGTGACTTAGCCTGATCTCTGAATTCACGGATGAGGAAGAGTGAGCTGCACATGCGCCGTGGTTTCCGAAGGCAGTGATGTTAGGTACGGCTCGACAAATAACACAGTCTTATTACTGATGGGCTTACTTATTACAGTCACCTCCTTCCTCCCTCCAGCCCTTCATGTGCCCCCCTTTTCTGCCCTGGCACACTTGACTTGGCTCATTAGCACCCCTTCCTAACCTCACAGGATGCAGCCCACCTTTCCTAGCCCCCAAAGACCCCTTACCTAAAACTAGACTAAAACTACAGAAGCAATGGGTCTGAACCCTGGGTTCACGTGCAGGAGCTGTAGGGCAGAGGCGGGGAACAGTGGATGGACCGTGATTTTGTAAGCACAGTTTTGTGGAAGTGCAGCCACATCTGTGCACTTACATCTGCGGTTGCTTTTGTGCTGCAACAGAGACCGTGTGGTCCACAGTCTAAAATACTGACTCCGACCCTTGAAGAAAAAGTTTACCAAGCCCCGCCGTAGACCGGCCCATTGATGTCAAACGTCTAAAGCCAGACCACCTCTGATCTGCCTTTTCCCATTCATGAGCTTTTGCTGTAAAGGTCTGGGTCACTGGCGGAAGGGGGTGCTGTGTGCCCAGCAGGTGTCCAGGTTCCTTGATCAGTAGTTCCTGATACATAAACGTCTCAAAGGTCCAGTGTTCCAGTGAGCACTGGAGTGTCCCCTTCTCACAGTCTTTGACCAGATTTGTCGCACAAACCAAACCATTATTTTTTGTTTACCTGCCACTTCTAATCCATCGCCAGGTCCAGTTGGTTTTCCCAAGTGCATCCTGAAGCTGCCCCTCCTTTCTCCACTGCTGCCACCTGGCCACCTCAGGCCTGGACTACAATGTCAGCTCAAAACTGGGCATTGCACCTAGGTCCTCATGCTGCTTGCAATCCATCTATTCCTCACCCAGTGGCAAGTTTCTTCTAACTCATTACTCTGCTTTCTTCACGGAAGGCATTACAGTCTGTCATGGTCTTGCATATTTTTTTCTTTACTTATTTACTATCTTCTCCCCCATCTAGAATCCAAGCTTTAAGAGAGCAGTCCCCTTTTGTACTGTTTCGCGTTCACTAATGTACCCCTCGTGGTACCTGGCATGTCCTGGGTACCACATGGATGAGGGGATGGATGAGGATGGATGGTGTTGGAAACATCAGAAATGGCATATCAGAAACATCAAGAGGGGTTGTTTCAAATTCTCCAAGAACACATTTTCAGCTCCTACTGCATTGTGATGTGGGTCCTGCCTCATACCCCCCTCCCCCAAGTACAGCCCTTCCCACGCACTGGATGTGTCCCCCATTACTGCTGGAAGTGGGCCTTATCCCTCAGAAGTGATCAGAAGGAAAAAAGAAATGTCAACCGTTGGCCCAGACCGGTGTTTACGACACTTTCCGGACCCAGACTTTTCGTAAGAAGAGTTGTGTTACCTTTGTGATCCAGTATACACCTGTAGACCTGTATACACATACACACATTTCACAAAATACCACTTGGTACAGGCATTTCCTAGTCTGTTCTCTGTGGTTCTATTCTGTTCCATTACGATAATGCTGGTTGTGACCCAGTACACTGATTTCATGACCCATGCGTGTATCATAGCCCGCAGTTTGTAAACACTGTTTAACATATGATGCTTATCCTTCAGCACTCACAACTTAGTGAAGAGACCCAAAAACGCAGACGATGTCAGATGCAGTCAGGAGCTGGGAGAGATTCAGGAGCTGCCAGAGACGGCCCAGGGGTCTAGACAGCTCAGGGAAAAAAAAGTTATCTGTAGAAGTTAGAGTTAAGATTTAATTTAGTTGTATTCTTATCTCACTCACTCTCTTTTTTTTTAACCTTTCTCACTAATCAGTTTTTTCCTACAATATAGGCTCTTGTCTTTTTTTTTTTTCTTTTATGTACTGATTTTTTTTTCTTATTGCTAACAGGGAGTTAGTTGTCTGTTATTCCTGAGGTGCTTTTTAATTAACAGCAGTGAAAAAAAGCTTGGCTGCCTCCATGTCTTTTTACTCATTTTCTCCCTTTACTCTTCACATTAGTTTTCTCAAATATGTATTTTTAAGATGAGAATGTATAAATGAATGAAAATCTTTCTTTCCTTTTTATTTTGAATTTCTTAATATTTAATGATACATGGCTCTCACAGTTATTATAGTAAAAAAAAATTCATATTCTTTAAAGAAGATGCAGATATTTTTAAAAGTTCCGTCAGACATAACTAAAATCAGATTAGACCCTTCTTTCCTGTGTTAGGAGCATTACATGTAATTTTTCCTGGCCTAGGAAAGTCAATTATCTTCTTCTCTGTGTATTTCCATTTTAAAAGTTTTCAAGTCATTTTTTTTTCACTATTGTGAATTGTTACAGGAAACCAAGCAGAATGCTTGTAAATAAGATGCAGTACCGGCTTCTTTCATGTTCTGACCACACTCTGCCTAGCCTAGCATTCTCCACTGTCAGATTATTGGAAGGATTAAAGAGATTGACAGTGTTTTCATGGGTGTGTCTTGAAGATTTTTGTATTTTCGTTGATTCACTTTTGCTCTTTGGAAATTGTTAAGTACAAAATACTGAAATCTGTGTCTGGTCTGTAAAAACCCATTGGCCATTCCAGACGTCTCTCACTGGAAAATGCAGGATTTATCAAGGTCAGAACCATTATGACCCAAAGCTTGGGCGGATGTCTGCAGTGAATGAGTCTTGTGAATATGTGCTGACCGAGTTTGCAGTTAAACCTTAGCTTGATGATCACTGTGCAGAAGAAAACTGGGCAAAAGGAAACCTCTAGCAGCTAGGTTGTGAGTCAGATTTGGCTTCCTGAGCAAAGGAGAATTTACAGGAAAGAGGACACAGAATAAGGGGTACACAGAAGCAGATTTAGGGGGTGATGGAAATAAAGAGGAGTCTAAGAACATAGAAAAGCTTCTTAAAGTCTAAGCCAGGACCAGCAGCCCACGAGTAGAGTTCACTTCTCTCCTGGCTCACCACGGCAGCTTGTTGAAGGCCCCTCCCGGTGGGACTGTTGGAATTCCATGCCTGTGTTATGATGGACGGCTTTGGGGAAATCAGGTTTGATTTAATAAAAGGCATTTTTCCAGCCAGCTTTGCTCCCTTTCTAATGTCAGAAAGGAGATGTTCATGACACCGCCTGTCGTTTATTGAGTACCTGTGCATGCTGTCACTGTGCCATCCTCCCTGGGCCTGGCACCGATCTCTGAGGGGTCTTTATTTTGCCAGTGATTTTCCCAGGCTGCACGGGAAATGTCTTGCTCCAGAACTTTTTTTGTTCTTACTGTAACTCCACCTGCCTCTTGCACCTACATCACTTACCTTGTGAAATGCCCCTTTCAATCCTGTGGTTTTCCACTTAGTTTGTAAATAGTACTGTAATGTAATAAATAAGCTACTTAGGTCAGGGTTGGGAGAAACCACAGTCTTGGCCTATTGTTTCTCTATGAGGATCAATTGTCTTTTTTTTTTTTTTTTTTTTTGCTTTGTCATATTTTTTACTCCCTGTAAGATTAACCAACCCTACCCCAAAAGCCACCTTGATGAAAACAAAAATCTTTAGGTTCCCAGGACTTCGATAATCTCTTTGCAGAAATGTTTGGGCTGTATGGGGCCCTAGCCCTCCAGGTAGCTTGGTTTGGGCCCTGTGTTTAAGTGGATCAGAGAGGCAGGTCCCACTGGGCTCCACAGGGAGCTCTGATGTGGTCAGACCAGGAACCCCATTGCTGAGGAGTTATGGGCTTCTGTGGGCATTTGTGCTTTGTTTTACAGCAGTGATCCTTAACTTTTTCTGCACCAGAGATGGTGCTCCTATAAGAGTCTAATGCCTGGTGATGTGAGATGGAGCTGAGGGGTTGGTGCCAGTGCTGGGGAGCAGCTGCGGATGCAGATGAAGCTTCATTCACCCGCCCCTCACCTCTTGCTTCTGTCACCTGGTTCCTAAAAGGGCCACAGAGACTGGTACTGGTCTGCGGCCCAGGGGTTGAGGACCCTGTTTTGCATTATGCAGATTTGGCAGTCATGGTCTACCTTTTCCTCCCTTACACCTCTCCACCCCTAGCTTTTGTCTTTCTTCTGAAAAGTGTGCTGAGTGTTTTTTTTCCCAAAGCAAAGAATGCGGAGGGTCCCCCGCAGATCATTTGGTGGCCTGCCTCCTTTACTCAGAAAGTCTCATCAGTTCTCCCAAACTATTCTGGGCTTGAAAATGGATACATGAAAGGAAAGCTATATGTGGATATTGAGTTTTCTGAAGTTGAAATCTTTCACAGCTTTAAACAGTGTGGTGATTAAACTGGGAACTTGGGTGTTTAACTGAGGCAGGTCAGCCCGACTGGGACTTGTGTTTGGGGTCAGGCCTGCGCCTGGGGATGGGTGACTGGGGTGTGGGGGCCCCAGCCCGCTGACCTCGGCTTTGAGCAATTCCCTGTTCTCAGTGCACCGGAAAGAGTTAACTCCAGTTACACAGCTTGCTGGTGTTATCAGTAGTAAAGAATTATACTGTGTTCTGTAAATAAGGTTGTAAGTAAATTATTTGGTGAACTGATATCTGAAATACACAGTTTTAAAAGCTTCTTTAAAGATTTTGGGAATCACTTATTTTTAGTACTCCCCTTCTACGGATTTTCATGGGCATTCCCCCCCCCCATAATAGTTCAGCAATTTTCTTGTTTGCTCTAAATCTTTCTGTAAAACAGTAGTTCTGAAAATAGGAGTCTGTTGGCTGCATGCATGGGTGGGCACGGGTTTATGTAATTTGACTTCTCTCCAAATCAGTAAATATTTACATATGACCTTATCAAACAGCTCGGGCACATTCTGTCACTTGAAAGTGGTCAAAGCAGGACTGACCATCAGCTTTCTGCAGTTCCACTAGGTTTCACAGGAAGGACTTAACTAACTTTTTTTTTTTTTTTTTTAATAAAACGCTGTCCACATACCAAAAAGCTTCCAGCTGCAAGTGGGCTTCAGCAAGTCTCTCTCATTCCATGGAAACAGGTTTATGAAATTTGCATTTTACATTTGACATCTAAAGATTCAACTCATTTCGGCTTGTAGCTGAGTACTCTGAACTGAGGCACCCAAAAAATAAATGCTGGTTTCGTCATAGGTTTACCACTGCTGCCTGAGTTCTTTTGTTTCTCTGGGGAAGGTAATTACAGAATTCTATTCGAAGCTTACGTGTTGTACTTTTGTGAGGAAGTATGAAAAAAGAAGTGGATAACTTTCCCGTTTTTATAAAGTAGTACCAGTGTAATATGGTTTAAAAATGGAACTCTTGGGTTTTTAAAGCAGTGACGGAGTATTTTCTTTCATTGTTTGAAATCTGACACATTAATTAATTTTTAGAAGACAGTACATGTTCTTCAAAGTTGACACTGAAAAATAATAAAGAAATCTAAGTTTTTTGGTCATTAGGATATGAAAATTACAACATTATTGTATTAAGCATCACCTACTAATCACACGTTCCTTTTATCTGTCAGACTTAATACGAACAAAGCTAAAGTGCATTTTATGTTATTTTGTCGTCTGAGTACAATATTTATTACAAGATTTAAGGCTGGCAATCAGTTAAATAAGTGAGAGTCTTTTAACAGTAAGAAACTATGATAAGAGTGGATATCTACTTGATGAAAACTACTTAATGTTTCTGTATTAATAATCACTTTGTTTTTTAATTTTCGTTGCAGAGTATTGGGAAAGGGTCATTGTGGTGCATAGACCCAGAGTATAGACAAAATCTAATTCAGGCTTTGAAAAAGACACCTTATCACCCGTACCCACACGTGTTCAGTACACCTCCCGCCTCTCCTCAGCCATATCAAAGGTAAGCAGTTCGGACTTCCTTTTTTTTTTTTTTTTTTTGTCTACTGAAGTTGCCTTATTTTGACAGACAGACACTGTAACTAATAATATGATTTTAAAAATAGCTAGGTAAGTGAGAAGGAAGTTAAGTATTATTTTAGGTATATTCATTGTTTGGTTTCTTGTAAACTTACTGCGTTCGCTGCTTCGTCGGCATGTGGTTCCAGAAGACATCGTGGAGGGTGAGGTCCTGTCTTCCTGGGCAAACGCGTTGACAAAGAAAAGTTGACAGCTCTAGCATCTCAGCCTGTCACCATTTGTTGGAATAAAAGTGCAGGAATGAGTCTCGTAAGCGAGTCTGTCTTCCTGTCGTCTGACCAGGAGTGACTGCAGGTGTGCCCTGAAAAACTCACCCCGTTGTTGTCACTCCGGTCACCATGTGCACGGTGCTCCTGAGTGATCATTTTGTTGTGGTTACTTGGCGTCTGCCTTTTCCAGGAGAACAGAGAACAGTGGAGGCTTTTATTTCCCCTCCTATGCCCATCATTTTTGAGGCATGGAGGTTGGGAGGTCTTGGATCATGTGTACCATTTTTACAAAGATGTAAGTTGAGGGGAGGATGTGTAGCTTGTCACTTTTTAAAAAGTCTTAATAATATCAGAGCCCCCAAAATACAGTCACATAACACCGAACCAAATTTTAACATTGATTTTATCTTACACAGTACTTGGCTTTGACATATATCCCTCAACTTTACAAAAAAAATTTTTTTAATCTATAGAAATGTTTCTATTGTAACCACCCAGTTAAGAGAAATTCACCTCGGATTACGAGCTTATGTCAACGAGGAATGGTGTGAATTCATGGGTTTCAGTAGTTTTAGAGGCCTCTGCTTTGCAGAGTCTTTCTCTAGTCCTGTGTTCTGCAGAAAGGGGCGCAACGGGATCCCCTGAAACAGCATTAATGAAGTTCGTGTGCATCTCCATTGAGAAGCATTCCATCACAGGCCCCAGACAATCAGTCTTCAGCAAAAGACGGGAAGGAACAGCTGGGCTCTCTGAGAAGACTGCTGTATGTCTGCCTTCGCTAGGCGATTAGCGTGATGGTAGCCATGGCAACCGGAGCGTCTCCATAGCAACGCGTAGCCGAGACAGGTGCAGTTGCGTCACAAGACTGTTTGTTGCCTGGCAAAAGGACAGGCCATTAGTACTGAGATATACGCTGTTGCCTTAGAAACAAATCACCCTACATAGCAACTACAGTTGGCTTGAGAGATTTGGGGGGAAAAAAGAAAGGTTGTAGCAGCTTTTGTCTCAGTTCATAAAAATCAGTGGAAGCATACTTTATTGGAAATGACAACTTGAGGTCATATAGCTGTAGGAGATGAGATGGAGTTTTCCAAAGCAATCCAGCCAGCATCGTAGAAATATCCAGAAGGATAGAGCCATATGCTTGGTTTTCTTCTTGTGGCTGTAGCCATTCCTCAAATGGAAGGGACTGGGACTGGAGTGGAGCACTGCTGACATGTACAGAGTTGGTGGGGGAGGAGAAGCTACTGGTTATTGGAACATTTCCCAGATCCTCTTGTTCCTTTGTCATTGTCCTCCCCCACCCTGCAGACCCCACAGAACACCGTTTACTTTCCTCCCCAGTTTGTCCCTCGGAAGTATTCCATATCCTTTTGCTTCTGGGAAGTTAAGGTAAGTTTATTCACTAGGTCATCTCATTGGTTCATTTTAGACCAGTATTTTGTTGCCACGTGTGACCCCAAGGGAAATGCAGTCGTTATTTAATAATTTGAAGGATTATAGCAGAGCAGGGGACTGCACACTCAGGCGAGAGAGAGTCTTTATGAGCTGTCCTAAGCTTAATGACTACATTTGATTTTTTAAATATAGGCATAAAAATGCAGATGAATCTGACTTTTTGTAATAAAAGTAATTTCCAAATGAATACTTCAGATCCTGCACTATCACCTCCTGCTCCTTTTTCCCCAGTTGATGGAGGGAAAAATATGTTTCGTATTTACCCATGTGGGTGCTCAGATTTCACCTCCATAAAGGTCACCGGATGTGGAGTGAGGTGACATATCAGATTCTAGCCTGTCTCTTCCATATCTGAACTCTGTGAGAACAAGTCACTTTGTCTTTCCTGGGGGCTGTAATCCTTTCACCTGAAGACTGTAAGCACCAAGTACTGGCTGATTGTACAGTATTTGTGCGGTTTATGATGTCATGATGTTCAGCTCCCATTCTAAGCCGTTGGGCCACTTGTCGACTCTACTCGGGGAAGTATGAAGTGGGTCGGAGCGAGAAAGCGAGGCATTAAATGGGAACCAGAAGTGCTGACTCGACGTTATCCGGATGGATCCCCTGCGATGTAGGGAATCACCTGTCAGCGCCTTGCAGGGCTGCTGTGTGGGGCACCTGGGAAGTGCTTGGCTCTCATGGAGCTGGTACTTAGCGCGTTGAAGACAGCGATTATACGCGATGGGTGGTTATTGCTAGTACTTGCAGGTGTGCTTGGCAAGGAGCGCTCAGAGCTGAGCTGCAGGTGGCTGAACACTCTGCAGAGGAAATGGGGCATCTGATGAAAATCCTGTCCTCGTACTTCGTTCACGTCCAGTAAAATGCTAAGTGTTGTGGCTTACAGACTCGTGCCTCTGTTTTCCAGTGTTCTCTTTGGGTGTTTGTTAGAAGTTGCTCTATACCTGCTTCTTTGGATACCACATTTGTTTTCAGTTGAAATGCAGAGCTCAGTGACATTAGCCCTTTATTAGATTGCCATAGCAAAGTAACTGCTGAGTGACTTAAAACGACAGAAATTCATTTTCTCCTGGTTCTGGAGGCTAGAAGTCCAAGATCAAGGTGTCTTCAGGATTGGTTCCTTCTGAGGCTGTCACCTGGCTCTTACCTAGCTTCCGGTGGTTTGCTGGCATTTGGGGGCATTCCTTGTCTTATGGAAGCATCGCCCCAATCTTCACATGGTGGTCACCTGGTGTACCATCTGTGTCTAAATGTCCCCTTTTTATAAAGATAACTGATCATATTGGACTAAATGGCCCACCCTACTCTACTCTAGTACGACCTCATTTTAACTAATACATCTCCAATGACTATTTCAAATAAGGTCACATTCTCAGATATTGGTGGCCAGGTGTTTAACATGAATTGGGAGAAGGGGGCACACTATTTTCTGTTACGGTTCTTTTTTTGTTAAGTAAGGCATTTTTGCTGATAAATATGGAGAAGAAAGTGAGGAAGTATTTAAAATACAAAATGATGGAGCATGTCACAGTGACACCAGAGCTAACCTGGAATTGCTCCCAGTGGCCAAAGCTGGGGCTATTTGAACAACAAAATAAATAACAATAGTAGTGGGTTATAACCCAAAATAAATAAAAAATAAATATCCATGAGTTCACGCTGTTATAAGTAAGTGATTGAATATACAGGTGTAGAGACAAATATCCCATACAGAAGAATTTCAGCACGATTTCTGTAGATACTTCTCCACTCTAGGAGATGGAGCTTAACTCCCCACTCCCTGAGTGGCTGTACTCAGTGACTGACGTCTAAAGACTAGAGTATGGAAAAGAAAGTTTATAGAGGAAGAGCCTGGCAAATACTAACTTCCTCGACCAGGTAATCAAAACTAAGTAACATCTTCCATGTGAAGCTGACAGCACGTCCCTTTGATATGATGTCACGAAATTGATACTTTACCTCTGTCATCTACCCCCTCCCCCCATATCCATAACTCCAGTGTTCTAAAGGAAAAACATCAGACAGTAAGTAGTTTCGTCTTCAAGGGGGAACGTTCTACAGAATACCTGGCCAGCACTTTTCAAAACTGTCAAGGTCATCAAAAACAAGAAAAGTCTGAGAAACCGTTACAGAACAGAGGTGGCTTGGGAGATGTGATGGACTAAGTGGGTAACCTGAGATCCTGGATGTGTTCCTGGAACAGAGAAAGGACGTTAGGGAAAAACTGGTAAAATATGAATAAACTGCACAGTCTAGTTAATAGTAATGCACCAGTGTTGGTTCCTTAGCTCTGACAAACGTACTATAGTAATGTAAGATTTTAATACTATAGTAATGTAAGATTTTAGTACTGTAGTAATGTAGATTTGAGCGAAGGGTAAATGGGGATACTCAGTGCGCTCTTTGTAACTTCTGTTTAAAAAAAAACAGACTAGTTGTGTTTTTGGATTTTATCAAATTTAAATATTCAAGTCATTTTTGGTGTAATGGAAAGTAAAATCGTTGCATCACTGAGCAGTTGTCTGACCTCGTTTAGTGTCCGTCTCTTTCGTCGTTATAGTACATCTGCAGGGCTGATTGCAAGGAGCTCTCTTGCTTTTACCTAATTCCCTGTAGGGTCTGCTGAGCTGCACAAGGGGCATCGCTATATGGATATTACAGTTCTTGGAGCTTTGTTTTTGTGACATGGCACTCATTTGTGCTTTGTAGGCTCCCCATGGCCGCAGAGGGACTCGGGCTGACCATGCCCAGTCCAATTCCTATAGGACTCAATCTTTGCCAGCCTGGCCTTCAGACTCCTGAAAGAGGAGAGAGGATGGTATATTTGGTTTCTTGTCCACACCCCTTCAGAAAAATCCTGTTATTTGTCTTAATGGTTATCTTGCCTGTGTCCTTCCCTCCTCGATGTGGAATTTCTCGTTAAAGGGTGTGCATATTTTAATGCTTTTGATATAGAGATTGGCAAACTGCCTTCCGATATTACACCCTGTTCCAGTCTATACTCCCACCAACATTTTAAGAAGTTCTCGTTTTCTAACCTTTCTCCATGTCTGATGGTTAAATAAACAGACGGTTGGTTCCCCAGTGGGTGATTTTTTGCATGTGTGATTGTGATACTGTATAGTGAGGGCATTTAAACCTTACAGTATTAGATTAATGCCCTGTAAACAGCAGATGTCCCATAATTGTGTTTATGACATCAGATTGTTTTAAAAAATTATGTGTATGGATCCTGTGTAATATCTTTTCTGGTATAGGCACCAGTCCAAAGTCACTTTTGCAGAAAAAGCTTTTTAATCATCTCTCACCATAGGTGGGAATAGATTTTACGATTAATTAAGCAGTATGGTTTATAGAGAGTTTACTGGATAATCAGTTCTCAGAAAAGAGAGGTTTCATAAAATATACCTAATTTGAAAGCCAGAACAATTTTGCGCTTCTTTGGTAAATCCAGAAAAATCTCAGCGTCGTATAAGCCTCTGGTGTGTGTGATGAGTCACCCACGGTTGTGCTTAGATGAACCCTGTTTGAGGGGACTTTTGTTCCCCCGTGCGTCTTTCATTTGTTGTTTCATCATCTTCACCCTAAAAACAATGACAGCATATTTTATATTTTGTGTAAAGTATTGTAGCCCATGTGATGTTCTAGGTCTAAAGATTTATTTCTTGGATGACTTCAAAGTTTGTAGAGTCAAAACATTTTAAGAAAGTTTCTGTTGCTCTTTTTTTTTTTTAACTTATCATTTCGCTTTCTTTTTTTTAAAAACTAATCATTTAGCTCTTTACATTTCTGCTTCTTTGGAGCAGTCTACTGGGCCACCAAAAAATACAACCTCTCCAAAGATTCAGCTTTTCACATAGTAAGAGTCTTAACGAAAATGACTGATTTTGGTGCTGATTTGGCCAGAGGTTTTATTTTATCCTGCTCTTGCTGCCATGTTCATGTGCTTTGAGCTTATTCTTTATGATTTCTTTTAAATGCCTATATAGCAGGGTAATTAATATTGCTAAGGATGTAGAAATTGTACAGTGGTCAGTATATATTTGAATTCATGAAATCATCAGCGATTCCTCACTGGGTAAGTCAGTCGTGGCTGAAAGAGTGAGCTGGTAATGTCAGATGGGAGATCGCATTGGGAGGAGGTAGGGAAGGTGAGGTGTTTGGGGAGCTCATCCTTTTAGACAATTAGAAGATTAGAAAATCCTCAGCATGTTAAGCTTGTTAATATAACGGTGTTAATTCCCCCACTGAAATGCTGGATTTGCACACAGCGAGGAATTCTTTGCTTGGATGGCATCCAGTAATTTTTTAACTTACAAAACATCTTTCATTCCAGTTACTCAGAGTGGTGTTATGCATTTAATTGCTGGCAGAAGAACTGGAAGCCACAATAAAATCAGTTTAACTTATGTCGAAGAAGTTAAATTGTTAGATTGTTGTGTCACTGCAAGTTTTCGTTTAGTCAAGCCTGAGAAAGAAAGAATGCGAGGATTTCGATTAGTTGCATCATTATTACACCTTATATTTACTTATAAACAACATATTTGATGGAACCATAGTTTTTAAAATTCTCATATTCAGTACACTTTCGTAAGTTTAATTAAAAAGAATGAGATATTAGGTATTTTGAAAGTGTGCTTAAACTGCAATTTTTTGTTAGAGTAATATTTTAAAGAATGTTAACGTAAAAAATCCATATAAAGCCTACACTGTGCTACATATGTAGAGAGAATGTGCTAAATTAATGTGGTAAAATGGATATGGGCTTGGATGGCACGATTTTCTAATAATAGTACTTGCAAATTTAGCCTAAATTTTGTTAAAAGATTAGAGAAGACATAATAGAAAAGGCTTAAAATGGTAGGAGGTCACTCATATATAAAAACAATGGTCATTCACAGTGTGAGGTTTAAAACTCCATTCGTTGAAAAAGCATTTTAAGAGAAAGACTAAAAATCCACTAGTTGGCTGTAATTTTATTTGCATATCAAATCATATTATCTGTTGACTTCCGTTATATTTTCTGAGTTGGTCTCACAGTATTTTTGATCTCAGCATTTTGTCTTCAATATACTGTTCACTGTACATTTCTTTCTCATTTAATCCTGCATTATTTTATTTAAATGGAAAACAGCCCCTGTTACCTTTGAGGACTGAGGTAGTAGGCATATCGCTTGAATACTTTGCCCAGTTATCCAATTTCGTTGTTTTCACACTCACTTTGAAAGTTGAATGTTGAAGCATCTGGGCTGAATATATCTGTTTTACTCAGGTGCTGAGTAAAGCTCGTGGCTGAGAGAGCCCCTCCGGACTCTCGGGGTACCCTCCGCCCCCTGGGTTGTACTCTGATTGCAGAAGCGTGAGGATCTCTTCACATCTACCCCTGAGATGTTTCTGTTGCTCTGACTCCTGAGACGATGGACAATAGGAGCATGTGTGTCCCTGATTCCTGGTTAGAAAGTTGAAGTGTCAGTGGACTCAGTAGGAGTCTGGGGTCCTCGCCTGTTTGCTTCTCCGGATAGCCAGTGGGGGAACTGGCAGACCCCGCTCAGAGCCTCGTAGATGCCGTTAGAGCTGGGGAAATGTCTGCAAGCTGGGGCTGACCTGTGTTCTGCAGTCCCAAGCCCCTCACCCTCTCGCGGGGGAGATATTGATCTACGCATTAGAAGTATGAAAGAACTGTCAGAAATGCACGGAATCAACGATATACAGTGTGAAAACAACAGGCAGCCTGTTTTTTGTTTTGCAGTGGTGTAATTGGGCATTTTATTTTATTTTATTTTTTATCACAACAGAAACTAAAAACCTATCACTGCCATGTCTAAGCTTCCATTTCTTCAGCTTCTGGTTACATGAAATGCTTTTAGATTTTACAGATTAAAAGGTGGGATGTGTGTGTGTGAAGTACAGATGTAATACAGTTAGATTGGACAGTGGAACTCATCGTTCGTAAAGATTTGAGGAAGATAGAATGGGGGTAGCATTAGTTAATTATAAGCATGACAGCAGTGAATTATGGTCAAAAGGTAATCTTAGGTAATACTCATAAAAGAAAAATATTTGGATGAGTGATTGGTCTCAGTAATTCCCACTTTCAGTGTGGATCTGTCTTCACTGGGAAATTTCTGTACAGATGGGAGGGACACTTTGAGATAATGAGGAAAGCTATCAGGCTGCTGGCTAGGGATCTGTGTGTCACTCCTGAAGAGCTAGGAAAGTGTAACTTGAAGAAGAACATCTTCAGAAGGTCAGCCTGCCAACCATCAGCTAGGAGGGATTTAAATCTAATGGGTAGAAGGAAAGAAAGATTTGAGCTTAAACAAAGGTCTAACAGAACAGCATCAAATACTACGCCAGAGACATAACAGCAGCTGGGCAAGTACTTGGGTTAATGGGTGAATAAGCTACTCATGAGGATGCTGGTCAAGTCTAGACAACCAGCTGCCAAGATCCTTCAAAGATATTTCATTTTTTGCAGAGAGAATTGCAAGGTTCAGTCTCTTCCAACTCTTGAGATATTCTAAGTCTGTTGAGTTGCAACGACAGTAGAATGATGGGCTATGACTCTGTAAACGGTGTTTGTTGTTCTCCAAGCCCATGATGTAGGTTAGAAATGAGACATTAGGGAAAATATGCATGGCTTTGTTGCTCAGAAATGAAAGGTCAGATTTTTCTCTTGAAATGGTTAAGACCAGATTTCAAGACTGTGACGGGACTAATTTAGTTACTCTTCATTTCGTGCCATCCAGCTTTTTGATTCATGCCCTGTAATTACCTCTCTTGTTTTAGTGACACTTCTTTGCATTTCCTTCCGTGTGAATAAAATTATCACTGCAGTGTTTTGCCAAGCAGAAGATCATTTCCAAAAGCTGTCCATCAAATCACCCAGACCCTCCCCCTATTGTTTCTCCACTGAATTAATGAGAGCAATACCCACCCTTTGTACAAATCTCTATGGGAGAGCCAAACGTGTGTCTTGGTTCTGTGGAATCACATGTTTTTGGCCGGAGTCTCTGATCACATTTTTAACCTTTTGTTTTACTTAACGTGAGCTTCACGTCACATTATTTGTCAAACTGTCTTTGAGACCCTGCCACATATATGAAAGTTTCGGAGTGTGAGAATCATCAGAAATTCCACATTAATTGCTAACCTCTGATTTTTAAGTCCTCTGGAGAAAACATCCAGAAACCGTTTAGATACATTTTTAAATCCTTATCTCTTTAGAGTGAGTTGCTTAATCTAGTAGTCCAAGTCGAGACTTGTTCACTGTGTGTTTAACTACTTTTGAATGGAAAGTTTTGGGTCAAAGTCTGTTTACCAGTTTGCTTATTGCACTCATATCTTTCTAGCTTAATCCGCCCCTCCACCACACACTCCCCAGCTAGTTTGACAAGAATAAAAGTGAATGGGGGAGGGGAGGAACTATTCAGAGGAAAAACACTGAAGAATTTTAGCTGCTTTCTCTACCGTGTTCCTTCTTTCCTGTGCAACTGTAGGGCTTCTAGTGAAAGGATTTTATTATTATTTTTTTTAATGCTGTAAGGAAAGCAGTTTCTTAGGATTTTTCTGAGTTAGAAATTGACACACACCCCTTTTCTTTCTTCCTGGTAGAGGAATAGGCACAGAGAGAGACACCCCTCCCTCCTTAAACTTTCCAGCAGAGTCGCCCACTGGAGGTGGGTGTTCCGGCTGCTTTGGTGAGTTCCTCAGACCCACGGGCCGGGCCCCCTGCCCAGCCTTATGTCTGCCCATACTTGCTGTGGAGGGGGACCCCAGCTGGTCCTGCAGGCAGACGGGTGCATAGAGCAGCTGTGAAATCCTCAGGAGGAAGAGGCAAGTCTGGGGAAACAGTAAGGAAGCATGAAAAAGTTCTGAAGCTTGCAGGACGGCGCTGGCTTCCCCAGCAATCCCGCCTTCCTGTCTGTCACAGCCCTGCCCCGTCGTGGACCGGAAGTCAGATAAGGCGCTCCGTCCCGCACCGATCTCTGAGGTGCTTCTGGGACTTCGGGCAGGTCCTTGTCCCTCTCTGGGCCTCGGCTCTGCATGCGTAAGGGAGTACACGATGGAGCAAGACCTGAGAACCCCACACTTGTGGACAGACTGGGACCGGAGGGTCCCCAGGCTCCCGTCCTGCTTCTGCAGGCCATCTACCGTCAAACCGTCAGGCAGGCCCAGAGCAAATCCCAGTAAGTTTCAGAAAGACACACAGGTTAGAACCTCACCTGGGCCTTGGAGTGTGTGACCGTGGACAAATATCTGACTCCTCTTGAGCCTCTTGTTTTGTCATTTGGATTTTGGTATACCTGTCTCAAAGGAGAGCTACAAGCAATAAATTAAGTAAAAAGATCTAATGAATGCTCAGCACTTGTGCCCAGCCCACAGGAAATCAGCGTGTTTTAATTTCTCTTCCCTCACTCTCGCCAGACTTTCTTTGGGTAATTGTGAAGTTTTGTGTTTGTACACGCCACATACAATTGGGCCCTTGCATATATGGGTTTGCATTACAAAGTATCATTTTATACTTTATATTCTGTATTTTCCACTAGAGTTAAGGTCTGTGAAAACCAGAATTCTTGAGTTCTCGTTCCCTGTGCTGTAAACAGAACCTGCATGCAGGTGTTATTCAAAAAATATTGATCAGTGATTACTCCTAGAAAGCATAACACAGATTATGCGAATAGTGCAAAAACATTTTCTTCTAGTTGCCTAGGGATGCCAGCATAATTGACTACCTTCCTCCCCTTTACTGTCACAAGGCAAGGGACGGAGGGAGGGGGAGGTAGGTGCTCTGCTCCACAGCCCCCTCCTCTAAAGAAATTTTAGCGATTTTGCGGTGTCGGTGTTTCTGGCCTTCCATCTCTCCCATCTGTCTGCCAAGGCCCCGCCGTACCTCCGGGGGTATCACAAACTTGGACTGGGTCGTTCTCGAAGCCTTAAGAGACCCATCAGCCTGCTCTGGGATGGAAAGGTTATAAATTCCAGGCTGTTGACTCCAAGGCACCAAATACTGTCAGGACTACACACATTTTGCAGCTGCCATAGAAAATGCAAATGTGCTCAAGGTGGTGCCGACCAGGAATCGCTCCCGCTTTGTCTCGTTCATTATTCCTGTGAAAAGAAGCCTCCCTCTGCTCCTTACTGAAAAGAGAAGCCTCCTCTGTACACTTACTGCAGAACAGAGCACTTGAAAGGTAAGTCGCTCTGGCCCTCCCTGCCCTCGTCATAATGGGAAAAGTTTTCACCGCAGGCCGGCCCAAACAGTCAATTGTGTTCATTCTCTCCCTGATACATAATCCGTGTTTAAATCTCTTGGCAGCAACTCATTAGTTTTATTCGCACGCCCCCCCCCACCACCCCACACACACATTCTTTTCTTCTTTGATGGGAACAAAGCCCGTCTCCTCCCTCCGCCAAGTCTTCCTTCTCTCTCCCAGGAAATCTCACCGTTTCGCTTTCATCCCCGAAGAAGAAAGTCCCCCCAAATGTTATCCTTCCCTACCTGCTAAAAGACGAAGATCTCTAGTCTTTGAACTTCAGAATCTGTGTTGAGAGCTCACAGATACTTCGTGCCCCAAGCCCCGGGATTGGCGATGATAATCTGGTGCTAATGCCACAGCCTGTCTAGCTGAGGACCCCTCGCTCCATCCGCTCCTCCTCCCAGCTCTTGAAGGGACCTTTCTTGAGAAAGGAAGGATGGGACATATGGTAACTCCGGGGGAATTTTATTCTTATTGAAGCCCTTTGAAGTTCCCTTTTCGAACGCCACCCCCTCTCACCCTCACCTCTTAGATGTGGCATATTCTGTCGTCAGGATTGTTGAAATCAGTGCTACAGGAAAACCAACCTGAATTTCTATGAAACAGCTCTTTGATGCAGAGTCAAACAAAGATCTATTTCCACCCGATATTCGAGACTTCTAAGAAATAAACTATGAATATAAGCCCTTTAGCATTAAAGGATGAGAAAGAATTTTCAATTCAGTTAGTCCCTCCTGTTTTGGACCCTAAACCGTTCTGAATTTTGGGTGGGAGGCAGAAAACCAAGCACTTATTGAATACTTACTTTAGTGTAAAAGACATCATATATGCAGTGTCTTAATTCTTACAAGAATCCGATGAGGTTGGTTTTATCACTGGTTCACGTTTGTGAGCGCCCAGGCTAAGAGAGATCGTCATGTGCCCGCAAGTGGCAGGTCGCACAGCTGGCGAACGGCTAAGCCGGGATCTGAGCCAGCACGGTCTCATCGTTCAGACTCTAGAGACTGAGCTCTTCCCACGTAGTTGGGCACCTTGTGCTCACTGCCTTCAGTGGTCATCTTCTCCGGTGTCTACTAGTTGAAGGGATGAGCCTGGGAAAGGAAGAATGGCTTATCACTTTTTAAAAGGCAGGTTTTGTAGCATCATAAGGGTGGGACGAATGGAGGTGAGACCGGGTAGGAGGACATTACAATAGATCAAACCAGTGGAGGCAGAAAGATATGAAACTGGGGGTGGAGAGGAGGGGACAAAGACATTTGGAGGGAAGTGACCTTTAGGACTTGGTGGGGGAAGGGGTGGGGAGAAAGCGGAGAGGGCCTGACTTGTGTGGGCAGAGAAGGGTGGCACTGTGAGGGACATGAGCGGATAGTGACTAGATTGTGTGTGTGTGTGTGTCTGTCTGTCTACGTGCATGTAAATCTTACTTCTGTTTTAGACAAAATATTAAAGTAAATGTAGAGTGAGAAGAATCCTATTTTCTCAGACTTGTGATTTGAGTTTTATGATTTTGCAACTTATTTACACTGACTGTTTAATAAGAAAAAGAAATTCAAAGTTCACAATGTTAGAGACCTCACCTTGTCCAAGAATTTCACTCTTAGAGTAATTAGGGTTTTGTTTTGTTTTGTTTTGTTTTTTTCTTCTAGGCCTGCTAAAATACTGTCTTCCTTGGGAATAAATGGTCATACTTTAACTTTCTTTCTAATCACTGCTATGTGTAGTATTTACAAAAATATATATATCTGTAGGGAGAGCTGATAAGGGCTGACCCAACTTTTGAGTTTGAGTATGCTTTTTATCATTGTTGTTAATGTATTTTGTTAATTTTTTTTAAAAAACTCTAACCATTGGCCTGAACCTTCAATATATGTATACATGCAGTCTTTTTGTGAAATGAAAAATGAATAAATGTAATTAGCATCTTTTATTTGATGCCGAAGCCATAAAATGAGTTAGAAACAACAAAAAGAAATAAAAAAATAACTTCTTCCAGAAAAACCTGGCTAGGTTTTCCAGTTGACCCAGGTGTATAGAAATTAGGCTCTAAATAACTGTCGAAATAGTGCTGTGAAATTTCTTGTTTGCTATGGCAAGGCTCAGATTGTAGGACATGGTAAGCACACCTGGCATGTTGGTTTGCCAGGTGCCAAGTTGAATGGACTACTTGGGTGACAAAATGCAACACAATGTGTGAGGATGTTTTCAACCATCTAAAAAAGGCGTAGGAATAATGCTAAATTTGAGAAAATCAGCTGAAATTAACGTGTGTGACCATTGAGCTGTTTTACGGTTAGTCTTGTAAAATGTGGTTTTAATAAAGTCTCTAGATCAACATTAAGGGGGAAAAGGGTAAGGTATCAGAATCACTAGAGGGGCTTTAAAAAACTCTGTAGAATGTTGGTGGTGGAAGAGGCTGTATATTGGGGAGACTTTCCATTCAATTTTGCTCTGAATTTAAAACTGTTTTTAAAAATACAGTCTATTATTTTCTTTTAAATTTATATTAATTTAAAATATATAGTCATATATGTGTTTATCATATGTATAAGATACAGTATTTAAAATCAGTGCCTTACTTGAGTCACAGGTAGTGGTGTGGGGAGGTATTTGCCTCTCTGTGGTATGCAACAGGAAAATCATTTTGAGAAATGTTGTTCTGTAGCGTACAATGTTGTAGCAGGAAAAGAACCTAAAGTCACCCAGTTTAGTGGTCCCCAAGTGACTACTAAGTGAGGTTTCGAGAGCTGTTAGGACTTTGCTTTTGAGTATGCCTGACGTTCTCCATGGTCAGGAAGTGTGGGAAATGCAGCTCATTAACTTCTTTGTAGTGAGCTAATTCAGACAGTTCCCACACTTCTTATTCAAGGTCCTTTTTGGGGGCCGTACTTACCAACATAGTCCAAGAAGACCAACTTGGGGAAAAGTAATCTAAAATAAGGGTGTTTCAAAAAGTGGTTGTCGAATCAATTTAGGGATTGCACCTCCCATTTTTTTTTTTAAATGAAAAATAACAAGAGGCTAGAACATACCAGAGTTTATTGCACATAAGTGGGTAAATGTTATTTTGTGAAACTTTTATTTTAATTACGTATGTGGGTTTGTATGAACTCAGTCATAATGAGAAATCTATTTTTAACTATAGATGATGTTCCCCAAAATTTTGGAGAACACCAATCTAATTCAGTTCCTCAATTTTGTAAGTGAAAATTCTGAAATGGGTCTCAGGACCACGTGAGGAGTTAGTGACAGAATCTGAGTCCACACTTCATTCTCTATCACCTACATAGTTGCTCCTCCAAATTCACAAATCACCTTAATATTTAAAAAGCAGTTACTGGTGGAAACAGCCTAACTGCCCATCAACAGATGAATGGATAAACGCAGTTGGGTTTATATGTATAATGGAATATTATTCAGTCTTTAAAAAGCTGAATTCTGATACATGTTGCAACATGGATGAGCCTTGAAGATATTATACTCAATGACATAGCCAGACACAAAAGGGGCAGGTATTGTATGATTCCATTTACTGAGGTTCCCCGAATAGGCAAGCTCATGGAGACAAAGTACATACCAGGTCACCAGGGGCTAAGGAGAGAGGCGAACCCAGAGTTAGTGTTTGATGGATACAGAGTCTCTGTTTGGAATGACAAAAAAGTTCTGGAAATAGATACTGGCAATGGTTTCACAACAGAATGAGTGCCACTGATCTGTACAATTAAAAAATGGCAAGTTTTAGGTTACATGTATTTTATCACATGATTTAAAAAAGGATCTAGCTACAGAGGAACAACAGTAATAATAACAGTAACAATAATAACAATAATAACAGTAACAATCCCTTCAGATCCTCCCGTGAACAACCCCGGCCCAGGCTCTGAGGATCCTGAGGCCAGCACGACAGGCTCCCTGCTCTCAGGAGTCCCTGGAGCGGTGTGTGGCCACGTGTGGCCTTGCTTCCATAATCTTTGTTGGGTGGTGACTGCCAGCATTCCCACAGGTGATGCATTTTATGGCCACAAAGTCACACTTAGCATATGACCTTTCTTGTGCTAATAGCTCTGATTTTCCAGCTGCAACACTTGAATAAACCAACAACTCGCTTTTGAAAGGCCAAGCAGAAACAAATCGCATGGTTTTTCTCTCGGTTTCACCCCTCCATCAGTTGGTCTTTCACCCTGACCCACAGACAAAATAGCCTTTTCTCGCTTTACCCTTCCCTCTCTCTTCACAAGACGGCCAGGCTCGTTGTAAATAGCGATTTAAGTGAGACCTACCACCCACAGGGTGGTCGTGGTGACCCCCTCTGTCTCCATTCTCTGCCCCTGCTTCCCATGTCTGGGTATGAGTGAGAATCAGAAGAATCTGGTGAATGAAGCAGAAATGAGAGCAGCGGCGGCGTCTGGATGGCAGAAAATGGATATGTGTTTCTTGGAGCCGACTGAGGTTTTTGAAACTCTCCATGCAAGGTGATTTCTGCCCACAAAAGTTGTGGCTGGAGGAGTCGCCCGTTGGCAGTTGGAGGTTTCTCATTGTCAGGCCGGCATCTTTCCGCTTCCGGTCCCTCCACAGGGATTGACAGACAGCCGTTCTGTGCTTGTAGCTCTCCTGTTGGCATCTCTGTGGGTCTCAAGTCAGCATCTACAATAAAGGAACCGGGAGAAAATGCCTCTAACGCAATCAGTGCAGATGTTTAACTTGGTTTACTGGGAGCCAAGAAGCGCCTCAGAAATAGTTTATATTTATGTTACACTGAAATTTGCCACAAATGAGGGGGCAGCAGGGTGACTGGCCTGCATCCTCCTGAATTGGGGCGGCACATCCTAATATTGACCTCCAAACCTTTAGCGTGACCTTGCGAGTTTGAAGTTTAACGCAGGGTTTCTCCACCTTGGCACTGTTGACATTTGGAGCCAGATAATTCTTGTTGTGGGGGCCGTCCTCCCGCATATCGTAGGATGCTCAGCAGCATCACTGGCCTTTCCCACCAGATGCCAGCAGCAGCCCCCCAACCTGCGATTATCAAAAATGTCTCCAGACATTGTCAAATCGTGTGTGTGTGTGTGTGTGTGTGTGTGTGGCGGGGGTTGACAGGGGCGGTGATCACCTCTCGCCAAGGATCATTGGCAAGCTCCAAATACCTTCTCTTGTGTTCTGGGTCTCAAGCATTGGGGATTTTGTCAGCTGTTATTCTGGAAATAATGGAAAAGGGCTTGCGTTTTTTTGTTCGTTTAAGTCCTTCTTTATTAGTACAGAAGTCAGATCTTTAAAGTATGTGTAAAGCATCATGGACTGGGAGAAAGTACTACTTAGCACTGGTGTCAGAATGTAGTAGGCTCGTTTCATGATGAGTATTTGCTGATGATTTCAGGTGTAGTGTGTCTGCTGGAGATTTGCATTATGGTGATGGTCTGGGGCCTCTCTCATTGCTTCTGCTTTGCTGCTTCTCCCAGATACCATGTAGGGGTCCAGGTGGTTATTGAGTGAACAGGAACCAGCAAGCTGAAACTGATGGAGCCTGCATCAGAAGCATCTGAGTATACCTCTCCTCTTTACCTGCCATGCCAGTCACATGGCCAGATGATATGAGCAAGTTATTTCATTTCTTCCCTCGAATCTGTCTCACATCTCAATAGAGGATGATACCTACTCTTCATTTTATTAAATGGCCATGATATAGCCAGTTCTTCCAAAAAGTGAAACATCCATGTTCTTCCTCTATGCTGAATTAGCTAGAATGTTTCTTTATTCATTCATCCAGTGTTGAATTAGCTAGAGTGTTTCCTTATTCATTCAGTGTTGCTGCTTTGTGTAAGTCACTTGTGTAAATCACCTAGATGACTAAGCCAGGATTCCTGTCACACTCTAGTCAGAAAGATGGGTTTATAAATTAACGTAGTATGAGAATTGCTTTCTGCCCCCTTTACAGAGTTCTGCGCTTTAACCTTCCTGCCCACTTAGTAGCTCATCCTAAGTGCTGAAGAATGGAACGTGGTGGCGACTAGTTTGGAAAGCGTTAGCATGCTGCCTGGGGAGCACTGTTCTGGAAGATGAAAACCTGGGTTTTTATGTTGACACCGGCCCTCATTAGCTGTGTGCCCTTACCCAAGTCACCTCATCCTTCTGGGTCTCACTTTCCAGGTTTATGAAATGATGTGTATGAGCTAGCTCATCTCTGAGATTTCTTCTGACTCCTGCAGTCTATGCTTGTTATAATAATTATATCGTAATTATTAAATAATAATATATTTGGAGCCAGAAACCTCACAATTAGCCAGTCTTTGTGCAGAGGATCTACTATAAGTTTTTTAAATGGGTTCCCTGCTCACTTGTGCCTGGTGGGGAGACTTGGATCACTCTGGTAAGGTCAGAGGGTTTTGACACTCTTGAGTCCCCCTTTAAGGGGTAAACCAGTAGTCTGAAAGATTGAAACAAATGTCTGGCCCTGGAAGCCCCATGAGATACCAACTCGAAATAAACCCATCAACTTCAGGGAGCTTCTTCCCACAGGGATATTTGGGGAGGGGTGCCTCTACCTGTATCTGTCTCCCTACAGAATTATGTAACCTCATTAGCTCAAGGTTATCTATTCCTTCCATCTGAAGCTGTAGGTAAGTTTGCTCTTCATGACATCTGTCACTTCTAGATACTGTATGCTTTGTCCCCAGCGTCCCAGGACTGGAAAACCTCACGGCTGAGGCCACATGCATGGCAAGAGATGCCTAGTCAGGGATAAGATCTGTAGTCACAATGCATGTCATATAATAATGAGGGAGAAATATTCGGAGCATTCTTCTCTCCTTAGACGACTTATATTCCAGTTGTGGTCTTGCAGGTAAATCTCACTTTCTCTGAGAAACCATCCTGTGATTTCTCATTGCATGTTAGAATAAATCTCTTGAATCATCTGGATGAAACTTGGCAGCTCCTGCCTTAGAGTGTGTCCTGTGTGAACACGTGCTATTTCTACAAGATTGTAATCATCTCTTAGAGCTCTGATCGTGTTTAATCACCTGGAAGGACCCCACAGCCCTGGTCAGCCTGTGCATGCGTGCGTGTCTACTAGATAAGTGATAAAGTCTGGTGGAATGGATGGATGGGTCGCAGTGTCAGGCATTGGGAAGCACTCAATAAATAGTTGTAGAATTGGACTGAATTGTGAGTGCTTAAATATGTCCCCGTTCTCTAGTCTCCCTTCTTCGTGCCATTTACTATGGGTTAGAAAATAAGATGGAGTTGTGAGCACACACTAAAGCGTGTACGTGCTTGCTGGTTAGCTGGAGAGCTGTAGAGCTTTTTAGCTTTTTAGTTTTTTTTTACAGCTCCAAGTCTTTTTTTTCTTTTTTTTTTTTTTTAAAGCAGTGTTTACTATTTCTGGCCATTATGTACACTAATATAAAAATTTAATTAGATCCTTTCTTTTCGATTAATTATTACAGCCCTGTTTGTTTGCTCTCTTGACAGAGCCTGCGTTATGGGAACAAGAGAGATCAATTTTTTATCACAAAATTCATTAGTTTTGACTAAAGTCCCGTGCGCCTGTGAGTGTACGCGCCACTCTTGGCGACTTCTGAGGCGGTCGGGGAATTGTGGATTGTGGAATGGACGAGTATTTCAGTAGCCTGAGAGAAGGGATTTTTCTGAATCAGGAGTAGTTTTGCTGTGTCCTTGGAGCAGCACGTGAAGCAAAGATAAAATTCTGTACAATGCTGGAGATTGAAAATATACACATGTCTTACTAATTCCTCATTGTTTCTTATTTTTTTAAGTCTCTAGAGAGTTAGAATTAGGTAGAGAAAACTCATAGGGCTCTGGCATCGGAGAGGTACTTTGGTAGCACCTATGGAAGGTGTGTGCTCCAGGAGGACAAGGGACCGGCAGCTCTGTTCTTTCTTTACCTCCCGGGCGCACACAGTGCCGGGCACAGGGCGGGTGTTCAGTAAGTATTCACCGAATGAGAATCCATTAGGTGAACAGCTTGTTTTGCTTTTTGATTGTTGAATGAAGTGTTTTCCGGATTAAAGGCTCTCTGTGACCATGGCTCTCGGTCTCCACGAGGAATGTCTCGGATGGGGCCTCTGTTCGGTGTTGGGAGATACTACCACACCTGTCTTGGTGAGCTGCAGATACAGCAGCTGGCTTGACAGGGCGGGGGCTGGGCCTGGTTCCCAGGAGACACAGTTCTCGTGGCCCCTAAGGACAGAGCATGAACTTGCAAGTCACACATACCTGCTGCAGCGCCACCCCCTCCTAGCTCTGTGACACTGAGGCAAGTAGCATGCCCTCTCCTGTTGTCTGTTCATGGTCTCTAAAGATGAGCAGGTAACACCTGCCATCCAGAGTGGGTGGTGGGTATTAAAGACGATAGCAGGGGATGCCCTGTATACTGAGATATTCAATAAATACATCCATTTACAGTTTCTTTACCTTCTGGAGATAGGTCCTTTTTATGTCTCCTCTATACTGAATGGTTTGCCTTTTACTCTTGCATGAAATGGGGAAGATGGAAAAAAGGGCCTGGTCACCTCAGTTCCTTGGTGCTTCGGGGAATCTTTGTTATGATGCAGAATTGGCAGCTAGAGTGTGACTGCAGGAAGGACTCGTCCTATGCGGTGGTGGCAGTGGTGGCGGTGGTGAGCTTGACTGAGGAGCTGAAGTTTTAATTCCGTTTAATTTTAATGTAACTAATCACATGTGGCGAGTGACTAGCGCATTGGACAGTGTGACTCTAGGGCCTGCCTGTGACATCACCCCAGACCTGCTAGGTCAGAATCTGTTTTGGAAACAAGATCCCCACCCAGGTGGTTCGTGTGCACACTGGAGTTTAAGGAGCCCTGGGCTGGCTGGCATCCGAACCGCTCAGCCTTCTTCGTAGACTGGTGCAGGATGGTCCGTGGCGGTGCTAGTGCAGGATGCAACCTGGGAGCTGTAGGGTTGGTGTCATCTTTGCCGGCCCAGCTGTTGGCACACCCTGATGTGGTTTTCAGGGGGTCCATGCATGCATGTCTCTCTGCATCCCTATGGTTATGACATCGAAGAAAAAGTTATGTAGCTTTAGCACAGTCTTAAATATTATTTTGCTTATTCCTCTTAGTAAACTTTCTTACTCTGTTATTTCCATCTTTTCCTCCCCAAAGGGTTTCTCTCTTTTGATGTTCCCTTTCATCACACTATGGTTTTGGTTTTTTTTCCTTTCCTACTTTTTTTACCTTAAACTGGTAAAGATGTGAGTGTGTGTGCACACACATGCACACACGTGCTTTTTAGCAGTTTCAAACCAAATTGGTACGTTCAGGTTGTGGTTATCTTAATGCTTTCACTCTAGCTAGTGATAAATATTTCAAAAGGATAAACAGCATTTTCTTTTTAAGTGAAATTAGAGGACTGCCTCCCACCCCTCTGAAAGTATTAATAATTTCTCTTCTGCAATGATGCTGATGTAACCAGTTGCAACAACAGCAGAACCCATCACAGATTTCTTTGACATCCTCCACTGGGCAGATCACTCTGGCTCCTGTGGGTGATGCTTGGGTCCTCTTGATGCTGGCCACAACTGGGAATCTGTGTTTACTCTCCTGAAGACTTTTTATTTTGCCCCCTTTCAAGTCTGGAATGGTTCATAGACATCATGTGATGATGGCTCTGTTGCCAGATGTTGTCTATGTGATGTCTGTAGTGGGTCGAAAACCTTATAGGCTATATCAGGTGCCACCAAGGGCACCGGGAGGAAACTGATGATTGTGCCAGGAGGGGCACTACCCCAGCACTCCGTGCCTCTCTGATGCATCTCTGAAACAAACTCAGGTTCACGGCACCAGTAAACGATGGAGCCAGAATATGATCCCTGGCGTTTGGGTTCCAGAGTGTGCATGCTTCGTTACCTCCGCCTGCCTTTGCTCTCTGCCAGGAACCGGCTCCCTCCAACATCCATTCTGCTGGTTCCTTCCCATTGTTGCTGTCATTGCTTTAGAGTCTTAAGGTCTTTTCTCAGATGTCACCTTCTCAAAGGCACCTTCCCTAGATGCTCTGTCAAGAACAGAGCACGCACGGGCACGCACACCCCGCGACACTCTCTGTTCCCACTGCCCTTCTTTATTTTTTTTCCTTAGCTCCTATTATCACCTGCATCTCATATATTTATATGTATGTCCCTTGAGAGCAGTGATTTTGTTTTCTTCACTGCCGTATCATCTGGATCAAGAACCCTGCCCAGCCCATAATAGCACTAGATAAATATTTTTTAATGAACCAACAAATGAACGAATGAATGGCTTTCTAACTTGGATAGCTGCTGTCACCTCGCAGTCGGTCTCTTTCTTGCCGCTTTCCTGGAGTGCTCCCCGCAGTGGCCTGAGTAATCCTTCTGAAGCTTTTACTTGTCCCTGACAGTTCCTTCCAGAAGCTCCCTGTTTTTATGGCTACTGACTGCCTCTTAGTCCCCTTCTCCTCGGCCTTACCTGATTTCCTTCGTTTTTTTCACTAGGCCTCACCACACCTCTTTTCTCTGTCCGTCCCTCCACGACCCGCGCAGACCAGGGCACCGTGTCCTCATATGGGCCCCAGCTCCGTCTGTCTGGCTTTATACTTCACAGCCATCTCTTCCTCAGCCGACTCTAAGCTTGATGAGGGCAGGGACCATCTCTCTGTTGCTCCCTTTCGCTCCCCCACTCCAGGCTTCATACCCCGCCAGAGCAGGCTCTTAATAACTATGTATTGGAGGGTGAATGAAGCCACTTAATTCTGTGGGTTGACCCACACAGAGTTTGTTGGAAGCAAGTCTCACTTCTCTAGAATTAAGTGTTTCTCTGGCGCCACGAGGTCTTACTGCTCAAGCTGTGAGATTTAAAGACAGAATGCTTCCTGCTAATTATTAACAGTTGCCCTGTGCGAACAGGGCCATTATGGGGCCCTGAACCCTGGCACGCTGCCCCCCGTCCAGTGGCGAACAGTGCCGGAGGCGGGGGTGATGTGGGGTAGGGAAGCAAAGGCAGCTACGGACCTGGCACCCATTAGCCCTCAGATTACCCAAAGAGGATTGCAGCCTTGGGGCCAAAAGAGTAAGGAATGGGTAAAAGGATTTGAAATGAGATTATGGGACCTAAAAGCGCCTTGCTTTTTTGTTCAGGAAATAATGTGCCAGTTCTCTTCAAGGCAGCGAGACAATCCAGTTTAGGGCCTGGAGTGGTGCATCCGTGTCCTGGGGCGCTTCTGAAGAATGAGTTGATCTGAAGTTGTACTTATTAGCCTTCTTTTTTAATTTTAATTTTTTTTATAAAAATACGACGACGGACAGAAATGGGAAGAAACAAGAAGAGCTCTTAAAAGTACTCAAAACAAACAAAATTGACACATGATCTGTTAAGAGCACACAAAGACTGGCTCTCTTTAAAGCAGGGGTTCCTAGGCCCTGAGCCTGGTACATACCTACTGTAGCCTGTTAGGGACCAGGCCACACAGCAGGAGGTGAGCGGCCTGCGAAGCTTCATCTGTATCTGCAGCCGCTCCCCAGCACCAGCATCACCGCCTCAGCTCCACCTCAGATCATCAGGCATCAGATTCTCATAGAGGCACCAGTCCCTGGTGCCAAAAAGGTTGGGGGCTGCTGCCTTAAAGAACATCTTACTTGGACAGTATGTCTTCCAGTCTAGAAGGTGAATGGGTAATTTGAATTCTGAGAATGGTTATTTTCTCCCTTGACACCAGCTCCCTCCATGGAAGATCATTTGTAAACACTCTGCAGGTTTGGCTGGGGCTGAGTTAGAATCACGCTGGTGTTCTGCCGTTGCTGGTGGGTTTTATAGCCGTCATAACAATTCTCTTAATGCTTTAACGTCTTTTTCACTTCTCATGCTTCCTGGAGGGATATTTTGTTTGGCTCTTGGCCCAGGTGCCTCTTACAACCCTAAATCTCTTCCTCACACTGTTGGCTTCCCTGCCTTATCTGAAGTTTTTATTGATACGAAGTGGCTTTTTGCCCAGTGAGAGAGCGAGCCTTCCGATTCTTCCAAGTGTGATGATGGAGACTCACAGGGGTCCTGTAGCAGCTGATAGTCCCGGGGTCTGACCCCGCCATGATGGTGGGGTGGCTGGCTCTCTCAGTGAGGTATGCAGAAAAATACCACGTTGTCTCAAACTCAACTCAGAAGCAGGGTTATCCCATCTCTAGCAAGGGGAGCCATCGGTGGGTGATTCCAAGGACAGCATTTGAGAGATGCTTTCTCTTACGGACCCCTGAGTTAATGCAAAGTTTGGGAAACACAGGTCCCCTGGTTACAAAATTTACCTCTATACCTTGAGTTTGAACTTCCATTGTTAAAAATTTATTCTGGATTTATGGGACTGTTTTCTGCCATATTTCTGTCGGAATAGGCTGAACGGATACTTGGTGTGTTGGAGGACACTGTGTCTTGCTCTTGCATGTTCGATTTGTAATTACGTTGATGTAAAGTGTGTGCCCACTCTTGAGAGGCTGCAAGAAGCGACTGTTTTGAATAAATCCCTGATAGAAGCTTTTGACTAGCCCCTTTCTCTTGAAAGTGAAATAATCTCTATCCTCCCATTCCCCTGTTGCCTGCCAATGTTTTTTTTTTATTTGAATATGGGGGCTAGTTGGGTTTCAGTTAAAGTTTTAATTGTGTTTGATTCTGCAGCAGACCTAATGTTTATTTACCTTAATAATGAAATGCAAAGTGTCACCATCTTCGAGCTTTTACTGTCTTACTGGACAGCGAGGGGAGTAGAAGCAAACTCGAAACCTGCTGGTCCCGCCTGGCAATTTGTATTTGCTGTTATATTCATAATTCGTCATTTGATTTTGATATATTCATAGCTGAAAAAAGTGCTGATTGAGGCTTCATAATCTGAACCTTATGAATTGCTCTACTGTCTGAACTTTGAGCGCTGTGTGTTGTATATAAAACATCACCTGTACAAAATTTAAACACTTGTCCTTCTGTACAGAATACAGTTAACAGAGCAGGTGGAGACCGCTCTCCTTAGAATATCCTGCTGGCAAGGTTGGCCCTCGGCTGCTAGTATCGGGAGAGACGGATTTCGAGATTCCCTCCTTTCCCAGAACCGGTCGTCAGAATGGTTCGCTGTGCCTGACCTGTTTGTGGTAAAGGTGTGA
This sequence comes from Macroglossus sobrinus, assembly GCA_004027375.1. Lineage (NCBI taxonomy): Eukaryota > Metazoa > Chordata > Mammalia > Chiroptera > Pteropodidae > Macroglossus > Macroglossus sobrinus. The sequence goes on along the minus strand of PVKZ01000654.1, from coordinate 442,260 downwards.
TTGAAGAAAGAAATCTGGAATTTGGACATGTGCTGGGCAGAGAGTGCCTACAGGAGCCATCCCCAGCGACAGGCTTGGGCAGTGAGTCACCAACAAGCTTCCCTTGTAGACAACACTTAATATGTGACGTCACGACTCGTTGCCGGAGGAATTAGAAGCACGTTCCGTGCGACTCCACTGGGGGCGACCCTTGGATGCTTGTGCCTGGTTTCCTCGGGACTTCGCCCCTGTGCCTTTTCCCTTCGCTGATTGTACGTTGCGTCCTTTTGCTGAAATCAGTTCTAGCTGTGAGCATGGCTATGCTACGTGCTGAGTCCTGTGAGTTTTCTCTAATTTCCTCAAGTCCCAGACAGTGAGTCGCCCCACCTGGGGCTTGTCTTGGGGGTCTCGGCACCCCTCCCAAACCTGATCTGCCTTTCGGATGTTTCCGTGTTGGCAGATCTTTCCCTTCAACCCTGTATCGATAGTCAGAAACATTGGAAGCATCCCTCATTCTTCCCTTGATTTCGGCACCAGATCTCGTCAGTTTTGCCTCAGAGGGGTCTTGAATCCAGCCTCCCTGTCACCCTTGCCCCTGGCCTGGTCTTGGCGACCACTGCCTCGTCCTGGACTTACCGCAGCAGCTTCTCTGTCCCGTTTTTCTGCCTTCGTTCTCTGCTCCAGACTGTTTTGCATGTCACCTTATTCCAAAACCACGGTTGAGTTACAACTGCTGCCAATGAAATAAAACACGAATGCCTCGAGTCAGCCTAGCAGGGCCCTTGCACAGCTTCGCCTGGCGGTGGTGTGCCCAAGCGGTTAGATCTGTGTTGTCACCTCCACCACTCACCTGCTTGCCACAGGCAAGCCATAATCTCCCTGGACATCGGTGTCTCTGTCTATTCATGAGGGTAAATTCGGTGCCATCCTCATAAGATTGGGTCAAGGATTAAAGGAGTTCATGTTTAAAACACTTAGAACAGTGCATGGCATGTAAGATGTGTTTGTTCAAGAACTGTTAGATGTTTTGTAATTTTTTATAATTATTCCTTGATATTCTTCCCTCTGGGCTGCGAGCTACCCTCTGACATTGTGTGTGGCTGTGGCTCTTTAATAATCAATTGCTGGATGAATGAGAAAAGGAAGTGGGGGGAGGAAGAAGAGTTGGTTAAGACATGGTTTGTACTTTCAAGAAGCTTATTAGTTAGTTGGAGGATAGAAGATGCAATAATAGATTAAACTAAGATTATGAGAGGAATATGGTTCCACCATTGGATTCAGAGAAGGCAGGGTGAGAAAGAAAGCAGACCAAACTGTTCAAGCAAACTTACCAAACTCATGCCTCACCACCATTTCAGATCCCACGGAGAGAGGCGGAGAAGTATCAGGATTTGGTGTGCTTCAGAGACATAACTGAGAAGGGTGAAGTCCTCCTACGGGACCCTTAGACGCTACCCCCGCTGCAGCTTGTCTTTCCCTGGGGTGGCATTTTGAGTAACGTAACGGGTTCTGTGCACTTTGAGGAACACGATCACTCCGTGACGACTCCCATATGGTTCCCTCCGGGGTGTCTAGAGTCCCTCCTTGTTCTCTGAGGTAGAGGAAAATGTATGCCACCACTAGTGCTGCCTCCTGGGATCCTTACCTCCCAGAGCATGTCTGAGGGAGTGCTATCACCACGTCTTGCCTCACTGGGTTGGCGGAATGGGTCTGTGAGGGTACGTTGCTGTTCAGTGTCGTGCAACTGTGCCACGTGGAGACAGCTTGTCCTGTGAGCTCCTCCTGTAACTGCTGGAGGCCAGTTGCACAGTGTCATCAGGATCGCCATGACCGCTTTACTTCTTGTGCATGAGGCAGCCGCTAGTAACGTAGAAAGCTTTGTATCATTTAGCTTCTGCTGCATAACAAACACCCCCAAACTAAGTGGCTTGAAAGAATAATCATTTCTTTACTCGTCATTCTGTGCGTTGGCAGTTTGAGTTGGGCTCAGCTCGGGTGGCTCACCTCTGCTCCTCGTGGTGTGATCTGGACTCTCTGTGGACTTGGACCTCGGCTGGGAGGGCTGGGCCAGCTCTTGAACGGGCCTCACGTCCTTTAGCAAAGTGTGCCAGGCATATTCACATGGCGGCAGACGGGTTCCCAGCAACAAGAGAAAACAGGCCCGTTACTCAAGCACTTTCCCAGTTTCTGCTTGTGTCCAGAGGTCCCGTTGGTCACAGCAAGCCACAAGGCCAAGCCAGAGTCATCGTTGGCAGGGCCCCGCCGAGGGTGTGGATACAGGGCAGCGTGAGTGAGTGTTGGTTGTAGGGTGTTCATGCGGTGGTCTACGTCGAGGAGTTTATCTGGGGTCTTGCCAGGGATGAAAGCAGCAATGCTGTTGGCACTCTCTGCCTTTCTCCTTGAGACAGTCTCCTGGCATGAGTGGTCAGTGGATTAGACGCTCTGCTTACTGGTCCACGTGGGCCTCCTTGGCACTGCTTCTCTGTGTGACCAGTGACTCCTCAAAGGCTTAAGCCATCTGACTCACAGATGGATGGGCACTCTTAGTCCCAGAGGACTCACCGGAGAGTGTGGCTGGATCAGCGCAAATCCGATGTTAATGCTGGAAAAGGAACTGCGGGCTGGTACTAACCACGGCCCATGCCTAGAGGTCTGACAGAATGGTTTCTAAAATCCCCTGCAGTCTTCTGCACATGGCCTGCGTCCTCCCTCTATTCTTGAGCATCTCCAAGGAGATGCCAGCAGCTATCCTTTGTGCACCTAACGGTGCTGTGGAGGACAGCAGAGACAGCAGAGCAATGGGGAAGGGTCTGGGGATGTGGGAAGTGGAGACTTTCCTGGGGCACTGGACGCACAGATGGGTTCACTGCTAGATGACTTTGATCGCTTGGGTAAGTGGAGGGGTGGGCTGAGGCACTAGATGACATCCGCTTTCATCCCAGTTCTGATGATCTGATTTTAAGATGCTTATCTTTTTAGGGTTATGCTGATGTTAGAGGTTGTGTTAGCAAATATTACCAAATATTGCCCCTTGACGCACCAGAAGATAAGAGTCGAGGGAATGATTTTGAGATCAGATGGTGTTTTCACGTAGAGCTGGAATGAGGAGGGATAAGGTGGAGGTCTTCAGGACCTGGAATGGCGCTAGGCCCTGGGCATCAAAGACACGTCAATCACCCCGTCCTTGTTTGGCGGAGCCAGGGGAGGGGTGCGCAGGGCTGATCAGGTATGAGAGAAATTTTACCAAGTGCATTTGGGGGAGATAATTCAAGGAGATGACTAGGCTTCTGAGGTATGATTATTGGGGGAGATGACTTCAGCTGCAAACAGGGAAAAATAATTGATTTGAGCAAGAATGAAATTTCTGTTCTGTTAGTCTGAGATTATGACCGTGTCGGTTAAGCACATTCCACTGTTACGGTCACTGTAAGTCAGAAGCCCTCCACGGTGGGCACTGTGAAGGTTCCAGGCTGATTTCAGTATCACTGAGTGAACGGTGGCCGGAGTGACTATGTGTGTGTGTGTGTGTGTGTGTGCGTGTGCGTGCGCGTGTGCTTGTGCATAGCCTAGTATGGAAACACAAGCAGAGCTCCATACCAACCCGTCCACCTCACGTCTGTCTTCCCAGTTATGGTCTGAGCTCTGGAGCCAGGAGCGGAGCTCACCCTGCCAACACCGTGTCCCCGAGGCTTTGCGCATTGCCAGGCACCTATTAAGCACTTAAGAAATATTTATTGAACAAACGAATCAAGAAGAGCTGGAAGGTTTTTTGTTTTTGTTTTCTTTAAGCATCTGTATATGGTAATTTTTGCAGAATTAACCCTGGACATATTCTAATCAGCCACAGGACAATGACCGTTGATGTCTTTTAAGCTCTTTTGGTGGCAGTGAGATAAGAAATGAAAGGAAGCTGGCAAAAGTGACCAGAGTTACATTTATACAGTATTAAAAACAATACACACTAACTGCTAAAGAACTCAAAACCTAAGTTAGGTTATCAGCATCGTGTAATAGAAGTACATCATCTTTTTGTAGCATAGTTCTGTTTTTCTAGAATTAAAATAGCTTTGTTGTGTTTTCTATTAGTAAGTAAATACATACTTATGTAGAATGGTCAAATAACAGAATTCCACCCTTATTTCTATGCTATTAACACTCGTGAAAAAAAATAAATAATTGTGGTAAAATACATATAATGTAAAATTTACTATTTTAATTTTTTAAGTATAGAGTTCAGTGGCATTACATACATTCGCATTTTATATAACTAATCTCCAGAACCTTTTCATCTTGCAAAACTGGCCCTGTGTGCCCACTGAACAAGTCTGTATTTCTTAGTCACCCCCGACCCTGGCAACCATCACTCTGCTTTCCGTGGGCATGAATTCGACCCCTCTGGGGCCCTCATGTAAGTGGAATCCGACCATGTTTAGTTTTGTGTGTTTCTGTGTCTGATTTTTTTCACTTAGCATGATGTCTTAGAGATTCATCCATGTTGTCGCATGTATCAATTTCATTCTGTGTAATCTATTGTGTGTTTATATATGTAAGATATACATGCATACATACATACATGCACAGTATGCGTACGTGTGTGTGTGTGTGTGTGTGTGTGTGTGTGTGTGTGTGTGTCCGTTTATCCCTCCATGAACCACCTGAGTTGCCTCCACCTCTTGGCTATTATAAATAATGCCGCTAGGGACATGAGTATCGAACCTCTTTTAACATGTCCCTTCACCCACAGAATCCTTGTTTATAAATGGGATCATACTGTGTGTGCTGCTTTGTAATGTGCATTTTTCCTCAACACTCCACCATCTGTATCTTCTTTTGTTGATTAATATTGACATCACTACTCTTTTTTTTATTATGTTCGTAATGTGTGTGCCCTCATATGGATTTATCTATTCGTGCTTGGACATTTACATTGTTTTTCATTCCTTGTTATTTGTAGTTGTGCCTCAGTAAACATGCCTAGTAACAAAAATCATAACAGTTGGGTCTTAGCCTGGATTCTGCAGAAGTTGAGCCTGAGGCGCAGGGATTTGGGTGTGATTTACTAAGGGGGTGTTCTCAGGAGGAGAGGTGAGGAGGGCTGCAGGCAGGATGGGGAGGGGGCTGACCCCGAAGTCTAACCCAGGTCTTACTGGAGCTAATCACACGGACAGGATTGTCCCTCTTGGGTCAAGGGGGCCTATCAGCTACTTATGGTGTTATTCACAAGCCTCTTTGGGGGAGAACTCACAGCAGCTGGGGGAATGGGATGGGTGCAGTCCCCGGTACTGAGGCTGTGGATGAGACATCACTATCAATGCTATAATATTTGTATTACATTCTGTATGCCTCCAGCGAAGTTTAGTGCATAAGTGCATTTTAATAGCCCTGTGGTCTAGGTGCTCGTGTAGCCCCACTTTACAGATGAAGAGCTGAAATTGAGAGAAGAGAAGTAACTTTCCTAATGTCCCACAGCTAGGAAGGAGTGGTTGAAACTGGAAGGCAGACTCAGGTTGGTCCTGTACTACAGCCCGGGCTGTTTATTAGTAGGTTTAGAACCCAACAACGAGCTCCTGGAAGCAGAACTGCTGTGCCAAAAAGATAAACATTTTAGATAGGCACATATATCCTAGTTTCTCTCCTCACCCCTTCCCCAAGTTGCTGATTTATATTCCTTCCAGCACTTGGACTGTTCTCCTGCCACCCCTGGATCTTGTCAGTCTTTAAATATTTGCTAATCCAAACGGTAGAGAGTTTTTGCCTTCATTTTCTTTTCTTTCCTTATCACTGGTATCAGCACCCTTCCCCATGTTGATTGGCCAGCTGTATTCTTTTCTCAAGGTCCAGGTTTTGGTTAAGGCTTATTGCTCTTTTTAAGGTCCTTTGCAGCAGTGTGTGAATTTTCCAGATCTCTTCCAGGTATTTGGTTTGTTGCATTTCTAGAACACTTATTGCACACCAATGCTTCATTCTTTTTTTGGACTTTCAGCTGAGTTCTCTGTCTAGTCTTATGCTGGCAACATACTTTTAAAATTACTGTACAGCTCATTTTAAAATATATACACTTGTAGGATTTCTCTTGTCAGCTAGTTGTGAACTAAAGGTTGCCAAGTCCAGGACATTTATAGGCCATCCAGCCCCAAATAAGAATAAGTAAAACTCTTTTATTAGCAGTTAATAATGGTATTCGAGTACTGGTAGCTCTTTTTGTTTTTTAAGTGAAGATACCATTTCTCTTTTCAGCCCTGTTTGTCATATGTCCATTTGCATGGCAGCCACTTTTCTTAAAGGTAGTGGGAGACGTAACCTTGAGTTTAGTCTCCATTTGAATTATCAGCCTGTCAGTTAGTACTAAATTTGAGAGAAAATTTGACTCATAGGGTGGCGTAGGTACAAATGAAAATCGGTTTTGCTGTATCTAACTAGAAAGTCCAAGTCTGAGCCAAAACTTGTTCCATAGCTCAGAGTCGTCAGTTTCTCCCTCTCCATCGATCAGCATTGCTTCTCTGTTGGCTCTTAGGCGGGCTTTCGCCTCATGGAGGCAAGATGGCTGCCAATCCAGCATGAATCCCTGAAGGTCAAGTCCAGTGAAAAAAGAGAGGATCTCCTACCCTTAAATTTGAGCTTGGCTGCCATTGGCCTAAAGACTGGTAACTGTTACAGAGGACTGTGTATATACCATACAGTGTCTGCTCTCAGACAATATTGAAATTAACCTAGAAATTAATAACAAAGATAATTGGAAAATGTCAAAATACATGGAGATTAAATGTCATACTTAGATCAACAAAAAAAAAATCTCAGGAGAAATTTTAAAATATTTTAAACTAAATGAAAATGTAAACACACCCTATCAAAATTTGTGGGATGCAGCAAAAGCAGTGATTAGAGGGAAATTTATAGCATCAAATGCATGTTAGAGAAGACCTAAATCAATAATCTCAAGTTTCCACCTTAGAAAACTAGATAAGGTAGAGCACACTAAGTCTAAAGTAAGCAGAAGAAAAGAAGTGAGAATTAGAGCAAAAATCAATGAAATCGAAAACAGGAAATTAATAGAGAAAAATCAATAAAACCATGGTCTTTGAAAAGATCAGTGAAATCAGTAAGCCTCTAGCCAAGCTAACTAAGGTAAAAAGGAAAGAAGACTCAAATTACTAATATTAGAAATGAAAGAGAATATAACTGCAGATTTCTCTGTGGACATTCAAAGAATAATGAAGGAATACTGTGAACAACTCTATGCCCACAGGTTTGATAACTTAGGTGAAATAGTCCTATTCCTTGAAAGTCACAGTTTGTGAAAACTCATCTTAGAAGAAATAGACTATCCAAGTAGGCCTATATCTATTAAAGAAATTGAATCAATTAATAACCTTCCAAAGCAGAAAGTACCAGGCTCACTGGTGAATTCTACCAAATAATTAAGAGATTATATTAATTTTCTGCAATCTCTTTCAGAGGATAGAAGCAGAGGGAGGTACTTCCTAACTCATTCTGAGGTCAGCATTGACCTAATACCCAAACCAGACACAGATATTACGAGAAAACAGCAGACCTGAATCACTCATGAACATAGATGCGATAACTCTTCAACAACACATTAGCCCTTCAAATCTAACAAATGTATAAAAAGAATAATACACCATGACCAAGTGGAATTTATCTCAGGTATGCCAGGCTGGCTCAGCATTTGAAAAATCAGTGTAATCCATCACATCAACAGGCTTAAAACACACACACACACACACACACACACACACACACACACACACACACACGACATTAACACTAACACAAGAAAGATAAAAAGGTTTTTGGAGGAAAATTCCATTCACATGCATGGGACCATAGGCAGGCCAGGCTTTAAGGGAACCAGCGCATGGGGAATACCCCAGGTCCCACTGAGCTCTCGCAGGGTTTCAGGCACCTGCTCCTCCGTCCTCCGCTGCCTGTGGCTCCAGACATCTCTCCAGAAGCCAGATTCCTCTGCTCTCCCTTCTGCTTTTGCAATCTCTTCTTTGGAGTTCATTTGTATATTTCCAAACTTGAGGACTCTGAATGGCTCAGCGCTTCCTTTCCAGGTAGGCCAAGTAGGTTAAACACCACCGGGAGCATCTGTCCTTTGTGATCTGCCCTCAGTCAAGGTCCCCTTCTGGCCCAGTCAGCTGTAGCCATTGACGTGGGCTCGTGTGGTATCGAGCATGGCCACTGGGCCTGGGCGTGCCGTAGAGGGCCCTTTTCCTGAGGGTGTCGGCCAGCAGCACTGGGGGACCAGCAGGTGCCTTCAGGTATCAAGTTTACCAGATATCCTCAGTTACCAGATAGTGCTTTTCCTACCTCAGCCTGAAAATACTAGGATTATTTTCAGAGAAGGAACTTTGTTCATTTGCTGAGAACAATGTAGGACATCCTGAGGAATTCCAGAAGAGTCAAGGTCATTTTAGGAGAGCTAATTCTAGCCAGCAGGATCAGGGGGATGAAGTACCTTTTTAAAAAATTTTATTTTGAGGTTAGTTACTCTCATGCTCTTCATTCAAAATTGCCACAGCCTTAAATACTGCCAAAATTAAAGATCTTTTCCCTTTCCAATGTCAGGAGCAGAGTGTCCAAAAGTTACTTATGTCTGGCACATACTTGGGTTTTGATCAGTGGAGGTCACTTTAGGGTTTATTGTAAGTGATCCTGGAAGGTTTGAAAAAAGGCATTTGACAGCAGAGTTGAGAAGGATGGTCAGATGAACGATCACGGCCATGCAAAATCCACGGGCTGTCATATAATGCAAAACATGTGCCCCGAAGTACAAGTAGAAGCAGAAGTGCGGGCTGCCAGGGAGCTTCAAGGAAATACCGGGGTTCAGTAAACGGAAAACCCTCAGGAGAGGGAAGCCAGAGTGGAGACTGTTGACTGTTTCAGAATTCAGCGAGAGCACATCCAGATTTTAATCTGGATCAACACTTTTCCTAAAGAAAGTTCATGGACGTAACTTACAGCACAATCTAGTGGGCGGGCATATTTACACGCAAAATATAATTGATTCCATATTCCTCTCTGACCTAAAAACAATACTCATGTTTGTTTTTAATAATAAAATCAGTCCAGTTTAGAAAACCGTGTCCATTTATGTAGACCGGCCGATGAGTTCTTCAGATTGTTCTGCTAAATAACAAGAGGAGAAACAATCGAAGAAAAACATTTTCAAGAGAATTCGTGTGTGTTTGGAGGGGTAGGGAGCGTTGGTTAGCTGAAATCAGAAAGATTCCAAGTAACGATGCTTAAATTTATACTGATGAAATTAACATTCCACAGGGGCCGTTTTCTGGAAATTCGGGTTGTGCGTTCACTAAGCCGCTCAGACTCGTGGCCACTCGGTTGGAAATGGCTTCTTCACTTTCATTTTGGTCCCATGTAAACTTAATCCAAAAATCATTTTCTTTTTCAAGTGCTAAAACATCTCTGGTCTTTATTCCAATTCAGAGATCTGCAAACTTTTGTTGTTAAAGGCCAAGTACTAAAAATTTAGCACACAATAGATGTGTCCATAAACAAAGGAGCATGTATCCCAATGAAATGTTATTTATTAACATTGGAATTGGATTTCATAGAATTTTCACGTGTCACAAGATATTATTCTTTATAGATATTCTTCAGTTTCAACCACTTAAAAATATAAAAGCCATTCTTAGCACTGGGTCAGTATGGTTTGGCCAACCTCTATCTACTTCCTACTCTACCTTTGTGGGTGGTGTCTTGTCTTTCGGAGGAAAATACACTTATACTTGCATAAGTATACACTTTGTTCCTTTGAAAGGAGCCAGCCTCCCTTCTGGGGGATGAAGCAGGGTACCCAGACTGTTAGAACTTTGATTATTCAAGATTTTGCCACCAGCACCATAGTTCTGCTGGCAGGGAGGCCAGCCTCATGGACTCTGAAAACACTCTGAACTCGTTCTCCACCTAGAGAATTCCGAATGACTGCTGAAATAGAGGGAAGTAAGAATGCAGGCAAAAGTGGAAACTCGATAGTCAGGCTGTTGAGCTTTTCGTCCAGATATTCCTGTAAGAGCTATGAAAATGGTGGTAGTAGCCTCATCATTTCTTTGCAAATGCGTACATTTTAAAAGGCTCAGGTGTCTCTGGCGCTTTTTTTCATCCTTATTCTTAGAGAAGTAGGCAAAATACACGCTGCTTAAAAAATGTAAGCACATGGTTTTGTTTAGTACAATATTTAGAGAATTTACAAAAGTTGCAGAAACATCCAGTTTTCCTAAAACTATCTGCATAACGCGGGACAATGAAACAAAGAGATGCATGCATTGTATTTGGTTAAATCAGTTTACTAGGAATCGTTCTTGTTAGGATGCTCTCCCAAAATTCTTAATAAATATAAAGCTTTACATATTTGTCCCATTTTGTAATTAGTCTAGATTTAGCAGTGGCTCTTCCTGATTTGGGAAGAAGCATGCTTGACTGTTGCCAGGCAACAGCTAATCAGGGTATTAGCTGCCAGCACACTTTTGGCAGTAAGTGTAAATTCTTTTGTCTCATTAACAAAAAAATGAGTGTTAAAGATACCACAGTATAAAAAGTCTGTTCTCTTGTTCAGATATATATAACTTATATAAGTTATACATATTCCTATATATAATTCCTATACTACTATGACCTCGATGTGCTGCTAACATTTGTTGTGGATTTAGAGAACCCGTTTGTTCTTGTGTACGAGTCCCTTGCAGTCTGCTCATGGCACCAAAGCTCATAGAACAGGACAGTGAAGGGCTAGAGCCGTTGTTTTCTCAAGGTCTGAAAAATAAACAGACCGAAGTTTTTGTTCAGGTGTGGATTGTGGAATGTATGTGAACTTCGAGCATAAGTGTCCCAAGCGAGGACTCTGGTTCATGAACTGTAGCCACCAACTCACCAACGTTGGCCTCAGTCTCCATCCATCTCCTGGTGGCCGGAGTGATAGGGGACTGTGGTGAGTTCTGCTGCCGCCGCCAGGCCCTCGTCTCTCTCCGGCTCCAGCTCAGCCAGGCTCAGCGTGAGTTTTCTGAGACAAATCTTCATAAAACGAATTCTCACCTCATAAACAAACATGGTGTGAGTGAGTCATTCTTTGGACACGTATAATTAATAAGAAAGAAAAACTTGTGTTTATTTGGTCGGCCCCCCCCAACCCCCCCCCGCTTTTTTTTTTAAACAAAACTACACCATAGCCCAGACTTGAGCACGGTCATCAGCACTCTCCCTTCCGGTCACATGTTTCTAAATGACGTTGCTGGTTGTCTGTGAGGGGTGGCCCACTCCAGCAGGCACTGTGGCATATGTCTTCTCACTAACTCTCACACCTTGTGCAGCAGGTCGCTGAGACACAGCAGGTCCCCTGGGCCAGAAGGGGAAGAACAGGAAATAAAGCCATGCCTTCCTGTCTGTCTTCCAAGCCTGTGCTCTGCTGTCCCCTCAGTGTGGGTCTGGTTTCCATCCAAGGAGGTCCGTTTGCCCAGCGAACCGATATAAGGCATTAAGGGGATGGCCACGAGGTTGAATATATTTTATCCTTTGTTTCCTTGATTTCTAAAAATGGCTCTTAGATGATTTTAACAAGATAAAAAAAAAAAGAAAAAACAGTCCCCACGTTTATAAGTCCCTTTTCCGACTTTACAGTTTTCCTTGCCGTCTCCTCTGCCGCCCTGCCTCCAGCAGAGCCAGAAATCCCACCTCACAGGGAGCATCTCTCCCCCGTCTTCCCCACAGTTGTGCTCACCGTGTTTCCCCTTCAAGTTGGACATTTTGGATTTTCCCTGCCAACCTCACTGTTCTTTCTGGGGCTCCAACTCAGCAGAAAGTATTGTCACCAGAGGCAGCAAACCCATTCCATCCCTTTTCATTTTTTCATTGGTTTTTTTTTTTTTTTTTTTTTTTTTTTTTTTTTTTTTTTTTTTTTTTTTTTTTTTTTTTTTTTTTTTTTTTTTACTATGAGCTGAACTCCTTTAGCATCATGTAAACACGCTGGAGTATGTTAACAGCTGCCTCTCTTTTTAAAGTTGAACAGGCTCCGAACTGAAAGGGGGAACTGCTTTCAGGTTCTGCTCGAGTTTGCATGTGACAGCATCAAAGCTATTTTTAGTGGAGTGATCACCGGCAAGAAGCTGAAAACGGCTGCTTTCAACTATAAACAGTGGAAAGAAAGGATCATTTATGCACTGCTGCAGCTCTTGAGCCCATTTGCAGGGGAGACAAAGGGGTGTGTAAATCTCTTCTCCGAAGTTATGCAGGCATCTCGTGCCTGTTCGGCGCCCCGTCACCTCTGCGGAGGAGAGTCATGTTAATTTAGCGCTTGGCTGCCTAGGCTCCAAGTTGAACTAGATGCGCTGATAATAGTGAATTATAGGACTGTCCTTATAGGTGTCTGTTCTGAAAAGAAGGGAATGTATACGTGCTCAGAAACATCCAGTAAACTTTTATTTCCTGTAGATCACAGAGCTCAGGAGACAACAGGAAATGAGCAGTGGGTTCTGTAAACACTGGGGTACAGTGGGAAGAGCATGAGTCACCCATAGCTGTAGGACCCTCGTGACCTCACCTTTCAGAGTTGTGTTCTTAGCTGCAAATTGATGACCATGATACAAGCTCTGGGTAGTTTATTAGGCCAGTGGCTGCAGCAGACATTTATCGAACACCTACTCGGTGCCAGCCACAGAGACCTCTGGCCTGGTAGGACAGCTGCGGTCCTCCAAGAGGTCACGGCGTAGCCCCGTAAACAAGTAGTGTAATGCGTATAAAGGGGGCAGCATAGCAGAGGCAGGGTCTGCTCTGGGCGTGGAGGGAGGTGGGAAGAAGACAGAGAGCAGAATTTTCAGAAATGCTAACGAGTTTGCAAAGAAGACAATAATAGAAGGAGGGTGGTTCAAGCAGGGCAGTGGAGTGAGCGAAGACAGAGGGAAGAGGCATTCTGGTGTGTTGGGGCCATGAACAACTCGGGATTGCCAAGGCAAGGGGTGGCAGGACATGAAGCCAGAGTGTGTTGAGCCATTGTTTAGAGCTGAAGAATTTGGAAGCAGCGCAGGCCAGCAGGAGCCAGGGAGTGGTTTTGAACACATGACTGACCACATTATACAGAATTAACGTGGAGCCACTGCTGGTGAAAGTCTGTGCGTCTCCATACGTGAAGTGCTAGCGGTTTAATGCAAGCACTCTAACTAAGCCCTACACACAAAGTGTCTTGCCAGGAAAGGCTGAGGCTGGGACAGCAGTTCTGACACTGGATGGCATGTGACGTTGCTGGGCATTGCCTTTAAGCGGGGTGGCAGAAGGCACAGAGGTTTAAGCTGGAAGGGCCTTGGCAAGCCCCGTTTAGTGCTGAGCTCTGCAAGCGAGTGGGAGGCTGACTGGTGTCCTTCAGGGGCTCTCTGCCCGCCAGTCCCATTAGACGGGTGTGAGCCTGAGATGCTGCACAGGGTCATTGTCACGCGAAGGTGGGCAGAATGACCAGACACCAGGAAGCACCGCCTGTATGTGGGAGTCGAGTTCCCCTAAAGGTTTCAGGAAGTGAAGGTTTTTCTGAAAATGCTTGAAGTTTCATTTACGTGGTGACTCTTAGACGCCATAGAAATTCAAAGAACAGGGATGCGCAGAACAGAACAAAGCAGAACAGAAACCTCACACATAGCTACGCTTGCTGTTTATACCCAGGGAGAAGTGTTCTGAAAAGTCACCACCTAACTACCAAATTTTTGTGTGTCCATGTTAATAACTATGGCCAAGGAGTAACATCGCTTTTCTGAAATGACGTTCTCTTTGAATTTAATCCTGTCAAGTTTAGCAACGTTATTTGCTTCACTTGCCTTTAAGGAGAGCAGTAAATGTTTCTCTCTCCGTTTTCTAGAAGAATCAAGCGGTGTTAGGTTTTAGGTGTTGAAGGGTCAGTTGCATAGGCCCTGGCACCCATCACGGGGGAAGAAGGCCGGCACGCTTGGGCTGCCAGTCATTTCTTTGTTTTTCCCGAGCAGGGCTTAGGGTGTCCATGGGGCAGTGGCTTGGTACAGGTTGTGTGTTGGGGGTGGGGGAGGGTACAGCATGGACAAGGATGGGTTAGGGGGGCACCTTTGAGGACCAGCTCTTTACGCTCAGTCAGAAGTCTCAGGACAAAGGCACGGTGTAGGTGCCAGTGCCGATCCCAATATTTGTCGCCTTGGCAGACGTCAGGGTTTACTTTTTAGGAATGGAAAATCACTTTTTTGTCACTTCAAAGCCAGCCACAAATGGATCCGGTAAACCGTAGGAAAAACATCTTATAAAAAATTAACTGTGCTGTTACATATAACTTTAGCGTTTATTTGATGCCTGAGTTTGGTACCCCTGATGTAACACTTAGACAGAGGTGTCCCCCTCTGTGTCATCGGCTTTCCAAAATCAGCACTTATGTCTCTCATCTTCGTGGTGGAGTATGGGATGGGACTGACTCTCAAATGGAGGAAATGAATAATCAAGAGAAATCACAGTTTTTCCAGGTCATTTGCCTGGCTATGACTGGTTTTCAGCTTACAGGAAGTTCCAGGAATCAGACTTGTCAAAAACTTGAATTAAATGTTTACATCTCTTGATCTCTGCCAGTCTGAAAGATAAAGAGGTCATAGTGATTTTTGTCTCTGTTTCTAAGGTTTTTCTCTAAAAGTCCTGTTTTAATGAAATAATGAGAGGTGACGTTATTTGCATTATCTGCATTGGGTAGTGTGTGCTCGTTAGGCCCCCTTAGGGGCCTAAGTGATGTGTCTTCTTGGGACAGAAGTTAGGAGTGTACCAACCCTTCCTTCTTCCTGGTGATGGGGGATGGCCCAAGGATTTATGAAACCTGTGCCATTGCGATCAAGGTGAAATACTTTTACTCAGGAGGTGTTTCCTGCTAAAGTTTAAGATTTTTGGATAAAGCTTTCCTCCTGGCACTTGTCTCCAACTGACACTGTCTAAAGTCCCCAACTGGTTCCACATGTTAAACTGAAGATATTTTGCACTCTCATCAAAACCTCCACAAAACCTCTGCCAGGGGGAGGGAGAGAGAGAAGAGCCGGAGTTCCTTAATCTCGAAGCCCCTTTCCCCAGTGCAGCCAGAGGGAATGGCCTTGGAGTTGTCCCTCTGCTACTTTGGCTGCTCCGTCTCAGAGACCCACCAGCATCAGACAAGCTTCTGCTCGGGGGACTTATTAGCACCTGCTTGTGTGGGGCAGTGATTCTGAGACCGAAGTTTCGTGGGGAGGCCCCCAGGTTTCAGCTCCTGAGGAACACGCCAGAGTCTACTGAGGGTGATGACGGCCAGCGTTTACTGAGCACTTACGGGGTACCTTATGGGGTAGCAGGCCCTGGGCCAAGCACCCAGTGAGGGGGCTGACACCTTTAGTTTCCCTGGCAGGCAGCTGGAGAACTGGCAGGACAGTTGGTATTGAAGTCCATATGTCAAGAAGGGACAGAGAAGTGTCACATCTGGGTTGGCCTCATGGAAGATAGAAGATTGTTCATGGTTTCAGCCCAACAAGAGGGTGGTTGTCCAGAAGATGCTATAGAGCCCAGTTTCACTCACGGCACAGTAATCGAAGGACCAAGGGTAGCGGCCTCACAGCTGCGTTCGGAGCTGCGTGCATCTTTTCTTTCATCTCTTTACCCATCCGTGTTCCTGCCTCTTGGAGAACAGGACAGCCTCTTCATTGCAGTGTTTCATAGCAGGTATAAAAACATGTTTATCCAGTAAGTGGACGAGTGAGAGAGAAGAGGGCGGGCAAACCCACTGCCTATTTTCAGAGCTTTGGGACCGGAGCAGAAGCACCACCTGCCTTAAGTAGCGTCTGGCCAGCCATTAGGGAATGTCTGCTTACTTGTTTACATAGCTGTTCATCTATCACTTATTTTAAATTTGTAGTAAAGTGCCCATAAATTTTATCTTAACCATTTTTAAGTCTCAAGTTCGCTGTGGCATTAAGTACATTCACGCTGTCGTGCAGTTATTACTGCCGTCCATCTCCACGATTTTTTTCATCTTGCAGAATTGAAACCCGAGACCCATTCAGCAACTCCCCACTTTCCCCTCCCTTCACCCCTGGCTCCTACCATCCCATTGCTGTCTTTTATGAATTGATCGCTCAGGATGCCTCATGGAAGTGGAATCATAATGTATTTGTCTTTCTGTGCCTGGTTTATTTCACTTAGCATAATGTCCTTAAGAGTCGCCCATGTGACATGTGTTGGAATTCCCTCCTTCTAAGGCTGGATGATATTCCACTGTCTGTATATACCACATCTTCTATGTCCATTCACCCGTCAACTGACCCTTGGGTTGCTTCCGCTTTTTGCCTTTTGTGACTAATGCTGCCCCAAACATGGGTGTGCAACTTTCTCTGAATTCTCACTTTCCGTTCTTTTGGGTATAAACCCGTTAGAGGAACTATTAGACTATATACGGTAATTCTACATGTGATTTTTTCGAGGGCCC
This sequence comes from Macroglossus sobrinus, assembly GCA_004027375.1. NCBI lineage: Eukaryota > Metazoa > Chordata > Mammalia > Chiroptera > Pteropodidae > Macroglossus > Macroglossus sobrinus. Next base: position 425,807 of record PVKZ01000654.1, on the reverse strand, counting down.
GCCATACTGTTTTCCACAGAGAGGGCACCATTTTGAGGGGATGACTCAGTTCCTTAACTCTTCATCAGTGTGTCTGTCTTGCCGTTCTTCTGTTCCTCTGTGCATTTCACAAATGCGGCCCTCCTCCCTTCTGCTCCACTTTGTCTTCTGGGCTGGACTGCTTAGAATCTGGGCCCATGGCCTTGGACAGGCTGGTGGGCCGCCCTTGGCACAGGCAGCCTCAATTCCAGCACCCTGACCTGCTCTCTCGCAACCCATACCTTTGGAGAAGTTCACTTTATCCCACTGGCCCCTGGGCACATGTCTTCTGGGAAGTCCCAGCTTGTTCCAGAGTTTAAGCTAGAACCGAAGGGCCCTAGACTCTGTAGCTCTTGGAACAGCTGCTCAGCTTTCCTCAATTCCACCATTTTAATTGTGATTAGTAGGTTCATTTGCATCTAAAAAGAGCAGTTTTCTTATCAGCACCATTGAGTTGGGATCCAGTGCGCTCCATTTATATAGAGTGGCCCATTTTAATCGGGCCCATTAAGCAGTAAAAGTAAATGTGGGTGTTTTACAAATGCAAATATATCATGCAAATAATGTACTTTATGCTGAATGATGCCTTGGTTTTCATATGTAAAATTAGAAACCGTGTAGCACAAAGATAATGATAAACACCTTTGCATCTGTTCTTAAGATGTATCGAGAGCTGTGTGCATCTAAAATTGAAGCAGAGATTTCAAGCAGGATTTCTTCAGTATGCCCAAACATGCATTCCATATTATCAAAAATATACATGTGCTTATCTAGTTATTTATATATTCGTAAGCAATCAAGAAATCACAGAAAAGAGTAATCCAAATTACCTAACCTATTACTTACCATCAATGATGAGATTTACAATTTTGTTTCCATTTTAAAAGATTTTTCCGTTTTTAATCGGAGATGATGATAGTGGAAGGAGAAGTGTTACCATATAGGCTAGTTCCATTCTAATTATGTCTAGAAGAGATACTTTTTAAATCTTTAGTGTTTGGAATAATTCCGTTTTATGATATGCAGGTAGCACTTCTGCTATTTTATAGAATCATTTTAGGATAATGACAGCCCTCTTCTATGTTCAGTGAACTCAGCCATAGGAGGGAGACCACCTTTATTTTCTACCCACAGGGTTTCATGTAGACATGAGATCAAGAAATGGCACAGAGTATGATCAATTCCCAGATTGCCTGTACAGACAGAATTTCTAGAGAAATTCAGAGTGGGGACGGGTCCGAGGTGGAAGTGACCAGAAGTGTCCCCAGGATCTGGTATTTGAGTTGAAGCATAAAGGATTCAAACTTGAGTAGGCACAGAGAACATGGCAGCAGGTCATTTTGGGAAGAGGGGGACCGAAGTGGCTTGAATGGGCCCTAGAAATATACGGGGTACCTGTATGTCCTGGAGACCTTTACCAGGCAGCATATTGGGGAGTAGAGGGAACACACTGGAAAGGGCTTCGAGGAGCAGAGAACCTCTTGGACTTGACTCTGCCCTATAAGCTATTGGTTTTCACACTCTTATATTTACCCAACTCTTCAAATTTTCACGTGTATGTGGAAGCTCAATACATAAGACACATGAAAATGAAATTCTTTATGGACATTGGGGCGGGACCCTGTCTAGATGCTGCCCACCCCCTACTTCCACCGTTGGCAGCGCTATGGGCACCTGCTGGGAGGTTCCAGAAATGGTTTGCAGAGCAAGCGGGGAGAGCACGTGAAGACACTGTTCTTCGCAAAGCTGCTCAGGTGTTAGGTAGAGGGCTGGGGTGGGCTGAGGTTGGAGGTGGGGGACACCTGTTAGGATGCCACTAGTGGGAACATCTGCATATGAGGTGACCTGGTAGAGTAGACACACAAAGAGAGGGAAGGCCCCAGAGACCTGAGAAGGGAAGGATTGGCAGGAATGGGTGACAGCAGACGGGTGTGACAAAGGAAGGCATTAGAAACTCGAGAATTTTGAACGTGAGCGTTTTATAGGTGATCACTGAAAACGGAGTCAGTTTTCTCGTCTTTGTTTTTTATGAGGAATGCTGAGTTAAATGACAGACTGTTAGTCTCTCAACAAACGTCTACTGCGTGCCGGCCGAGTTCCAAGCACTTGCAGTAGGTGATAGACGTTTAGGGAAAGAAAGACACAGGTGTCTCCGCGTTGCAGGGAGTGAGGGTGGACACCGTCATGGGTTGAATTATCCCTCCAGAATGTATACGTTCATATCCTAGTACACAAGGCCTCCAATATCACCTTATTTGGAAATTAAGTCATTGCAGAAGTAATTAAGATGAGGTCAGACTGCAGTAGGGTTCAGATGCAGATAGAAATAATGGAGAGTGAATGGTTTATGTGGAATGGCTTTGGTTTTGGAAGAGAGGAGGTGACATTGGCTGATGTCGTGTGGGTTTGGAACTTGGCGATTGGGAGATGAGCAAGGCCAGTTTAGTTGGGTCAGTGGTTCTCACTTGGGAGAAATTTTATCTCCCAGTGGGCATATGGCAATGTCGGAGACATTTTTAGTTGCTACAGCTGGGGGAGGAGTTGCTACTGAATTCTAGTGGGTGGAAGCCAAGGTGACTGCCGAACACCCTCCGATGCACAGGACGACCCCATGACAAAGGACGACCCAGCCCCACACGTCAGTAGTGCTGGGGCTAGGGAACCTCGTTGACTTAGGTCAGCAGTTCTCAAACTCTGTCTGAGGAGGAAGCCCTAACAGCACACTTTGTGGACCATCGTGAAACATCGACATATCTAAATATACCTGGCGACTCCAGAGCAGCCGCCTCTGTCAGAGTCTCTCAGCCATCTCAGCCCTGGGCACATCCAGGGCCTCGGCCGTGATGGGCTCACAGGAACTGTGCCAGGCTGATCCAGGTGGAGTCAGGGTGAGTCTCTAGGTTTCACATTTGGCTAAGGTAACAAAGCGATTCTGGACATTTCTTACCACGATCCATGTTTTGCCCTCAGAGTGATCCTGCCAGGCTGTCAGTTGTGGTTTTTGTGGTTCTGGATGGTTGTTGTGTGACCGCCTTCCCAGCAGTTGCCAGCCTCTGAAAACTGGCGGGAGGCCAGCTCTGATCGCACGACCAGGAAAGGTCACTGCGGGCTGTGGACTTGCCAGTTTGGACGTACGTGGGATTCTATGCAGAGTTCCTGGGTTTTTCATTTTATTTTGTTTTTACCTTACTCTTGGTAGTGGCATCTGTGAAGCTACTTCTCACCTGTTGGTTTTAGAAACTGTTCACTGCTACTTTGGACTGAGGAACTGAGTACAATGAAATGGTTTCAAAGCATCCATAAAGCAAAGAGGAAGCTGGAGGTGTGGAAAGGAAGGGGCCACACCGGGAGAGTCCACACCTCAGACCGTAGGAGGAAGTGCTGGCACCCAGCACGCCACTTACTGAGAAAACTGAGCTGTGGTTTTCTTGTAACCAAGACGACCCCTGGGATGGTTGCAGGTTACATCAGCTCACTTCACTCTCACACATTGCCTTCTGTCACGGCCATCAGTTTGCAGGCGTGGAATTGAGACTTTGACATGTTAAAAGACTTTCAACATATGTTTTGCACAAGACAAATTCCCTGAATCCAAATCTTGTGCTGTCCCCACCACACTTGGATGGGACCAGGCAGGCACTGAAATGGTTTCAAATGTCAACACACTCCAGTTTTATTACTAAGGTTTATTAAAAATGTCGAGAATGTTCTCCAGAATTTTGAACTCTCAACTGTGTTCTTTGTGGATGCTTCTGAAACTGTGAACAGTATTCTGTGAAACTTGAGACTGCCTCACACTTGTCTCCGACAGCCTGTCCTGGTCCCTGAATTCGGGGACTTGGCAGCCTTCACCCAAGGGGTCTGGTTGAGTGTGAGGTTAAGGTCATATGTATTCCTCTGTTATTTCCTAGTGATGAATCCACAGTTAGAATTAAAACAATAGAATTCCAAGTATTTTTTTTTTCCCCAGGAATTCCCCCTCTGCCACATCTGATTTGACTGTTTTATTTCTGGAAAAACACAGTCTGATGGTGGGTGTCACAGTTCCAAAGGGATTGCCGTCACACTCTGTTTTCAGGGCTAAGGATATGACAGGAATCTGCTCTGTTGCCTGAAGCACAGTGGGCAAGCCGTGGCCCCTGGAAGGACTAGTTTAGGACAGGCTGGTCTCGCTACATCCTTTTCCCTTTGCTTTCGAGTGGGCTGTGGACCATTCTGGCCGAGATGCTGACCTCAGGGGCTGTTCATAAACAGCACGTCAGTTGGTCCTTCAGTGCCCAAAACTCCCTAGACTTGGATTCACTTCTTCCAGAGTCTTTCCTATGTTAATTCTTTCTTTCATTTTACATTAAAAAACGTGCAACTGTGGTAAAATACACATAATGTAAAGCATACCAGCTTAACTGTTGTGCGATCAGTAGTGTGAAGTACATTTCACGTTACTGGGCAGCCAGTCTCCAGAATGCTTTTCACTGTGCAAAACTGATGCTCTGAGCCCATTAAACACCGACTCCCTCCTTCCCGCTCCCCATCGCCCCCTGGAAACCACCACTCCTCTTTCTACGAGTCTTTTTTTTTTTTTTTTTTTTTTTTTTGCCTATAGCACCTGGTCTTCCTAGATGGTCTCCCATCTAAATACTAACCAGGCCCGACCCTGTTAAGCTTCTGAGATCAGACATCAGGCTTGTTCAGGGTTTGGCCTTAGACCATGAACTGTGGTGCCACTGGGGTGTGAACCCAGGACCTTCTGCGTGTAAAGCAGACGTGCTAAGCTCTACACTATGGAACCACGTCCTAAATCTGACTCCTGTAGGGACCTCCTATGAATGGAATTACATACATTTGTTCTTTTTGTGTCTGGCTTATTTTAATTTTACTTAGCATAATGTCTTCAAGGTTCCTCCATGTTGTAGTATCTCGTTCTCTCTTATAGATACACCAGTTCCCATTTGGCTGCTGAGTTCTTAGCAAAAAGTTCACTTCTTGATTTGCTCTTCATCAGACTGTTTCAGAAAGTCCAGGCTGCTAGGTAGAGATGCGTGGGTCTCGGTCACCGTGCAGCCAGTTCCCACAATGATGAAGGCTCAGGAGTGTAGAGGAAACACGGGATCCTCTTGGTGGTTCGGAGTCAGGCCGCCAGGAGAGCAGGGCCGAGGGAGAGGTGGGCGCCTGCGAGCCCAGCAGGCGCAGGGTGTGCTGTTCGCGACGGTGCCGCTCATCTCGGGGGACTTGCTGGCTCAGCACGGGTCTTAATGACCAGCTGGATCAATGTTCTCAAATGCCAGTTCACAGACTGCCTTTCTGCGAGGCGAGGCCCCCTTAACCTGTTGGTCGGCTTCCTTTGTGATGAAGCGGGTTTGGCTGGTAGTTGCTGAAGGTCACGGAATTCTGCGAGAACATTATTGAAATGAGACATTTGTGGCGACTGAACCGCTTTGTTTCTGCTAGTAGGAGCCCACGTGCCCGCCTTTCACATTTGCAGCCTGGGGTTTTGCCTCGGAGGGATTCGTAGTGAAATACCATCCTCAGCCTTCTTCCACAGAGAGGGATAGCTAGGCGTTTAGTGCTGGGAGGAGAGACGAAGTCGGGCCATTGTTATGTCAGGGCAGAGGGCTGGCACCAGAAGCTCTGGTCTGGTCTTGGGCTGATCGCCGACCAGCCATGCGATGGCCGGGTGAGTCCATCCTCCCTCGGGGTCTCCATTTCCTCATCCGTAGCATGGGGGAAGGTGGGTCCTGCCCTGCTCACCCCCAGGACTGGAGATACCCATGGGAGAGTGTCATTGCTGTTCTCCGTAATTGGTAATCTGCTATCCCAGCATCGAGCAGTGTGAGTGCCGGTGTATGGTGCTGAAACCCACTTGGGCAGGTTGCAGGGGGCCCTGGTGGCCATTTCTCACAGCAGTGCCCTTTCACAAGTCACTGACATTTAAGTGGCTGAGTGTGGAGGGTCCTCTCATCCTCCCCCTATACAAGCCAGCCCCCTCCCACCCTTGTCTTTTGACTTGCCATGTGAATGGGTATTTTTCTGAGTGGCCTCAGATCCTTCTACAGAAGACCTCAACCACATGCTTCTCTGAATTACTGGGGTCGATCCACACTTTCAGTTAATTTCATGTAATGTTTTCAAACTAACTTTGAGCATCTATTTGCAGCCTCCACAAATTGCAGCCACTCAGGGCCCATAACAACCAACCTTTTAATAGGCATTTTTTATCTCTTTAGGTAGAATCACTGAAGGCTGGAACTATATAAGTATGTCAGTATCTTCCTAGAAGCCATACAATGTGGCTTTTAATTCCCCCTCCCCCACGCCATGTCCTTCTGAGCACCAAACAGTTCTCAATAAGCACTTAATAAATCCTCAATATACTAATAGTTAGATATCATTTAGAGAGACCATCCAAAAGAACAGTATAGAATATAGAGCCAATAAGTTTCTAAGTTTGAAAGCTCTGAAGTTAGCAGGACAGGAAACAGCTTACTTTGAGCTAGAAAGAGACCCCAAGTGAATTGGTCATTTACAGTAGGGGCCAGGTAAGAGCAGGTGGGTGGTCAATCCGAATCTTTCTTCACTGCTACAGTATAGATTACACAGACAGCACAGCAGGGTGACTAGAATAGTGATCAGTGACTTAGGTACTTTACAAGGGCGTTGTAGAAATCTTTCAGTAGATTTCTATCACATAGAGAATTTTCCGTATCTAAACCACTGGATTTACCCGTCCTCAGTTGCCCACATTTACTCCATCCCTGGCATCTGCTCAGTTTTCAGCCAAATCAAGGTCAGGATAAAGAGGAGCTTTAGATGGAAGTAAGCTGGATGGCTGGATATTCAGGCTCCTGCAGTAACACTCAATTATTGAATTCTCCAGAAGCACCAACGCCTCCTCAGTAATGAAGTCCTCAGTTTTTAAATATCTTTAGAAATCAGGTGATTCAGTATTGGCAACAGCCAGCTTGCTGTTTCTGCTTTCTTATAAAAATAAAATGGTAAAATCCCAGGAGCTGGCTGAGGTTGTTAAAAGATAATCGTAAGCATTTTAATGCACAGTGTTCTTCATGCAACGTTGAGCCTTAAAAGCCTCCAAATGCGATAGGACAGGAATCGGAGGGGAGAGAAAGCAGCTTGCTGCCGTCATCCTACAGCCCTGCGACCCCCAGCCAGGTCTGCTGTCCTGGCCACTCCGAGGCCACACCTGCCCGAGAGGCCACACCTGCCCACACCTGAGAGTCTGGACTGCAGGAAAAGCCACAGCTGAGAGATGCATTCTTCTCACGTATTCTGAGTATAGCGAATCCAAAACAGCATAAAACAAAAAGATTCGTTTACATCAAGGTTCACGCTGTGTTTTCTAGCACATTTGACATGGCTTTAATGTTCACTAGTACTTTTACACTTAAGCTCTCTTTTCTTCCTCCCTCTCCACTGCTCCCCAGTCATGTAATGTGTCGCTGTGCACACGATGCTGTTTGTACCTCTGCTAATGAGGGTTCAGTCAGCAGAATGTGTCTCTGGAATTTCTCCGTCCTTAATGGTATTGCATTGCTAGAGACCCGGTTGACAGATGAGGCATTCAGATTTCTCATTCTCTGGGTGTCTGTCTGCCGAGTTTACAAATGTATTATTCAGACCAACTTTCTATTTTTTTTTTTCATGTTGAAGGTGATTGATAAGATAATGCTTTAGCCAATATCATTTGCCGTGAACTGTTTTGGTGAAAGTAGTTTATACTGCCTTTTGGGCTGGGTATAGTAACATCTTTGACTAAGTGCTTTCAACATTAATGTAAACCAATCCTTGATTTAGAATAACCTACTTTCCACTCTAAGCATGGTTTACTAAGATGGGTATGGTTATAAGGGTTTTCACTGGGTGAACAGTGAAAATGCTTGTCTATAAATGAAGTAAAGTGTCTGTGACATATTGATCTTTCTTATTTTGTTGCCTCTCCGGTTAGCAGACTCTATGTGGTAACACATCTGCAAAATATATTATAGAATATGGAGTGCAGCATTTTAAGCCAAGAAATTAAAAACAGGATACAAAACAAGAGGATAGGGGGAGGGAGGAAGCTGATCAAGGTCATATCTGTGTATATATATTAAAGATTTGGTGGTAGAAAGCCAAGAAAGTTTGCATTTATCATAGGCAAGTGGCACCAAGAAGTGTTAGGAAACCCAGCTGGTCTCAGACATGGATAGAAGTTCTTTACCACATGAAGTTGTACATTTATGAACAAGTTTACACAGGTTATATTCTGTGATGTTGAAGTGTGTGCATTTGCCATTTTGCTTACCTGCAAATTATTCCGGTGCCCGGGGGGAGCGGAGCAAACAGGGTCAAGACAGTGACCAGGATGTCCACAGCGACCGCAGACAGGCTCTGCATTGTGAAGTGTGAAGTACACTGATCACAGAACAAAACCGATGATGTCTAAAGATGCATTTTGAGAGGGAATAAATAATGCATAACTGGGAAGGCATTTTGGGGGCCGCGTCTGGGTGCGGGCAAGCGCATGGAACTGAGCTGGCCCTCACGCTGCTTTCTCTTCTGTTTCAGCACATCAGGGCCACCCATCTGGCGGGGAAGTACCTTCTTCAAGAGAAACGGAGCCCTCCTACAAGGTAGGTCTCCAGAAGCACCTGTCCCTTCTCCCTTCTCCCCTTTCCTCTTGCCCCCTCCCCCCATACTCCTCTGTGCTTGGTGTCAGTCAGGGGAGTTCTGTCCCATTGAGGAGTGGCCCCTGGAGACATGTGACTGTTGTGGGTTAGGTCTTTTTGTCCAGTTCTCTTTCTTTCTTCCTTGCTCGTGTCTTCTGGTCGCTATGAATTGTTCACCTGAAACCAGGACTGCTTCTTCAGTCTGTCGTCCCTGGTCATAGTCTAGAAGTGTTTGGCTGGGTTTGGTGAAACTGGAATTACACGGCAGTTAGGATGTGACAGTAGCATAAACTGGGCTGATGAAAATAAACCCCGCTACGTCTTTTCAATGCTTGGGCTCACGGGGATGTTTTGGGTGTTTTGGCACCGTGGTCATCGTGGAGGTCCACTCATGCCTGGCTGTCCCGTAATGTCCGTGTGTGCCTGGAAGGGTGACTGTGGTGTGTTCGGAGGCTCAGAGTTCAGACACCCCTCACTTGTCCCTACAAGCATCATTTCAGGGGGACATCCTTCCTGCTGTCCAGCCCATGGCCAGCTAGTTTGAATGCGTTCCTATCCCATGTGCTCAGGGACTCCAGCCTGTCTTTCATCTCTGCTTTTGCAATTGTTTCTTTTGAAATAGCTAAAGTTAACAATAAACAACAACAAAAAAATAGCAGTAAGATGCATTCTAAATACTTTCAGAAATTACTTTTTGGCTTATCACTGTTTTTTGGTATCTCCTGTATAGATATGGCTGGACCCCAAGGGTCTTCCTGGTTTTGTCCCCGTTGGCCTCTGTTGCTTGGCCAGGTGTCAGATTGGCACATCTAGCCAAACGTCAGGTGGATTTGGTTGTGCCTAGGGCTTTGGACTGTGCTGGGTTTACAGTGAGGAGTTACTGTGCATTTCAGTTGGTTTAGAGCTGTTGTTTGGTTGGTTTAAGACTCTTTCTCTTAAAAGTGTACACACCGAAGGCTGGCCATGCGTGTGAAGGAGTAGAATACAAATGTGGCTAAGAGAGAAGAGACGTTTATCTGCTGGTTTCTGGACCAGCTCAAACCACTGTGAGAGAGATCGCATTTTGTTGTTGTGTTATAGGCCATGCAGTAGTATTAGCCTGCGAAGTCGAGAACTTAAAATATTTCTTTGCATTTTTGCTTGGTACAGGTAAAATTTAGGCAGGCAAGTCTGATTCGTCTTAATTTTAATTAGAGCATTTAATTCATCATAGCCATCCTAAATATTGAAGAAAAAAAAAGATAACTCCCTTCACTCTCAAAACTTAATACTTAATTTAAAAAAATCTATTTCATCTCCCTTCAGATAGTAAATGTGGAAACCGATTATGATGAGCCTTTGGGTTTTTTTCTAAGTAAATTTCAAAGTTATGAGCATCTTTATTTTTCCTCTGGTTCTATAGCAACAATGTGATTATCAATCATGTTTGGATAATTTACAGAAAAGTGATTTTTATTTACTGAGAGCATTTTCCCATAAGTTTTTTATTCATTAAGTTCCACAATAGGTGAGATTGCTTTAAGCATATTTTGGGTTGTTTCAGGCAAAAACACAGGGAGGAACATCAAGAGAGTTTCTGAAATTAAGTGATATTACTATGAGATTCTCTCTCATAGGTGGAAGACTTTTTTTCTCTTCCTGATAGCATTAAAAATTCTCCTAATTAGCAATTGAGAATTAAATTATTACCGATTTTGGATGCCCACTGAATCCACATCCAGTTCAGGACAGCTACAGCCCGTTAATTTTTTTGTGCATGTGAAAATCAGAAGGATCTTAGAGAGACTTGGGGGTGTGGGCGGGGATTTGTCGACTTTTTTTTTTTTCCTGTGATGTTTCTTCATTTATTGGATCCGTATATAGAGTTCTTGAGACACTTTTATTGTGACACGACTTTTCAAACTGTGTGCATGCTCTTCCTAATTATTTTGTGTTCCTTTGCTGGGTGGTACTGGCTCATCAAGAAGTCACTAAAAACCAGAAGCAAAAGTTTTACAATAAACATGTGGGTATATTAAAAAGGAAGCTACCCAGTCACACCAGCGAAAGGTATGGGTTAGAATGAAGTAGAGGAAAACGGACCTGACTTATGCTCACCTTCTCATTTTTATACTTTATAGCTTAAAAATATGGACACATTCCTTCTTGTTCCCTATAGCAAGCAGGAGGATGTGTTTCTAGTTATCAGACAGTAGAAAAGAACTCTGTTGGAAAGAACGCAGGTATTTGGGATTGAAGGGACATCCTAAAGAACCCAGTTCCTAGGAGTAGGTTAGAAGGTGAAGGTGGGAGACATGGGCCAGGCACCAGCCAGCAGAAAAAAAAAGTGGGCCTGGCTTTACTGGGGGACCCTGCTGGGTAGAGTAGCCCTAGGGGTCCAGACTAAAAGAATGCAAGAGCAGCGTAATAAGCAGATGTGTGTCGCAGTGTTTTGAGGAAACAGATTTATTTTTGTCAGAAGGATGGGAGCATAAGAGCTGTCACTTCTTGGGAGAACTGACACTTGATCAAGACCTTGAACAATAGACATGGACATGTGGAAGCAGAAAAAAAAAAAAAAGAGCATTGCAAGAGGAAACAGAGTATGTAGGCACGAGAGGATCACGAGAGAAGAGCGATGGGGACTTCATGTGGTAGGTGCGGATAACGAGTGAGTCATGGGCACTTTGGGATAATGACATCACGTGCGTCGAGATATGTGTAAAAAGAGTAATGTGATAGCCGAAGAGGAAATTATGGAAGTTAAAACCTGAAACGAGTGGAACAAAATGACATAATGGTTACAGAGTTGACTGATAGTTGTTTAGTTTATTAACTGTTGAGCAGAAACGTAGCACAGTTATTTTTTTCCCAGCATAAAACCAATTGCAAGAATTAACTGGAAGTACTCGAGGTCCCATCGAGTGCGGCCTGTGTGTTTTGGTTCTTGCAGCATCATTGGCAGGAGGGCCTGCTGAATCACCGCGCCTTTTTGAGGATAATGGGGTAAGATTTGGTTTGGATTACACCAGGCATGGGTACTTAACATAATTGGTCATTTCATCAATTCACAGTATTTATTTTAAATGCCATTTAGGCTGCTAGAGACGATTTTTGTATGTGAGCAGTTCTCGTGGGCTAGAGAGCACTTCAGTTCTTGTACAATAGAGACCTAGCGGAGTGCCAGAAGGGGACAAACCCATTGTCTAAGGGGGACCCAGGACGGGGACAAACAGATGAGCGTGGCTTATTCCGAACCCTGCGGGAGTGGCCAGCTGACAGATGTCTCCAGCTGTCCCCTCTACGTGTCTCTCTGTGTCTCTGTTACGGTCTCTATGTATTTGAAATACATTTTTAGTTTTATTAGTTAATAACGTCTCTTAATTTTTTAATTAGAATAGTAAAGCGTTTTATTTTTTTTCCCCTTTTGCAAACTCCCTAGCCACCACTCCCCCCCCCCCACACACACACACACACATTTTCCATTTACCCATCAAACTTACAATTAGGTGACTTTATTTAAACATTCCCCCTCAGATGAATTACTTTAATCATCAGTGGTTCCTCATTAAAGACACCCCTCACCCCTGGTCTGACCCTTCTTCTGGTCCCTGGAGGTTTCATCCCAGCCACACATGGCACAGCTGACCTTGTTTGCATCTAGAACTGTCTACAGGCTACTGTCTATCTGATCTTCTCCTTTTGCCCTCTTGGTCTGCAATGGCCCTGCAGGCCTTAGAGCTCCCTGCAGAGTTTTGTTTTGAGAGAAACTGCTGCCTTTATAACTGTGGGTCTGCTGACCACTCTGGTCTACCTATTTTTATTTCCAGCTCTGCTGCCTCTGAGCAGACGCTCCCTGGGCCCAGCCACACTACCCCAGCCAGCGAGCATTTCTTTCTTACTCATCTCTGTCACAGGCCCGGGATGAGGCTGGATGGAGTTCCCAGGGCGGCCCAGGGCCTGCCTCCTCAGCCGCTGACAGCCCGTTCTGGGGTCAGACCATACGTCCCAGTCCTTCACAAGGAGGCCTGACAAGCCACCGTGCAGTTACTAACACCTGGCCGGCCTTCCTGGCCCTCCCTCTTTCTTCCTTTTCTCTGCCACTCCAGTATTGGGCCACTAATTGTTATTAAATCTGTTTCTGTAGGGTGCAGTAGTGGAATTAAAAAATATTCCATAACACACATAACAAGTTATTTCCATTCGCTGCTGACAACCCACTGCATGAGCTAATGAAATGGAAAGAAGGCCTTGCAGGCATTTTCAGGGTGCCGAGCAGGACTGTGTTGTCACAGGCCCGAACACGGGACCAAGGAAACGTGCTCTTTTGCTGCCAGATGCCTGTTGTTCCCTAAATGTGCAGAGTGCTTGCCATTGGTAAAAGGTGACGGAGGTCGGTTGTGACCATTCGATGACTTGCTTTTGGGATGCCCATTTCCGAAGTTCTAGGTCAGCTCATGCACTTGGTTTCCCAGAAGGACAGTTGTGTACCACCCACTCTGCACAACCCTTCCCCTCTCCCTCAGCTGGGCATCCTTACAGCTAAAGTGTATGCGGTACTTCGCTTTGCCTTTCAGTCATGCCATGAAAGTCTCAAGAGCAAGTATTCAGTATGTGAGAAGCTAGTTAAGAGTGGACGGAGCAGGGGGGGACCTGCGTGGGCTCTGGTCCCAACACTGCCACTTGGTAAACTTTGCGACTTGGGGCAAGGCCCGCATGGCATCCCAAGGCTTCATTGTCTGACCTGTATATTTAGGGAGTGGACCTCAAGGATGGCAGAGGTTTCCTGTGGAATTTCAGCTGTGTTCCCCAAAAGTAGGTCAGAATGGAGTTTGAGACTTAGCTCTCTCTAGCTCAGTGGAAAAAGAGTGTTGCCTTCAGCTCACTGTGTCTGCAAATGCGTCCAGGGAGAGGAAAGAGGGTGGTGGCAGCCTGGCTGAAGATCTCGATCCTCGAACAAGACAATTCTCAAAGGTCTCGTGGACGTTGGCAGTTGCGGGGGAGGCAGTGACTGATTTGGACAACCTGCAGACGAACCCTGTCTTGACTTCTTGGGCAACTGGCCGAACCTCTCTGTGGAGATGATAAAATCGTGTTCGTCTCATGGGGTTCTTACGAGGATTTGATGCGTTCGTGTTAGTAAAGCGTTTACAACATGCTAAATTTCCAGAGTTAGTGTAATATTTGACCAAACTGTAATTCTTAGGAAAATAGGGCTAAAATTCTCAGTGCGTGGTTCCCCTGTATTCTGCTAAAAACGTCCTTTGTCCAGTTGACGGGCAGGAGACTGGGGACGCCCCGGATCTTGTGGGATTTATACAGATCTGAAGGACAGTTTGTGCATCTCTTTCTTTCAGATTCCTTGTATAAACAGGACTGCTTCCTTGAGAAGTCCCCAGGCTCCCAATCGCCTAGCTGTACCCCTGCTCTAAAATTGGCATGCACAGTGGGCGCGTGGGTGGCATGCAGGAGAGCGTGTGTTTCATGCCGAATCAGCCTGGTTTGGATCCCTGCCTCTCTGGGCACCAGCTGTTTGACCTGGGGCCTCAGTTTCGATCATCTGTAAAATGGGGCTATGTGGTGTATCTCCCAGAATCCTTGTGGCGATTCAAAGAGAATGGGAACATGAACATGTCCATCCAGTCCCACGTCCCTCGCAAATGCTTGATAAACGTTAAAGATTTTAGCCTTTGACGCTCTTTTAAAGTTTCTGATCGTTAATGCTGTTCCTTATATTCAAGGTGAAAGTTCCAGAACCCCTTGAAGGAGGGGTCTCCCAGACTCCTCTCCTTTGCATGATTTCCATCCCCACTGCCAGCCCCACTGGCCTTTCCTTCCTAACTGAACCGGGATGATGCTGCCAGCACTCCAGCCTGCCAGGGGCCCAGGATCCCCGCCTCTGTCGGGTTACCCCATCCTCCCCCACTCATTTCTTTCACATTTGGCCACAGCCCCCGGGCCCTCTGGCTTCCTTCACCTAATCTGCTCCCCAAGCTGACTCTTTTGTCCGTTTTGCAAACTAGGGCATCCACCTACTGCATAAATCTCCTGAATCTTGCCCTTAGGCACACCCCCATTCAGGAAAAGAAAGAAGTAATAATAGAAAGGGGAAGAAACACCCTGTCTACATTTTCCCCGGCCTAATTGCCTTCTGTCCTCTTCCGCCTGCAAAGCCCTCTGGGTGTTTTTTTTTTTTTTTTTTTTTTTTTGGTGTGTTTGGGGCTTTCTTTTGGCATTCGTTTGTCTTATTGTCCTGCACTGAGTTACTGGTATAGATATTTATGTGACTATAATAAAGTCTGCTGGGGGTTTTGTTTACCAGCAGGTGAATTTAAGGGGGTGCCTTTCAGCATTCCTAATCGCCCACCGGCTAAGAACATGTTTTTAAGTTTGTTTAAAAATAATAATAAGGAAATATAATTTTAAAAGAAGTCTTTGGTCAATTCTGGCTGTCACTGTCTCTTGGGAATCCAAATTTTCTGAATCGCCGGTGATCCCAACGTCCATGGTGTGTACAGCTTAGTATGGAAACTGAGGAAGAAGCATCAGTTGGACAAGCGTCTTTTAATGACAGCTGATCTGCTACCATAGTAACTATTCTCATGAAAATCCAGTGTCGCACCCTGAGTAAATGGCAGTCCTATGGACGGAGATAGGGAGTCAGAAGGAGTTGTCAGCTTGACTGGGGACGTGGCACCCAGAGCTCCCTCTGGGCCAGATCCCCGCGGAGCAGGTGTGTATGGGCCGAGCCTGCTGTTTCAGGGTGATGGCCAGTAGGAAGTGGAAACTGAGGCTGGAGTTTCAGGAGAGGGAGGTCGGTGTAGAGAGCAAGCTTCAGAGGTTCTCAGTCCAGAAACACCCGTTAAGTGGTGGGCAGAAGTGGGAGTCTCGGGAGTATAGGATGACCAGAGGAGAAGGGTGCATACTGAAGACCTAGATTTGTGGTAGAAGGAGGGGCAGCAGCTGACAGCAGCAACCACAGTAAAGAAATAGCTTAGAAAGTGGAGGAAATCACTGCAATGAAGGGCACAGAGAGAGGAGGGGAGGGGCGGGCGCACCTGCTGGGCAGAGAAGCCGGGGCAGCGGGACCAGAGAAAAGGCATTGTCCGCTCTGGTGGGTGAATGGCACCAGGGTCCTCGGTGTGTGTCCACTACTCTGCATCCTGTCTCTGTGGCCCTGCGGTGCTGGACCTTTCACGTGGATGACATCATGCACTGTGTGGTCCTCCGTGTCCGGCTGTATATGTTCTGTACATTATTCTTATATTAGCCTCATGCACTAGGTATTATTTCACTCATTTTATAGATGGGAAAATAAGGCCTGGTACAGTTGTCCTGCTCAAGGTCACAGAGCCAGGGTCGGACATACCCACCTTTGGTTGAAATGGTATAAGTATTTCTAAACAGTTTTCCACTTTAGATGTTTAGATATTCATAGTGTTGTACAGACTGTGGCTGAAAGGAAGCCTGTTTTATTGCTTAAAAGCAGTTGAGACAAGAACAAAAGATGGGAATGAATACTTGTGTTGTCTTCTTTCATTCAAGTAATTAAGGTGCTTCATTTCTCTTTTTTGTCCCCACATGTGACTTTTATAAACAAGTAACTTTTAAGATATTTTAAAGGCAGTGGATAGAGAAAAAGAAAAATTTCTGAAATTAGTCATTCAAAGATTTTTTTTAAAAAAAGCCTACAGCACCTAGTCTTCCTAGGTGGTCTCCCATCCAAGGACTAACCAGGCTCGACCCTGCTTAGCTTCCGAGATCAGACAGGATCTGGCTCCTTCAGGGTGGGATGGCTGTAGACAGTCATTCAAAGATTAATGCAATGAGGAATACACCCCTTAACAGAATGAGTATTTTACTTGAGTCTACCAGAATTTTATGCCAGTAGATAGGTAGATATATTTTTATACCAATTATACCTTACCAATAGGAATATTCCTTATAGTTTAATTTTTTGAGCATTTAAAAATGCATTTCTTGTCTATTAAGTTGTATCAGTTAGATTATAGAATGTAAAGATTATACAACCTGGGATCATATTGTACTGCACAGCCTGCTTGTATCAAAGGGCTCACTCTTAAAATACAGTCGGAAAAGTCGTTCCCCTTGAAATTCTGTTAAACTGTGCGTAGATGGAAGTCTAGAAATATTTTTATACAATGCCAAGAGGTTTACAATGAAGGGGAATTTAGAACATACTCCAAGTGAGCAGTTCACATTATAGTTTCAGAAGTGAACTTAAAAGGGTCCACCTGTAAACTGCAAGAGGTCAAGTTTGTGTTTCTGTTTTGTTCCCTTGACAACTGAAAGATGCGGCTGAGAACTCCTGGGTGGTGTGCGCTACAGTGCGTGCGAGGCATCGGGTGGAGCGGGGAGGGGTGCGTGCACGGGCGCACGTGGCCCGTGCACTCAGGCTTTTATCATTGCTCCTCATGAGTCTGCAAGAATAAATCTCTCCTGCCGTCCCCTTGCCCCTCCTTCTGTGTGTCTCCATGACCCACAGCTCTCCTGTTGGCCTTTACAAACGATGGCATGAAGATAAAAGACCTCAGTTTTCATATCAGACATACCTGGGTCTATTCCCTGCCTTGCTGCTTAATTGCTGTCAACTTTGGAAAAGTTACGTAAAGCTCTTTGAGCCACTGTAAAATATGAAAATACCAGTCTTACGAGGTCAGTACAATTATTGTGATGATTAGATGATGACAGTCTGTGTACAGTTGAACAGTGGTTATACCTTCAGGAGTGTTTGCCTGCTTTTGGTCTCCAGGAAGCTCCTTCCACATTAAGGCAAACACCCACCAGATAGATAACCCACAGGAGGAGCAGAGTTTGAGCCCTCGTCAGCTGTTCTCTCTGACGCCTTTGAGTGACTAAGATCTTAGGGATGTGTTGGAATGGCTTTTCATTTGTTTTTCTGTTTCTTCGTGTTTCTGAGCCAGAATATGAACTATTTGTAGAGCTTGGTTACAGAGATGGGGGAGGGAGACAGAGTTGAAAGAGAGAGAAAGAAGGGAGAGACAGACTTGCAGTGATAAAGAACTTGAGAAAATTATTTAAAAGATCGTGCTGAACTTCTCACCCAACTCATGGCCAGAGAAGCCCCTCTTAGGGCTGCGATTTGTTTTGTTCTGTTGTTGTTTTTTTTAATGGGGCATTTTTTTGACGCAAATTGCACTGAGGGGTTAGAACCACAGGCCTATGCCCGATGACATCGGCCAGCAGAGCTGCTCTAACCCGGTGTCTTGGCCCTGGACCATGAGGACATCGTGACAGGAGACAAGCTGATGACATGTAGAAAGGCCAATTCTGTGTTTATCATTTGTGTGTAGTATTTTCCAGACTCTGAGAGACTTCATTCTTTTAAGTTTTGCCACGATTGATATTTGAAACAATTATGAATAAAGTTTTCACTTTTAAACTTCTGCAGCTGTAGTAGGCCCAAATGATGACATGGGTACAATAGCCATGTCAGGGCATCTTCTTCTGTGAGATCCACTGTGCGCCTGCCTCTCACCCCCAACTTCCAACATATATTCCGAATGGGAGGTGCTAACTTCTTACAGGAGGTCCCTGGCCTCAGCGATTGGCCCACTTAGTGGTTTGGCTGTCACTTGAAAGAATTTAAAACGATTTTTAGAAATGGTGACTTGACTTAAGCAAACAAAGTAGGGTCATGGTAATGCTGATACCAGTTCTATCTCCCCAGCTCGGCTTTGCCTCTGGTGGAGATAGGCTGGAAGAGGCTCACCATGAATTCACAAGGTGACTGTTTCCTTTCGTGCTACAAGCATCAGCTTTGAATCTAGGGAAAGTTCTGAGCAGCACTGTAATCAGACCAGCCTGGCGCACGTGACCCCCAGAGCCATCACTGTAACCAGGGGAACGGGGAGGGGTGGATGGGTTTCACCCTAGGGGTGAAAACATCACTTGGAAGCACATGGATGCTTTAGGGAATGGAATGTTCTCCAGATGCAAGTCATGGTCAGTTCCCAAAGAAGGGAAAAGGAAGTGTCCATTACAACAGCACAGCCGTCTAAAAAGAGAGAAAAAAAAAAAACCCAAAGCAATGGGCTCAAAAAAAAAAACCCTTAAGTTACATGTAAATCTATGTAGCCAGTAAGTGGAAGATCTAAGGCCAGAATGCAGATCTTCCCATTTGAGACCCTTCCAACTTACTTGCTCTGTTAACGGCCATCATCCCTGGGTACACAGGACTGCCAAGGTCTCAGGGCATATGGTGGTGTCAGTCAACCTACAATAATTTCCCAGAGGCCCAGAACCTGAGTTAATGGTGACTTTCGCTTTCCTGGCCGAATGGGATTGCCTTAACTAGACTTGCTTCATCAGCGATAAAGGAGGGATGGGATATAAGTGCCCTTTTCTGAGGGTTAGCCTTGAGCAGCCAACCTCAGGATATTTGGGAACTTCTCATGGCAGCCAGAGTTGATCCCCAGAATCCCAACTTTATAGAGGCCCAGGTGCTTGGACAGTGGGTGAGTATGTTAATCAGCTGGAGCTGCCATAACAAAATACCACAGACTTGGTGGCTTAAACAGCAGACGTTGATTTTCTCACAGTTCTGGAGGCTGGAAGTCCAAGTTCAAGGAGTTGGCGGGTTTGATTTCTCCTGGGCCTCTCTCCTTGGCTTGCAGACAGCCGTCTTCTTATGATGTCCTCACATGGCCTTTTCTGTGGGACTGTGCTCCCTCTGATCTCCTCCTCCTCTTGTAGGACATCAGCCCTATTGGATTAGGGTCTCCACCCTTATGGCCTCATTTAAACTTAATCACTTCTTTAAGGACACTGTGTCTAAATTCAGTCACACTGGAGGTTCAGGTTTCAATATATTAATTTTGGAAGGGACACACACAGTTCAGTCCACAACAGTGAATTACATACATGCATGTCACAGACATTCCTCCCTCTCCTGCAGCGTGCTAGGTACCCCTCGAGGTGCTAGGGAAAGAGATAAGAATACCTCCGGTCTCAAGGAATTTGCAGTGCAGCTGGGAGACAGAATCCCTAAAGACAGAAGCCTTGGTGGTTTGCATTGCAGAAGGGCTTAGATTCTGCTGGGAGAAGGAAGTCAGGACTTGGGGAAGCTGTCGCTGAGGGTGTTGCTGAGTAATGTTGGGCTGCTGGCCCTGCATATCCTAAATCTGCCCCATGAACTGCTTGGCATGGCCAACTGTGTGTTTCTCACAGCATTGTCGCTCCAGGACCTAATACAAAAGAGGTAGCATTACATCTGCAGCAGCAGTAAACACTCATTTAGCCAAGCTCGCAAAATAATGGAGCCCACACCTAAGGCACAGACCATGAGTAAGTGCACAGACAGCATGTACGTGCCTTCAAAGCAAAGGAGAACTATGATGAGCCAGGGTGCAGATGGGAAAGTCACCCATGTCCCTTTTGGGTAGCTTACCTTATTCTTTCCAGCTTAAAAGACGGGAAAATGAAGGGAAAGTATTCTGGGCAGAATTGTAGGGGAGAGTCTGGTAAAGGTAGTGGAGAGGAGTTTGACTTTGAGAAGATATAGGAGTGGCTAGACAGTGGGACTCGGAGGTGGTGTGACTTAAATCTTATGCTGATGTGGGCATGTAAGGAAGGGCCAGGAGCCAAGAGCTGATACTCATAAACGTGGGGACTGCCGCAGGGGTGTGTGTGCCTCGCAGCACGCGATCTCCACGGGTGGCGGTCAGGATGGATGCCCAGATTGTGGTGTCATCATCGCTGCGGCAGAAGCTGGAAGGAGATGCAAGCAGCCGTGACCAGGCCAAGAGGTCGTTTTGGGTAGAGGTGAGGGGGCCGGGGTGACTGGGAAGCGGGAACAGGTATGGGAGGCTCAGATGCCATTCGTGTAGAATGCGGTGGCATTTCTCCCATTACCCAGTCAACTCAGGAAAAATAATACTAATCACATCTTAAATCAGTGTAATTTAAAGAGTAATGGAAATCCAGTTCAGAATCAAAGATGTACTCTCTTCAATCTCACTAGCTTGTTCCCAACTTAATTTTCAAAATTAAGATACCTCTGACAAGACGCAGAATCGTTCGCGATCCAGAATGTAATGAGAAAGTGGGCTGCACTTCAAAACCTAGCATACTAAATGTGCGCGCGCGTGCGTGTGTGTGTGAGTGTGTGTGCTGGGGGTCGGGGGTGTGATAGATAGTTCCCTGTATAACACCATTTAACTATAAATGGCATGTGTTGGACATGTGAGTCAATGAACTAGGAGGAAAATGGGATTGCCTAAAAATAGCTTTTGAGCTTAAGAACTGTGTTTGGCATTAGTGAGACTTGGCTTTGAATCCCAACTCTGACAGACTCTCATGATAGCGCTCTCTACCTGTCCCTGTCTCTCTCTCTCTCTCTCTCTCTCTCTCTCTCTCTCTCTCTCTCTCTCTCCCTCTCTCCCTCTCATGTACACACACACACACACACACACTTAAACATATATGCACCTACACACACATGGCTACACACCCATTTACACACGTTTATCTGCCCCTTGGCTTGGTCAAATACTTGACTGCGAGCCTCTCTTTCTTCACCCATAAGATCAGGATACCACTGACGTTTTGAGAAGTAAATAATGCGCAGGCCAGCACTGGTGGCTCTGATGGGGTGATCACCTTGGTTCTGTGTTGCCCCCGGCCAGGGTTCACAGGGAAAGTGTGCAAAGAGAAGTCACAGTGTGCTTGTCCCTGGGGTGCAAGGTGGTGACTTGAGGAGGCGGAAGTGGGGGGCTCCTGAGGTTTGCTCATTTGGGTGCTGGTTATTTGGGTGAATTGTGAAAATCCATTGAGTTGTACACGTATTGCGTGGGTTTTGCTGGGTATGTGTCAAAAGTTTCAAAAATGATTGGGCGAGAAAAATTTCATTATACCTACTTGATTTCAGATTTTCATTATGCACATATAATAAACCTCAGAATTCTTACATGATTACAAAAGAGTTTGTCATAGATTTTATTAAATCAATGCTGGGTGAAACACAGAATAACAAAAATTGCTCTCACAATTCAAGAGTGTTTTATTAAGGTCTGCCGAACCTGCTTGTTATTGATATTGCTAATACAATATTTAGATTCCATTTTGAACATGCCAGCTGGCAAAGATTACTGAAATGTCAATCTCTCCCAAGAGTGAGATTTTTTTTGTTGATGTTTTTTTTTCCCAAAGCATTCATAACTAGAAAGTTAGGTTCACAAATGTAGGTTAAGATGAATTTATGTGACTATGAGTGAAATTAGGGGAAAAACGAACTCTTGAACGAAAACTTTGAGGTCTTTGCTTTCAAAACACATGGGAAACTTGCACAAACTTTAAAATTTTACCTAAACAAAAGTAGATTTTCATTCCATAGAGTATCTTGATGGATAAATATGATAGTGAGGTAACTGATTTAGAAATCCTTATTTAAAACTTGAAACTTCATAGCAAGTGTTTTGCTAGTGGAGAAAACATTGTGTGTGACAACTTTTGAGATTTAAAGACAAGCGGGCCAGGGTGGGGGGTGGAATGGGTGAAATGGGTGAAGATCAGAAGGTACAAATTTTCAGTTATAAAATAAATAAGTCCTGGGAGGTGACATACAGCGTGGTGACTGAAGATAACGATACTGTATTATCTATTTGAATGTTGCTAAGAGATCTTAAACATTCTCAATGCAAGAAAAAAATGTGTAACTGTGTGGTGACAAACACTGTGTTGATCATCTGGAACTAAGATAATGTTATGTTAGTTATACCTCAATCAAACCTAAAATAAAAACAAACAGGCCAGTTCCACTGAGAGCTGTCACTCCCAGTGGAAGATGGAATAACCGAGATCTGTTGTAACTGAAAGCACAAATAATTATGGCTGTGCCTTGAAGGGTGGCTGGGAAAAGAGCACCCTTACTCTGCAGCGTTTGGTCGAAATGCTTGAGGTGCTCAGGAAAGCCTGTCAGATCGTGGAAGCCTTGGTTATCTTCATTTAAACTGCACGTCTCCATTTATCAGTCCTTTGCAAACACCAAGTGGCTAATGCTGCCTCTTAAGTTTTCAGATCTCTTAAGAATGCCTTATAGTAAAAAGAACTTAATGTCACTTTTATGTTCATACTCAGACATACATTTTGTCTTGAGTGTTCTGGAGCCAAAGGCTATGATACTCCCATATTTCAAGGGCAGAGGGAATCTAGAGAGATGTCTGTATTTGTTATCCCAAAAGCGTTAAGGCATCTTACAGAAAATGGTATATATCCTGTGTCTTCGGGATCATTATTTTGGTGATAGCAGTGCTTTGTTTTTGTTGTTGTTGTTAAGGTTAGGTGCCCACATGTTCAGATTTTGACTAGGTTAACTGTTGAGGATACGTCGGAGTCTACGCAGTAAATATTTCTGAAGGGCTTCTGTCACTCTGTAGTCACGTATTCCAGGCTTTAAGGTGTCAGTAGTGTGGTCTGTATTCTACATCAAGTGTTCAGCTTATTTCATCTCAGTGATAGTACAAGAAGTACACACCTTGGTTTTGGGATCACTTCATGGTACAAAATTAAATCGGGGGAGGTTCTTCCTTCTTGTATCTTTCTTCCATGTCATTCTCTCTTCTAATGTATCCTCATCCCCTCATGTGGAATAAAATGAAGCATTTGCTTAATCTTTTTCGTTAGAGCAGGGTAATTCAAATGGTATTTACTGTGTATTCAGAATTATTATTTTGGTGATAGTAGCAAAGTGACACAAATCCCTTTGGCCTCACTGGCGTCTAGTTTGTATGTGGTGAGGTTATGCAGGGACTAACTCGAGTCACAGAATTTCAGAGCTAGACACCTAGGTGACCACATCATCAATGAACAGACAGGTGAACTGAGCGCAGAGTTGGGCTTGCTGTGGGGCACAGGGCAAATTGGTGGCAAAACTAGCCCCCCTCCCCAGGCCGGTCCAGCTGTCTTTCCTCGCCATCCTTTCAGATCGGAGTAGACCCCTGCCCTCCCCTTCTCTTCCTGGTGATGAACGCCTAGAGATGTGAGAAGGAAGAAAAGACAACTGTATATCGTCACTGAAAGCAGTACTGTGAAACTGGTATTTCTTTCTTACCATGGGAGACCAGTCACGGCCTTGCATCCCAGATTTTTTCCTTGCTAGCAGTATTGTATCTTCTCGGGTCTCACTCTCTCCATCTGTGAAATGGGAAGTGAGCTCCACTATGCTAGTTCTCAGGGGAGATTTACATCGTATTGCCCAGTGCCCAGAAGGTAGAATAAGCACTCCATAGCTGGAAACTACCACGAGGCCACTGGGTGCGTCTAGCTACCTTCTTAGATTCCTCTGAGAAACTGGATGAATGCCCCAGCCAGCCTTGGGGGTTCAGCCCAGCACAGTGCTGACTGACATAATGTGGTCCAGAGCCTGACTGAGGCTGACCCCAGCACCTAGACAGAAGCCAAGGGCTGGAAAGACATACATTGAAATACGCTCATTGTAGTTATTTTGAGTCAGGAAATTACGGGAAGTTTTTAATTTACTTTATACACGCTGCAATAAGGTGATACCGGTTACATAACTAAAATCTATGAAAGAATAAAATAAGTTAAAATTTACAGCTGCTAGTTTATGTTCGTGGGATTATTGTTAATAGTTAGTTCACATCTTTGGAGATCAAGTGATGTTTGCAAAAATATAAAATGGCAGTGTTTCAGGAACTCTTGGCTATTTAAATATTAGAGAATAAGGAAGCTTTAGATCTCACCCTTCTTTGTGCCTAATACATGTGCCTTGAGAATTTTGCTATATCGCTCTTAATTTTTGTTGCCATTTCCCGAGTCTAGTATTGTTTCTGGCATAGAGTGAATTTAATAACTAGGATTCATATCTTTAAATTATTATATGAAAGAAATAACTAAAAGCAGTGACAAGAACAGGCACCCTTCAGTCAGGCCCTGCTGCCCACATACAAGGCCAGGGACAGATGTGGACACTCCCGGCTGTGCTGACCAGGAGACTGCTGGCCGGTGCCCACCCTCCTGATGCAGATGGAGCGAGTCAGTGCTGGGAAGGAGAGGGGACCGCTCTGAATTCTAGCAGCACATGGTGATCACCACGAGCACAAGGGGCTTTTCCCCACAGGCCGGCGCTCTGGTCCAGGCCGCTGTGGGTTTGGACCAGCCAGGGCTCCTGGCATAAAGCATCGTGAGCGCTCCTGACTCTGCGCCCCAGAGAACAGATCCTTTCACAGGTAGAGGAAGGCTTTTCAATAGCTGATGGCAACCTTTTTGATCATGTTTGGTTAACAGATAGTTTTGTAGTAGTTAGTTCCGCTAAAAGCACGGAGGCAGGTTTTGTGGGGTCTTAGTGTGCAAGCTGTTTGGAGTACCCAGGACTTTAAAATTTTAATGGTTTTAAACAACTGGAATGACGTTCGGGTCTTCTGCACGACCCACTCATATCGTTCTATACGCTGGGCCAGCGACTTCCAGCATCTGCTGTCACCTATGTGCAGTTCCATAGACCCACCTGTTCTGTTTCCGTAAGAGGCAGGATTTGAGAAGTTCCGCGTGTGGATCTACTGGCTGGGGCTGAGAGACAGCAGACTTAGAATTGAACACCAGGAGTCTAGATTTTGAATGGGTATGGCTGTTTTTATTTTTCTTAACTATTTTAATAATCTTTATAGATATTTAATACGCAGTTCAGTTATGCTCCCAGATATTCTGTGACAACTGAAGCCCGGGGGGAAGGTTTCTGTTCAGGGAGTTGACCCTAAAACCGAAAAGTTTCCTCGGAGCCCTAGTCTCAGCTTTGGTGCCGGTCACCGTCTGCCTTAGAGCTGGCTGTTGTGCCACAAAGAGCTGCAAGTCAGTGCCTGTGTTTAAATACTTCGTCTAACATCCCACCCTGTTCTAAAAAGAATCTGCAGTCACTTTGCAGTATAACTAGATTTTTTTTTTTTTTAAAAAAGGACACCCAGCAATCAAGGCAAAGGGAAAATAAAAGCAGGAAACTCAAGATAGAATTAGGGGATAACAATATATAAAATTGATTCCATAAATTCTTTGTATTGGTTTAAAGGATAGGGCGGTCAGTCGTGGGTTTGTCTGTGAGCTTCCTAGTGACCAAGGCAAAGAGAAAAACATGATCACTTGTATGTTTTAAAGATTAAAACTGACTCATTACCAATGAGAACCAAAGACCTAATTTGTCCTTTAGATCCACGGATGGGAGAGGGAGGGAGGAAGAGAGAGAGAGAGAGAGAGAGAGAGATTGATTTTTAGTGATGTAGCAGGTGCATCTCTGAGGTTGATGCTGTTTCATAGGCAGCTTCCTGTAACATGTCTTCAGGCAGAGAGGGCAATGGCAGCGAGACCTTGAGAAGCGAAGCCCCTTCTTCAATGATAGCTGGGGGTGTTACCTTCTTTAGTAAATCTGGGGTAGGGACATGGAATCTGTAGTTCTAGAAGCTCCCAGGCAAACTTGATCACCTGTTGTTGGTAGTAAGAAATGTGTGGCTAAAACAGGCCAGTGGCCGGAGCTAGAAACACTGAGATGGTGACTTCTTGGTCCACGGGGTAACCAAGCTTGTGAGAGGCGAAGCTCACGGAGGACGGAAGCCTAGAGGGGAACAGGGGTCGGGGTGAATGAGCCTGGCAGGACACCGGAAGAGAACTGGGTGCCTTTCCATCGCAGACCTCTGCGTAGCTCCTGAACCCCTTTTTGAAGTAGAGTTTAGAAGAAGCAGCGATACAGATTGGAAAGATAACACTGTAAAGTGGAGAGAGGCGTTTGAAGGTAAAGTACATTGAATATATCTTTAAATTGGATCCCTTTAACTCTCAGTGTCATCATCAAATATGAATTCTTTCAATTCAAAAAATATATAAGGTTTATAAAACGTTTACCAGTGAACGAGGCTCTAGTGATGCTGGCTGTGTCATGGGGGCTTCACCGCTTACTAACCTTGCCTACTGCGTGCCGGCCGTTGAACTTGGCACATGCCTGCATGCCCTCACTAGGGCCTCAGCATCACCCTGTGGGGTAAAGCGTCATCGTCTCCCTGTCACTGGCAAGTAGCTAACATGGGAAACAGAGGGACTGGGGTTCACTTTAGACCCGCCCATTCCAGGGGCTCCGTAAACTTGGGTACTCCATCTCTGGTTACTTGGGTTTCCTCTCCCTCCCTTCCCCTCCCTTTTTTTTCCTCCCTCCTCCTCCTCCTTCCTGTAACCTTCCATGGAGCTGAAATAAAGTAAAACAGGAAGTCAGAACTATTCTGGTTGAATTAAGGGGTCTGGGGGCCAAAAGGCCCCCGACTCAGCCTCCCCCTTGACCCCAGCGTCACCTCCACACAGGGATCACGGGAACGTCACTGCGCCGAGCTCTTGCGGCCTCCCCAGGCCTTTCGTCGTGTGACGTGGCCCCCTTCATCACAGCCCTAGTCGGCGTGTGTGTGAGCATGGGCGCACGTTTTCACGTGTGTGTTCCAAGGTGTTCCAGTTCTCCATCCGGAGACAGATGGCGATTTCCCGTTCGATTCTGTATGCCACTCATTTACTTCTCCAAATTAGAGGGACAAATACGGAGGCTCATGAGGATGTGATACCCAAGGTTAGGCAAAAACACAGACACCGTTGTCCTTTCACCCGTGTGTTCTGATGAACGCTGCCCCTCAGCGGGCGCTCATGGGCACCCCACTACACCCCGTGCCTAATGCCGAGGTCGGAGTCAGCTGAAGATCTGCGACCAGGTGGCTCTCACACCAGGGCCTCAGCCGCAGTCAGCCGCAGGGTGACAGATGTTTTATGGTGAAAATTCAAGCTGGTGGGGAAGCCAGAGGAGATTTTGAGAGATTTTCTCATCCTGCCTCCTCCCCCAGGATCGGGTGATGCACACATTGGTACTTACAGGTGGCAATTAGTTTTGTTCTTAAAAAGATTTCTCTGGAGGATAATTTTACTACTTCCTTCGATAGTATGTTTCAGCCTCGATTTCTGGAAGGAACCTCTTCCCACTCTTTAATTTGAATTTCTTAAAGTTTAAATACAATGTCCTTTACTTCTATGCTGTGTGAAGAAAAAAAGCCAACAGCAAAACAAAACAGGTTTGTCCTCTGCACCTTAAAAATGTCACCCTCGCCATCAAACACCTTTGGGTCTTGTGTGTAGATGGTGGGATTCACCCTCTAACAGAATGGGTATGTGTCCTTATGTGTCCACGTGTCCACATGAGTCAGCAGAGACGTTGATCATGGTGATTAAGGGGGACAGGGCCCCCTGCCCCTGCCCTGGGACCCCCATCACGTGGATGGAGGTTTCGTTTTCTAACTAAACAATGGAGTTTTTCTCTGCTCAAGAATAAACTGGTTTATATGGGCATCAAACCTTCAGCCTTTGAGTCATTAACTTTGTGCTTTTTTCCTACTGAAGTAACATGCCACTCACATAGAAAATAATGTATTTTCAGAATGACCGGGATAACATGAGGAGTCTAAACTACACTGCTTTTTAAAGGTTCTGGTGCTTTGAAAAGACTTGCAGAGGTCCCACCTGCTCAGGCTCCCGATGGCAGGATCTCAAACTGTGGTCCCATTGCCAGGTTCTCCCTGAATAATCAATGAGCCAATGTTGAGGAAGTCAGAGATAGAAATCAATAAAGCTAATAAATTCCACCAAGAATAGGCAGCCCATGCAGTAGGATGATCGAGAGCATTGAGGCCGGTGGATGCCAAACACAGTAATGCACATCCTTAAACTCTCGTGAATTAGGGAAAGAAAGAGTGAAAAACCTGCATCTTGGGAAGAGTCGTAAGGGGTCAGAGCGTGGGGCTGTGCCTCACTGCATCGGAATGAGGCGGGATGATGGGCAGACGGTCTGAGGTCGCTTCTTCCGGGCCGGTAGGGCAGCGGCTCGGCGCACAAATCTCCTTTGGCCAAGCATCAGACATCTTCATAAACCCTGTGTTTGCAGCTGTGCGACAGAAATAGACCCGCACACAGCCTGTTTATCCTGGCGTCAGGGAACACGGCACGCGCGCGAGGTCCGAGACGGCATCTGTGATCCCTGCACCCCGCCCCTCAGCGCTGAGCCGTCCATCAGCCATCTGCTCGGCCCTGACCCTCCCCTCCTCCCCCAGGCTTTGATCGCCAGAGACACAGTATTACTGATTGATTGATTTTAGTTTGAGGGAGATTGAAGCACATCGTGTGGAGAGCCTTTTTTTTTTTTTAATGCCATTTGTTCCATGAAAGGACTACTTGATCTTGTCACCCTTTGAAAATGACAGCAGGCATCCTTAGGAGGCAGGGCAGTGCGAGGATGGGTGACAGGAAGGGCAGGACTGTGGCCACACACTGATTCTACTTAGCTGGTGGGCAGGCAGCTGGAATTCATCCTTTCATTAGGGGCATATGGGGTGTGCCCTTTGGGTGGGTGTTCAGACCCACCTCCACCCCGCCCTCTAGACTCCTTGTGAATCTCCATCACCCAGGAGCAGGGCTCTTGTCCTTTAGGTGCATTGGGACACTGAAAAAAGAAGGAAGGAAAGAAGGAAGGGAGGGAGTGAGGGAGGGAGGGAGAATCACTTGCAAATGGTTCTAGAAAGGCGATGGGAGGGACCCCTGAGCAGGTGCCCTGGTGGCATCTTACAGGGCCTTCTTCTGCGAACATTGATGAGTGTCATGTTTCCTGGAAGGTCACCAGGTCCTGATGTCTGCCTGGGTGCCTGGCCTTGTGAATGGTTTAGAATCCTGTTTAGAGTGTTCTGTAGGGCACTTTGAAAAGAACACTGGGCCAGGAGTAAGGACTTCTTCTGGTTTGATCTTTGTCCCCCTCCATCATAGCCAAGTGGACATGTGCAGTTTGTATTCAATGCTCTGGACCTCAGGTCATCCGGAGGGTGTACAGGTGGGGTCATTGCTTAAGGTCCCACCTAGCCTCTGGCATTTTGTGTTGGCGGGGATAGACTTTTGCTATACCTCACCTAATTTTTGTTGCCATTTCCCGAGTCGAGTACTGTTTCTGACATAGAGTGAATTGATGTTTGATGAGTGAGTAAGCGAGTGAGTGAGTGAATACAGACTTGCCTTAGTAGGCAACCCAGGCCTAATTTAAATACGGAGAGCTTGGTTTCCTCGTGTTTGACTTGAGCCTACAGACTTGGAGATTTGGGCAGCACTTGAAACCCTACATTCTGTAGAAATGAGACCAGAAAGTGGCAGCATGGGTCGTGGAGATGGAAGTGTTGGCATGACTGAGTCTCTCCAAGAAGACAGTAAGCAGTGCGCTGTGCCCTCAGCCCTCTGCAGCTTCGTCAGAAGGGTCCACTGACAGTCAGGTGCACACACCCCCTGTGCCAAGGAGAGCTTCACGGAGCAGCCCCTGGCCTCTGGGAACTTAGCCTCTAAGACCCTCGTGCTGCTGCAGCTGTGCCATGCTTGGGAAATCCAAGTGGAAGAATTTAAAAAGCTCTAAATCGATAGGCGAGTGTCATTAAAGCACTTAGCTCTTCTGCGGATCCTTGCTAAGTGGCCTTAATGCATTGCCAGGATGGGGAGTGGGGAGTAGTGGGGGGGGGGTGGCCTGTGCTTGGGCCCCAGCAGGGAGGGTGTGGTCGGAGAAAGTGGCCTTGAGCGCTCTTGGTCTGAGGAAGTGAGAAGGACAAGCAGCTCCTCTGGGGCCACCTGGGGAGACCTGTGTTCAGAAGCACAGTTTGTAGATGACTGCGCCCCACCGAGTGAGGGCCCAGACCGATGACCCCAGGGGCAGATCTGGAACCCTGCCACCAAGATGGACTGACTTGTCACAGTGATTTTGAAAATTTCACTTCCTTTCCAATTTTTAAAAATCAGGAAGTTTGACCTAAGTATCTAGATTTCTGGGTTCTCTAGACAACCGGGGGATGCGGCAGCCCTGGGCCTGCCTCGCCGCAGGGTGACAGCTGGCTGGACCCGAGTGGCCTCATTGCATGCTATACACGGATCTGGTCCCCACACCCCCTGCTTCACCCAGGCATGTGACTTGGAACTCCTGGTGCGAGAGCAGACTTCCCCCTTCCTCTGGGGGGGTACCAGGTTCTTAGCAATGAGAGCAGCCCCGCCGAAGGTAGGGTGGGCTAGCGGGGATGGCGGTGGGGGTCGGGGGCAGCAGCCAGAGCACAGACCGGCTCGCTCCGTGCAGCCCCCGCTCTGAGCACTCTGCTTGCTGCATCGTTCATCCCCACAAAAACCCGTGAAGGCAGGTGCTGTGTGTATGACCCGTTTTGCAGATGGGGAAACAGGAGCATGAGCGTCACAGCTGGAAGTGACTGCACCGTGGCAGGAGGTTTATAAGTGCCGTAGCTGGGATTTTCACCCCAATGAGTTGGCTCGAAGGTCCACGCTCTTGACCAGGGATGAAAATGAGCTGAGTGCTGGTTTGGACTGGCGCTGGGTCTGAGAGCTGAGCAGACCACGTGGCCGTAGAGTCCTGCACAGCCGTGGGGTCACAGGCTCTGTACAGATGAGGAAATGGAGATGCGGAGAGCAGGGATTTCCCCGGGGACACAGCTGGAGTTGGCAGAATGAGGAAATCCTGGGGGATTTCAAGAAAGAAATTGGGGCCTCAGAAAACACAATGATGGCACGCAAGAGAGGTACAGAGAGACTGGAAGGAGAAAGGAGGCAAAATATTTATTGAAAGGACTCAGGCAAACGTGGCTGTACATCCCCTTCTATTGAAATAGTGTAGAATTTTGGTTCTCCTGTGAACTTGGCACGTTTCTTGGTGTTCCAGCCCAAAGGAGTTCGCTCCCTCCAGCCAAACTTTTACCTTAAGAAATGACTCTGGCGGTGAAAGAGGATCTGATCTTCTCTCTGCTCTCCACTGAGATTTCTGCAGCCCAGTCCGTTTCGTGGGAACGAGCCGTTTGATCTCCCACGTGGGCAGCGTTTCAGGGCAGACATGAAGGACCAAGTCTAAAGGAACGATGAAAACTTGAACGGAATCTCCACTTCAAAGCAGGGCAGAGATGCACAGACCCTGAGCAGTTGTCCCTGGGGAGCTCCAGCAATTCTCGCTTCCAGAACCTTCATGCCCCAGAATGAATTCCAGGTTCATGCCCGAGGCCCTTTTTCGAAACGCCTGTGAACCTTCCGCGAATGAAGCAAGAGGATGCCTCCAAACACATGCTCTCTCCATTTTTGGTCCCCTCAGGCCCAGAGCATCTCACATTGTGCCTTGATGAGCACTGACAACCTGGGGCAGCAGGGGAGCCATTTATAGCTGAACTGCGGTGGCTGCAGGCTGTTGTCGCAATGCGCACTCTCTTCTCTCTGGCACGGTCCCCCAAGTTCAACTCGGAGACAAGACACCAGACACTCAGTGCCCTTGACAACCCCCATCAGAGCTCTGTCTGACCTTGTTGCCTGTCTGTTAAGTGACTGCCCTCTGTAGGTGGTTCCCACAGCCCTAAACCTGCCAGACCTTGGGGCAGCACCGTCACTGCCATGTTGTTCACAGCCTTAAAGGAAAACCTCTGCGAGTTTTACATTGTGTTTTATACTATATCTGTGCATCTATTAATATAATAATGCTTTTGCTTACCTTCAACTCTCCCTAGGTTTCCATGTAAAATTGAGGCTCAGATAAAATGTGTCTTTTCCATCTTGGCTTTCTGGATGTTTTCACACACCATGGGTGGTGTGTGGCCCACTTTGAGAAGTTCATAGTAAAAGTAATTCTGGCTTTGGCCTGTATTTCACTAAGTTCTTAGCTGAGTAGTGACCATTGTCAAGCACTTACCCTGTTTCCTCATCTGTTAAATAGGTATCAGAATCACTACTTTGTAGGGTTAAAGGATTAAAGATGATCATTGAAATGACTAAATGTGTAAATCACACCTCACCTGTAGACACACTCAGTAGACACTCAATAAATGGTCGTCATTCAAGATGCAGTTCTTCAAAGAACTTTCCCTGACCATTTCAACCACTCCTACTGTCTGAAGCCACTTTATGCCCTTGAATTGTGTAACTTAGGGTTTGTTACATGACTTTCGTCCCATTGTTTGTAAATGCTTCAAAGTCAAGGGGGAGGTGTTAAGACTGCTTTGCATTGCCCATAGCCCATCACTGGTATTCTGAAAGTGTGCCACATTATCTGTGTATAGAAATGATTTTATGGATCTAAAGCGGCATGTTCTCTTAGAGTACACAGAAAGTAACTTATAAATGAAGAAATATTTCATAAAGGACATGCCAGTTGAGTAGGATCTTTACATAGAAGGAAAATGACATCTTGAGTACTCAGGTAGCTTTGAGTACTCTGTGTATTTGGAGGCTCCACCCTGCACCACAGCAACCTGGTGAAGTTCCCCCCACCCCCCTACATGAAGGATCATTGTGTGTAACTTGTGTGAGAGAGAGTTGAGTTGTTCTTGACTGGTTAACATAAGGTTGTTTTTATACACATTTAAGTGAGCATTTATTTCAAGTTTGTGAGGTGCTTCTGGAGGAAGTTTCATTTCTCAGCCCCTTGTTTTCATCGGCCTTGGAAAGCTTGGAGACTCGAAAGCACTGGCATGAAGGCCTGGAAGGGCCGTGGGCGGGGGCGCGGCTTTGTGAGTGATCTTGGGCAGCCTCGGACTCATCCTGGAGCTGGCTTCACTGGTGGAACAGGGCTGCAGGGGCTTCTGGGAAGCGCAGGGTACAGTGGAGGAGGGCTGAAGGTTGATTAGGAGGAAATGATGACTTCTGAGGCACCAGTGGTTCACGGGTTGGGGGTGTTTTGTTGAGAAAAAAAAAAAACAACTCATAAATCTGGCACTTTCGATCCTATTTTTTATCTTCAGACAGTTCTCAGTAAAGATTCTTTTTTTTTTTTCAGTCAACAGGATCGAACGTATATGAGTTTGGGGACAGCAGAAGTGTTTTGTCCTTGACCGTGCCGTTCCCTGTGGCCCTGGCAGAGTAACTTGATTTCGTGGGGTCCAGTTCCTCACCTGTAAAATGTGGCAGTTGGTCAAGGAGACAGCAGGGGCTGCTTTCCATTAAAACTGACAGCTGGTTTTGTGGATTCTCCCCAGACTGTCCCATTGCTAGCTATTACCTGGTAGACTGGAGGTAGAGGTTTACTAATATCTTAACTTTTTAAAAACCAAACCAGAATCCCTCAGTCCTGCTCAGCTGCATTAGTCCAGGGGTCAGCTCACTTTAAAGGGCAGATCGTAACTATTACAGGCTTTGCAGACCACACAGTGCAGCTCCAACTTCCCAGCTCTGGTGTGGCTGTGTACCATTCCGTGTTCTTTATGGATACTGGAATTTGAATTCCATATGATATTGATGTGTCACAAAACATTAAATCTTTTTTTCAATAGTTAGAAAATAAGCAAATCATTTTTGGCTCATAGGCCATCCATGCAAAAATAGGCAAATTTGGCCTGTGGACTATAGTTTGTTGACATCTGAATTAGTCTACCTCTCCCCTGCAGCCATAAGATTTTATCCAAGTTCCTGTTGTAGTCCTGACTGCCATTGTGTCTTTTGTAGCACCGAATCATCATTGGATCTGGATCCCGTCTGTTTCTCCTGAGCATCTCATGAGCAGGGACTGAGACCTTCCTCTACTGCCACAGTCCTTAGCGCATAGTAGGTGCAGGATGCTTTCCAAATGAATGACGTGGTGATTATCCCACTTACAGGACCACTGTGTCTACTTGAAGCACTAGGAAGTTACTCTTTCATGCCTAGACTGGAACATATATCTGGGTAGATCTGCGCTGAAATGTAGTTAGTTTCATCGCAGGGTCTGCATCGTTGAGTTGCCCTTGCAGCATTTCAGAGGCTGCAGTGCTTGTAAATAACTTCTCCTTACCTGACAGCCGCTGTTCTGAGAGTTACTCAGCTAAGGAGCTCTGCGCTGTGATTCTGAGTAAGTGAAGATGCTGTCAGATGGAAGGGGGAAGGGCTTGGGAAAGGAGGACAGAGAAGAGACGGGTGAAGACTGCAGCAGTGGCCCGACCGCTACAGGTATTCTGTGAATACACCATGAATACCTGTGGGTCCACAGGAATTTCTAGATCCCTTCCTCTACTGTTGGCAAGCTTTTGAGAGTACAGCCTGCCTATCTTTTGAATCTACACTCTTGAGACGCTCATTTGAATGAGCCCCTGAAATATTTATCTCTTGTTTGTCATTTTAAGGTAAGAGCTTTATAATTTCGGCTAAGGAACGGTGGTCAGTATTCAAGTCTTGTGGTGTTTTTACTGGCTTCCACTTTTCCCCGTGAGAGAGATGCAGGGCGCTCAGAGCAGATGACTGTTCGGGGCCGTATATTCTGGAGGATGTACTGGATGCACAAAAAAAGGAAATTATGGCCATTTACTTGTTGTATTATTTTCTCAATTTGAAGCACTTGAATTCCAGAGCTCTTAAATCAAGAGGTTGAATTCCTGGCATTTTAAAGTAGACCACTTGAGTAAGCTGTTTAAACCATTAGAATGGCTTTTTAAAAAATTCACACATTTCTCAGATCATTTGCTCTTGAGATTTACTTAATTGAAGTTTTTGCCTTTTCATTTTACTTCAAATCAAAATGATTTCTATCGTTAAGGAAGTTTTAATTTTATTCCTGTGGGGAGAGTAGATTTCATCTTTTAATCTCTTCCCCAACAGGTGAAAGAAGGCAGTTTTCCAAAAACCTGACACAATGCACCATATATGCTCCTGTACTTAGAATTTCAACTCAGACTTCTGCCCCTCCCCACCCCGGCATTGTGTCTGTAAACACAACATTGCTACATGTTCAGGGCTTCAGGCCCATATCAGTTCAACTCTGTCTTTGACTAAAGCCAGCCATCAGGGAAGAGAGAAGAGGGAGCTGGGGAAAATATTAATAATAATGACGTTACAAAATTGTTCTGCTGGGCATTTATTATAGATCATTTGTTTCTGTTGATGGAAAGTAAAGTAATACGAAAATGCAGAAGTATGGAGGGTGAAGCTAAAATCAGAATTATCTATTTGCATAAAATGTCTGTTATACATCAGTCACTGTAATAGGCCCCGAGGAAATAGCAGTGAATAAGTTACAAACAACAATGAATAAGTAATAAGATCTCTCCCCTTCTATGCTCTGTGACATATCTTAATGGGAAGACAGAAAGCAAATAGAGAAACAAGTTTGTAATGTGATCTCAGGTGGGGATAAGTGCCATAAAGAAGAATAAAGCCAGGTGAGGGCAGAGTGGTAGTCGTAGCATCTTATTTTAGGTAACGTGGCCAGAAGAGGCCTTTCTGAAGCATGGACGTCAGGACCAATGTGGTGAGAAGCTACCAGTCATGTTAGCATCTAGGAGAAGAGCTTTTTTAGGCCCTGAGGCAGGAACAAATGGGATTTTTGGAAAGAATAGCAAAGCCAGGGTGGCTGGAGAAGAATGAGCAAGACAAAAAAAGGAATTGGAGTGGTAGGTAGAGGCCAGATCATTAAAAATCATGAAACAGCGACTGGGTTTTATTCTAATGAGAAAGAATTGAAAGGTTTTGAAGAGGGGCAAGGCTTAATCTGGTCCACTTTTTATAAAGATCTCACTGGAGAGTGGGGGACGGGTAGGTGGGCAGTTGGCCAGGGATCTAAGAGTGGGCTCCAGGTACTGTTGTCATAATCTAGATGGGGATGAAGGAAGGTGGTTTGAGCAGGTGGTAGAGGTGGCCAGATATGGTTTTTACCATAAACTCTTAGAGAGCAGAGGCCTCGAATATACCTGTTCTCTTTCCTTAACATAATTCAGGCCTATAGCATAAGCTTATTGAACTGTGTGTTTAATTAAGCCCAGAAGTAAGATCTAATTTGACAATATCTAGTAATTCTTCCCTAGCCTTTTCTTGCTTTCCTGGGTTCCAGAAGACTCTGCTACCAACCTAGTTTTTTAAATTTTTTAAAAAATTTTACTTATCAAAGTTTTCTTGGTCTCCAGGTGTAGGTATGTAATAAATAACCTTTGACTGGTGTTTCGGTAGGGATGGGGCAAAGAGGTAAATTGCACTTTTAGATGTCATTACAGTTATCATACTTATGTTTAGGATAGCATCGTAATTTACAGCAATTATTTTATTCATATCACTGTTTTTGCACAGGAGATTGACTCTTGATAGATGATGGATGGTTGGACGGACAGACAGGGGTAGACTGCTGAATGGATGGCTATTTGATAAGTGGAAGGAGGAAGGAAATAAACAAAGTCTGTCCTCTTCTCCTGTCCCCTGAAATTGGACGGATGAATTGAGAGGAGTTGTTATTATTCATTTAATTTGATTTTCTCAGTAATCCAGATTTAAGCTTTTCCAACCATGCCTTCCTTCTCTTTTCTTTAGTGGTACAGCGTCGTTCCCCAAACAACACCGTCAGGAAATGAGGGGCTAAGACAAGATTCTCCCCGCCCACTCTCTGTAACTGCCCTTGGTCGGGGCTCTCAGCTCGCTGAGCACATGACTGTATGAAACGCACTGTTTCAGGGTACACAACCTGCTGTGGTGTAGACACCCAGGCCTGGAGGAGGACATGGCCTGCGAAAGTTTTATCTTTTAAAAGATTAAAACACTTAAAATGTAAACAGCAGTTTTCAGTGATAGCCCATTAGTATGAAGATGATGTAGTAAGAAAGACCATTGACATTTTGGGGTTGATGATAATGGTGACTTTTGGGGGAATGACCGTTTTATCAAGGTGGAATTCACATATGCTCCTAACACGTACAATTCAGTGTTTTTTAGTGTAATCGTAGAGTTGTACCACCATCATCACAGTTTCAGAATCTTCTCATCACCTCAAGGTGGGGGAGAGAATAGAATCCCTTTAGCCAATAGCCACTCACCCAAATGATGACTTATTTAATCAGTTTGCAGGTCATGAACCTATTGGAATTTGAGCTCTGAGCCTGAACATAGAGAAAAAGAGTACCCATAAGCAAATGGGATGGGAGATAGGGCAGGTGGGATTTCGGTCCCCTTGCTGCTTGTGTCTCATGGGGTTGCCATCACTGTTGGTGTCTTCAAGAGTTTGTTCATTTGACCGGGCCACTTACAGAGCACACACAACATGCAAATATTGAAGTGTTCTACTGTCTCCCTTTTACCTGGAATTTTTTTTTTTTTCACTGACTCTCTTTTCCAGATGATGGCCCTGGTAGATGGAACAGCCTTCTCCTGTATTTCACAAGTGGCTTATCAACCTGAGGCTGAGGGTGATAGAAAAACAAAATGTATAATGTAAATAGAAAAACAAAATGTATACAGCAAAATAATCTCCATTTAAAGAGAGAGAAACTGCAGAAACCAAGCTCCAGTTTCTGTCTTTATTTTGTTCCTTCCGGTGTCTCTTTGAAACTCTATAAGGCCAGGAGATTTTTGAAATGAGAAACTTACAGTGAATGTTGTTTCTCACTTTCAAACAAGGAAAACATTTCTGGCCATGGGGTATTTTGTGCCCAGAAACATTTTTTTTTTTTTTTTTTTTGATATTTTGCGTTTCAGGATGAGGATTGTCAGCTCTTGGTCAATAGATCAGTGTCGCATTGTAAAGATGGAAAGAACATGGATCGATGCCCACTTGTGTACCTCTTGCACGTGCTTCTGAAAATGTTTGTCGTCATTAGTGTTTCCTTTGCCTTTATTAGTGTTTTAGTATTTCTTTGCTGCATAAAAACTTAAGACCAAAACTTAGGTTATCCATTCCTGCTGCTGCCTTCAAACGAGCTTTGCAACTAGAAGCTTCGCTTCGATGTTCTGTAAAAATTACTTCGCAGCACGTACTGTGTATTCCATGGTACAGCCATCCACCTGGCAGGCTTGTCTGTTATTTTCTATCTTCTCATCGGTCCCCAAGAATATCAGCTCCAGAAGGCGGGGACTTTCTTTTTCGTTCATTGCTGTATACTAGGTTTTTAGAGCAGTGCTCGGAGGGTTTCTGGGCTTGGTTAAGACAGGCTGAAGGAAGCGAACATTCAAGGAGCTAAGTAAATTCAGGAAGCAGAGCTTAGATGACTGGGAAGGGCCTTTCTAGTTTTAGCATTTGATGGTCCATGCACAAAGCTCTCTCCCGAAACTCTTCTGACACATTTTTGTAGGAGTATAAAGGATAACTGGGATTTCACATGCTCCAATCTTACTTTTCGGTATGTTTCCCTTCTCTATAATCTTAAGAGGAAAATTAAGTCTGGGCATCTTCTTAACGTGTAGCTATAAGAAGACAAGGTAAGCGGTTTTTCTTTATAGTCTCCTTGGAAGTGAAATTCTTACATCTTATCCTGAAGGGCAAATTTCTTTGTGTGCGTGCGTGTGTCTTTGTGTGTGTATGTATGTGTGTATGTCAACTTACATATTAGCACAGGTCCAGAGCCTATTGGAAATCGGACAGCAGACCTAAAAAGTCTAATAGGTTTGCCTTTTCATACCCTTCACACTTAGTAAGGTTTTCATGACAGTTGGTAGGTGAACTCTGAACATATTTGACCATAGACAGATTCCTGTGTCTCTTTGCTTGCTGAAGATACAATAGAAGGACTTGCAGATGACATTGGTAGGTATGGGTTAGACAAGGGAAAATATCTGAAAACTCCTGGAGTATTTTGGGAACTTGCCTTGGGATGCATTTATATTATAAGGTCAAATTTAAGGTCAGGAAAGGCCATTAACAACAGACTATATTTATGTCTAAGAACATATTTTGTCTTCTGCAGAAACTTGACTTCAATTTGGTTTCTCAGGGTGATTTTACCTCAATTCTGTATAAAAAGTTATTTGTGGATACCTAGAGTTAAGATGAACTGCTTGTTTCTACTAGTTGACTGCGCGTTGGGCTTTGTGCGTTGGTTTGTGCTCTTTCCTCTGAGAACCGCTGCCAGCATCGGTGCAGAGAGAATTTCCTGTGTAGGCAGGGCCGAATATAGCTTTTTATTGTTGTCATTCTCCTGTGAGATGTCGCTGAGGGGAGCCCTTCTGCGATGCGCCCCGCAGAGTCCTCACGTGTCCCCCGGGGGTGGGGGGGCGCGCAGACGCGGCTCTGTCTCGCGTCTCCCTCCGCCTGGCCGGGTGCCCCCCACTCCTGGAGCTCTCCCGCACCTCCGCGGGTCGTGGAAAATGGCAAAAGTAGGTTGTTGAGATGGTTTTTG
Source organism: Macroglossus sobrinus (assembly GCA_004027375.1). Lineage (NCBI taxonomy): Eukaryota > Metazoa > Chordata > Mammalia > Chiroptera > Pteropodidae > Macroglossus > Macroglossus sobrinus. The sequence goes on along the minus strand of PVKZ01000654.1, from coordinate 386,017 downwards.
CAGACACTGTTATCGTGGTTGACATTGATCATTTGCTTCTTCAGTTGTATTCCATGATGTCAGATTTTCCAGATTTACCTGTAAAAGATGGAAAACAAACCCTCTTAGAAGAGACAAGGGCGGCGTTATTATGTGCTCGTGAAGTCATAGCGCAGCCTCGCTGTCCATGGTCGCAGCCATTGGGGATGTAGGCTCGTAAAGTAACACAGCAGGGCTGGTGCCCAGTGGTTACGAAAGAATGTACACGGGTTGTCGAAACTATATCTAGGTTAAAACGCGTCGCTAGACTCCCAGCCCGCCTTAAAAGAGGCTATTTATAATACAGTGCGGGTATTTGTGCTGCTTGCATTGTATGCATCCTGAATGAAGAATCAGCTCCTTAAAAAGAACGTTAAAAATAAAACCCATGTTGTAGAAATCTGACTTCGGCAGCCAGACAAGATTGCCGGTGCGGTGAAGGGCTGCTCATTTCCTAAGGTTGCTCAGATGCTTCCTCTCGGTCGTGAGATAATTTGGACCTGGCATCTGGGCCCCCCTTTTTTTTTTTTTTAATGTTCTGGATATGAAAATGCATACACATTTCCTAACAATCACTTGGCAGGCTCTGAGAGAATGTGAACCCCAACTTCCTAGGAGGGAGGAGTTTGTCTCCTCCCCTTTTTGAGTTGCCCTCATCCCAACCTGTGCCTCATCGGGTTCTGGCTTTCATTGTGGGCCGTTCAAGTCTTCTCTCCCCCATCAGGCGGCAGGACTGGTTGAAGAAACTCTTATATAAGATATAAATGATACCTCAATAAAGCTGTTTAAAAAAGAAAAAAACAAGAGCCCTGATTAATGGACTGTGCTACCATTATGTGAATACTCTTAAGTGGTTTTAAAAATAGCTCTTTCGCTAGACTGTTTTGGTTCGGGGTATGGATTCTTGGATTGTTTTTATAATTTTTTATGCATGGCATTGATAGGAAAATGAAGAACTCTTACAATAATACATTCAGTTTTTAGACTGGATACATTGCTTTCTTCCCTTGTGTCTATTTCTTGACTTTCTCCTCTGCTTTTTTCCCTGGTACTTAAGCGTCAAGTCTCGGGCATGTTCCCGGTGTAATTGTTGATTAAGTATCGCATATCCCACGATGATTATGAGACGATTACTGTATTCAGCTTTTAATCTTGTGAGTGTCAAATATTTTACTTTGATGGTATCTTTATTATTATTATTATTCATAGCTTTTTCTGTCTGAGTAATGCAATCAGGCAAAATAAAGGTAATGCCACAAATTCAGCGTTTTTAAAGTAATTCTTTCTCTCAGAATGGAAAGTGCCACCTGCAGGCCATTCTCAAGTGCTGATTGGGATCTGTGACGATGAGATTAGAAATATTTTAGACTTCTTTTGGTTGCAAGTAACAGAAAGCAACTGGCTTAAGGAGAAACAGAGATAAAGACCCATTAGAAGCAGAAGTGAGGGTCTTCCAGGACCAAGGCCTGCCAAGTAGAAGGCTGCCACAATACACCTACGGCCATGCCACCCTGAGAAGCCCAGTCCCGTCTGATCTTGGAAGCTAAGCGGGGTTGGGCCTGGTTAGTACTTGGGTGGGAGACCACCTAGGAAGACCAGGTGCTGTAGACGTAAAAAATTAAAAAATAAGAGATTGTAAGCTGACAAGGTTCTTGCAATCTATGAGGTCAACCAAGGGTTGCCTCACCTTAAAAGAAAAAGAAGGCTGCCGAGAATGCGAGAGCACTGGTATCTTTTCTCTCCTCCCTTCTCTGTGTCCTCTGTGTTTCCTCAAACACTGTGCATGGTTGGTGTGTCATCTGTAGCTTTTAAGCTAAGTATCCCCTGTGGCAGAGAGTATCCCAGGGGGACTGGCCATCTTTCATTCTCAGTCCCCAGGAGCAATGGGAATCCTGACTGGAGTAACTGAAGTCATGTGACCACTCTGGTCCAGTCCACTGGTCCAGGAGAGCAGGTCATGAAGGGGAAACATGGCAACCAGGGCTCTCCCCATGAGTGGGAAAAGGCAGCTCCTAGAGAAAGAAGCTGCTTGTGAGTGGCCCAGCACAGCACCTCAAGGAGGGATGTGTTTGTGTTTTCTTGTGAGGCATCTCCAGTTCCTCATCTAACCTTCCATTAAAAGACCCCTCTGCTTCAGACGTCATTCTAGAGCGTCTGTTCCAAGGGCCAGAGCATATGATTCTGAATAGAATCCCCCAAACGCTTAGCTGGATGAAAGGAATTAGTAGTATGACTAACTCTGGTTACCATATCCACAGAACATGCACATTATGAGGACTTAATCTGGGCGCTACGCAGAAACCTGAAATTCGTCTCAACATTATGGTCGGGCCTCGAGCCATAGGGCATCAAGGAGCAATGTCATTGTTTTACTTTGTGTAGAGTGTCACAGGGATAGAGTTCTGTCTGGCCCAGCTACTGTCATTCCCTACTGGTCCTTCAAAGGACGCCAGTGCCTGTGATATGGGGGATGGCGATAACTGAAAACGGAGGCTTATCAGAGTCCGTGCTGCTAACCAAATCACAGAACTAGGGAATTTGGTATAATTTCTCCAAGAGTGATTCTTGGAGTCAGGTATTGAGTGAGGTATAGACATTAGACTGTCTACACAGATACCGCAGTGAGAAGAGCACGGCACTGGGAGTCGGGTTTTGGGGGTCAGGCTCAGCCCCACCGCTGACCTTCTGGAGGACCTCAGGCCAGTCACTGTCCATGGCACCTCTCAGGCGCCTTTCTCTATTTATTGTGTTGTGAGCTGGGGAGAATCAAAGTACAAAATAATATGTAAGGAAAAGTAAGCCATCGTCTTAGCAAAGAAATGCAGCTCCCATGTTCCCTCTATGAACATAACCAGCATGACCAGTTTCTTAGGTGTCACTTGGTAGCTGAGTGTGTGCACCTCTTTATGCAAATGGGGACACACCACGTATGTCATTGTGATCATGAGGATTATTCCACATCGGTGCCTACAGAGCTGTCCTTTCTGTGGGCTCCAGGGTGTCTCGCCGTGTGGACGCTCCGTTGGACTGAAGCGGGTCCTGGCAGTGGACATTCCGCAGTGCTGCAAATTGACTTTTTGTGGTTATTTGTTTTCTAAATTAAGTGAACTTGAAGGCTGGTTGTAGTTCTTTTTCTTTATATTTCCTGTTCATGCCCTCTGCTCATTTTTTTTTCCCCTATTGAATTGTTCTTTTTCTTACTCCACCTTATTTTCCAAAGAGACAGTGATCCAAGTGCTGGTTAATCTGTCATTAGGAATATTTTAGCACTAATGAGCCAATGGATGTTTGCCAAGAAGTCCGGGTACCTAGGAAAAGGCCCAGCTCCAGCTACAGAGGCCACCTTGGCTTACCTGGTCCCTCTCCCAAGTGTAGCTGAGTGGGGTCATTCCTCGTTCCTCTGCAAGCCCCAGACTCGGCCTTTCGACACTTAGCAGAGGGGACTGTCTATACCACGCTTGACTAGGTGTTGCTGGACGGACAAGAGAGAGCGTAGCATTGTGGGACAAGATTGTCTTTGGGGTTGGGTCAACTCGTCCTCTAGACATCGACCTGGCTTCAAATCCTTTCGACTCCAGAATTGACTAGTCAGATGACCTTTTCTGGACCTCCATTTTTTTTACCTCTAAAATGGGAGTAATAATAACGCTGACGTTGCAAAGTGGTCGTGAGCAATAGAAGGGACATATTAAAGTATGAGCATGTGACAGGTTTCCAGTGACTGATAGCTTCTAGGGTTAGAGTCATTGTTAACAATCGTCCCTGTTATTGTCATCGCCATAAATCAAACAAATGACAGTAGGGGCACAGGCTAAGGCTGAGCATTTGCTTCATGAGACAGCCATGTTATGTTGGATTTCAACTTCACGAACCTGTTCCAGATGATGCAGTTTTATCTGTAGACCGGTCGCCTGCACCTTTGCAATGACAGCTGATTTGCACCCCAATGTCTCTTTGGTCTTGTGACTCTCACTTTCGTACAGGCCTTGTGCCTCTGTTGCTAGACACAGTCCGTAATGCCACCCAGTGTCCCAGCCTTGAAAAGGGAGAGTGACTTGAAAGTATTCCAGTTCTGAGTGAGAAGATGTAAAAAATCCTCTTCTCCCCATCCTCCCTCTGCCCCCAGAAGTCTGAGGCACAAAAACAAACAAACAAACAAACAAACTTTCCGCATCCCTTAAACACAATTTATAAAATTAACAAAGGAAGATGGATATAGACTAAAATAAGACTCCCAGAGAAGAGATGAGAGCCTCCTAATCGATGCCCACAAAGCTGCTGGTTATTGACAACTGGGAGACTGGCCCGCGTGGAGATCCAGTTCAGCTCGCTGGTTCCGGTGGCTCGACAGGAAGCAATGACTGCGCCTGGCAGGGAAGTGGAATGAGTTACGTTGGACCGTTCACACCTCTCATTCATGGGTCTCTGCCTTTTCCTCCAGCTGAGCATTCATGGTGTCTTTTTTCATATATAATTGTTCTTTTTAAATTTTCATGTTTGCTGTGGCTGGGTATATGTTCATTACTGGCAATCTGCAATTATCTTGTCTGTCTGTCGTTTCTGTGGCGGCAAGGGTAGTATGCTAGACATTTTCCAATAGCAAGAATTTTAATTTATAATTCTTCTCAAAACCATTTAGAAATTGATACATTTTACTCACACTCTTGATGTAGTTGAGGAAGTGCTGTTTGTTAAGCTCAGAAATGCCATGGTACTTTAATTTATTAAACATACCCGGTATTTTGGTTTATTCATCCAAACTGCAGTCACTTACTGAGCATCCATTCTGCACTAGGTGCTTGGGATAGATCTCTGAATAAAACAGATGAAAATAAAACATCTTCCATTTCTCTGTGTAACTGAAAGAACGGCCCAGGTGACCCCTAAAGCCACTGCCTGACTGGTGACAATGAGTGTGTGTCCTCTCAGCTGCTAAAAACACTTATTCATTCCCAGCACTGTCGTAATGAGGAATTTGGTAAGAAATTAGAAGCCAGCGACCTCATTAAAGTTATTATTTCACATGAAAGTCTCCCTATATGATATCGGCAGCCGAGACATAACTTGGAAAATATAATAATCTAAAGATTATCAGATTAGTTCCAGACATCCCCAGGATCTGTGTGCAAATTAAATTAGAGGTCCATCGAATTGATCCAGTGGAGAAACAGGGCTGGAATTTAGAAGCGACATGTTCTTACCATAGGAACCAGGTGAACAGAATGACGGCTGATCCTGCCTGAAGCCACGTTCCTCAGAGGGAGGTGCCAGCACCCTGGCCAGAAATTCATCCCAGGGCTGGACTGCTCTGGCGCTATATCCCAGGATGGGGACTAGGGTCGCGCCAAAGACTAAACTTTCTGCGGAAATGGAGTCACAGAGGGTCCCCCTGGTGGGTACTGCTGAAGAGCAGCTCTGAAAGGATAAAGGATTTAGGGGGAGTGAAGCAGTTAGAAATGCACTATCTGAAAAGGCATTTGGATTGAGTTCCCTGTATTCACTCAGCAGTTTGGTTTTTTTTTTTCGTACCTGTATAATGTGCCAGTGTGTGAACCAAGTAGAGGCCCTGCCCGTGTGGAGCTTACATTTTAATGGGGGAAGGAAGACGGACAGGACAGACTGATGGACAGGTAGCCAGATGTGACGTAACGTCATGTTATACAGTTGTAAGGGCTACCGGGAACTATTATGTGGGTGAAGGGGCAGAGTGCTCGAATCATACCCCACTAATCCTTTGCTCTCCTAGTTCTTCTCAATGTGAGAAGAAAACATTGGGGATAGGGGCAGTCAGTTTTGGGTTTGTGTTTTTTTTCCCCCTAAATCAATCCAGGGCTTGTATTTCCTTTTTAAAATACCATAAATAGGTCTTGGGAATCACCTGGCATCTTGTTCCTGTAGCTGAACGACTTGGATCTTATTCATCAGCCTGCTGAACTGTTCCTTTTTCAGAGACATAGATAGATACTATCCAGAGAGTTTCTGACATTCTTGTTTTTAACTGTTTTGGCTTGCCGAATCAAAGCAGCTGGATTTGTTGCAAGTTCAAGAATTAATGCATCTTTCTGGGCTTGTGATACTGAACAAGCAACACCTGGCCTCATCTGAACCCTGCAGATGTTTTTGCCCAAGAAATTTCAGATTTCAGCAAGAGACCCGTTCTCCTGAATAACAGCGCTGATGGGGAAAGTGGGCCTACAGGACAGAAGCCCACTGTGACACTCTTGATTGTGTTGTACCCATGACTATAGAGAGTGAGACCAGTAGCCGGTTCTTTTTATTTCCTCACCATTTGTCACCCCGGAGCTCCTTCCTTTTCTTTCCAGGGAGACCAAGTTTTACATGGACAGGATTGAAGTCACTCTTCAGGGTTTTTCTGGGGCCCTTCACAGTAACTGTGTGTATCTCTTCCAAGTGATGTCGACACTTTCTGGAATGTCAATAGTCTGGTTACTAAGAATGGTTTTCCTCCATTCAGTAGATTCAGCAAAGAGCAGTTTTTATTTTTTAACTAAACTTTTTGAGATAATAGTAGATTTACATGCAGCTGTAAGAAATAATACAGAAAGATCCTATTGTACCCATTACCCAGTTTCTCCCAGTGTAACACCTTGCAAAACTATAGAACATTATTTGTGTGTGTGTGTGTGTGTGTGTGTGTGTGTGTGTAACTTTTATGTACATTTATAAAATTCCATCTGTATCTAGAAAAAAAGTCTTGCTAGGGTTTTGATAGGAATTGTATTAAACTTGTATATCAGTTTGAGGACAAATGACATCTTTACTATATTGAGTTTTCTAATCCATGAACATGTTATACTTCTCATTGTATTTAGATCTGCTTTGATTTCTTTCATTAGCATTTTATAGTTTTCAGCAAACAAGTCCTATACATGTTTTGTTAGTTACACCTAATTCATTCTTCTTGAACAATTATAAATAGCTTTTTTGTGTGTGTTTTGGTATCGACGTACTCATTGCTACCATATAAGAATACGGTTGATTATATATGTTTATCCTGAGACCTTATTGAATGAACTTACTATATCAATTGATATGATCAGATAATTTTTCTTCTGTAGCCTATTGATATGCTGGGTTACATTGATTGATTTTTTAATATTGAACCAGCCTTGCATGCCTGGAATAAATACCACTCAGTCATGATCTGTAGTTCTATCCATAGATCCTTGAATTATATTTGCTAATATTTTGTTAAAGGATTTTATGTCAGTATTTACAAAGGATATTGGTCTGTAGCTTGCCTTTTTTGTACTGTCCTTAACTCATCTGCTTTCTTCTCTCTACCTTTCCAAGTGTTCTAATGTTTGTCTTATAGTTAATGTCTAGCATTTTTTAGCTGTGTTTAGTGGGAAGAATAGGAGAAAATGTGTCTCTCTCACTTTGCTGGAAGCAGAAGTCCTTTTGGGATGGTCAGTCTTAATATTATTTGGAAATAGAGTCTTTGCAGATGACCCTAAGAAATAGGGTCATCCAAGTTAAGACGAGGTCATTAGGGTGGGCCCTGATCCAGTGTGATGGGGGATCTTATATGAAGAAGGAGCTTTGGACACAGACAGCATGGGCAGAACACCACGAGGTGACAGACACAGGTTGGAGTGATACAGCTGAGGGCCAAGAACCCACTCGGGATTGATACCCCCACCTGGAGAGGCAAGGAAGGATTTTCTCCCACAGAGGGAGCTTGGCCTGCCAACCCTTAATTTTGAACCTCTGACCTCTAAGGCAGCAAATTTCTGTTTTAGGCTCCCTGGTCTGTGGTTCTTTGTTATGGCGGCCCCCATAACTAATATGTCTGGGTTGTACCTGCCCGGCACTGTGAGACTTCAACTTCGATTCTGTCCCCATGACCTTAATTTATCAGAGAAGTGCAGTCGTGTCTGTTAAAAGTCACATTGGTGGCTAGTAGGTGATTTCTGCAGGGGAATCTGACCGTCGGAGGGACGCTTCGGTTTTCTAGCCTGTAGGCTGAGGTCTCTGGGCTCTTCATGAAGGACAGTGATTGGGTGAGGAAGGATGGAACAAGCAGGCCTAGCCCTTTTCTGATTCCTCCAGGGACTCCCCAGGCACAGCCGATTGCAACATGGTTCCTGTTAGGACATTAGACCTAGACTGGCATAGTAGGGTTTTAGGGCAACGGGCTTCAGGGTTCGCTTATTCCTACTCTTTGACAGATGATCACCTGCCTTGGGAAGCGTGTGATCCATTCAAGTCACTCCGCTAGTAGCCAAGTCAGGACTCTTGAATTCAGATCTTATATCTCACATCAAGAGTTCTCAGTGATTTCTAAGGACTCTAAAATCTGTGGTTCTGATTTTGTAATGTTTTCTTCCGGGCACAGAAATGTAATTTATGCCTTTAGACTAGTCTATATTTACTGGAGTTGGGCGGGGCAGAGGGATTTTAAAAGAGATAAAGCAAAAAGGGAAACATGTTGACCTTCAGAGAAGGGATTCGAAAGACTATGTTTATGTGGCTTACAAGAAAAAGTCCCATGGATATTTAATTTTACTACATGTCACTACAAAAAAACAATCCATCTTTTCTCCCCCTTACCATCAAGTGGATGGGAAATTTCAGTTTATAGCTTCATTTGTTGACCCATCCCGCCCAGGTGTTGCAGAGTGTAGAATTTATCAAATCAGCAGCTATTGTATGACCTCAGACACCACCAAGTAGCACTTTCAGCCTCCTTCCGACTTTCCTGTCCTTCTGTTGGGTGAAGTAGAGCCACTAATGTTATTTCAATAGATTGCAGCTTTCCAGCCCAGCCTTAAATCACGAGCATGGAATGCTGGGTAGATTCATTATGGCAGCAGCAGTGCATACACGGCATCTTGGTGGCTCTAAATCAATATCTTTCCTAAAGGTTCCGAGGGATGTCATATACAAGGCACGTTGCTTGCGTGACCATCTTTTGTGTTGGGTGTCCTCAGATGAAATATCTATCAGTAAGGCATAAAGGAGACATGAAGAAGGATCATTTTGCTTGGCAGCACACAATGAAAGGAATGGGGGGGGCGTTGTTATTTTTTGTTGTTACTGTTATTGTTTCTTGGGTTCCTCTAACAAAGAAATGCTTTGTGGCTTTCAGAAGTCTCTCAGGGCAAATGCTTCCTGTCATGAGTGATCAGTGTCCTGCCATTTTGAAATGGCATAAGTGGCTCCAGCAGCCCATATGAAATTATCATCGCATGCCAGGCGCTGGAGACCGGCCCGTGGGAGAAATTGACGCCCTTGTTTTCTTTGTTCCTGTACATCTTGTAATTACCGGTGCGCTGTCACTTTAACAAACTCTCGCCCTGAAATGGGGTTGCGGCTTCCAGCGCTGTGGAAGCTCAAGGTTAGAAGAGCAGAGACTTTCGTTGGTGGCGAGTAAGTGCGATTAGTTAAACCAATATTGAAAACTGGTTTGCACGACTCTGGGCAGCTCGTGTTACTTCCGAAAAGATGAGCGCCTTCAGCTCTCATTGGCACGAATACAGCTGAAGTTGCATCAGGACCTTGGTTATATAACCTTTCTCGGTTATGTAATTAAGGGTCCCGGTTTTTCTTGCCCTGGTTTACATCAATTGAAGCAGGAATAGACGATAGCAACAGTTCATGGTCTCCTGGCATCACCAAGACAGTAATTTTATTGATAAAGCACATGAGTCTCTTGGTTGTCAGTAATACTAATGTGTAGGATGAACTACATATATAGGTGAGCGGTTTGTGTTTGAAGAATATGAACCGAGTTTCAGACACATGTATCATCCTACAGATGATCAGTTTGAATGAACTAACCTTCAGATTCTGACTTACAAGAACCTTCTGGTATCTGCCCGTGTCTCTAGCTGGTCAGAAACTTGAAGCAGACTGAGATAAGGGAAAATGCAATGCAGTAGTGACTGCTATGGCCGCCAGGAGATGGCTCCTCTAACTTTTTCCAGACCTGGCTCAGATGCAATTAGGAACCTACAGCCTACGGGCCAGTCAGATTCTCGAGACTGCGGTCCACACTCTCCTGAATTACTGAGCTTATGTCCCTGTGAAGTGGCTGCTAGCACTTGCTTCCATACTGGCCCCCTCCCAGCTCTTTCAGATATAAACTCAGTAGCCACAACTTGCTGTTCCCCCAGCCAATGGATTTGAGCAGACCTAGGAATCCATACCTCTCTGTCCCCCTACTCCCATCTTCCTGGTCTTGGACGGGTTAGAGGATAGGCATCTATCTCTAACATCTGCCCCCTGCCCCAGCTCAGAGGCACTGCTTGGTAGGCAGGAAGAGTCCACAGAACAGAATTCCTTGGGGCAGCCATGCTATGACTTGATCTCTCTCTACATGCAAGTGTTCTGTGTCAGTCCCCTCCAGGGCCCTGGCACCCCAACTGTGCGCTGGGACCTCCTAAATGCCGCTGGTCCTCAGGGACTGCTGCCCTTGTCCTGCTGACAAAACTCTAGTCCACACAGCAGTGGAGGGCACACTTTTACTCTGCCGGGCGGATCAGATCGGAGCCCCACTTTGCCTCCCTCTCGGGCCCCTGGCTCCTTAGCTCCTGCCACTTCCCCTACCACCTCCTCACACACACCCCACCCCAGGCCTGGACTGTTTTTGACTCCCAGAATTCCATGTGACCAGTGAGGTTAAGAAGTCATGCTAACATATCTTTTCTGCAAAACAGTAATATTTTGCTGCAAATGCTTCCTAAAAAGCCAGATTTTTGACTTCTTTATATTTGTCTTGTTTCGTATGAGATTTTCCATAATAAACAGGTACTCATTTTTAATTGGAAAGACAAATTATTTTCAAATACCAGTTTGAGAGAAAGGAAATAAAAACAAGTCCTTTTTTTGGTTCAGTAGAAAAACAAGAGCAACAGAATCACGCAAGGTGAATTGGTGCAAACACATGAGGCAGGCTCGCTTCTCCTCATCAGGTAGTAAATGGCCTTTCACAGGTGAGATGATGTGGGGCATCATCGTCATTATCATCATCCTGAAGTCCCAGTATTTTACAGAGCTGCTGGGTATGTGCCACTCCAGGAGACATTGTGGGGAATTATGGCAAGGTTGTTGGGAGGCTCAAATAAGAAAATTGATGTGGAAGTCCTTTGTAAATGGAAGCTGTTATTTTCAACAAAAAGTAGAGAACTTTGATCTACATTGGCATACAAGTAAGGACGTTTATACAGTTTAACATAGAGAAAGGCGTGACCTCTAAGATCTAAAAAGTTCATTTGTTCATTTAAGAACTATTTATTGGGGCCGACTGGGCGCCGGGCACAGTTCTTGGTGCTTGGGATTCGTGGGGGAAGAAAACAGACATAAATCCTTGCCCTTGTGGAGCGGGCCTTGTGAGGGAGACAGATGAGAAACAATAAAGCTACTAAATAAAAAAGTAGTAGTTATCAAAATAATAATAGTAATAACTAACACTTAAATAGTGCTTACTTTGTGCCAGCATGCTTCTAAAGCCATTTACATACATTTAGTCCCAAACCCCCTATAAGGTAGATACTGATGCTCCTTGACTTACAGTGGAGTTACTGGTATCGTTAAGTCGAAGATACATTTAATACACCTAATCCACTGAACATCAGAACTTAGCCTGGCCTTAAACGCACTCAGAACACTTAGCCCAGCCCAGAACCATCTCACTGCTAGTGCCCAGCATCACAAGAAAGCATCGTGCCGCATATTGCTAGCCTGGGCAAAGATCAAAATTCAAACTACGATTTCTACTGAATGCTTATGTATCACTTTCTCACCATTCTAAAGTTGAAAAAAATCATAAGTTGGAGACCATCTATACAGTTATTAACCCCATTAGGGGGAAATGACCCACACAGAAGGAAAGTGATTTGCCCAAGGTCACAGAGCTAGTAATGTTGGAACTAGAATTTAATCTCAAGACAGCCTGGCCCTTCATCACAGAGGTTGTTAGCAGGTGATAAGCAGGTGGAAAAAGGAACAGAGCAGGTAAGGGACCATCCATTCAGCAGATTTTCTGAGTGCTCTGTGCCTGGAATCGTGTATTGGATGCCTGGGATACAGAAATGCAAGGGGCGCATTATCCCTGCAGGGGTTGGAGAATCATGGTCTCCTGGGGAAAATGGGGGTGCGGGTACTCAGACATATCAGCAAACCATGTGACAGTGTGGTGGGATACACCTTCCTCCTTGGCTTCCTAGGACAGCAGAGATACCATGTTGGAAAAGCATTGGTTTCCGTGACACTTGTTATGGACTATTGAATTAATGGTGTCGGTCGCCTTACTCCTTCCAAAGGCCATTCATCAGTGGCCGCATACCCTCTCTCTTTAGCACAGAGCCAACGAAGCCTGGGGCCTGGGCTGTCCTGAGCCGATCTTTTCCCATCTGCATCCATAGGGTCGGTTGAGATTCCCTTGACGTCATTCTGTTCACTTAGTGCCTGTGCTGGTAGCTGTTAGTAACTCCTTTGATCTGCCTGTCTCCTTTCATCTCTCATTAGTCTCTGCAATCATCACACAGAGGACAACCTTTAGCATCCTCCTACCTGTACCCAGCCCTGTGGGTGGTCCTCCATCCCAAGCCTGGCTGAGAACCAGCCAGGGAGAGCACGTGCCTGTGAAAGAAAAGCCCTGGGAAGTCAGCTCCTGCTCCCAAGGGTGCAGTAGCATCTGCTTCCTGCCCAGATAGCAGCGTGCATGCTCCTATAGCCCACCTTCCTTCGGCAACTAGAGGGTTGATGCAGTGTGCACCTGAGCAAAGCTGGATCCTGTCATCCTTTTTTCTCTCACTTATGTGATCCTCTAGCCACCAGAATAGAAGGGTGTTCTGGCTGCTGAGCTGCTGTAAACCCATGCTCAGAGCCGAGAGTCACAGGGCCTAATAAATTCTCCAGTGCTGCAGGGTTTTTGTGTGTTTCGGGGTTATGTTCGTTTCTCTGCCTCTGTGGCTGTCCGAGTTCTTGACTGAATCTAAATTGCCTTTGCTATTGCTCAGGACTCGGGAGGTTAGTATCACTATCAGGGACTCTCCCCTTATCTGTTTTTGTCCCCAGGGTGACCACTCTTGCCTCTTTCCCCATAGACACCAGTGCAGGAGAGTTAACTGTCATCATTAACATCCATCACATGACAGGTCAGGACTTCCTTCCCCTCGTAGGTCCCGTGGCAGTGTTTCGGGAGCTTATCATAGGACCTGGCACTGTGCAAGGCTCATTCCCAACTATTTCATCTGTTCCTCATAACTACTCATTTTATGTATGTTTGAGAAGACACAGGCTCCGAGAAATAAAGGGAACTTCCTCCCAGGCACACGGCTAGCAAGTAGTAGAACAAGGACTTCCATCCAGATGTTTAAATTCCAGTTTGTCTTCTTGCCAGTATATTCCCACAAAGGATGTTTGGGATAGAAAGTTTCTGTCAGGTGTTGTTATATTATTTCTGAATGGGTTCTCTTTTGCGGGGCAGTGAACTGAACCTGTCCTGCTAAACTCGTCGTTTTTAAAATAACTTGGCAACACTTCCAGCTTTCTACAAACCATGCTTTGGGGGCAGGGTGGGGGGGGGGGCGGCAGCTTACCCATAATTAATTCTACTAGAAGGAACAGGATTGAAGATTTTCTTCTAATAAAATAAGAAATTGTCTTCATTTCAAATCTATGCTTTTCTATCTCTTAAGCAAGTTAAAGATGATATAATATTAAAGTGATTATTGGACAGATGAAGAATGAAACAAACCATTTAAATTCACATTCCGGACGATGGGAATGGGCTAGCAGGTGATCCTTAAGTACTATGACCTCATTAGTTTCCCCGACGTCACCAGGCTTTGCAGAGTGGATTTCATTGACTAGACAAAAACAAAGGTTCATAACCTGTTGTCCAAGAACATCTTGGGGCTCATTGACAAGTTTTAGAGCGCCTAACAAATCCCTGAGATTATATTCAAAACGTGTGCCTTACTGAGCTTCTCTAATTAGAGATTTTTTCTTTTTCATATGATCCTCAAAGGACAGCATCATCACTGTGTCCGTTTGCTCTGTTGCATAACAAATTACCCCAAACAGCAGCTTAAAATCTTATGGTTGCCCCAGGCCAGGAATCCAGGCACGTAGCTGGGTACCCTGCTCAGGGTCTCACCAGGCAGCAAGCAAGTGTTGGTGAAGTGTCTTTTCTAGAGCTTGGGCCCTCTTTCAAGCTCAGTCCTTGTGGTTGAAGGATGGAGGGCCCCATTTTCTTGCCAGCTGTCAGGTGGGGTCCACTCTCAAGTGCTAAAGACCCCCACTGTCAGTGATGTGCCCCTCCCATAGGCCCTCATGATCATGGCAGGTGACTTCAAGGCCAGCAAGAGCCACCCCTCTTTCGAGTCTGCTACGGCAGCCTCATAGGGTGTTCGTGACCCCAAGAGTGACTATCACCTTTGCCATATGTCACTGCTAGAAGAAGCAAGTAACACCCTGCCTGCAGTCAGAGGAAGGGGAGGGTCTGCGAGGTCCCCCGTGGGGATCACCATGGTGCTTGTCTGCCATGGTCGCCTCCTAAGAGCTTGGAAGAACCACTGCTCTGGAACCTTTGAGAAATGACATCATCAGCATCTTAAAACATTTTATTGCCTCACTGACTAGTCATATGACACCCACAGGAAGAAACCTGACGTTACTAGATGGGGAAAAATCGATCAGTCTCATTTTCTCTAGATGGAGTGGGCATCGTGAGGGGGGAGTCCAGCTGGTGAAATATCGAGAGAAAAGAGCGTGTTCTTGGCCGTGTGGAAGAAGACCCAGTAAACACCTTATGAGGGTTTATGTCAATATTGCAGCCGCTTTAGCTCTGGTGTTTGTTTGTTTGTTTTTAGACAGAAAATCATGGTTTGCACAAATGAGAAGGAGCCAGACCCCCAAACAGCTTAAAATTCTCATTCCTGGGTGCTGAGGGGTAGCAGCATGTTGACCGAGATCATTTTTGTTTTACTTGGAGTCTATTTTGGGGTTGATACAAATGTTTGAAATTGAATGGCAATTGATCTGTGGTAGAATTTAATGGAATGTTCCCAAAGTGGCTTTTTCTTCTGGCTCTGTTTACTTAGCATATTAGTTTTTTAGATCTGCCTTAGCAAAGTACCGCAAACTAGTGGCTTAAACAACAGACATCTGTTTTCTCATACAGTTCTGGAAACCAGAATCCAAGATCAAGGTGTCAGCAGGGCTATGCTCCCTTTGAAGGCCATAGGGAAGGATGTGTTGCGGGCCCCTCCTCCAGCTGATGGTAGTCCCTTGGCTGTTGACAGCATCACTCCCATCTTCACATGGCATTTCCTCTGTGCTTTTATCTGTATCTGTCCAAATTTCCCTTTTTTATAAGAATATTGACATTTTGGATTCGGAGTCTACCTTACTCTGGTATGACCTCATCTTAGCTAATTATAACACAATGACACTATTTCCAAATAATGTCATGGTCTGAAGTACTGGGTAGGACTTCAACACAGGAATTTCGGGATGGCGGAGTGGGCACAATTCAACCCATAACAATTAATATAGAATAATTGCAGTTTTTCCCGGTAGGCATACCATTCTAGAAGGTACTTAAGTTTCTCTGGTAGATTGAAAGTCAGAGACAACTAGATTCCCTCCCTCTCCCCATTTGGGAATTTACTATCTTCTCACTAGAATGGCATCCTTGCCTTTTGGACTTAATTTTAGAAGTAAAGCTGCTCTCATTCTACATCTAAAACTGGCTAGCAATAAACCTATTTCTGGTGTTGGGATACTCGTATGGCAGTCAGTTATTTGGCAACCTCACCTATAAGGCGGGTGAGGAATGGAGAACCACACTCACGAAGAAAATGGAAAGAATGCTGAGAAAAGTTGTCACAATCTTCATAAAATAAACCCGTTTCTAGGAGAGCCGCCTTACGGACTTTCACTCACATCCTGTTAACCTTTACTTTGCACATAATTGTAACAGACTTTTAAAATCGGTTTAGTAGAATCATGGATATATGTGTATAGGGCAAACTCAGGATAGCAGGGTGTAGAAAAGAATCTTACAAACCTTAGAAAGCCAATCCCAAAGTCAGTGCAATCCAGACATTCTGTTACGATGACTTCATGGATAGCTCCTTCTGAATTCCAGTACCACTTTGTATTTAGTTCATTGTCCCCTGTTTTCTAATACAGTATTTGTTTGCAAACATACGTTAATCTTCCCTACTAATTATAAGAGCCAGGACATACCCACTTGTGCCCTTGCACAGTACCCGACACAGGGTGGGTGATGAATACAGTTTCGTTGAAGACTGAATAACTAAAAAAGTTAATGTCACATTGATAGGGTAGCATTTCACAGCTTTAGGAGCAGAAAAGATTATTCTGATATTTACTTTTTAAAATTAATTTTTATTAAAGTCACAAAATCTAAAACCTTACATTTCCTTAGGCTTTTAAGAGCTGTTCAGAGAGCCCGTTTTATTTATAAGCCTGGCAATTTTTAACATTCACACTGAAGGGGGCTTTTTATTAATGTTTGGTGTGATTTGCAAACCTAGTTCATTAAACTCCTTTAAACATTTTAGAGTGCATTTGTAAAGGAAATCGAACATATTAAATTTATAAGTACTAAATTGCCTGACTCAACAAACAAGCCTCCATAAGCACTTAAAGCAGTTCTTATAAATCTAATTAAGTTCATTAGTATGTTGCACCATGCAGTCTTTTAAGGTTTTTCTTTTACTGTATATGACTTTAGTGAGATTTCAACTCAAAATCAAAGTCTAAATTGGTTATTTAATTTCACATTTTAAATTGATGTTTCTAGGCTGGTCGTTAGTTATCCTTACAGGTTGATTTTTTTTTTTTTTTGGTTGTAGCAAATATTTAAAATATGAGATCTGCATTGATTTCTTATTTTAAAGATTAATTCTATAGATCTGATTTTTAAAGACATTTCTATTCTTTATTATAAATCTTCTTTGGGTTAAAAGGTGCTCAAATTGTCCAAATCTGCCTTCCAGAACCTTCTATACATCAGGAATTTTGGGAAACTTCTTTTCATCAGCATCCAGCAGTGGCCCCATCCCACCCATGACTGTCCACAAATCCCTAGCAGGTGCTTCTTGAAGGGACCTAGCAGGTGCTTCTGGCACCTTTGATAGAGGAAGTCTGAACAACTTGAAGCTTCTGGAGGCTGCCTGGCAGCTCAGCCCTCAGGCTTTCTAGATTTTCCTCACCCTAAAGAGCTTCACTAAGGTGGACACACAGGCCCCACCCAGACTGCTGGGAAGCCGTTGTCTTCATGGCTGCCTTTTCAGTGGGCATGGGCAGACTCAAGGCAGGGGGTCTGGTTTGGCCCTGCCCGGTCCAGAGCTGTTCCTGTAGGTGGCTGGACTTCAGGCACACATGTCACAGCCTCACCACATCCTGTTCTGGCCTCTATCTTGCATGCTCTCTCCTCATGCAGAAATCTGCTACTCAGTGGTCAAAGTTGAATTCGGACTGTGGGCCTGGGTTGAAGCTATTACAGTGATTCAAATTACTGAACGAATCAGTGCAAATGTGATCCTTTGGTTCAGTTTTAAAAATTTGAGCCCCAATGGTTTCTTATTCTGCAGAAACAGTGAGGGTGCATTCCATTGTTCAGATATTCTTGACAGAACTTTTGTCCACAAATAACAAGTATAAAAATAAGCAGTTGTTTATGTTTTCATTTTTTAAAAAGGAAGATGAAAGAAAAAAAGAAAGGAAAAAATGCTTACTTCACTCAAAAGTAATTAATTGCTCTTTGAGGTCATCTCAGATAATTTGGAGTATTGCCTTTCTAAGTGAATTTCTGGGGGTGGGAGTGAGGGAGGGGCTGCCTTCAGCTTGTTGAGATTTTTTTAATGCAAAAAAATCGGCCTGCGCTTACTTGAATATCTGTGCCCCTCACTGCTGGGCTGAGTCCCATTTATAGTCACTTTCTAAATGAGGCCACAACTTAAAGAGGCTGGCTTCAGTTTGCTCACATCCCTTGGGTTAAAGGCAAACATCAGATTCTTCTGTCCATTCAGAGAGATCTGTGTCCCCTATCGCTCTGGCTGTCACTAGAATGGATTTTGCATTTTCTAAGTGTAATATATGTAGCTGCCTTTCCATAGAGTCCAAAGACCTTGAAAAGATGGGATGGTGCAAGATCTTCACGCAAAGCTAAATGCTAAAATGGACCTTTGGAGCCCTCCCCTCCCTGTGACTGGCCAGAGCTCCCAACCCCCCCAGCCAGCTATTCCACAAGTGACATCAGCTCTGGAGAGCATCATGCTTTACAGCAATGCCCAGTAATGGGTTTCCATGGTGACAACTAAGTCCTTAAGAAAAGATTGTGTGGACAGGGAAGAACATGATACAATTTTAAAATTTTGTTAAAATATTTAAATTAAAAAAAAAATAAGATATTTCAAAAGACAGTGCTTCGTGTATTGGAAAATTCTGTTCCAGGGAATGCTTTATTTCCTAACACTGTGAATTCTTACTGTATAAGACAAACATTTGTAAAAGTCTGACAAAGACTCTTCATCCAATAAGGAAGTTGGTAAAAGTAAGTTCTTTATAACTGTGTTGAAGGAAAACCAGAATAATAGAGTTTGGTTATCATTTATTAGTTATAAAATGTGAGGGGATTTGCAAGGCTTTCTGGCTTTCGCTGTATATGTCATAAATCTGACTGTAACCAAAGGTTACATGTAATATGGTGTGGTGAATAATGCATGGGGACTGATAACGGACTTTAAACGAGAGAGAAAGAAAAGAAGGTGGCTTTTAAATACTCTATGGCATTTCCTCTTCTGCCATGGTGATACATGATATAGTGCTCTGTGGTGTGCAAAATGTTGCTGGTTGTCATAGCAATAGAACACCATCCCCAAGAAAGGAGGAAACGCTAGCATACGATGCTTCACTAGAATAGAACTATAGTCATGACAGAGTAATCACTGTTAGCACTGTCTTTATTGTCAAATAGTAAAATCCATGCTACATTTTTTTTCTCTTACAATTCTGAGAGGCCCTGACACCATCCTAGGATATGTGTTACACACACAGGCTTTTGCCTTCATTTGTGATTTCTGTACCTATTGCTTCTGCTGCTCGTTGGTATAAAAATAGGTTATATTTTTAATGCCTCTCTGAACTCACTTTCAGCGACTAGCCCAACTCCATTGAGCTTGAAAATTTGAACACCTTCTCCGTAGAGCCCTGTAATTAATTTCCGTGTTTCTCCTTTCCGTTAAGGTTGCCTCCCCATGGCCATTTTTCAATTTTTGTCTTATCAGTGTAGACTTTCAGGGAATAAATAGCCCTTCCAGTAGCACCATCTAAACTGAAGCTCATCCTTGCTTGCTGTGGGTTCTCGGGCAATCTTCTTCTGATGGAGTCTCTCGTGTGTTGGTCCCGTCTTCCAAAACCTGCACTTGTGTACGGTTGATGGAAATTCCTCCGACACAATCACTGATGTTCAGTTGCCTGGGCAGATTAACTCCTGAGGGTTCCTAGGGGGAGTAACTTCTGGGTCCAGATCAGTTGTCTTTGCCACAGTCATGGCTGCATCCCTCCTCCTGCTCCGCCAGCCCACGAAAACACAATCTGGACCCAGCGCAGTGCGGGTAGGCAGTGTGGAAGGGGTCAGTATATGTATGTACACAGCCAGGAAGAATCCATCACACCACCTGGAAACACAGCTCACATTGCAGGTTCTTAAGATCTTGGTACTTTAGTTGCACCAATTTAGTCTGAAGATGATGGTACAGCATTTACCGAGCACCAGGTACCCTCCTACATGCTTTCTGCACATCAGGTCGCATAATCCTCCCCACAGCCCGTTTTACGGATAATGACACCGATGCACAAAGAGGGTAAACATCTTGACTAAAATCACACTAATGTTAAGTGCCAGAGCTAGCTTTGGAGCCTGTGTACCCAGTTGCTTTGCCACTTCCTATGGTCTGCATCAGAACCACGGGAGTCCCCAAATGCATCCGGGGAACTTGGCTCCTCCTGGGAGAACCTCTGAGATCCATGGTGCAAAAGGAAGAAGAAAAATGTGGTGATGAGAAAGGAGAAGAAGGGACTTTGAAACTAAACGAGAAAGCGTTACTTACAAAAAGCAAAATAAAACAGACCAAAACAAACAAAAAGTTCTGCTCGTAAGTTGTTATTAATATGGAATCATACGTCATTATAATTAAAAGGACCGTAAACCACAAGCACATTGTTAGTGCTGGGCGTGGCGAGGACCCTACCATCCTTGTGCTGACAGCTTGTGGCACATCTAGCTCCGTGCTATCTCAGCACTGCACCACAGCAGCCTCAGGGGTGCCCCTGAGTACAGTATCCCGTTGGTCAAATGGGAACTCAGACTTAACACAAGTTATAAGGATAACTATAATAGCAGCTAACGTTTAGTTGACTGTTTCTGTACACCAAGCATTGTACCAAGCATTGTTCTAAGGGCTGTCAATTTGTTAGCTTCACACAGCAAACCTGTGAGGGAAGGAGGAGCTATTATCTCATTTTCCAGTTGAAGAAACTGAGACACAGAGAGAGATTAAGTCCACTTGCCCCAGGCTACAGGCCTAGTTTATGGCCCGGGTAGGAGTCTTCCTTTGACCAGATGTTTAATGAGAGCCCACTGTGTGGGGTGCACTGCTCGAGGCTCCTGAGATGCGATGAGCAAGCAGACAAGGCCTTTCTCCATGGGGCTGACATTGACACAGAGGTGCGTGCACACACAAGTTATAAATTCCGAGCATCTCTGATGACGCCTGTCACGTATTAAAGAATGGCAGGAATTTCTTAAGAGAAGAAGGAAGTTTACAAAGATATAGGATCAGGAGTATCATGGTGTGTTCGATAAAAGCAGAAAACAAGGATTAATGAACTCAAAGACTATATGGAAAACCTTGGAGATGTAAGGAACGGCTTAGCTGGGGGCTGGATTGGGAATAGAGTTTGTGTGAAGAGACAAAGCCTTCTTACGTGGCCCCTAATGCCATGAAACATTGACTAGAAGTACAGTCACAATGGACTGTTTGGGCCAACCCTCTCGTTACGCAGGCAAAGAAAGTGAAGCCCAGAAAGTTTCTTTGAGACGAATCCACTAGAAAAGCCAAAAATTGGAAACAAGCTAAATAAATGTCCACGGCCAGGGAAATGTTGAAATAAATTATGTAGCAGAGAAAAGACATGAGCTACATTTCTCTGCACCCCAGATGGATAGGGAGGCCAAGACTTTGTTGAATAAAAAAAAAATAAAAAATAAATAATAACGAGTTGCAAAGCAGCTACAAGTCTGTCTCCGTTTCTGAGAGGCAGCTGCACTATTTAGTTTTGAAAGATGCAGATTCTCGTCTGCGTGTCTGCAGAGAACAAGTTCTAGACAGATAAACACCAGGCTTGTAGGGAAGGTTACCTTCTGAGAAGGGGCAGGACAGTAGGATCAAATGCCCTTTTTGTGATGGCCTTATTTTTAAAATAAGCGACTGTAGCCTTGTATCAGTCACGTGATTAAAAATTAAGTTAAAGATCCATTGATTTGTTTGAATATACAGATTGAGTTAGTTAAACGGCAAGTCTAGGACCTCTCTAGTCACCTGGCTTCCCACTGGATCCCCACTCCAGCACCCAGGTGTTCAGTAATGGAGGGGTGGGGTAAAAGGGAATGGAGAGCTTCAGAACCAGCCACATATTTATTGCCAAGGAATCCCAGGAACCATACAAATGTCAATGAGTTAAATAGGGTTTTGCTAAATGAATGTGTGTTTTTCAGAAAAGACTCCAGCTTCTAATGGCATTAGTATTCCAGGCAGCTGAATCCCAGGCTGGAGAAAGGTACAAATGATGATTGCTCATTAGCAAATAGAATGCAGATGTTAGCTTCGTTTTGCCTCAGTACCTCAGCACCTCAGGGAGCCACCAGCATAGTTAGCCAGGCCCGGCAGCAGTGCTGCAGGCTCTGCACAGGGGAGGGGAGGGGACATGGGCCACTTCAAAACTTACTGGCCTGGACTTTGTCCATTTCCTTTGATGGTTTGTTGAGCGTCACTGGTGGGAGTGGGAAGCTAGCATTTTTCCAAGCAACTAACAAAAAAAAATATTTTTAATGCAGTTTTTATTTTACAATTTGCAAAAAAAAAAAAATTCTTAGCTGCTACCCATGAACTAGGGTGCCTGGTCTCCTTTGGAAAGGAAACTGAGGATCAGAGAGGTGACACAACTCGCCCTAAGTCACACAGCAACTGAATGGTGAAGCTGAACCCAGAATGTGTGGCACCAGAACGCAGACTTGTCGGTACCTTTCTCACTTGTAATTGGGGGCTGAGGCGAAATAGACAACACATAACAGCATTTTGAGATGTCACTCTCTCGTCCTTTTCCTAAGATGCCTGCTCCTTCTTTGAGCGGTTTTCGGGACTTCAACATCCCATTTGTTCAGGAGCCTCGTGGAAGATAAATTAAGGTGGTCTCATAAAATCAGCACAACACAGGTCCCACCTGGGGAGGGCGGGTTCAGAGAACTGTAAGATGCTCAAGAAGCACCTGGCCTTGTGGTAGGGCCGTCAAGATTGAACATGGCCAGGGCGGTGTCATCCATTCATTCACCAGATCCTCGATGAGAATGACTGTGGAAGGTTTTGACGACAATTCCACACGACGGGAAACTGTGCAGATGCTGGATTTTCATCAAGGGGTGGGTGCCGTTTCCTTAGGAGGCAAGGCTAGGGAAGGAGTCCAGGCCGTGGTGATATGGCGTCAGACGCCCGCGAGGGGGGCAGGTCTCACCAAGGTCAAAGACAGGCTGGCTGGAGGGGCAGGCTCCCCCAGGAGAGGGGCCATTTGGCTCTGAATGCCAGGTGGAAAGGCCGGACTACTATTTGTGGGATGGAGAAGAGCTGGCAGAGGCTTAGAGGGAAAGGGGTTCTTGATAGTCCCATGCGGACAATGGTTTAGTGGGGAGACCTGTTTGAAGGTACAGCAGGTCCTTCAGTCAATGAGTTGCTATAGGAGCTTAACTCTCGTTTATGTCAGTCAATTAGCCTGTGGTAAAATTAGTTTCATTATACATCATTTGTTTCACTTTAAGTGGCAAAATCTACCAACGACATTCAGTGAGGAGACAGACTACAGTTCCAGAGGCTCTGGCACCAGCCAATGAGCTTGTTAGGAGTGTGGCCGGTGGCCTGGATGCGTTCTCAAATGCATTTGTAGTATGATGATGTTAGAAACGTATCTGCCAAAGCATTTTCCCCTTCGACCTGCCCTTCATAGATTATTCTGCTGTCGGTAAAATTTGGTGGCTTTAAAGACTTTTTTTGGTGTTTTCTATCCAGCAAATAGATATGATAGAGAGGTTATACCCGATGAAGGCCCAGTGCCTTTCATTACTCATCTGTTAACTCCTCACTACCCCACCATCAGTGCCCGATGCCCCTGCCGTGTGTCTGGCCACATTCAGTCCAGTAAATGCCCGGGAAGCAGCTTCCCTAGCAACAGAGTGTGTCAGCCCAGGTGCCCGCGGTGGTTGGAGCTGACCTGCCGCCAGTGGCCGGCCCTCCCTGCCAGGCACTTCGCTCTTCATTTAATCCCTTTCCCATGCTGATTGGCAAAAATGTCACACTTCTGAGTTTTGATCCTAAGGGGTTAGGCATGCTTGTAAAGCAATTATCAACAAGTTAAAAATTTTTATCAAGAGTACTGAGGTTGCTTTATTAAGATCCTGGTCTAACATTGAAATGAAATGAATAGTTTTAGATACAGGAAACTGTTTTCTTATTCCATCAGCATCTGCCCAGCTTTTATAATTTTAAGACATCAAGTCATCAGATTTTTCAGCCATCTGGCCACCACCACCAGACACGTATCAAATGTCACTATAGGTCTCTTGGTCCAGCAAATTGTCTTGACGGCTATACAAGAGAAATTGCACAGAGAAGCCACTTTGCTTCTGCATTTGAGCTGACAGCAGTAAACAACTGGAGACATGCCTTAGGAAAAACAAAACCACACGCAGAAACAACTGCCTTTAAAAAAAATAATTTTGAATTTTTCAATTACAGTTGCCGTACAATATTATATTAGTTTCAGGTGTACAACATAGTGATTGGACATTTTTATAACTTACAATGCGATCACTCCAAAAAGTTAGTACAAACCTAGTACTATAAATCATTATTACAGTAGTATTGATCACATTTCTTGTGCTGTTTTACATCCCTGTAACTGTTTTTATAACTGGCAACTTTTACATCTTAATCCCTTCCCCCTGTTCACCCAGCATCCCAACCCCTCTCCTTTATGGCAAGAATCAAAATATTCTCTCTATGCATTTGTTTGTTTTAGAAACAACTGACCTTCACTTCTTGTTCTAGACGGAAAGTTTTTACTGTCGCTTTTACTAAGTTTTTAAGCGAGAACTTTTCTCACCTTATTAAATGGATAGAATTTAGTGTGGTCAGAAGCATTCTGCCTCAGGGGTATAATATTAATTTAGAAATGACATTTTAAATAGTGGAAGCTTTTTATGTAATGATGTGAAAATTGTCCTGCTTTTGAAAATCAAAATCAAACATGAAACAGTATGTGTCTCTGTAAAGAAGTCAGATGCCTTGCTGGGGTATTACTTTGGCTTTCTGCCAAAAAAAAAAAAAAAATCCCTATCCTCCTAACTGAAGAAATGAAGCGAGGAGGAGGGGTTTGTGATTGTTTCATCTTTCGGAGAAGCCAGATTTGCAAAACAGCACTTTTTTTTTCCTTTTCTTTTTTCTTTTCTTTTTTTTTTTTTTAATCTCTAATCCAGACAAGAAAAATTGGGCACCTTCCCCCAACAGAATCTCTAAACTGTACCCAGGGAAGGCTTGAATAACTAGTTTGGATTTTAAAAGACAGAAAACCCTGCCCATTACTGACTGTAGTTTAATTACATAATTAACCCACCAATCCTCTTTTTATCTAGTTTACATGCCTTGCGAAATAATATTCTGTAGAAGGCACTGCCATCGGCTCACGTACTCTCTCTCTCTTGCTTTTTGCTCACCGAGGTAGATACTTTTAACTTCCTTGCTTTTTAAAAGGCCTTGGCTTGCCGTCTCACCTTACCTGATACACAGCTTTACAGTCGGAGGCAGTCTCTGGCCCTCTGATAGGGATCAGAAAATGGAATTGTCACTCCCAAGGGGCTGGTTGCAGCCTGCGTTTTTTCTTTGAAAATACTCTGCTTGGAAGGTGTTCACATTACCTGTCCCCACTGGGCTGAGAAAAAAAAAATCTGACAAAATGCAGAAAATATAGTGAGTTCGCATCAAAGATGAACCACCTCTGGGGTGGATTCAGTGAAAGGGACCAGGGAATGTGGGTGGTAGGCAGGAGGCGCCTGCCCTGGAAAGGGTCCTTTGCATAGCTCCATCTTTTCACAGCCTTAATTGAGTGAAGAATATCACCAACTTGACTTACAAAAGCTACTATTTGCTCCCTCCTTGTGCCCCAAAGCAAACAAAATAGGCAGATTCCCAATTTGGAGCCTGGGGCCTAAAGCCTGGGCCTTTGTTTGCTGTTGAGTTAGTTGTCCGGGGCAGCAAAGCAAATAGATGTGAAGAGATTAAGCAAACAAGAAGCCCCAGCAAGGGCCGCCGCCCTTTCTGTCCAGCCTGGCAAGTGCGGCCAGCAGGCCCAGCCTCAGGATGGCGGAGGCCAGGGCCTGGGCCCTGGTCTGCTCCAACGTTGGACGGGGCGCCGACGACTGAGCTTATTTCTAGGGCACTGAATTGATTGTGGCAATTTACTCCAGCCATCTCCCCCCTCCCCCTTATTTTACATTTTATTTAATAGATAGGGAGATAGATGCCATTTGTGCTAAGTAACTCGCCTGTGACCAGTTGGTAGATAATAAAAAGACATATCATCAAAGCTGAGAGAGTGTTTACTCTGATTTATTTGTTCATCTCTGAGAGTTTTCTAAATTCGTCAAAATGCTTTACTACTCTTCAGCTTGCGTGTTGTCCTAAGAAACTTTGTTTTTCAGTCTTTAAGCATCCACAGGAAAGCTTATGGAGTGAAGACCCGTGGATCAACAAAGTGGAGTGAGAGCATTACCTTTGATACTGTCAAAGCGAATATAAAATTTAGAAGAAGCAATAGCCTAATAAATTATTAGGTACGCCCTTGAGCAGCTTCACCACAATTTTTGGTATTGCTTGCTTCTTTTTTTTTTTTTTTTTTTAACTGGAAATCCGGTTCTCAGATTTCCTCTTGGTAGCCATTTTCCTGTGCCCTCCAGAACAAAAAGGAAGGGCCTTATTATTTCTCTTCAGGACTCTCCACTTAGGTGAGCTGAGAGGGCCATAGCCTTAGATCGGTTGCTTGTCCGAAGCAAATGTTTTATTTACTTTATCTGTATATTTCCCTATCTCCAAAGAAAGAAAGGAGGTGACTCATACTGACAAAAGCACAAGAAACAACAGTATTCACAGTCCTTCATGTACAAACTTTAAAAACATCAGTGTGTGAGAAGTAAAGAGAGAGAGGGATGCTTTGAGGGTCTGTCCTTAAAGAATGGAGGTTAAGAAAATAACAGTGATTGATTCAAAACCCAGCTCTGAGCTTCCTGCTAGCAAAGGCAAAGAGGGAAATGCGGTGGCCCTCACAGCCCTCATTTCTAGTACAGCACACATACCAGCAAACAGCTTTCTGGTCCTCCTCAGTGATGCCCTGGTCTTACAGTTTGGGATACAGAGCAAGGAATGGCAGGTGTCCTAAGTGGCTGAAGTAGAAAGGGAGACCACCCAGGAAATTAAGTGCCTACAAAATAGTTGGAAGGGCCAAAGAAGAGTGATCCACTTTGGCCTTTTAGGAATAATTTTCGGAATCCTGTAGTGCCAACCACCAGAGAGGCCACTGCCACTGCCGCTGACATCGAGGGTGGGCCTGGAGAGTGACACTGTTCTACCACAACAGGAAAACCCAGCATCTTTGGATCCCTCTGGGCACACTCAGCCAAAGGGTGTCTCTCACTTCACTTGCGCCTTTAGTCAGCCTGAATGCATTTAATTGGCAGAATGACTTCACATCCAGAGCCCTAGCTGCAAGAGAGTCTGGAAAATAAAAGTTTGTTTTTTTTTTTTTAAGCTTTCTACCCTCTTTAGCTAGAAGACTAATGGAATAGAGTCCACGCAATCCACCTTATCCAGTGCACATAATCTTTGCGAATTGTTGAATTCTGATAACACAACAGCCCCCAAGGAATGTGTCTTATTCTGCTCTGGTTGCTATAACAAAACCCTCTAGACTAGGTGGCTTAAACAGAAATATATTTTCTCAATCTTTAGGCTAGAAAGTCTTAAGGTCAAGGTCCAGTAGGTTTGGTTTCTAGTGAGCTTGCTTCCTGACTTACAGAGCCACTTTCTCTCTGTGTCGTCCCATTGAGGGGTAGGAGTTTCAACATATGAGTCTTGGGGGGGCCACAGATGTTTAGCTCTTAACAGAATGCAGCTTTCTTAGCATTGCAAAGATTTCAAGCTCATTCCAGACTCACAAAGCTTCCTTTCAGCAAGGGGAGGGCATTTGGTCCTGTTCTAACCAGGCGCTCCAGGGTGAGACTCCTACCTCTGATAACTAAGTGTAAAAGCTGGGGATACTCACCCTTTTCTATTCAGTCCACTGCTGAGAGGGCTGAATAAGAGCTATGGATCCTCTCCAGAGACGTGCAGAAAACCCCAGTGTTTGCTGGGACTTTGTGCAGGCTCCAGAACTGAGCACCCACTCTCTCCCACGCCTCCTGCCGCATGCTTTCCTGCTCTGTCTTAAGTGTGAGATACTTTTTCCTTCCTCACAAGCTGCTTTTGTTCAGGGTGGTCATTAAGAAGCCGAGGTGCTGCTGATCAGGTCCCAGGGCACTAATGAGATTCGGTGGCTGGAGGTGAGAACTGTCTATCCACTTTCACAGAGAGAGAATTGGTTTGTGCAGCTGCATCCACAGAAGCTCAGATTAAGATCTTTCCTATTACCTTTAGTTAATAAACATGACCAAGATGACTGGGCCACTTTGGAGCATGAAGATTGCGATAAAAAGGAATTAACTTGGAAAGTTTAATCTCCAGAATTGCTTCAAGTTTGGGCCCAAATCTTTGCCAGCACGGAAAACTGTAGAGAGAGAGACATCAGAGTGACATCAGCTGGCTTGGTGGGAAGAACATGGTATATTCCGGATGAAAAGTAGTAAAATAAAGAAAAAATCAATAAATTAACAGTTTTATGTAAAATGGAATCAACAAGATTAAGTCCACTTTGGATTCATTAACTATCCTATTTGAGGTTTGGGGTGTGTGTGTGCGTTTTTTGTTGTTTTTTGTTTTTTGTGGTTTTTTGTTTTGTTTTGTTTTGTTTTGTTTTTTGCTAAGTGCTTAGGTGGAGAAAATAGGCAGCCAGAGACTGTGAAGTATAAAAATTGTATTGTGATCCAAACTGTAAACTGTAGAGTTTCTTTTGAGAATAAAATGAAGCAAAGTGATGTGAGCCCGATTTGCTACTCAGCAGATGCCAGGATTTTACGGTGCAGAAGGAATGTTTTACTTCTAAACGTGCTCAGTCTGATGAGCTCCCACCCCCCAGGAAGGGGCTGACCCAACTGCGCCCCCATTTTTAACCCTTTCATTCACCAGGTGCTGAGGCTGCCAGTCTGCCACAACCAAAAGTAGCTAAAAGAAGTGTGCGGTCCAGAACCAACGTTTGAGATAGGAGATGACCGTATTTCATTTGTGGCTTGCTTGTGTACATTAATTTAGCAGCAAACAGCATTTAGAGATAAATAGGGTGGGCCCCGATTTCTCGAGCAGTAAAGCAAAGCTCTAGGGAACCAAACTTCTTACTTTAATAGGATGTCTGAGCGACAGCAATATGCCAGGTGCTGTGTCAAGCCACAGTTCTAGAACTGTGACATGCAGATACATATTTCGTAAGATCCTTGTGAAGCATGGAACTGGAGTTTCCGGGCCAAGTAACTACATGAAATGTTCCAACACTTGAAGAATTTATCACTGAACATTTCCCCTTGTTCATTACAATGGTGGAATGAACTGTATCAGTGCATTTGCATTGGTATATCATGCAGTGACTTTACATTGAGATGCAAATGAACTGGTCTCAATTAAATACTTTTGTTGTAAGGTATTCAGACTTGTTCTTTTGACTCCTTTTACTGAACCAAAAGAAAATAGTAGTAAAGCAGTATTTCTTAGTAGTGACATGCCTATAAAAGCAGTAAGGCAGTTATTCTTTTATTTAAACTCTAGTTTTGGACACCTCTAAATAGTAGTTAAGTTTTTCTTTCCTGAATAAAGGAGCTTTTACAAATATAGAGAACCATCATTCACTCCCAGGCTGTTCAATTCAAGAAAAGTATATTGGTTTAAAAAAAACACACACACACAACTATTTCTCGGGGCCATTTATTTGAAGCTCATGCCTCCAGAAGGGAATTGTCACTCGGCTGTGTAAATGTTGTGACTTGACATTGTCTTATCCATTTGAAACTACTTGTATCAGGCCTTCGAATTTTCAATCCCTTTTTTTCCCCCAGTTTGGAAGAGAATAGCTGGTTTTGCAGCGTCTCTCCAATTTTTCAAGCATTGACTGAGATTTAAAATACTGTTGGAAAGAACTTGGCTATTTGTCAGGGTTATTTAATGACTCCTGGTAAAAGGTGAAGAAGCAGATGCATCTAAGTAAAGGAATATGAGAGACGCAGATGAGCTGCTTAGGCCTTGTGTTGGACGTGGGGACCAGAATTAACAGGGCCACCAAATAAGGCGCTAACCATAGGTTGATCGTAAAATATTTCTATGAGTTCCTCGCCCTATGACTTTCTGCCATCAAATTTGCTTCCCCTCTATCTGAACTTGCCTCAGGCATTTCATCTGTAAGATGATTTCAGAGGGTCTCTTTTGGCTCAAAAATTCTTATTCTATGCTTAAAACTGAAAGCAGTCTGGCTCTTTGAAAATCCAGGTAAATTTTACTTCCCCACAAAATTATACATTTCATATAATGATTTGGGCTGTATATGCCAGAAATATTGTTAGGCGAGGTCAATTACGAGATGTAATAAAATAACGATAAGCCAGAATTTTTAAAGTGAAGTGGAGTCTCCGTAGCAACCCTACAAAACGCTAAAGTGGAACAAGGATCAAGAATCGATCTTTTCGACTTCGTTATTACATGGATAATTAACCAGTAGATGTACGTAACTGGCATATTTAATTTGAGTGGTTGCTTTTGCCTTTTTGCCATAGTCAGACCACGTGAAGCTCTGGCTTGTCCTTGTCTATTTAAAGAAGCAAAATGTTTCTCAGCAACACATGATCATCAGTAAACCCCAAACAGATCGAAGTTCCTCAGGGAATAATCGTGGGCGCCTGAGCTCAGAAACTGTGAGGGGACGCTGGCTGCCCATCACGGTGTCTCCAAGCAGGCCTGTACCCGCCTCTTATGTACTTCCCAGCATGTAGGCAACCCTGCCACAAGAGGTCAAGTTGAATACTATGGTCACATTTTAAAAAGAGAACCATAATTACGACCTCTAATTATGTACAGTTATGCCTGCTGAGTTAAAGATAATGGCACCTCCTGCTTGGAAGGATAAGTTAATTGCCTACAGGGGTCAGAAGGGTGGTGACCCTTGTCCCTTCCCTAAGCACATCCCCCAACCTAAACCCAGCGAAGCACCATCAGATAAACCACATCGCGCCTGCTGTGCTTTATCACGCTGTTCAAGCGTCAGGTTTAACCACTGTTTTAATACTTACTCCCGCCAAAAGTCAAATTTAACTTGTGTTCAAGAGGAAAATACAACTTCAGTGAGTCTAGATCCAGTTTGTGTTCCCCGGCGGCCTTCTCAGAGCCCATTATCACCCAGAGCTACATGTCATTGGCCCTGTGTTTACTGAAAAAGAGCATATTCTGCATCTGATATAGTTGGTCTGGTATATATGGCCACCATTTTTCCCTACGTATTAAAACTTATTATTATAGAACATTTCAGTAAACTGCAAAGAATAGTAATAAACCCAAATTACCTTTCACCCAGTGATCATCAGATCCTGGCCAGGTTTGTTTCATTTGTATCTCTCTCACTTCCCACCACATTCCGACGTCAAGTAATGAGGATTTGGGGAGCAGATCTCCAGATATCATATAATTTCTTCTGTGTCTCAAAAAAAAATGTAGAAACTTTTTTTTAAAAAAAAAAAGCACATTCATAATATCAATAACATACCTTAACATATAATTCCTCAGTGATTCGTCAGTGTTAACTATTCACCATTTGCTTATGATATTTTTAACCATTTGTTTTTCAAATCAAGAAGCAGATAAGCTTCATACATGATAACTGATTCATACAGCCCTTGATCTGTAGGTTTCCTTTCAGAATTATCTATCCATCTCTCTTCTTTTCTCCTGCCACCGCTGCCATTGTTGAAGAGTTTGGGTTGCTTGTTCTGTCGTTTCCCACAGTCTGAATTCTGATTCATCTTGTTTGGCATTTAACATGTTCCTCTGTCCCTTGGATTTTCTATAAATTAATAGTTAGATCTACAGCAGGGATTTCAATTTCAACCTCGGCAGTTGATGTTCAGGGCCAGATAATTCTTTGCTGTGGGGGCTGTCCCGTGCATTGTAGGATGTTTGGCAGCATCCCTGGGCTCTACTAGATCCCCGTATTTTGTGCATATGTGTACACACACACACACACACACACACACACACACACACACCAGTCGTGACCATCAAAACTGTGCAGACATTACCAAGTGCACCCAGGTGGTCACAGTTGCTCCCTGGTTGAGCTTGAGAAGACGCAGACTGAACAAACACTCGTTTAAGAGTAAGATGACCTCTACGTGCCAACATCGGGTGATTCATTCTATCTGGTTTTTCTGATGTTAACAACAACTTATGGTCATTAGATAAATTCATTAGGAGCTGCAAAATAGGGATATAATTTTATCCCTCCTTTCTCACATATTATCTCAAAGAGAAACATCTCGTCATTCACTTAGCGACTTGAGATATACTTCATGTAGGAAAGGAGGAGCAGTCGCTTGCTTCCTTCTTTCTGTCAGCTTTCAAAGAAAGTGTTCCCTAGCACTTTACAAAGATGGACCAGTGAGTTTCAATTATTTTTTAAAATTATCACTGGCACTATTAGGTTTAAGCATATTTGATGTGTTTCAATTTAATGCAGTTGTCACCTCTCAAATGTCTCAGGTCAGCAGGGGCCTTCAGCTAGGAGCCTGTGTCCTTTTGACGTGAAGTAGTAGATGTTGATAGAGGCCTTGCTTTCTGGTATGATGGGGTTCTCGGGGCTCATCATGTATATTTCCTGCTCCAGACTGGGAGTCAACCATTTCTCCAAAAAGCCCTGCTTTTTTTTCTTCTGGTGGGAAATGGTAGAAACTCCAGCCTGTTGCCACCAGTAACTTTAACCACATGATTTTTCTCTTTGTTATGGATCTCAGACGCTACAGAAATAAATTCTTGGCACCTTGAGAATACATACAGCTTCTTTACAAACCTGCTCGGGATCGGGTCCTGTTCGTTTACATCCCTGAGCCCCTCTGGAGACTGATAAGAACCACGTTTCCTTTGCCTTTGTACTCAGTGAATCACGAGGCGGGGGGGGGGGGGGGTGGGGGGGGGAGAAAACCACAGGCGCCAGCATGGTGGTGGTGGCTGTGCTGGGTTTTTCCTCCTCTGTCTTCCAATGTCTTTTGTTTGCATTTGATTATATAAGACTTGCCATAACTTTTTTTACTATTGAAAGATGAAATCTGCCTTTCATGGTAAGAGGGAGAACCCAGTTGCTGTCAGAGTAACCTGAGCCCCACCGGCTTGCCAGGCTGGCCTGCAAAGCTGGCTCCAGGTGGTTCTGTCCTTGTTGCAGCCCCAGTGGGAACAGACTGGCCTGGAAGGTTCTGTGGGCATGGTCTTCAGAACCAGTTTCCCATTTCCCCACTGGAAGGTCAGCTCACTCACTGCTTTATGGTGAGACTAAATATTAAACCTGAACTAATCTCTCCCCACCTGCTGACGCACAGGTCCTCGGCGGGCATGTATCTTCTACCCTGAGAGATGCTGCTTTCTCAGCCAGTATCTCCTTAAGGATCAGGGCAGGGTGGGCTCCTTCTCATTTCTCTCCCATCGCCACAGTATGATGCTTAAGTCTTGTTGGGTGGAAAACTCAATCCTTTTATTTCTATGATGCCTTTATTGATCGTCTTAATCTTGAATCTTTCTATATTTTCACGTTTAACTGTGTCTGGAATGAATTACTCATTAACAGCGTAACGATATTTTTTATTATCAGTGATGAATGGATGGTGCCAGTGTCGCTTTGTATGAAATTGAGTATGTCCTATTCAGTGAAAACAGAATGAATAACGTTATTATGTCGTCCTCATTGAATGTACCCAGAAAGGCGCAGGACTTCCCAGGAGCCACATTTGGGATGACATGGGGGGGACGTTCTCATGTAGGGTAAAGGAAAACAAGTGTTTTGTGTTTATTTTTCAATTGATAAATTTCATAACACAGGTTGTTTCTGAATAAATGTGTTTCAGAGAACTGCGCAAAGGTTAAAAAAAACATGAAGTGACAGATTTGCTTTTATCTCTTTTTTTTCCTA
Organism: Macroglossus sobrinus; assembly: GCA_004027375.1. Taxonomy (NCBI): domain Eukaryota; kingdom Metazoa; phylum Chordata; class Mammalia; order Chiroptera; family Pteropodidae; genus Macroglossus; species Macroglossus sobrinus. Next base: position 352,312 of record PVKZ01000654.1, on the reverse strand, counting down.
ATGCATTTCTGTGAGGGAAAGATTAAACCAGAAAGCATAAAAGGCTAAGCATTAAAACTGAGGCCTAGGCAGACTCAGTGACCAGTAATCTCATTGCAAGAATCAGGGACCCCAGGTTCCTAGGAAGAATGCACCCCAGTCGTCCAAGGGCGATGTGGGGTCTTCAGGGTGGTGCGTCTGGGCGGAAGCAGGAACAGGGTCGATCTCTGGGTCTGTGGGAAGTGTGCCTCCACTGCCGTGGGCTCCTCTTTGTGTCCGAGCTCGGGTCTCTAAGGGAGAAAGAGGTAGGTGGGTGTTCCAAGCATCTGCTCGCCCATGGGAAGCATGATCGTGTCACTGGCCGGTTGTGGTTTTGTGTGAGGTGAGAGGGGCCCTGGTTGTATCTAGTTTTTCCTGGCCTTTTGATAAGATGTCCCAAACAGGATTTAATTAACCAAGTTTTACTAGTAAATTCTTGTGACTTTTCATTTGGGAGCAGAGTGGCCAAAGGGTGCTGGCCCACATGACGTTGGCTCTGGTGGAGCTAAAGCCACGTAGAGGTTCCTGCTTCACTGGTGCCCTCCTGGTCAGCTTCCCCGCATTGGGCCACTCTGGATGGACAGGAACCTCAGGACCAATCAGAGGAAATGGCAGAGATTACGCGAGCCTTCTGTGATCCTGCCTTGCCCTTCACCCACCCGTGTGCTGCCTCCCGCAGCCCAGGCCTATCCCCATCCATGTGTCTGCCTGCCCTGAGGTGTGACCCGAGTGTCTTACCAGGCTCATTAGCCCTTCCTGATCGACCTCGTCCTCCTCTGTGTTACTACGTGGGTCCCCTTGGTCATCTCAGCACCTGTGAGCCCCACGGCAATCCCCCGCGCCCCCCCCCCACACACACACACACCCTGAGGAAGGGAAGTGGTCCTACACTTCCTCAGTGCATAGAGGAGGGGAGAGTGACCTGCGCCCTGGCGAACGGGCAGGCCTCTCTCCAGGGAACACCCTGAACTTTCATTTAGAAAAGTAAATGGTAGCAAAGTAAAGGAGCAGGCCTGAAAGGTCAAGGTCTCATTCCTCAGAAGTCCCTTGGCCTCCACACTTCGTCCCCACCCAACGCCTCTGACTGCATACGGGTTCTTAAAATACCCTCTGATTTGTCTTGAAGTAACGAAGGGGAAGTGCTGGCATCACTCCCAGATGTAGCACACGCTGGGGGGTTCACCTGTGGAGTTAGAGATTTGGGCTCCACAATTGTGGGGGGCGTCTCGCCTTCCAGATGTTTGAGGAGCAGCTCTCTGGTAAGGACATTGATTTCAGCGTAGGAAAACCCTTGTCATTGAAGAGATCATCTCGATAATCGTCTGTGCTCATAGGAACATAAAGATGCTAGCGTGGGAAAATCTGTGTGATTCCACATGACAGACGCAGAAAGCATGGAGTAAGGTTTAGTTCTGACGTGTCTGATGACAGTAGACTGTCAGATCTGGGGTGGTCAGTGGTTCCGTGGTCCCTTGTGAGATTCTCGTGAGTCTAGTGTAATGCACACATTCCCAAAGAGATCTCTGTGTTCAGAATCATCCCCTTCAGTTCTTTATCACTTGAATATTATTAGGAAAATGATTGGGAGCTGGGCAAGCAGTCGATTTGTGCCTTAGAGCACTGGTGTCAGGGTTCCGAGTGATGCTCTCACTGCCACATCTGCCAGTGTCACTCTGAAATGGAATCTTTGCCTCTTTGAAGGAGGCTTTGCACGTCTGCCCCGCTGAAGACAGAGCTAATTGAAGATACTGAGCAAATGGAAATATTCAATTGTTAGCACCGACAAGAATTGCAGTGCCTGGTGGGGAACAGGCCACCACAAGGACAGCTGGGACTGTGGGACTGTTTGTGCAGGGGTTGCCAGTGACCCTGTGCCCTTTAAGAGAGAGAGGAGGAAGTCGCCCCCAGGGTGGGGACTAGGCAGGAGCTGATCTCCAGTAGGTGGAGGAAAGTGATAGTTGAAGACAGACAAACGTAGGGAAAAGATAAAAATAGATACTCGATGGTTCTCTAGCACATCTTACCGTTTCTGTGCCTGGTGCTCTGTCCCGCTGGCATTCAGCTCCTGTTTCGGGGACCTCCCAGCCTGGTTCTACCTCTGGCTTCCACAGTTGGCACATCCTTCCTTCGAGACATCAGTGTGGCTAGGCCTCCAGCTCTCAGGGTTCTCGTGGGCATCCCCATTGCTGTTGTTTCATCCCCATGAAAACCATCTCGCACTCATCCCGTTCCCAGCTGGGTGGTGGCCTTTGGTTTTGTTAGTGGTCGAAGAAGCCAGGAGCAAGCAAAGGTTTGCAAAGCAGAGTCTAGCAGATTTCAGCATTTCTCCCCTTCACTCCTTCCTTGCAGAGTTGGAATTCCCTCTGCATAATCCCCAGGGTGCCTCAGAGAGGCCAAAATCAGAGTGTGATAAATAGAGATTTATAGCTGAATGAGCCACAGAGAGGGAGGCACTTCTGAGGAATATTCAATTTCTCATTCACCTACAGGAAGTTAAAAAAAAATTTTTTTTAAGCCCACCACAGACAAGCAGCTTAAACAAGCCAAACAGAACCAAACCAGAATGCCATGTCTCTTAAGTAATGGTTATGGCCCATGGGACAGAAGTCGAAACTTGCCACCTTTGGTTCTAGAATTTTAGACCCCTTTGTACTGTCAGTCTCAGTCGCCGTGGCCCCTTTCCATTTGCTCCCAGGCAGCTTCTAAAAAGATTGCCATCTTTAGACTGCCCCAGAGGCGTTAAAGGGGCAGATATTCGTCATTTGGAAAATCGAGAGTGCCAGAACAAAGAGGTGTGTGATGACAGTGTCCTGGTTGAGAGTGGAGAGCTGGACCCCAGAATGGTCCAGGAAAAGGCTCGGAGCATCGAGTCCATTGAAAACACATATTTGGAAAAAGAGGCAGTGAAATGCAGACCTCACTGTGGAAGCAAAGGGGACGTTAGAATTAAAAGACTCAGAAGACGTCCAAGTTAAAGCATTTCTCATTGCCCAGACAATACAGAAGTTGGAAGCAGCAGCAACAGTGATTGACTCAGAGAGCGTCCCTGCGAAGACCCATAGATCAGCCACCCTAACGCCACAGTAGAAATGGGGCATCTGAGACCCAGAGACACCTTGGCATCCAACTCCCAGCCTAGGGTGCATGTGGAGCTCTGCTTTTATCTTCCAGAACCTTTTCCTCAAATCTCCTTCTGCAGGAAATGGACTGAGGGGTAATGAATGGATAACTTACACAAGTTAGAAGGCCGCCCCTGACTGGGGAGCTGACTTAGATCAATGCATTCCTCAGTCTGCAGCGTCGATGGTGACACTGCCCTCAGAACCAGTACACTCCTCATTTAGAGTTCACCAGTCACTGTTTTTAAGCTGGGAAAGACTTCAAAGATGTATGAACAGGAGCCTAAAATGTATGTCTATAGATCATTGTTTTTTCCTCCAGCTTGATTCAGATTATCTTTTGTTGCAACAAACAACTGTTAGTTTCAGCTTGCTTAATAGTGCATTTTAACTCACCTTATTTCTTCAGAGCAGCAAGAGTTTGGAGTTTTCTTCGAGAAGGCAGGAGAAGGCTGGCTCTTGGTGTTCTCCAGCTCCAGTTCCATCGTGAAGATGATTTTTGAGGTCACAACTTAGAGTCGATCTTTTTCATGGGGCTTTTTGTTCCCTAAAATCTCATTACTCGTGAAGAATGTCCACAGGGCTCAGTGGCGTCACTTTCTCCCCTGTCTGGCTGTGAGAAGCCCTCAGATGTTTGCAGTTCATAGCAATACCATCCACACAACCTTCAGGCAGAAGGGAAGTGCAAGAAATACTCGTGGTGAGTGGCCTTGATAGACCTGACGGTGTCCCCCTGTTCTGTGCCTTCCACATCAGAGGTGGCTGTTTCAGATACCGCGATTGATTGCAGCAGCCACCAAAGAATACAACTCCCACTTGAGTGGTTTCACAGCCACAGACGTAGATATCCTGTCTGTTAAACTACGCCTAGGGATTTTGCAAAAAGGAGGGGAAAAAAAGGTTAACAATAAAGTGAATTTTAAATATTTATTTACTTTAGATGTATTCTTTTTGAGATCATTTGGTTCAAAGAACTGCTTTTCTTGACCGTGGCACGTGTATACGGAAGCTCAGCACACACAGGCTTTGTCATCCTCAACACCGTTCGCGTTTTGGATAATTCTTGGTTGTGGGGGGCTGGCTTGTACACTCGGGAATGTGGAGCAGCACCCCTGGGCTCTGCCCACCATGTGCCAGTAGCACCCTCTCCCAGTCAAAAGTGTCTAGACATTGCCATGTGCCCTTGGAGGGAAGGGGTGCGAAATCACCCCCGATGGAGGATCACCGACTTAGCATCTCGGGTGTGCCCACGTGAGACCATGCACATCCAATCAGGATCCCCCAGAAATACACGCCTTATTTCGGCTTTCTATTTATTTGCTCCCTTGTTTATCTGTTTTCATTTATTTCTTATCCCCTTAGTCCTAAAAGTTGTCCAAATCATATTCACTCCCCTCCCCCGCCGCCATTTTTAGGGGTTAACCAAATACTTCAGATGTGTCACTCTCATGCAGAGTTACAGAAAATAGATACAAAATATTTCAAAGCAAAGAGATCTAGTGAAGCTATAGATGATAAAGGATTTCTCGGGAGCACTGGTCAGCCTGATGGGCTTTGGATATCATTCACATACCCGTGGTTTCCTATCACTACGGATGGTTCTGTACTTTTCATACACATCGGAATCTTCTGATGAATTTTCGCAAAACTCGGTATTGCTGGGGTGCGACCTCGCATTTGGTTTTCTGGACTTTCTGGGGGTTCCACTGCACATCCAGAGGCCTGTGCCCCAGGCAGCAGCATCTTTAGCCTCAGACAACTGGATTGGGCAAGCCACCCATGAGTTTGTTCAACACTGTTTGTCTGGCACCCGCATTCTAGAACTGTTCTAGGTACCGGGGATACAGAGCACAAGGCAGGTGAGGAGGGAGGAGGGGCTTTTGGAGTAGGGCTCACTTTCCAGCAGAGAATGTGAGAGAGAATATGAGCACCTTGGTGTGTGCATCTGATGAAGGCTGTAACGTGTCCTTCTATCTGATCATTTCTGTCCGCGTGTGTTATCTATTATTTGGTTTTGGGGTTTTGTTTTTTGGTTTTTATTTTTACGCTTCTTGAATCTCTTTTATTTGGTTATATATGAAGACCTTTTATCATCCTGTGAAACATTTCAGGTACGTGGTGGAGCAGGGAGAAATAGAGAAACACATTAGCCCTATGGAAAATCAAACGATTTCTAAGAAGGTAATGATTGCTGGTTGTAATTCTCAGGCTTTCCGTAAGGGAAATGTTTTGTTATCATTTCGTAAGGTCAGTCAGCTCAGAGATGCTAAGGATGGTGTCCGCATTTTTGTAGTAGTTCTACAGCAGTGAGGATTGAACCCGGGGCTCCCAACCATTCTTTGTATTCTGAGTTTGTTAATGGATGGTCTCTGTAGACACTTCCTCTGATGCCAGATCTCAGAGGAAGCGGGGCTGAATGTAGACAGAATACCCACAGGATACCCAGGCCCGCTGGATGGATGGCTCTGACATGGACCCAGCCGATGACCGGCCACAGCTTCGCAGGAATAAAAGGATATTCTTACAGCCTGACTAAGAGTGGTAGCGCCTCAAAGGTGTTAGAGCAGCTGCCACATTTGGTGGGTACTCCTGGGAGCCCATAGTCCTCGCAGCCACGAATCAGAAAGAGAGGAGGGAGTCGGGAGACATTACAGGCAGAACCAGGAACTGCATGGAATGAGATGAAAAACCAAGCTGGCTCCCCCCAAGTCTGTAGCCACTCACCACTATTTTAAAAGCAATCAACTCAGACCCAGAATGAGTCACCTGTTACACAGTGGCAAAACCAGGACCTGAACCCAGGAATCCTCATGCCTGGCTGGGTGATTTTTTTCCATCATACCCAGAGAGAAAAAGCCTCCTCCTGTGCTTCAAAGAAACCATCTCCAATTTGGGGGAAACGAAGGGCAGTATTGTTTTAAGTCCAAGAAGCTGAACCATTGGTTCTAGGAACTTTGTGGCCTGTGTCTTTCTTTCACTTGCAGCATAATATAATCATCTCTGTACCTGCAAGAGAAAGGGCTTCAAAAACATCTATAAGACGTAGGACCGTTTTTCAGTCTCGTGCTGCAGAAGAGACGCAAAGTGATAAGATAACCACATTAAAGATGAAAATTGAAATGGGCCTCTGGGAACCGGTCCAGAGGAGAAGTAACGTGTGTTACTGAAGTGGAGAAGGCAGGAGTGTTTGAATGTGGGATTTGAGACTGGCTGCATTTTGAGGGTAGTCGTAACTTGTTTAAGCACCCATGACGTCATGCTTGGTGGGACACTGCATCAACCTGTGGGGATGATGTGCGTTTCTATATTGGGATGCTGACTTAGGTCCTATTGGGAGACACCTCGTCCCCTTTAAAAATAGAGTTCTGCTTCTTTATTCTCCTGCACCCTGTCGCCTCACCCCTGTTCTCCAGAGTTACGGCCTAAAGGATACGCCTGCCAAGTGGATCTTCCTTCCTAAAAAGAGTTCACGGCCAAAAATACCTTCCTCTTTTCTTATGCTGATAAACTGGATGGAACCATCTTCTCCCTTAAGCCCAGGAGAAATCCTGTATAGCCATCCCACTGTTCCCCCTCCCCAGAATCTAGTCCTGGACCTTTTGTCCTTCAGAACCAGCGGTGCCTCCAAAGCAGAAGAATCCTCTAACCCTCGAACAGCTGCCTAGTCTCCTAAAACATCTCCAGCCAGAAAGCTCCAAAATAAGTGTCCTTGGTCAACAGCATCCTGCCAAAAAGATGTGCTTCCATCACAACATCTCTGCTACCTAAGGGAGTGAGGCGCCATTCGTCTGTCTTGACACACAGAATTGAAAGGCTTTCAGAGAGCCCCAGAGTGTACTCAGGAAACATAATGTTACCCAAGGCAGCCAGTGGGGGTGACCCCAGGTGGTACCAGCTGTGAGCAGGCAGAGGAGGGAGGGGGTGGGGCTGCGCCTGGCTGCTCGGAAGGGAGAAGGATGAGGGAGCTGAAGGAGGAGCGATTTGTTGTGCTGGGGCCACGTCTCCAGGACCTAGGCTGGGGTCTGTGGGGAGAAGCAGCGTGCTGGGCACAGGTTACAGGTGACACACGCATCGTTTCTGCCTTCCTGTGCTCTGCAGTCGGAAAGAGAATGTCAGCGCAAACAGTGGTGTGTGTTTTCGTGCACAAAAACGTCACCACAGGAAACCTTAAGTCACATATGCTCCTGTGAAAGGGTGACAATATATGCCATTAAGTGAAAAATAAGGGGAAAAATTATTTCAGAAAAGTATTTTTCCTATAAACCCATTTTTAAGGAGTAAGTACATATGCATGAGTGTTAAGTATATGTGTGTTGGTGTCTCAGTGAATGTACATAGATGCCTGTATTTATGTAGACAGTTTCTGGACTATGTAAAGAGAGTGTGAATCTGGGAGTGGTCTGTGGGAAAAGGCACTTATTTCTCAAATTATTTTCACCTAGTATTTTTTTTTTACTGTGAAAACATTAATGATTTTTTTAAAGGAGGAAAACCTAGATGTTTTAATAATAGATAAGAATCAAGCATTGTAGCATCTCTTTGGAGAGGAGAAATGGGAGGCCATCAGCTCTGAAGACTGAAGCACGTGCAGAATGTCAGGGAGTGATGAACATGAAGTTGTGTCACATGTTTAGCAAAGGTGTGTCACATGGCTGGCAAAGGCTTCTCTCAGGCTGCCTGGTGTCCCCTCGCCACACCTGGAGCCGAAAAGGGTCCTTCTAGTGTTGATTTATACAAGTCTCAGAGTTCTGTACTTACTGGGTAAGGAAGAGATCTGGTGGATTACTTTCATTTACCTGTAAATCTGGGTTTTGAACCCAGATAACATTGTATTTGATATACTAACAAATGAAAATAAAAAAGAAATCTTACAATTTAATAGTAAGAAGTTGAACAACCCACTTTAAAAAATGGGTACAAACTTCAGCAGGCATTTCACAAAAGAAGTTATACAAAGGGCTGTGAAACACATGAAAAGATGCTAGCATCACTTGTCATTAGGGAAATACAAATTAAAACCGCAATGAAATACCACTACACATCTACTACAGTGGCTAAGATTTTAAAAGACTTGAAATTCAACTGTTGGCAGAAATGCTACATGGTACGTCCTCTTAGAAAAAGTTTGTCATGTCCTTATAAAGTAAAACATACACTGACCAGCAGTTACCCAAGGAAGATGAAAGCATATGTTCATGAACCACTGGTACAAAACTTCCTAGCAGCTTTTTAATAAAATCCCAAACTGGAAGCAATCTCAGTGACCGTCTTCAGGTAGATAAACAAATTGTAGTACATCTATGCAATGGAATACCCTCAGTGACAGTAGTGATAAAGAAGGAGCCACTGACACAAGGTCGTGGATGAATAACAAAGCCAGTCAGCATGGCCCAGGGCAGTGGTGGGGATGACTGCAGAGGGGCACGAGAAAACTCGGGGGCGATGGAAATTTGTATGGTACCTGTGCTCTTTATCTTGATGCTGGTGTAAAATTGGTCAGAACTCAATAAACTACACCGAGGATGGCACTCACTGTGTCCCCCTGTGAACGGTTTCTCACTGTGGTGCTAGTGTGCGCACACTTGCATAAACACACAATTATGCTTTCTCATACCATTTGTCGTGCTTACGGTAGGAGTGGGGGGCAGCCCATGCCTTGTCCTCCGTTCCACTCTGCCCATAGGGTTTCGTATTCATGTTTATGCCACTCAGGAACTGACCCATCAGAATGGAGAGTTGGGGCTGTAGGTTCGAACTGATTATGAATGAGATGAGAAGGCTGGGTGTCTTACGTACCCCAAATGCCTGGAGACCAGCGGAGTGCGAAGGTGGCATCAGAATTATCATCTGTGGAGGCCCAAGGCGTGGCAAATCCAGGTGGAAGAAAGGATTGAGTGACTTGTCTTAGAAGCGTTGTTTTTACTTAGTTTAAGTGTTTATTTGGCTTGGCTGGTGTCAGGGGGTGGGAGTCGTGGGTGGATGTTATGTGAGTCTGTCTAAAGCACTTCTCAAGAGACCCCTTCGGTTCTGCAAAATTCATGTGAATGTTAATTCTATTCTTTTCCTTTAAGGTCTCTTTGTCTTCCTTCTCTCGCATTTATTGCATTATATCTATCTGAGGCCCTTTATACCTTCCTCCTGAGGTCTGATGTATTTTTGAAGAATACAAAACTACTTTCTTTAACTTTCCGCATAACAAATAGGAAAAGACTCCTGACTTCTTACCTGTATTTTCCTCTTGCTCTGCCCCCATCAGACCTCCTGGTGGTTCAGGAAAACTCCGGGTAAGAGTCACCTGGGACGGCGGGGACCATCCAGCCAGACCGTGGGTTGCCTGCAGCATGTGCATTCTCAGAATATGGCAAAGAAACTTTATTTGGTGTTAAAACAAACAAACAAACTAGCACGTTATGTCAGCCCTGAGACAGGACAGTCCCTTTCCAAAAAGAGACTGGAAGGGGATGTACTCAGCACCCCCACAGCACCTCCAGGTTCCCTGAGAGGTGCCAGCAGTGCCCTGAAAATGCAAATTCTCATCTTGGCAACAGGCCCTGTGGGGAGAGGAGAGGGCAGAGGCCACGGAAACCCTGGGAGCAGTGAGTGGAATGTTATATTTTTCAGTTCACCCTTCAGCTGACATATATATTTTAATATCAGTGGGAAGCGATGACTGTTTTAGGAATTTCACCCCAGGAGTTGCCATATCAGTTAATTTACCTGTTTTTCATACAATGTACTTATTAGAATAAACTTTCACTCCATTATGGAGTGTAAGTAACGGGCCTCCTGCAGGCAAAATGGAAAAAGGGCTTGCAGAGTAAAAGTTCCTTCACTTTTTTTTTTTTTTTTTTGAGACCTTGTCTTCTGGAACCAGCATCATCTATATTATTAATCGCTGGTGGGGTTTTCTGCAGCTTCACATTACTCCCTTGGAATTAAACTGCACCTATAAAGTATAAAAAATGTACTTTTTTTAAACAGTAAAAAAAGTCATTTTCTTGCATAATCCCCGAAATAAAGTGCCATGGAGCCATTAGTAGTAAATTGAATTTTTTGGATTGTAATTCGTACAAAACCTGACAAGTGCGGGCCCCCGTCCCCCCCCCCCCCCCCACCCCATCATTAGTCACCGGGGTTAGCGGACACGGAGGTGGTAATCTGCAGGGACAGGCATTGTGATGTCAGCTTCAATTGCGCACTTCGTTTATTTGGACAGGGCACAGGCGGCAGCTTCTGTCACGCGGCGTCACCGCACTATTAGCGGATTTCGCCCCAGGACAGCTGGGACGCCGGGTTGGGGCAGATGTTCTTTTCAGCCTATTCAGTGACCATTCTTGGGGGTTGTTTACTGTTGCCATGGTGACTTTCATTTCCATAGCAGCCGAGCTGCTGTTTCTCAGAGGAAAATGAATTTAGTTATAAAAGGATAATATTTTTCTCTGTCTCTATATAAACCTGCCATCTGTCAACCAGTGGATCAGGAAGGGTTCAGAAACCTATTAAGAATTATAGCAATGAAGTGATGAGTATTTTTTTGTGTGTCCCATATTAAAAGCAGTAATAGACGTGGAAACAAACATTGTGCCCTCGATATTATAACTTTATTTTTTTAAAATATATTTTAAGTGTGTGTGTTTTTTAATGCCTCACCACCTCCACCACCGCTGTGCACACATACAGTCTCTCGTAAAATACAATTTACATTCTGCTGACAAGTGGAAATGACCAAACGTCTTGTTTGTGATCTCACTAGGTGCCAGGTGTATTTAATGCTTTCTCTGATTGGTGCCGTGAGCTTCCCCACTTCATTAAAGATTCCTGTGGCCAAACCTCTTATTGTCACCCCACTCTGCCTCCTCTCCAGGGGAACAAGCTGTGGGGATGTATAGATCAGCAAGTTACCAGGAAGATACAGTACAAATTATGAAATTAACAAAATGAGAAGAGACCGTGCTTCGTCTGAAAAACTTAGAATCTGCCCCTGAAATCTCATTCTAGAATAATCTTTCTTCTCTCAAATCCAAATGGGAAGAAAATCATCTTTGGGATAGCTTATCTAGTTTTTGGATTTTTTTTTTTTCCTCTGTTGCATTCAAAAGCTATATCATGCAGGGGGAAAAGCACACACACACATCGGCCCCGTTGTAAATAATGTTATTTATTGGTTGATTTTTCCAGATCCTGACATTGATGCTGCCAGTGCCATGATGCTTTTGAATACTCCCCCTGAGATACAAGCAGGTTGTGAGTAGATATTTCTATAGCCTTCAGCACCATAGTTTGTGAACTTAACCTTCTCATTTATATACCAGGCCTTAGGAAGAACTAATGCTCAAGTACAACTTCTCTTGTAGAATCACTTTACAGCTGCCTAAGTGCATGATTACATGCATATGCATATAAACATGCATCCATGCATATGTATGAATGAATGCTTAGGTGTGTTTCCAAGATGACAGCGTTCTAGTATAATTTCAAGGCTTAAGACTTGGGGGAAGGGAAGCAGCCCCTATAATGAATCCCGGTGGAGAGACCTTTACTCCTGCAGGCATTGTTCCTGTGAGTTTAGTGTCTGCTAGGAGAGGCTACGTAGGGCCAGCTTCACAGTCGTGGGGCTGAGCAGTGCCCCTTTTAAGAAATGTCTTTCCCTTTTGGGACCTCATTAATCGCAGGCTCCTCCCGTTGTATAGACGGAGCAGAGAGGAAGGTCTGGCGAGGTGGGCGCTGTGCAGAAGCTTGGAACAGCCTTGGAATGGACCACCGTGGGGCCCCCCGTGTCACCCCCACTGGCCTTCCAGGCTGCCGTAGAGAGGAAGGGAAGACAAGGTTCATTTAGTTGAGCAGAGCTCCTGTCTTCGCTTTCTGTTGGCTGTTGACAAGCCTCAAGCATGGATGACGCCTTTCTTTCCTTGATCGTCTCTTCTGTCTACCTCCTGGTGTTTTCTCGCCACGTCTGGAGCTAGACTACTGTGGTTTTAGAAAGGTCTTCTTAGCAAGTGCTGGAAAATGGCCTTAAATGGAGCCTTCTGTCCCCAGCTCCTACTTACTTCAGGCTATTCCTCTACCCGCATTCCACCCCAGCCAGAGCCCTGTCGAGTGGACAGTCAGCTTGTCCCCCAGGGTCTGCTCAGCTCGTCATCGTGACTCTGCTGCGTTGCAGCCTCCTGTCGATGAAAGGCGCTAGTGTGCAGATGGCGGCATGAGGCACAGATCCCACCACGACACCCACCGGGGCTGGTGCCCACCTGGCCTGCCCTTATGGCCGGCCGGGCCCTCAGCTCGTTTGGGGCTCTGGCTCTCGGAAGACCATACGGTCTCCTGAGCAAGGGGGGGTCCCCCAGTTTGGGAGCCGATAGTGCTTGTCACAGAGGAACCTCTAGCCTCAGCGTCCCGACAGGCTGTATTGTTAATTGTGCACTGATGCGGAGGTCCAGGCCATCCTTCCTAGCTCTGCACTTGTCAGCCTTACAGCAGCTTTAAGAAGCTTGACTCCTTCCTTTCTTACTTATTCCTTTTTTTTAAAAGACCCAAGGGATATAGCCAAGCATCTTCAGGAGGGGCTTGACCCTCTGCCAGCAGCTGCCATTACCTGCTCCTCGTGGTACAGAATCCTCAGTTTCTCTTTGCTAAACTCAAATCGCCAGCAGTTGACATTTCAGGCAGCCCAGACCTCCAAGTAGCAAACACCACTGCTGAGCAGATATGTGACTGGCTCAGTCCTGGAGCTAGAGTTAACCTGTAGTGTGGTTTTAAAATAATGTTTGAAGTTATAGAGGAATATTTAAAAAAAAAAAAAAAAAACTTATTCTCAGACGACATTGCAAGAGGAGTAAAGATGAGATTGTAATCAAGTTACAGCCTGAAATGGTTTTTGAAATCACATTGCATAACTCATCGTGGGGGGGAACATACTGATTTCATCAGAGCTGTGTAAGATTCAAGCACCTTCCTCAGTACCCAGCCACTGAACACAGTGATCGTTGGTTTAAAGAAATCCTTTTGTCGAACTGAGTAATGGAGTTAAGAAGGAAAAGGCAAGGGGACTGGTCATTCGCAGGTCTTCAGCAGCTTGCGTAGAAGTCCCTTATCGCTGGATTCTTAACCACAGGTAGAAAAGAAAAGGGTTTTGTCCCTCGTTAGTTGACAAGTTGATGATTTTTAATATTCTCATGACAAAACAAACTTATTCCCTCTCCCTCAGCATAACACTCACAAACTGTAAGTGATTATTTTTTTCAGGGTATATCCATAGTCGTCTTTATATTGAAATGCCGAATTTGAGCTTTCAAAGCTCATTGTTTAGGTGTTGAAGCTGTAGACTGATTTCCAGAAGGCTTTCCTGCCTCACTGTGAGAGACCCAGCACAGCCTTCTGGCAGGCCTCACATCCCGAGGGGCCTCCAGGGCCCTGGACGGGGCTCTAGGGTGCCCACAGAGGTGGTAGAAAGGGATACCCTTGGCAGGAGCAGCAAAGAAGTAAATGCAAAGACTAGGGAGAGAGTGGGAACGCCGCCTTCACGTTCAGCTCCCTTCTGGCCCCAAGACCTAGTAGACTCCCTTGGAGGTCCAGGTGGAGCAGATGCAATGCCGTTAAAGACTGGAGCTGAGCTGAGCTGCAGGGGGAAAGTGAGTCTGTGAGCCTGTGTCTAGCGTCTCCTCTGTGTGCTGGGGAAACCTGGGCTTCCTAATGAGCACGGTCAGGGCGTGCGTCTCCATCGCTTTCCTGTTCGCTCTTCTCTGCTTCGCTCTTCCTTTCTCTCTCTATTTTCATTTTACATTGCATAACGTTTCTTACCCAGGGTTTGATATAGTGCCTTGCTTCCCAAAGGGAGAAGCATTAGAGACATATAATGATGAAGCCATCATCCCCTGCCCAGCCAGCTTTGCCCAAGGCCTGGAAAAAGGGAGGGGATTTCTAGCCAAAAGGGTCATAGGCAGCAGACACCCAGCCACGGTAGTGGAGTGTGGGCGGCGGGCGGCCAGCTTAGTGGTGTGTGTGACCCCACGTGGATGTGTGTGGGCATCGTCCACATTCGGGGCCCTGCCGCTGTCCACGTGTGGGGAGTGTGGGCGCCTGAGTGCACAGAGCCCGCCTGCGTTTCTCTCCCTGGCTGGTCTGTGGCTGGTCTCTGGGTATAGAGAGAGCCTCGTGTGCTATTTATAGCCTCCTGCTTTGACCTCCTGGGCTGCGTGAGGCTCCTGTTTGGACAGGGCCACCAACCTAGTCTATCTGCCGCTGTCACTCCCAGCTGTAAGGGCTGGCGCGGGTGGCTGGAAAGGCGTTCCCTCTGTCATGCCCTTTGTAGCCACTCCACTTCAGGCCTCCACACAGCAGCCACTTAGGTCTTTTCCTCTCATCCCGCCCTCGGTCGGCATCTGCAAACCTAGCTCGGGGCTGGCAGACGGGCCACAGTCCAGGGTCTGGACTGAGTAGGCCGTACAAAGGAAATGACTCAAGGAGCTGATATGAATGGCAGTGGGTGTCCCCTTGATCTCTGGGGAGCCCCACACTGCCCAGCAGAGCTCAGCGCGCCACGTTCGGCTTGAGCTGGACGCCCTGCAGTCCCCTCCGCCTCTCAGTGTGGCCCGATGCTTCACTTTCAACATTTCATCATTGCCCCCCACCCACCCCGACCCGCACCGCCGCTGGCAGCCCTAGTGGTGACATTATCTTCTTCAGACTTCACCAGTTTGCTTCAGGGGGGAACGTTCTGCAAGGAGTGTGCCCTGAGGTCTCCCGTGCTCTATGGGATGCTACTTTCAGAAAATTCAGCTCAGGACATATCCGCCTCATTATCTCTTCAGCAATATGGATTATGCTTCTAATCAAATCCGTCCATGTACCTGCCTCCCCCGCCCCCACCCCAGGCGGTGTAGACTAATTCCAGCTTCTGGAGTCTACTGAAGTACCTACTTTGGCCCGTGAGTCATCTTTACTGCCCATGGAGGGATTGTTATGAAGCCAGGAGTCCATCATTACTCATCTTCAAAGGTCGGAATGTTCCAGAGAGGAGCTCCAGATAATAAACAAAACAACAAAATGGGACAGGGGAGGGGAAGGGGATGGGAAGTGGGCAGGCGGGGGTTGGGGGGACAGCATTCCACACCCTGCCCAGAACTAGGAAATACACCTGATGACACCAGTCACCTGACCAAGAAGGGCAACCAGGAAGTAAGTCAGTTCCCCTGTTACAACCCCCTACCCTGTGAGCAAGTGGAAAGGCCGACTTTAGGAAGAGGAAGGATTGATGGATCACCTGCTGCTCAGCTTATGGCCTCTCAGAGGTTAATTTTAGAAGCTGTGAAAACCAAGGAAGCTGAGCATCAGGAGGGAACTGGGATGGGGAAGTGTGGAGAGGTGCCACGGGTGGGGAGGGCGGGGAGCGTGGTGGAGGCTTTGCCTTGTGCCATGGACTTTTTTTTTTTAGGTTCTTGAGATGATCACATTTAGATCCCAGGGAGCGATGCTGCTTGATTTGACTCTGTGTGTGTGTGAGTGTTGCCTTCTTACTGGTTAAGAATAAGAAAATTTAGAGTCCGCTCTATTAACTTAAGAGAAAGTGGTTGGTCAGCTCTGGTGCTGATGTCCTTGACACCTCGTCCCAGGAAGCTGAGAGTCTCAGATGTGTGTCTTCTCCCCTATAAAAGCCAAATCTTTAACTGATCTAACAAAAAGGGATGTGCCTTGTCTGGTGAGAGCCACAAATCTAAGTTAAAAGTTTAGTTTTTTAAAATTTCTAGCTGGAGCTTAGGCATAATTTTAGCACTTTGAGTGAGGGGCACTGGTTATGAAGGGCTTGGGCTTTTACTGTTTTGATATTCTTTGAGGGAAATACAGAGTAAATGGAAGAGGAGGACTGGAAGGGCCGAGGAATGGACCTTTAGAATCCCAGAATCAAAAAAGTCATAAAATGCGGACCTCAGAACACCATTCTCAGGCATTTTTAGAATGGCTGTGATTCGGGGTTTTTTTTTCAGAAGCCACGTTCCTGACCCTTGAGGATAGAGACAGAAAGGAGAAAAGATGGGGGAACAGTTAAGTGTCACAGCTGGTTTCTGGCAGCCAGTGAGCAAATACGAACACATCCACCATCCCAACACGGAGAGCACTGCCAGCGATAAGGACTGAGAAATGCCGGGATTGGCAGAGGCAGCGCTCGGTTGCGGCTCGTTTGAAAACAAGCTTCGGGATTCAGAAGAGGAGCCGGGTTGACATGCCAGAAGTCTTGCGAAGTTCAGGAAATAGCTCAGGGAAAGCTTTTTAGTGCTGCAGGGTTGCTCTGTCCATGGAATTCTCTTTGAAGTGGATACAGTTCATTAATCAGGAAGATGTTTTAATGGGCGAATGCAGATTTGGGGATAACTACAAAAGGCATAAGAGGCTGAAAGACTTTCTCTGTGTCTTGACCCCATTAGGCCCTGTGCCTTATAGATATAGTAAAAGGGTGTTAGAGGGATGACATGGAGAGGTGGAAATGATGAACATCACGGTGTTGATGATGCATTTATATAATTGGCCAGCCTCTGAGCTAAGCAATTTATGTGATGTGTCTTATTTAATCCTCAAAACAATCCTATGAGGCATGTTTATGAGTAGTTTACAGGTGAGGAAACTGGGACACAGAGATGTTAAGACACTTGCCCAGAGCCACAAAACCAGTGATGAGGCAAGACTTTGGATGAAGGCTGTGTTGCTCCAAGTGTCCTCTTAACTACTGCAGGATACTTCTTCTCTAGAGGCTTACGTGAGACCAAGAACGTCAGAAGAACCTGGTCTCTAGCAGGTGTGCAGGGAGGGCTGGCTTCCTGTGTCTCCGGCAGGTGCGCGGGGGAGGGCTGGCTTCCTTTGTCTCCGGCAGGTGCGCAGGGGAGGGCTGGCTTCCTGTGTCTCTGGCAGGTGCACAGGGGAGGGCTGGCTTCCTGTGTCTCCCTTCCTATTGGGCGTACCCTGGTGCTTGAAGGTTCTAGGCACTGGGGAGGGACTCTGGGCACAAGGCACTGTCCTCACAGTTGCTTTTCTTCTTTGACTGGCAGTCACTGCTCTTCCAGCGATTCTGAGCAGGAAGATGGCCAGGTCCTTCCATTGTGGTCTGGTTTTGGTCTCTCTTCATTCTCATGGGCCTTTGGAGAAAGCACGGGCTGTGTCAGGATTGCTCTCTAGCTGTTGTATTGATTGTTGTAGTGATAAATAACATAATTTTCTCAATAATAATACTTGTACTCTTAGTTAAATCTCCAAATACTCTGTGAGATAAATGCCATGTTTAGCCCCATCTTGTGTAAGTAACTTACGTGGTAGACACGGGCAGTAACTGACAGAGATAGGACGCAGACCCAGGTCATTCAACACCAGAGTCTGGCTCTCGGCCGCTATGCTTAAGACCACATCCTTTCTCACGATGCTTTGATGGTCTTCCCACTATCTGTGAGATAAAGTTAAAACACATCTCATCCTGCCAGGATTATATGCTTTAGCAAAATTACTTTTTTATTTCTTGTGCACATTGTGATATCTATTATTTCTAGGGCTTATGTGTGTCGTTCCTTTGCTTTTGATCCCAACTTAGATGACACTTCCTACAGGAAGTCTTCCCAGATACACCTTACTTTGGGTTAGGTGTCTTCATCCTTCATACCTATAGTGTCCCTGCCCCAGCATTTACCTTAGTATATTTTCATTGCCT
The DNA here is from genome assembly GCA_004027375.1 of Macroglossus sobrinus. Taxonomy (NCBI): domain Eukaryota; kingdom Metazoa; phylum Chordata; class Mammalia; order Chiroptera; family Pteropodidae; genus Macroglossus; species Macroglossus sobrinus. The sequence goes on along the minus strand of PVKZ01000654.1, from coordinate 334,492 downwards.
CTAATTGTCTGTCTGTTCCACTTAACTGTGGTGACCCTATGTCCCCTTCACCTAATACACAGTCAGGTAATTGGTAAAAGGTTTGATCCATTAGTTGATATGATCTGTTTATGGGACTGTAATAATTTTTACTGGCAAGAATTATAACTGTGGTACAGATTTTAAATACTTAAGGTCCGTGGTCTGTTTTATCAGGTTTGCTCGGTGCTCTAGTTGAAATGCCTAGTGACCAATAGGTTAGGTAGTATTATCAGAATTAACCGAATCTGTGGTTGTCTGACCATTTCAAGGAGAGTACCATGAAACAAAATAATTGAACATCTCTTTCCCACAATCCCCAAAACAAACAGAAAGCCTGTCTTCTCAGGCAACATGCATATTGACTAATGCTCCCGACTACAGACCAGAAAGTTCTACTGGCTTTTGTGTGTCTTCTTGGGAATTACTGGTATTTTCCCCCCTGTATTTCCTTCTAGACGTTTTGTGATCTTCGTTCTTACATTAGGTCTATCATCCATTTCTCATTAACTATCATATATGATATGAGGTTAGGATCAAGGTTCATTTTTTCCCAAATGGACGACCTTCAATTGTTCTAACTCTCCTTCCTCAATCATGTTGTCTCGGTGTTTTTATCAAAAATCAGGTGACACATGTATGTGAATCTGTTTCTGGATTCTGTTTTGCCCCGTTGGCCTCTGTGTCTGTGTTTTCATCAGTGCTCCGCTGTCTTAAAACCAGATCATGTGACTCAGGTAATATAAATTTTAGATACTCTTCGCTTATCGAGAACTCATCAGTTAAGCAAAGTATGATAATCAGCTACAGTATCAAACTGTAGGTTTTATGATTTTAGATACTTGGTGATTCTCCTGCCTCAGGTGATCTGTTATCAGAAATCAGGCTACTGTAAGGGACCGGTAGACGTTCTCGATCTAGTTTAAGCCTCCTCTCACATGAAATATGAAAAGAGATTGGAAGGTTCTGGAACACCAGATTTCACTAGTAGTGCCGGCTTCAGGCACTTGTTTTAATTTTTTCTCTCATCCCTCCCCCTTTTGTAAAACCTTAGTAATAACAGCCTTATGCAAACCTGGAGAAGAATGGCAAAAACACTAGCAAGCGCTCCAGAATGCCCAAAGAATCGGCGTGTCAAGTTACCCCATAATCAAGAGTGGACATTTCATCCTGCATGAAAGACCTTTGATTAAGTGTTGGGAATATTCACAATACTCTCTTAGAGAGCTAAAATTGACATGGGTAAAAGCATGTTTGTGTTTTGTAAGAAGTATTCGTTGTTCTACACAAATAATACCGGCTTTAACAACTTAATCGCCATTTTTGAACATATAATTCTCTCGGTGTTTTTTCGTGTGGTCTTCCTTTGAGAAAGCAGTTTACTCACGCTGCCTCTGTGTGAGACTGTGCTTTGGGCCACAGGATGCTAGTGGCAGATGGGGGTCTGAGCGAACACTGTTTGGAGCGGGGGGAAAAAGAGATTGGGGGACTTGCACAAAGTCACACAAGACGAGCTAAAGTCACAAGTGCACCAGTCCCGTGTCCTCGCTTCATGGAGCACGCCTGGCCCCACAGACACGCTGGAGGAGCGTTCGTAGGTGCGGGAAGAATATTAGCTTGCACTAGATGAAACTGCTGTTCAGGCAATCAAAAAAGATCAAATATCAGTGATTTCCTGTGGTTGCCCTGTTTTGTAAATCTCAGACAAAATCAGGTTGCTCTGAAACCGCTGTGAGTTTGTGTGGAAATGGGACAGGAGCTGGTGGTCACTTGTGAACAGGTCGGCCTAGAGTTGCTTAGGCTGGTTGGGGGAGGTGGAATGATGAGAGAACCGGGAGCCGTGCTTGGGCGGAAGCTTCAAGAAAGAGGCGGGAGGACCCTGCAGAGAGGGTCTCTGGGCGATTCCGGGGCAGAAGTCGGAGCTTGGCCATCAACCCCTCACTCCCAGCCATGCCGCCGGGAGCCTGTCCCCAGGCAGCGGAGATCGGTGAGAGGATGAACTGGTTGGTTTGTGAGCGCCAAGGAGCTTGTAAAATGGGCTTTGCTGGTACTTCTGGTGATCTTCTTCCCTCGTCTAATTAAGGACAACTAGAAAGATGTTCTCAGCTTCTCACCATGACTGGAGAAGCGCAAGGAAGTGCTTTTGTTTGGTCACCTGCTGTTCAGTTGTGTCAGAGCTCCTGAGATCTCTTTAGGGTCTGACTGGAGAGAGGAGCGTCTGTTTAATAAATGCAAGAAAACGATGTGTGAAGCCCTGCCCTCTCCTCTGCTCTCTCTCTGGTCCTCTCGTCTTCTCCTCTCCTCTCCTCTCTCTCTGCATCCAGAATTTCTGACTCAGTGTGGAAGTCTCCCCGGTTGAACTCAAGCGTGTCGTCTTTCTCTTTTTGCTTTTCAGTTCCCCCGGGAGTGATACAGAACGGGGCGCGGGTTCTGAGCCGAGGGCTGTTCCCCGGAGTCCGGCCGCTGCCCATCACTCCCATTGGGGTGACGGCCACCACGAGGTAAGGGACACGCGCTCTGGGCCGGGCCCACCTATGGGATGGGATGGGATGGGGAGGGCATACGTTTTCTAGGGGGCTGCTGGACGGGATGGAGAGTGGTGAAGACAGTCAACCTGGTTTGGGCATTTTAAAAAGTTAGGGCAACTACCAGGGGTTCCAGTGCAAATGCCGACTGCTCCTTCTCGGGCCGTCACATTATCCTGGTCTTGCAGGTGAGGCAATGAAGACTAATCAAATTAAAATATATATTTTTTATTATTGTTCAGAAGAAGAAATGGGGTAAGGTGGGTAGAAGGAATTGGTGGACAAGTTGTTCGTTAGATTCTGGGCAGACAACTGTGAATCTAGACGCAGCTCTGTGACTTTGGGTGGCCGTCTGTCCGACCTCTCTGGGTCTCAGTTCCCTCGTCCATGAAACTCCTCTGCCTCCTGGGAGGAGCTGCAGTGAAAGCAAATGCAGAGTCGTGTGTGAAAAGTGCTCTGGTACGCGGTGTGTGACTAGCAGATGGCACCCTTGCCTTGCTGCCGAGAATCAGGTCAGTGCCAAGCACGCCAACTCTTCCTGGGGCAGGGTCTTCCACCCGCCCTTGATCACCACGGTCAGGCCGGGCGAGGGTCCCACTGGCCCAGGAGCCTCATGTGGGCCAGCGTGGGTGCCTCTGCCTCTTTGCTCTGCTGCCTGTCTGCCCACGCCCACCTGCCATCTGCAGAGGCACCGTCCATGCGTCCCACCATGCTTTGTTTTTTGCTGGTTATGCTCTGGTTAGAGGATGGCAGAGCTCTACAGCAAAACCATGAAGTCTTGTCTCCGGGTCACGTGTTGCCACTCGTCCCATCCAGCACAGCACCTTCCACAGTGAAAGGCCACAAAACAGCTTTCAGGGCCAGTGAGGAAACAGGAAACACAGTAGGTATTCGAACACAGAGACATGAACCAGCTAGAAGGTGATTAGCCAGGTAACTGGGAGGGTTAAAACGAGCACGCAGGGTACCACAAAGGGAGCAATTGCAGGAAGCAAATACCTCCCCCGGGGCTGAGGGAACAAAGGGAAGAGGCTGGAAGGATTCTCTGAGCGGGAATGCAGACCTCTGAGGAGGCACCACTCAGCCGGGCTGGAGTATCCAAGCCCAGGAGGGTCGTGTGGAAGGACCAGAGAGGTCTCTGAGAAGGTCCCCGAAGGTGCAAGTGCTTCTAAGGGAATGTGAAGAAGCCGGTTCCCCAGGCACTGGAAGAACCGCAAAGCGGATTCAGCAGCGGCCACACTGCCCGAAGTGCAGAGACAATGCTGGGGTGCTGCAGGGACAGGAGACACTGGGGGCCCTGCCCAGTCTCTCTGTGGCGCCCCCTGTTGACCAAGCCTAACATGGAGCCAGGTGGTACCGCAGAAATGGGGCTGAGTGACAGTAGCTTCATAATGGCATAACTTGCTCAAAAGGCTGCCCTCTGCAAAGCACGCCTACTCTAAAGTGACCTTCTTGAGCATCGTAGGAGTTTTGAGCAGAATCATTTCAGTAAAATATACAACCACGGTTTGCAGAAACTAGACAAGTTACCACTGACCTAGATAGAGATAAATGATCAGGAAAGAAAACCACCATGCACTCTCAGGAACTGTCCAAATTCTGTGCCTCCCACCTTGTTTTAAGAGAAATTGGGGAGAGATGTGTGAAAAGCTCTGTTAGGTCAAGGACCTTTGCTTTTCATACCGTTGCCCTCTTTATGCCCTAAAAGCCTGGCAAATAGCAAGCACTGTGATGCTTTTAGGAAGAACGAACATAAACATAGCTACATAGGTATTTGCTGAATCAGTGTCTGCGTAAAACTCATTAAGAACTGTGGTTTGTTGTGGGGGGATGGGGGAATCTTGTTTTGCTTTTCACATTCATTTTAAAGTTTTGAAAAGTTTGGCCATGTGTCTATTGAACCAAATTCAGCTGAGGTTAAAAGGAAAACAGTCGAGAATAAAACAACAGCAAATGTCATCTGCCAGCCCACGTGGCAGTGACCACTGGTGCCTGGGAGTGTTCAAATGTTTATGTGGGTTGCTGCCCCCGTCAGTCCAGCTGGGGCAGAGGGGCAGCCAGAGAGTCATTAGCACCCACTAAAGACCAATTTCCTACTCTGCTTTGTGTGACAGGTTTTCTGTGTGAGTCTAAGCGACTTCTCCTTAAGTGAAAATATTTGTCTTTCACGGTTTTTTTCCCCCTCCACTGGGTGGCAAAGGCCATGTTTGTTTGTCTTAACTCCGAAACCATTATTGACATAGATGAAGTGTTACTTTTATTAGCTGATCATTACACAGCTTGTATTTGCTGGGTTCCTTTGCATATAATTATGATGTGAAATCTCCTTGTAAGAGTATCTGTCAATAGTGTAATTGACTTTACAGTGTTGACTTTTTACTCAATAACCTCAGAGATTGGCCCATCCTTACATGTTGGAAACCTGCTTATTTTTAAATCTGCCTGAGCATAGAGTTCTCAAGATACATTATCCTCAAAATAACTGCTTGCACATCTTAAAGTTTTATGCTGGTGTCTTCCGGTGCTTTCCCAGAGAAATTCCTTGCAGAGAATATATTGAATGGAGCAAACAATGATAGCCGTAGAAGAACTGTTTCTGGCCATCTTTGGAAGTGGGAGCCCCAGGTTTCTTACATTTGTAGTATTATGGGCTGCCTTCCAGGTAGGAGTCATAGCAAGTCTGGATCTTGCTTTCAACTCTTAGGTTTCTTTTTGACCCCAAGTGACCACTCAGGTGGCAGAGAAGAATTAAACGTCCAGGACTTAGGAGAAAACAGAAATTACACACATGAACTTGGGAAGCAAGTGTCCCAGCTCTTTATCCTATTGGCTTTGCGACCTTGGGCAGGTGTACCTGGGCTTCTCCAGCACCTGCCTTATGGGCTTTTAAGGTTAACACAGTGGCAACCCTGGCATTGTGCAGGTGTCTGATAAGTAATGTGGAAAAACAAACAGCCTGATTCAGAAATGAGCAAAGAATTTGAATAGACACTTCTCCCAAGAAGATATACAGATGGCCAATAAGCATGTGAAAGGATGCTCAACATTATCGATCATTAGGGAAATGCAAATCAAAATTACAATGAGATACCACCTCACACCAATTAGGATGGGTACTATCAAAAAAACAGAAAATGAGTGTTGACGAGGATGTGGAAAATGGGAACCCTTCTGCGCTGTCGGTGGGAATGTAAAATAGTACAGCCACTGGGGAAAATAGTGTGGAAGTTCCTCAGAAAATTTCAGATAGAATTATAACGTAATGTCGCAATTTCACGTTTGGGTATATACCCAAAAGAATTGAAAGCAGGGTCTTAAAGATTGTACATTCGTGTTCATAGCAGCATTATTCACAACAGCTAAAATGTATAAGTGACCCAAGTATCCATCCGGAGATGAATGAATAAGCGAAATGTGGTACCATAAGCCCAATGGAATATCATTCAACCTTAAAAAGGAAAGAAATTCTGGCATGAGCTACAATATGGATAAACCTTGGATATGTTTACATTGAATGAAATAAGCCAGTCACAAAAAGGCATATATATACTACATGATTCCACTTATATGAGACACTTGGAGTAGTCAAAATCATAGAGACAAAAGGAGCATGGGGGTTGCCAGGGGCTTGACAGAGAGGTTAAATGTGGAGTTGTTGTTTTAATGGTCATAGAGTCGCAGTTTTACAGGATAAAGAGTTCTGGAGATGGATGATGGTGATGGTAGCATAGCATTGCGAATGTATTTAAGTTGAGGGGGGAAAGTAAAATTAATAATGTGGAGAGCCTTCGTGGATTCATCCAGCCTGCCCTCCAACACCCTCCCTGGTTTCCTGTCTGAGCACCCCAGACGCCAGGAGAAGGCTTAGATTGAGCTTCATTGTACCACCTTCAGGACAATGCACATGGGTAGCAACGCCATTGGTTTTGAGGAGTTGTGGCAGTTGTTAGGGCTGCATGTCTACACCCCACAGCACATTATAAAATTACAAGCAAGTTTCACATAATTCACCATCTAAGGCTGCTTAATTTTATTGGGATCTCTTAGGCCCTCAAATGAAAACTTCAGTTCCCAGGGAACAGGGAGCAAGTCAGGAATTAATGGTCCTGTTGTAATATAGAACATTGATACGTAAGGTCCTGTCGAAGCAGCATTATCAGAAACCCATCTGTCAGCCTAAGACCTGCTCTTGGCCACCTGCCTTTGCCTTTCCCCTTGAGAAGATATAGGAAGCTGACAGCCTTCGCTGTTAGGATAGCTGGTGGTCTGATTGTACTACTTGAGGGAACATTTGCCACTGATCTTTTTTGTATTGGATTTTGTTTTGTTTTTAAAGACCAAGCACCTGTCAGCTTTTGTCTCCTGAAATCATGGTCTTTGAAGGCAACTCTGAGACTCAGTGTTTACATTATGCTTTGTGTTGGGCGGGAGAGGAGGAACTACTAAAGGGAATGGGCATAAAGAGGACCAGGAGGGCAGAACATGCACTTGAGTTCCCACTAGGCCCCCTGTCTTGGGTTTTTGGCTTTGCTTTTGACTCCTCTGGTCCAGAAATCTAAACAGGGACCAGCAAACTTGCTGTGTGAAATTTGATCAACTTTCTAGAGTTGCTTCTCATGTGTCAAGTCAGTGGCACTGGTTAATGCCTTTGAAAGTCCTGGCGGCTTTTCCTATTGTGTCTGAAAATCCTCTGCACTCCCAGAGGTGATGCTGGACGGTACCAGATGCAAAACCATTGAAGGATGAGAGTTTTAAGGATCATGCCTTTTTGTGTTTGGTGAGAGTCACATTTACCTCAGTGGTTTTTTAGGGGAACAATATGCAGCTCATGGGAGAAAATTGTGCCCCCAGCTCCACCCTGGGGATGACCACTGAAGTAGAACTTCTGAGATTGTTGAATCCATATGCATCTCAGGAAGGGCTGAACAGCTAGAGCAGGCATCACAGGCCCCTGGACCTGCTGCCATTATACTCCACACATAATTAAAAGATACTCATGAATCCACCACCCAACTGAAAAATGAAAACATCAGTGATAACCTTTGTCTCCCCTGAAAGGTAATAACAGTCCCAAATTTCATATATACTGTTTCCATGCTTTTAAAAGTATTTTTAATATCCATAAATAATATACTATTTAGTTTTACCTGATTTTGTGTGTTGTGTAACTGGAACAATGCATTTCTTTTCTAACTTGCTTTTATTCATTAAGTTTGTTTAGTTGTAACTGAGTCATTTTCACAGCTGTGTAATACTCCCTTCTGTGCCAAAATATATGTGAATCAGTTCTAGTTCTTTGCTATTACAAACAATGCTGCTATAGAAATTCTTGTGCATGTCTCTAGTTTTCATTTAAGATGCTCATCTAGATGTGGAATTGTTTGTTGCTTGGTAGGATATTTCCATAGTCAACTTTGCAAGATTGATACTGAATTGTTTTCTAAAGCAAGTGTATCCACTTACATTCCTACTGGCAAAGTATGATGGTTCCCATCCTGTACATCTTCACAGACATTTGCAACCATCATACTTTGTAATTTCAGCCAATCTGATGAATATGTAATGATATCTCGTGATTTAATTTCCATTTCCCTTGTTTTCATATTTTTAATTGGGTTTTTGAATATGCTCTTCTGTGGGTTATTCATTCAACATTTTGCTCAGTTTTCCATTGGGTTCTCTTTTTGTCTTTGTAGGAGTTCTTTGTATGTTCTGAATATTAATCATTTATTGGCTGTGTGTGTTGCAGATAACTTTTTTAAGTTTATTGATCATCATTTTACTGTCTGAAGTAAGCTCTTAATTTTCATGCTCCTTAATCATTTTTAATGAAAACTGGTGTCTTAAAATCCCTACTCTGAGATCATATTGTCTTCTGTAGTCTTTTCTAAAAGATTTTTCAAATTTTTCCTTTTACATTTAAGTCTATAATCCCTCTGGAGTTAATTATTTGTATATTGATTTTTTTTTTTTAGCACCCTTGATAAATAAACTGCCCTAGTAATTCTAAGAATTTATCTTCTCTAAATAATGGTGGATTTTTTTTCTAATTCTTATATCTTTTATTTTTCCTATCTTGTTCAGGACATCTGAGTAAAAGTAATGATTGTAGACATTTATGTTTTTCTTACTTTAAAGGGAGCTGTGTTATTGACTCACAATTTATAGAATGTTTGTTGTAGGGCAAAGAAATATCATAACAAAAAAAATGCTTCTGTTCCTAATTCTGCTATATTTTATCATGAATGTTTGTTGAATTTCATTTAAAAAATGTTTACATCATTTAAAATAACTATAAACTTTTTCTTTTATTGTTTTACTGTGGTGAATAACTATAAATTTCCCTTTTTTGATTAAAACCAGCATTCTAAGTATAACTTGCTTGTGATACATTATATTTTTTATATATTGCTAGAGTTGGTAACCTCACATTTTATACATGAAATTTGCATAGTTGTCCATGCCCCCATTTTCTCTAGCGCTATCTTTATATGGTTTTAGTGTTGAAATTATTCTCATAAAATTAGTTGAGATTCTTTGAAATAGATTGTGTAAGATTGAAGTTACTTTGCTTAACGTTTGATGAAACTTGCTTGCAAAACCGTCTGAGGCTGATGTTTTCTTTGTGGGTTTATTTTTAACTCTATTTTTTAAAATTCGTTTTGGTAATTAGGGATTTTTCCATTTTACCTGAGTTTTAATTACAATGGCATCAAGTTATTCATAATGTTATTTGTCATCTTTTCAAAAGTTTTTTATAGTTATTATGTCCCTTTCTTATTCCTTATTTCACTGTATCATCTCTTTTTGCTTAATCTTTCCATAGTTTTTTCTCAAAGAATTAACTTTTGTGTTGTTTTTTTTAACCGCCTCTATTTTGTATCTGTTCTTTATTTCATTGATTTTTGCCATTTTCTTTATAATTTCCTTCCTGTCTTTGGATTTATTTTTTTCCTTGGATTGGACATTTAACATCTTCTTTTTCTAAAAAAGTTTGATATTATAATTTACTTAAAACTACTGCTTAGTTGTATCTTATAATTTTTATACCCTTTATTTTTATTATTATTAGCAACTGAAAGTATTTTCTGATTTCCATTTTGATTTCTTTGACCCATAGGTATTTTTAGAAGTGTGTTTTTAAATTTTCAAACCTGTGGTGGGGAGTTGTTTCTTACTTTTGTTTCAAGTTACCCTTTCAACATCAATTACTAGCTACAACTCATTGTGATTAGAGAAATGCTCTGTAAGATACTGCTCTGACACTTGTGGAGACTCACTGTGTGGTGGAGTGTATGTCAGTTTTAATAAATATTCTGTGTGCTTCAAAATAATGTGCCTTCTATATTATTAGCACATATTCCAGATCAAATCTTTTACATATTGATTGCACATGCGTGCATGTATGAGTGTGTGTGTGTGTGTGTGTGTTTAAGAGAGAGAGAGGGAGAGAGAGAATGAAAGAGGTGTGTGGAAGGGGAGAGAGGGCTAATTGATTAAATATGGAGAATGATATATTAAAATTTCTCATTACAATGTAGATGTGACAGTTTCTCTTGTAACTTTCAATTTGTGGTATTTATATTTTGACGCTATCTTATTAAAAGTATTCATATTTAGAACTATTTTATATTCCTGGTGAATTGAACCATTATGAATATTTAATGACTCTCTCTGTAGTAATGATTTTTGCCTTAAAAACCTACATTATCTGGTTTTAATATAGCTACACCAACATGGCACGACACAACAGTTTTCCATTCTTTTAATTTTAACTTTTCTTTGTCCTTATGTTTTAAGTTTGTCTCTTATAAACAGCATATGGCTTTTTTTTTACATGTGTTAATTAATTAGCTTTACCTTTTAACAAAGGTTTTTAGCCCATTTTTCTTGGCATATTCGGATTTATTTCTGCCATCTTATTTTGCATTTCTCTTTGCTCTACTTTTTCCAGGTTTTTCTTCCTTTCTAGCGTTATTTTAGATTGATTGTGATTCTTGCATTCTGCATTCCTTTTTTTTTTCTTCCTGATGGTTTGTAAGTTATACATTTTATTTCTCTTTTAGTGTTGATCCTGGAACTTTTAACATGAATATTTTATAATGTTTAAAGCTAATCGATATCTTTAATGTCCTGATCAATACAAAGCCCTTGGAATGTTTTAACTTGTATTCTCTACTGTCCAGATTATACACTGCATTTGCCTAGTAGCCTGGTTCTGTTTCAGTTTCTTTTTTTCTTTTTTAAGTCAACTTATGTTGTTGTTGTCGAGTCAATACATGATGACATTTTTTTTACTTATCATGTTTTCTCACCTCTTGGACATTCTTTTTTTGGGTGATTCTTCTTTTTCCTGCAATATAGTCCTAAGAAGTTCCTCTACTGAATATCAGCTTTTAGTTAAACACCCTGACTTTTTTTGTCTGAAAATATATTTATTTTGCCCTTGGAAGATAGGATATACATTCTAGGTTGACAGCTATTTTTTCTCATTCTCACTTTGAGAATATTGTTCTGCTTTTATCTACTTTACTTGCTTTAAATTGGTACTCCTCATTAGATATAATGGTTTCTTTGTGACTTAAATCTTCTCTGCCTTTTTATTTTTAATGCTCTATAGTTTGTGATGTGTCTAGACATGGATTTCTTTTTATTTATTTTCCATGAGATTTGTTGACTTTCTGAATCTGAAGATTGGTACCTTTCATCAGAACTAGAAAATCCTCAGCTATTTTTTGAGTATTAAATCTTCTTCATTATTCCTTTTCACTCTAGAACTCAAGTTAGATTTATATTTTCTTACTATATTTTATATTGCCCAATCTTTCTTCCATATTTTCATATCTTTCTTTCTCTGCTGCATTTTATGTATCTCCAGATCCAACTTATAATTCACTAATTTTTTTCACTGTTTTTTTTTTTCCTTTCAACTCCATTAAGTTCTTTAATTATCTAGTTATTTCAACATTTGCAAACTTTGCAGATCAGAGTTGATAGTTTCTTTTTTCTGTTGTTTCTTTTTTATAGTGGTTTATTTATCTTGCCTTTAATGAGTTTTCGATTACAAACCTATGTTCCTTAAAATCCCATCTGTGGGAATTCTTTGTGGTCTAGATTTAAAGTTTGGTTCTTCCAGAAAGGGTTTGTATTTTCTTCTACAAGCACTGTTGGGCACTTTAAACTAAATTTAGCTTACCGTCTTTGGTCCAGACCGAATTCTGGCCTCATACCCACAAGACTTCAGGCTTGCGGTTAAATATTCCCAGGAGACACTTTTCTTGTCTCCAGTTCCATCTGGAGCTGAGGCTAAGGCTGACTTTCTCCACATTGTCTGCCAGTGAGGGCAGTTAACTTTTCCCTAGGACCCCGTTGTCGGTGTCATCATTCAAGTGTCCTAGCTTTCTTTTTACATGTTATTTTTACATTTATATATTCCTAGTGGCCTGTTTGCCGGCATGTTTGGTGAGTTTATGTTAAGAGCTTCTCCTCAGATATTTGCTTGAACTTAATCTATGAGAATCTCAATGACCTAAATTCAGTTCGCTTTCATCGAGAGAGGATTTGCTTTTAAAACTTCTGCTGGAAGCCTGGGGACCACTTTATAACTCCCTTCAAGGGGCCACTGTAACTGTGGAGCTGCCAAAATCCCATCTTCCTGCCATTTCCTCCGCCTCACCATTGATGTTTGGACTCTTGTCCCAGTGCCAGGGTAAGCATTGGCTCCACAGAAACCCTGGACTTCTTGGTCGTATACTGCTCACATTTCAGAGTATGTCCCTTTACTTTTTAATTTTTCATTTGTGTGTGTGAAGTACCCGTGTGTCTCTGTGGGTCTCTAAGATTCTCTTTATTTTAGTGAACCCAGCAATGACTTTAAAATATGTTGCTGTACTTTATTTGGGATTTTTTGTACGATAGTCAAAGAATGCCTTCCAGATGTCTCTTCTGCCACCCTGCTGGAAATGGAGGCCTCTGGTCATCTCTTCCATGTCTCTCCTGTGCTTGGTTTTGGACTAAAAGTGCTGCACTGAATCCAGCTCTAGGACCCCATCCACAGTCCCCATAATTCCACCTGCCTCCTTCCTGTGTGGCAAAAGATAAGTGTTCTCAAGTAAATCCTAGGAAGGACAGCGTCCCCTTAAATGATAGCCTCTAGGTTTAAAGCCATTGGTTCCAGAGAGAACCGTAGTACACAGGTGAAAGATGGAGGTGACACTTGCTGACTGCACCATAGTGGATGGAACAGATAAAGAACTGGTGGAAAAGACAGCAATTTGGCCATGTCTAATCAGGAGCTATCCCTTAACTTTGTTAGTCTCAAGCGTCGCTCATTCTAAGCCTGAACTAATGTGATTTCTCACTTTCTATGTTCCCATTTGACGAGAGAATGAATGCCAGGTTTCATTTGAGATTAATAAAACATGGTTTTGTTGAGGCCTAGTAAAATCAGGTGGCTTTAATTTATGCTAACCTGATAACTGAGTATCGTCACATATGAATTCAGCTTACACTGAAAAATTGCAGGCATTTCAGATGTATCATGTGTTCATTTTAAGGAAGGATATTTGAGGAGGTGGTTAGAAATTTACCTTCTAACATGTTCAGGATGGCTGGTTTCCGCTTTTAAAGCATTTGGCCCCCTGTATTAACAGCCCTGCAGTGGGAGGTTTTTGACACCAAGTCAGTGCAACTGGCTTGCACCCATATGAACGACACTGCATCGTTACTAGTTATTTAAGGAGCTTGTCACTTCCTGCTGAGTTTGTGTGTAATTTACAGATATGAGCCCCCATATCAGGGAACGGTAATTTTTATCAAATGAGAAAGAGATATGTTTATATTCTAATTTTACTCCCTAAAGTTACCTGTTTTCATCCTGAAATACTGTCCATGAGTGTATAGGTGTCCTGTCTTCATCACAGTAAATTTCCTTCCCTGGGAAACACAGAGAAGCATTTCCAATTCCTGCTTACATGGTTCCTGAGAACTAACTGGACCACCTTGGACAAGTCCCAAGGCTCCCTGAGCTTCTGCTTATCATAAGCAGTTGGGCTGGGCCAGCATCCCAAGGTGTAGGTCATGGAATTGCCATTGACGTGCGGTGTGGGGTGCGTCCAGGTGGTGTCAGAGACCCTGCATTGCGCAGCATTGATTCCTGGTCTGTGGGGGTGATTTTCCTTTATAGTCTTTCATTCCTGTGATCTGTCCTAGAAGAACATCTCCGTTTGGTTCTAGGGCGTCTTTGCCTCACTGATGCTTGCTTATCTCCTCTAAGTAAGAGAAGTTCTGAGGCCCAGAACTTTTGTAATAGTGCGGAGCCAAGATACTATGTCATTGCTTTCATCCTAGTGTGTTTCTCCCACTCCCCACCCCAGACTTTTTATTTAAAAAAATTTTAAGCCTGTAGAAAGAAGAGCAGCACAATAAACACCACATGCCTTTCACTTAGATTCACTAAAAATTAACTTTCTGCAACACTTGGCCTTATTTCTTATTCTTTTGCTCTCATGATTCTCTTCCTCTCCATATATATATCCAGGGAAGTATTCTGCTTAACTGTAGTAGTAAAGTGTGAGTCATAAGCCCCATGTTAGGAAAAAATAAGGATTCAGAACTGAATTGGTTTTTTTAAAAGCCCAACATAGCCCCAATTTACTTATCCAAGTGGAGCTGGGTTCACTCTCAAACTGCTTTAGGCTGCTAGTTCAGTAGACTCACTACTAAAGTAATTTTTGCATTTTACTGTAGTTACCTAAAACAGCAATGACTAAGAAAACCATTATACAAGACTTTGATTTTCATTTGCTTTAATGATTATTAAGAGCTACCTGTACAATTAATTACGTTAACCAGGTTTCCTATTGAGTAACACCTCACAGGCATCTTTTCCTAGTCACTTTTATGTACCCAGAACATAAACAGGAAGTCTGCAGAACATAGATATCACAGAAGCCATTGGCCAGAGTTCAGGGGGCCGTGTTTACAGACAAGCCTCTGAAGAATTTCTTTCTTAGGGTCTCTTTACTCTTGCTTAATGCTGCATTCCCATAAGTTTCCTGGGCCAGAATAGAAAGGAAACAAGACACTCAGGGTAAGTGTGTGGCAGCAGTAAGCAGTCTGGACAGCAGCAGATAGACAGACCAATGAATGAATGAATTCTTACACACCACCAAGAACCACCCTGTGTGCTGGAGGCTGTTCGTTCTGTCGCGCTGCCTTGCGAGGTGGAGAGGAGCCTGCTAAAGGTCACTGATGAACAATGTGAGCAAAAGCCTGACGAGCCTGGCTCTTTCTGTAAGGACTGCGGGGAGGTGGCACGGAGCTGGGGTCCTCTGGCAGCTTGCAAGGGACTTCTTTGTGCAGATGCACACGTTGTCATTGTTGGGGTTCATCATGATGGTCTCAAGGCATCTAGCAAAGATGGTTGAATCTTGATACTGCCCGTCATGCATTTTGCTGGTTGCACATTACTGTGCTGGGGCATGTCCCCCACCGGCTTGAATTTAGCAGAGCACCACAGGACTAGGACAACCAGAAGGCGGGAGCCCCCTTAGCCTCACTCCCTGCCACTCCACAGACGTCAGGGACTCTCCTCCCCCTTTCGCTTGCTGTCTGGGCTGAACCTTGAGCTAGGTGGGGGCAGCAGGAGAGGAAGCGGAAGGGCTCATGACTATATCTTATTGGTGGGCTTGTGACCCTTTCACTGGAGCCTTAGCCTTGGCGAGTATCTGGTAAGGTGTGTTGGTGGAGATCCACAGCTGTCTTCCCAAACTTCCTGCTCTCTGCCATGTAATTCCATCTGCTCCGACACTTGGTCAGTATATCTATCGCGTCCACTCTGCACCTGGCACTTGGTGGCCACTGGGGATACATCAGTGACTATTGTAATGGGGGGCACAGACCTTGAACAAGTCCTCACGTGCTTCATCTCGGGTGAGAACTGCTCCCTATGGAAGGAACATAGGAGTACTTCCGTTTGGGCTTTGTGGAAGGGAAAAGTGTGCTCATGTTCCCCAGATCACCCAGAAATGTGTCATCAGGTAGCTGAGCTTACAGAAAACAGCCAGCATGACACCCGAGAACATCTCCCCTCTTCCCGGCCCCAAACCTTCAGCCCTCACATCAGAAGCCATGGCTTCCTCCAACCTTTTCCTTGTACTCTCCCCTGCCCGATCCAGCTATAAGTAACCCTTCCCTCCTGCGAGCATTAGTCTCCCCAATCCCAGCTCCTTCTGCACCCCCCGAATTGTAGCGGCCATCCCGGCAGATCAGCGCCCATGCCAAAGGGGTATGTGGTCTGAGCAGGAATCAGCATCCCAGTCCTCACCCTTAGGCCGGGCCCTGGTCCAGACACCTGCAGGCATTCACTCACATCCTCGACCCAACAACCCTGTAGCATGGGTGTAATTACTTTTCCCACTTTGCTAATAAGGAAGTACAAAGGGGTTGGTTCATTGCTCAGACATAAAGAGACGATAAACTATTCAGAGGTGTGATGGATGCTGTCCGTCCCTCATGAGATTGTATGGATTATAGGGAAATCGGAAACAAGTGACAATTGGTTTGATGATGTAGCTAAGAGCTCAAGCTTGAGGGTCAGACTATGGTTCCAGTCCCCAGCTCTGCTACTTCTATTAGCTGTGTGGTTTTAAGTAAATCACTAAACCTTTTCTAGACACTTCTTCTGTCATCTATAAAATAAGGATGCTAACACTCTACAGAGTTAAACAATCATCTCCACAGACTTTGCATGACGCCTGGCAGGTAGTAAGTTTAGTAAGCAGTAGCTCACTGCTCTGATGTAATCAGGACTTGCTTCTCTGCCTGCAAGCATCTTTGTGACAGTGTTCGTATCTGATTCTGCCTCAGATGCCTCCCCCAGGACCCTCCCCTAAGGCCATACATGTATATTAGGAGTTCAGCGAATATTTGTAGATCGGATGAATGAGGAAGGGAATGCGTGAGTGAATAGCTGTCCCCACGTGACGGATATGTCTCTTTTCTCCACACCAGATTCAGTCTTCTGACAAAAGGCTCCTAATGTAGCAGCCTTGGAAGGGAAGCAGGCTTTTTCCTCCGAAGGACCCAGCCAGCATTGCCTGGCGGTGTCTACTCCCGGGGTTGGCGGGTATGCGAAACCCAGCACAGCTTGATTTTTATGGTTTAATGTAAGAGACTGTGCTTCCACTGCTGTCACTTCAGAAGTGTTGTTTTGACATCTCAGCTGCACAAATTGAGTGAAAATGCCAGTGATGGGAGATAAGCAGGGAAGAAGGAGGTGTCAGGATCGAGGACCCAGTCTTCAAAGCAGAACCACCTGCTGCCCCCGCGGTTGGCAAATTGCTAGATTGCACGTCAGTGGGTCCGGAGTATAAGCAAAGGGGGGCTGCTGGCGTCTCATCAGAGGGGGTTTAATCCATATCCTCCCTTTGTCTCCCGTCCCTCCCCACTCAGGAATGGCCTCACGGGCTGCCGGATGCGGACTGAGAGTGAGCCGTCGTGCGGCTCCCCGGTGGTCAGCGGAGACCCCAAGGAAGATCACAACTACAGCAGTGCCAAGTCCTCCAACGCCAGGAGCACCTCGCCTGCCAGCGACTCGGTCTCCTCCTCCTCGGCTGACGACCACTACGAGTTCGCCACCAAGGGGAGCCAAGAGGGCAGCGAGGGCAGCGAAGGCAGCTTCCAGAGCCACGAGAGCCACAGCGAAACGGAGGAGGACGACAGGAAACACAGCCCGAAGGAGGCCAAGGATGCCCTGGGGGACAGCGGCTACGCGGCCCAGCACAAGAAGCGCCAGCACTTCACCAAGGCCAGGAAGGTGCCCAGCGACACGCTGCCCCTCAAAAAGAGACGCACGGAAAAGCCCCCTGAGAGCGATGACGAGGAGATGAAGGAGGCGGCGGGCTCACTCCTGCACTTGGCGGGCATTCGGTCCTGTTTGAATAACATCACCAATCGGACGGCAAAGGGGCAGAAAGAGCAAAAGGAAACCACAAAAAATTGAAAACAAGTCACTGATTTGTTTTGAACTTAACGGCCATTTGGTTTCAGCATGTCAGGAGATTTCTAATGATTTGTGGCAATATCAGCAATTTATTTTTCTTTTTTTTTCTCTTTTCTTTTTTTTCTTTGGTTTGGTTTTCTTTCTTTTCTTTCCTTTCTTTTTTTAAATTTGTCCCCCTCCTTTGTTTCGGACCCTTTAAAGAATTTTATTTTTAAAGGAGATTGAAGCCATAGAACTCATATTGACACTCAGCTGTTTTACAAAAGCTTTTCGTTATCTGAAGACAAAACCGAAAAAGCCAAAATGACCATTGCTTCCTCCAACCTGTCAGGACACGTGGCTGAATCCACAGGGATGTCGCGGATAACGCCACGGGGATACCCATATTCCGCACCTAGAAGGCACGTGTGCAAAGTGACCATCCATCAGGCCCAGCCCTTACGTTTAAAAGGCCAGGGTGTCCCCTCAGTTGGGTTCACTGAGTGAATATGCGTAAGGCAGTTGGGGAAAAGGAAGAGCCATCCATTCCCCCAGGAGCAGCCCCAGGCTTATGGTACCAGGCAGCAGATTGTGGCAGGAAAACCCTTGGCCTTGCCACGCGGGGTGGTGGGGGCAGCGGTCACCAGTCCTCTGCCTTACGAGGCGGACACGGGACTGCGCATGCGCACCGGGTGTCAAGGACTAAGAAGAAGAAACGGGGTCAGTGTTTAGTGATGTCCCTAATCACTGGCTTCTGTTCTGTATTAAATTGAGAGAACGTTCACACACCCTGAGCCTGAAGGCTGGCCCTGCACACGAGAGAGGGAGAGAGAGAAAACGTGCAGAAAACAAGCTACGTCTTCTTCACTGCCCGAGTGAAATTCAAGCCCAAGAAATTCACGATAGCTGTTAAGGAAGGAAGTAATGGTACATATCTTTTTCTGTCTGTCAAAACTATTTGATCTAAGTGAAAACAAACTAACAAAAAAGCTACAGAACCTGCCATTAGTATTGTGGTGTAGTTTCAAAAGATGAAAGGCACATTGATGGACAAAAATAAGTAAAACATGGCAAAAAGAAGAAAACTCCTATACGGTCCTCATAATGGAGTTTGCAAATAATGTCAGTCAGGATTGATTCATCTTTGCAAAATTCAGTGATTTCCACATTCAGCCAGTGTAGCCAGCAGAAATTTCTGATCCACAATGCATGGATTCCTTTGAAAAAAAAGAAAAAAAAAAGAAAAGAAAAAAAAATCACAAAAACACAAACTTTTTTTTATTCAAAAAATAACAAAGTTCTTGTAAGGTAAATAATGTATTTAGCATGAAGCATGAATTATTTTCATATAAATAGAGAAAATAGAGAAAAGGCTATGCCTCTAATTTTTAAGCCTTTAGGCTTAGAGGTTCTTTTGGTTTTCTTTTTCTTTTTTTTTCTTTTTTTTTTTTTCTCCTTTAATTTGTTTTGTTTTGTTTTCCCAATTATTTTGTTTTGGTTTTTTTGAAGCAGGTGTTTAAGGTTTAACCTTCTTCAGGGACAAATTCTGACTGTTGGGGAACTTACTCTGCAATATAAAAATACCTTCATGTTCTGGTAGGGCCTGGATGGTGGCGCTCTGTACTGCCTTGCCTGCACTTCAGCCCCGACCCCTCTGATTCTCTGTTGAAAAGTGTGTCCTTTCTCTCTGTCTGTACATGTTTATCATGACGCAATAATTTGAGGGCAAACTTAGTAGTGAGTGTGTATGATAGAATCAAGAGAATTATGGGACGCTGACTTGAGAAAAACCATTACCGAGATTTAGTTCCAGAAAAAAAAAAGGCAGTGAATAATTATGCAAATTCGTCAGGAGAAGGGGAAACACACTAATGGGCCTTATTGGATGAGGGTGTGAGTTAAGGTACACGTGAAGGAGGAAGTGACACAGGTGGTGGAAGGACCAGCCCCACAGTTTTCCTGTGATGCCATCTCTCGGTGGGAAGGAGGGGCCAGCCATCTCTACCACCTCAGCATACGAACCAACCTGGAATTAAGCCCACCTAGATTGTGAGAGCTGAATTTAGACAACAGGATGATGTCACACAGACCAGAAACTCCTGTTACCTTTGCCTAAAAGAAATTATTTTGGGGAGATCAAAAGAGAAATCTAAAAGAATATGATCTCCCACTCAAATGGAGGGAAATTTTAAAACACAAAAACACCCACTACAGTTGCTCAGGATATCATGGTGTGAGGGAAGTGGGGAGGGAGCTGCGGTGATCTTGATTTTTTAAAAACGGGACAGTGTGCTCCAGTGTGGAGCCAACCCGTCTACCAGCACCAGGCACTGTCAGAACCTCAATCAGCCAGGACAGTGGACACTAACTGGTGCATGCCCTGTGCTTATCTTCCTCTGGGTTGCTGATGAGCTAACCTGAAAAATATCTACACCTGTACAGCAGGTTGACTCCATTCTCTGAACCTAAACTCTTCCACCATTTTTGTTCAAGGTGTAGATGAGAATAAGGATGAATTTTTAAAGTACTCTGTTCTCTGCATCTCACCAAACATCTGACACCCCAAAAAGCCATCCACAACTGTGGAACCTGAGCGACACTTTGATTCGTGTTGTCACCTGACCAAGCCCAGGAGACTCCCTCACCCCACTCACCCCACCCCTCAAGATGAAATTCAGACTTCCTCCTCCTGAAAGGCAGTGTAGGCATTGAGGACCGTTTCTGGCAGGGGACTTCTTCCAATTAAAACCCCCACGGTGGGCTGTCTCCCCTCATTTCATTTTTCTAAAGGAGCAAAGACCTCTTTTAGAAAATAATAAAATGCAATGTGTGTGATTTACTTTTCTGATCTCTTTGAGAAATAGATAACTATCTTATAAAAGTGTGTTCTTAACTCCAGAACCACTCTTTTTGCATAAATACCTCATCGGGCAGCTTTCTAAGTGTTATTTTCCTGAGTTTCCCTCAGCCCCTTCACCGGAGCTGCTGGGACACTTAGGGGGGAAACTTTAGTGAGGGTACTTTTTTCTATTTTTCTTCTGTTTTTGGAGGCATACACATTATGCATAACCAAAACAATGGCTCAATTGTGTTTAACTTTGTATTTTGATTGTTGAGAAAAAAAAAAGTATCAATGTGTATGTGGCCATTTGTAGTGAATTCATTGCAGAATGAGGTCCACGTCCTCACCAAGCCAAGGGGCAGGAGGCACCCTCTCTCACCCCGTCCTCCAAGAGCAGTAGAGAATTTAAATTTAAGCACAAGCCTATTTGTGAAAGAATATTTTGCTCAAGTGTAATTCACTTCAGTCTTGGAATTCCTTCCCAAACGTCAGGTGTTCTTTTTGCTTCCAAACTAGCATATGTATTCATTAGTCTGACAGATCGCCTGAACACCATTCAAGGGGTGTGGTGGTTTTGCTTTCATTTCCCCCGCTGGGAGAAGTGGCGTTTCATGTGTCATTCCAGTATCTCACATACTCACATGGGGCAGGGGGGAGGGGGAAACGGGGAACTATAGCAATATTTAAAGATGCTTTGGAAAACAGCCGTGAACACTTCAGCACCGTGACATCTACAATTACTTGCTGTTGGTTGGCCCTTGGACACATTTAAGAGAAAGAGACTGTAGCTCTTTTTTTCTTAAATGGTATACACATAGTTATTTTTATGCTATTCCAATTGTCTTTTACCTTTATCTAGTACTACGTGGAAAGGGTTTGTTTGCATCATAGATTTTTTTCCCAGCCTTATAATATACCATAAGCTCCTACTTCCCCTCCCCTTCTCTAATCAGTGTACTTTTCAAGAGTTCTTTGGTAAAGCTGTCCATCTGAGATGACAATAAACCAAACCCACGTTTAGATGGTGGTCGGAGACAACCGAGGCCAAGACAGCTGTGGCAGGTTCAGGCCTGGGGCTGAGTGTTTTAAGGAGTGTGTCGGAGGCCTTCCCCGAGAACTGATTTTACTTGTAGGGGCTTTCAGCTTGTCTGGCCCTCGCTGGGCATGGCAGGTACTACCTCGGAGCATTCTGGAAGAGGCAGTTGTGCCCCGTGGTGTTTTCTGCCTGAGGATCAACTTCAAACTGTGGGCTCTGTAGAGTGGAAACTGCCCGGCTGGCTTCTGTGCCCAGCTCAGTCCTGGGACACAGCAGGACTGCCCAGCGCCAAGTGCCAGATGCCACACGCGAGCGTGGGCCCTTAGCCTCTCATCGAAGGGCTCTTGGAGAAGGAATCAGAGTTATGTACAAGTGACCTACACGAGAGGGTTTTCCGTATGGGAGTGGATTCGATTCAGTGTGACTTCTCTTTCCCTTTAAACTTGATTCAGGTTGGGAGTGTTTGCTTTCTGGTGGATCACAGCTGCCCAGATGTTGCAATTTATTTTTATGTTTCTATAGAGAAGTATTTTTCTTTTCCTCTTCAGGATTTTTTGCCACCAAAAGAACACATTTGAACTCTGTGTCCCCTCTTAATTGTGACTTACCAGTGTTGACAGTTAAATCCTTAGTGTCGTAGGTCCCGGCCCTCCAATACTATATCAAACACTGTTATGCACATAATGCAGCACTGTGATCTAATTTAAATAATACTTTTTTATTATTTATACTACTATATATAATATACATCAACACTTTTGCTATATAACCTAAGTGGATAACCCTCTTTTAGTTACCTGCCAAACTGGGGACTTTGGTTTATATTGCAGTTAACACAGTTACAAAGTTGTAATAGTGTCTTTTTTTTTTTTCCTTTGTAACGGAATGTGTAAATCAAAGTATATACATTGTGTGGTGTTCCTGTTTCTGGAGTTTCACAAGGATTTGCACATGGCATTCAGTGTTCTGTATAGACGCCTACCTTTGTGAATCCATCTGTTTAACCCCTCTTTGAGAGAGCGTCTGTGGTGGTGGTTAACTGCTTGTTTTCTCTCTCTCCTACTGGTCATTCTTGAATTAAGCACAGACTTGTCAGCTCGGTTGCTTTATCATGAATAATGCGTGTGACCTTGCCATTCTTCCACAGTTCCACAAACAAGTGCTAGTAGCTTCACTGACCAAAAAATTGAGGAAGGAAAATAACGATTTTTAAAACAAATCCATCTTTTAACGGCTGAAACCGATGTGTCTATGGTGCTGTATCCTGCTGTCTGTCGTACTTTTGAAATCAGACCTAGGTGAAAGATCACTTCTGGCTGACTGTGATATGCTCACAAGTACCCTTCCTTTTTGTTTTGTTAGCGTGGAAATCAAGACTATTTATTTGGAATAGATAACAGTGTTCTCCACTGTATTTCATTTGCAAAAGTTGAGAACAGCCTTCCCTACCTTTTGCAAATAATTAATATTCCATATTGGATTCTCAAAGACTTCGATATGGCGAACCTATCAAACCTAGAAATCATAGTTCATCTTTTCATTACTGTGGCCTGAGTTCCCCACCTTCCACCCATCCACCCTCCTTTTTTTTTTTTTTTTTTTTTTTGGTAGATAAAACTTAGCACAATTTTAGTTATTTAAACATGAAGCTTTTTCCTGAGTATGTATGTTGCGGCCATCAAAGCTCATAGCTAATCCAATAACCAGTTTCGTGCTGTGTCGTTCATACTCACTGCTTATACTGCCATGGTGAAAATGTGGAGGAAAAAGGTATCCATGTGTGTCTGGGAAGCATTATACACATGTACATTTTTTTTTTATACTCTGATTCTGTAACATTTCTGAGTTTTGTTTTTGTTTTACAGAAAAAAAAATAAAATAAAATAACAGTGATAAAGCAATCAGAATACCAAGAGGTGTACTGTTGATGCTTAGGGTCATCTGACCTTGGCTGGGCCAATAGACCTATATGGCCAAATTAATTTACTAGAGTAATCATCTTTCGAAAGCCAATTCTTTTTTGTTCTGTATTTTCTGTATGAAACTGCCAATATCATGACTAGAAAGGGAGAACCGTCATGGAGAAAGGACGTGACGTTCAGCTGTGTCTGTGTTGCCTGGTGGCGCGTGTGGAGGCGGGCGTGGTCAGCCGAACTCTAGGGACCCGACGGTGTTGCTTTGGAGGTATCCATACTCGCATTTCGCATCCTTCATATGTAATCATATTGCCAAAGACAAACTATTTCATCATTTATTGTAAATAACACTTCCCCTCCCCCAGACCTACCATAAAGTTTCTGTGATGTATTGTCTTCCAGTTGCAATAAAAATTACTGAGTTGCATCAATTGAAAAAAAAAAAAAAAGCCACGCTGTCTTGTGTGCTCTGTGTCCCCATGTGCAAATGCCGAGTGGTAAAATCGTTCTTGTTTCCTACCTGTGCGGGAGTGTGCTGTTTTTCACAGTCTGGCTCGGGGTTGGGGGAGCTCACTGCACTTCCTGTACGCATCCTCATGCATGCTTTCCTTTCAATGGGGAATCACACACCTCTCTGCAAATAACACAAGCGTGCATCCACAGGCTCCGCTGTGGCTCTTGGGAATTCCAGCTCTGGTCTAAAGAATTGTCGGACAATTGTCAGGCCTCCCATCCCATGCCTTGGTGCTTGGGGTTAAGACAGATCGTGCCTTTTGTTTGGAAGTTATCGAATGATAAACTAAAGTTGTACCTTAGGACTGGAGCCCACAGCCTATCCCAAGTTCTGAGGGTTTCTTGTGACTACTTTCCAAAAGCTGAGATTTTCATCTTCCAGGATCTAATCCATCACCATCCAGTTACCCTTCCCGCCTGACATACACACCAAGAGCCAGCAAGGAGCCAGGTGGGAGGCAGGGGTTGTTGAGACAAGTAATAGGTCACAGGGTACCAGTCAACAAGCTAGCAGAATGGAAAGATGATGTTCTCAGCTTTTCTGGTTCCTTTGTGATGATTTTATGTTTTAGCATACTACAGATCTACAGCAATCCACGTAGAGCTGGCCTCAGCCACCATCCTTCTGCTGGGCCACCCAGTCACTGGTGTCTTCTGGGTTGCCTAGGCCATACCTCCTATGTGCAGGGTGTTATTGTGAAGGCAGGGGTCCCACCTGTCCTAGTGAGCTTACTGGAGCAAATTCCTCCCAACACAGCCTTTCATCGTGGTCACCTGTGTCTGTCAGCATTTGCCGCTAACTCCACGCACACTGTTGGAATCACCTTCAAACCTGTGGTGTGTCCTGCTAGGCAGATCTTCAATTTTTGAGAAGAACTGATTGGGAGGAAGAGCAGAAAGTCATTTGGGTCAAATCTGATGAATCAGGTAGTGGACCAAATTGAGTGATACGTAAGGCCAAATATAAAGTGTGGCTGCCAAGTGAACAGCCCAGATCAAACATGTTCTGTAAATAATTCTCGAGGTAGCCAGAGAGGAGACAACAGTATCAGAATATCTGAGGGAATTCTGTCAAAATGATAACTCCATCCAAAATTCTGATCTGACCTACAGGGGACATTGACCCCTGTAGGTCAATGGAGCAAAATTCTAGTAGTAACTTGTCACCTGCAGCGAAGAAGACCCTCATGGAGGACGGGCTGGGCTACAGCACGGTTTAGGTGGGAAAGGAGACAAGATAATGAGGTAGAAGTTAAATAACCCTGCATGGTAATAGAAAAGAACTGCCACCAAAGCCAAATTCACCATATAAGGTGCCGCACATGGTTTTCATGAATGACTACCCTTGTGAGGCAGTTTACTTTTCTAATTCAGCAAGCATTCATTTAGCACCAACTCTAGCCCAGTGACTGCTGGGTGGCACTGACAAGTGGAGCCAGTCTTGAAGGGGCTCGAAAGCTAATGGAAGAGGTACCCTGAGTTGCCCTGGAAGGCGTATGCTCTGATGCTTACATGGCACCCCAGAGGGGGCGGGGCCAGTCTTCCTGGAGCTTCCTGAGGGTGAGGCCGTGGCAATCTGGCAATGAGGTCAGAGGACTGCCAGGTGACCCACTGGAAATGACAGCACTCAGGTGTGTTTCTAGCGTTTTCTATTTGTGTTCAAGCCATTTTACTTCTATATGGTGTGTATTCATGTGCTCTTCCGCCATGTTCCCGATGAGCCATTAAATGGTGACCACACACATCACCTGACCTTAGATGGTCCTTTCATCTTCAGACACGCTAAATTGTCCTAATACTGAGACAAAAATCCCAGTTCTTAAAACTTTTACCTGAAGGTCCTTGGACTAGCCTGAAAAGACACAGAACTGCAAACCTAAACCATTTCGCACATGACCATCTATATGAATAATTTCCTCCCTAAGTCTTCTCTACAGGACACATTTCAAGTTCTGTATGTTCTTTCTCTCTTCTGAACATGTTCTAGTTTGTGATCAGAACTGAGCTGGAAACAACTTCAGGTCCCATCTGATGATGAGGAACTTCCTCCCACCATTCTAGATCTTTAATTTCAACTTTCATAATCGAATGAATCAAAAAAAATTCATTTCTTAGAAGTCCCATCACACCACTGATTCACAATGAACTTGCTATTAAACAACTAAGTCCCATCCATTGGCATACTTCTCCAGTTATCCGTTTGGGATCACAGTGCAGGGCTTTATATTTATTTCCATTAAATGTCACCTCCTTAGATTTGGCCCGTCATTCAAGGCCAGCTGACATTAGAGGTGGGGTTGTGGGTGTGATTTTCTCATCTGGACAGTTGCTTTCCTTCTAGGTATTATTTGATCACAGATTTGAAAATGTCTTTTATATGTTGATCAGGACAAAGTTGGAACCAGGCAGCATGGTTCTGGAGACCCCCTTTTAAGCAGCTTTTATTTCATTCAACACCCTTTGAGGGCAAATCATTCAACTAGTGACACTTACACCTGGCTTTATGAAGATGTAGTCTGGTAGTCCTCACCCAATCAGAAGGTTTTCCAATACATACTTGATCTCCAGGTATAAGTCCATAGTCTTTGTAAAACAGGAAATAAAGTCATACTCTAAGCTAATATGAATTATGCAAATTTGAAATAAGGCAATAAAAAAAGGTTTTACTTAATGTACAAAACGTAAAATAATGGAAATCCTACTTTATTCCTATAGGGGAATTAGTCTTGCTTTATACATGTATTAAATTATATGAGGTCTTAAGACACAAAGCATTCATACAAAAAGCAACTGTGATTCATTCAACCATTCCTTCCTTCCTTCATTCATTGGCTATATCTTAGACGAAGCTGGTTTCCTTGCCAAGAGCTAACAAACCATTCTCATAATAATCCATTCAAGGATTTTGCCCAGCGGTAGCAATGAGCCGATGTATCTAAACAGTTTGCTGACACTGTTTACAATCAAGAAGTTTCAGCATAACACTTAGTGTTTCTTCGCTCTGCATGTATGCCTACTTAGAGGACTCCCATGTATAGCATGGAATTAGCTTCTAAATATAGTCAAATGCCTTTAAAATAATGAGATTCCTTTTTTAAAAAATCTCAGAAGTTGAGTTTGATTATTTCTGGCACCTATTTATTTTGAAATACTTGACACCTTACCTGGCATAGCCTATGTATTTAAGCATCCAGAACTTCAGTAGTCTCAAAGGCTATCCAGAAACATGAAAGGATAGAGAAGAAATTAAAGAAGAAATAGATTAAAGAAAGTTTCAAAGTAGATTCTCTTCTTCGTACGCATGGTCAACCCAGACTTGGTTTTTAGCAGCTGCTACATACCGATTCTGATCAATGCAGGGGCCACAGATGAAAAATTGGGTTCCTACCTTCAAGTAGGATCACCTCTCAAAATCCAGCTATGGCGATCCATGGGTAACTGGTATAAATGCCAGTCGGTATCATGTTCCCCGAACTTCTCAGTGGTGGATGGTCTCTTCTAGACGTAAAAATACTGCTTGCAAAAATCAATATAGCCTCTCTCCCCCTCTCTCTTGCATCTCCTCTTGTCACCTGAGCTGGTGAAAGAGTTAGATAAGAGCCCGTTTGCCATGGCAGACATAGCTCTCTCTTCCATGGTGAAGGATTTCTTACCGAACTAATCCTTGGGCATTTCCTTCACTCCTGCACAATGCTTGGCGCTCGACTTGTAAAGAAGCCTTAATCTCCACCCCTGCCCCTTTCTCTGCTTCCTCTCCCCATCGCCTAGCCTAACCATCCAAACCACTTCTTTCTAGATTCTTTATTTTATTCACCTCACTTACACACCTTCCAGCCACTCAGGGGTCAGCAAACTCTGTCTGACTCATGGGTCCACTCCAGCCTCCACCTGTTTTTGTAAATAACGTTTTTGGGATACAGCCATACTTATTTATATATCGTCTAGGGCTGCTTTTGCATAATAGCAGCAGAGTTGAGTGAGACAGACACCCTATGACTTACAAAGTCGACAGTATTTACTCTCCAGCTTTCCACAGAAAAAGTCTGCTGAGCCCTGCATCTCCCTGAAGTCACCCACGATTTCTTTTAGCCCTCACCCCCTCTCCAGAATTCCGAGTTCCATCCCTGCCACAGTCGTAACCTCTGTTCAGACCTTTATTACTGCTCCTTCGGATTCTCACAGTTAGGGAACTGGTACAATTGCTTCCTCTTTCTCCACCTGCATCGGTCAAGCCCCTCCAGGGAGACGAGCCCACTCTTGGGACTGGCTATGCATGTGGTGGAGCTGCGGAGCCAAACACAGGAGATAGAGAGGCCCCCGAGATGAGCAAGGGCGGGAAGCCATTGCCACCTCTGAGGCAAGAGGGCCCGAGGGCAGACGCAGGGGCATTGGAAAGTGCAGACGCACAGGCCTGTGCAGAGGGGCTGGAGCCGTGTTCACTCACCATCTGGGACACAAGGTGGGAGCAAAACGCCCTTCCCTCTTCCCACCTTCCAACCGCCCATCACTGTTTCCCCGTGGACAAACCCGGAGGGGAGCCAGCTGCCCTGAGAGCAGGGAGCACGGTCTCTGGGGCCAGCCCCGCTGCCATGCCCAGCGAGGCTGAGGAAGGGCAGGGAATGAAACTGGGGCAGGTAGGAGTCAGGCCCTGGGCCCGCACATTAGTCCTGCCCTTCTCTTTGTCCCCTCCACGACAGTCAGGGTGACTGTTTCAGTCACCCCTCTGTCACTTCACCCTGCCTAAGTTCTCCCATGCACCCTAAGTTCTCGCTAAGGTCCCATTCCCTAGCCCCTGCCCCTCCCCGTCCCCAGTTTGATCTCCCCGCCTCTCCCACGCCCACCCTGAGCCCCAGCTGCTTGGTGAGCTGGTTTCTAGCACGTCCCTGGTGCCCTTCATCCCTTCCCATGACCTCTCTGGAATAACCCCTCATCCGGCAAAGCTCAGTCCCTCTGTGTTCATCTTCCGTGTTCTCTGCTACAAAGGTAACTTGTTAAAATTCCTGTACTCGAGCGAGCGCTTTCCGTGTTTCCTGGTAACTATCGATTTCCCAGTCTGTCTGTGTCATGTTCTCCGAAAGGGCAGGCTTTCGTCCTGTGCGTTCCGCTCTCCCCAGGGCCCGCCACAGCGCCCGGCACGCAGTGCTTGCTCGGTTTGTCGTTTCTCGGATGCACAGCTGGAGGGTCCCGAGTTGTCGCTCGCATCCCAGCCTGGATGCTCCGCGGGGGAGCCCTGCACACTCTCGTCTAATCGTGGCCCAGAATCAGGATGGAGGGGGAGACGGAAATGCATTCGGGTACCATGCAGAAGAACGCAGTATGACCTTCCGCCGAGGAGAGCTCCCGGGGTCGGGTGAGTCGGGGGTGGGCCTCGCTCACCACCCTGCTGGGGGCTTCCAGGGCAAGTAGGAGATGCTTTGGCTTGGCGTGTCCAGGCCACATTCATGGCCACGTTCTCCATCACTGGATGGTGCTGCAGCTGTGGCCAGCAGGGTGAGGGGACCACCCTCCCGCCGCAGAGCCCCAGACCCAGAAATGTCACAGCTTTAAAGGCTTCTAGAGCTCCAGGACAAATAGGACTAGGGGAAAGGAGTGGGAGAGACCAGAGTGGGGGGGGGAATCCCCTCCCTCAGGCCCCACTGGGTTCTCCTGGCTCCCTCCCGGGCCAGTGGGGGTGGGCGCAGAGGTGGGGACAGGTGCGCACAACCTGAGCTGCCCTGCCTGTTGGCCAGGCCTTGGTTTCCCACTTCCTTGACGCGGACAGGCCACGCTCAGCCGGTTCCCACGCGGGAAATCACATGCACCAACGCGCTCAGCGTGGAGGAGTCAGAACCCTCAGATCCTCACTGGGGGAGCGATCGATGCTCCTGTCCGGCTTTTAATGACAATCAATTCTCTCTCCAGCTCTTTGCTAAGTAGGTGTCATTGAGAACAACTGCATTTTGTGAACCTGGTCACCGGCCTTGAATTTGCAGCTTCCTCCGGCTGATGAGAGTCAGGGAATCTTGTTACTGCTCTGTTCTCAGTCAGTCACACCGTGTGCTCGGCTGTACAATTAATGTCCTTTCCGGTCTGTGTTTTCAGTCAACGTGGCAGCTCCATTAATCAGAAAAGGAAGTCCACTTGTGAGCACAGGCCCTAAGGGAAGGTGCCCAGGTACTGGAGGGCCTCTTTGCTGACCCTGAGTACATGAGGCAAAGTGGCTAGTGTCCAACAAACTAGGTTTCCAGTCCCAGCTCTGCTGTTCACTGGCTGTGTGACCTCAGGCAAATCACCCACCCTCTCTGAGGCTCTGTTACAGCATCTGTAAAATGGGATAATAACAGTACCCTCCCTGTAGGGTTAGTGAGAAGATTAAATACAATGATACATGAGAAAGGGGGTTACCATGCTTCTCTCATATCTAAGTGGGTCAATAAATTATTATTATTGCTATTATTATTATTATTATTATTATTACTTAGGATTTCTGAAACTGCATAGTCCAGCCTCTATCTGTACTGATGCTGACCAAAACAGGAGCCACTAGCCATATGTAGTCACTATAGAGCAGCTGAGATGGAGAATTTAAATCGAGATATCCTCTAAGCATACTGGATTTCAAAGACTTTATATGAAAAAGATCATGTAAAATAGCTCCTTAGTACCTCATTTTAAAAAAAGACTTTAAAAATATTACATATTGCAAAACTATTTGGATATATTGGGTTAAACAAAATGTTATTAAAAGTAATTTCAGAAAAAGGTAATTGCACCTGTTTCTTTTTATTTCTTTTAAATAGCTGCTATTAGAAGATTATAAATTACATATGTTGCTCAAATTCTAGTTTTCTTCTGTAGCACTGTTATACATAGGTTACTTTCAAAGAAGTCCCATCAAATAAGCAAAAATTATCAACAGTAACAACAACAAAAAGCAAGCAACAAAACAAAACCCTAGGAATTCAACTCTTTAATTTGTATCTCTTTACAAAACAATAATAAACAAACAAAATATACACATTACTAGCTTCTTGTATTGCCTTTCCTTTTCTCCTAACTTTCTTGCATCTGGTGCGGTTTTAAAGGCTTTAATTTGCCAACTGCCACACCCCACTGCCAAGAACAGACACATAATCTTTCTATATCAGGACACTTCTCTCCACCTGTTTCACCAGCTCCACTACTACACCCGCTTCCTTCCTTCCTTCCTTCCTTCCTTCCTTCCTTCCTTCCTTCCTTCCTTCCTTCCCTCCTTCCTTCCCTCTTTCCTTCCTTCCTTCCTTCCTTCCTTCCTTCCTTCCTTCCTTCCTTCCTTCCTTCCTTCCTTCCTTCCTTCCTTCCCTCCCTCCCTCCCTCCTTCCCTCCTTCCTTCCTTCCTTCCTTCCTTCCTTCCTTCCTTCCTTCCTTCCTTCCTTCCTTCCTCCTTCCTTCTTCTTTCTTTTTAATGCATACAGCACCTGGTCTTCTGAGGTGGTCTCCCATCCAAGTACCTACCAGGCCCGACCCTGCTTAGCTACCACGATCAGACGAGATCGGGTACATTCAGGGTGGCATGGCCGTAGACACGCCCTCTCTAGACAGACACGTGCCACTTAATGACAGAGATATGTTCTGAGAAATGCATCGTTAGGCAATTTTGTCATTGTGTGAACATCACAGAGTGCACTACACAAACCTAGAAGGTATAGCCTACTACTGCAATTATATATGCTATACTTTTATGCAACTCACAGTGCAGTAGGTTTGTTTACACCAGCAGCACCTCAAACACGTACATCCTCTACAACACTGAGATGGCCACGACATCGCTAGGTCATAGGAATTTTTCAGCTTCATTATAATTTCATGGGACCCCCATTGTATATGTGGTCTGTCATTAATCAAAATGTCATTATGTGGCGTACGACTGTCCTTCCTGTCCTTCTCCCTTTTCTCAGGCCTTGCCCTTTCCTATCTAAGTCTCTAAATTAGCATCTATTCTCTAAATTAGGTCTCTGGATTTGTCAGCTGCTCCCAAAGAGACTTGGATGGAGCAGAGCAGACTCCCATTACCCAAGGTCACAAAAGATGGATGGATATACCATATCGTCACCGGATTAATTGACAGCACAGAGAGTCCCGTTTGGGGACTGTACGTTCCCCTTGTAGCTGAGGGATCCTGACCCCAGCTCCACGTTGTAGGTCATGTGATGTGTGCGTTGAATGACACCAGGGGACAGCAGTTCTACGGCGTCTACTGTGAGGTGAAAAGTGCAGCATGGTGGCTGCAAGCAACAGAGTTAACAGAGGGCCCGAGAAGGTAAGTAGTTTGGCGAGCTCTGTATTAGAATTAAGAAGCTCTCTCGGGAGGTTTCATCGAAGCCGTGGGAAAGCCTGGTGGACGCTCCCTGCCTGGCAGCGAGTGGAGCTTCATGGAGGCCAGAGCACCCGAGTCCTCAGATTTGCTGACTCTGACTCCTGGCCAGGGCTGGCTAAACGCTGACAGATTCTTGTTCTTTGGCTCCCCCTTTTTTCCAGGCCCCTGAAGGAATCTGGTGGTCCTGATAATAAAGTGATTCTCCAGCCTAGACACGAGACATCTGATCAAGTTTCAGCTCAGGGACATGTCGGTTTTTCCTCCTGAGACTACCTAGCCTGGTCCTTGTGACTTGATTTCAAGAGTTCGCCCATATCTCCGGCCACAGTTTTGGGCTGAACTGTCTCATCTCCATCCTCCACCTCCCTCCAGTTCATATGGTGAAGTCCTAACCCCCTGTAGTTCAGAATATGACCTAATTTCGAAATAAGAGTCGTTGTACATGTAATTAGTTAAGGTGAGGTCGTATTGGAGTTGGGTGGGCCCCTGATCTAATATGGCCATTGTCTTTATAAAAAGGGGACATTTGAACACAGACACGGAGGGAAAACACCATGTGAAGATGGGAGTGATGCTGCCGGGGAAGTAGCGGAGGCTGGGACCTGGGACACTCCCTTCCCTAGATCCTTCAGAGGGAGTGTGGCCCTGCTCACACCTTGATCGTGGACTTCCAGCCACCAAAACTGTAAGACAATAAATTTCTGTTGTTTTAAGCCACATAGTTTGTGGCTCTCTGAATGGCAGCCCTGGGAAACTGTCATTCACATTTAAATTCTTGTCTGTATTTATTATAAGATAGCCTCATAAATCCCTTTAAGGAAACTTGCTTTATTATACACTCAGCTTGTTCTGAGAATTGATGTAAGAAACTTGATAAGAGGAACTCTATTTGGGAGTGACACTGAGGATATTGTTCATTAAGTTACTCAGGAACCCCTAGCCAAAGGCCCTGTGACTTATCACAGAATCTCAAAGCTCAATGCCAAGAATCAGCTGGGATTCTGTTTATTTCATCCTCATAATTAACCTACATACAATAAAGGGCACATGACATATTTGCTTCCCTTTTTTTTCAGACTGCAAGGAAGTTCGGAGTTTCATTACTATAACTTCCCTCAGACAAGAGTTTTTGTTTTTTTCTAAGTTCTCCACCCCCCACCCCTTTTTATTTTTTATTTTTTTGCCATTCTCTTTTCTACATCTTGTTCTTCTCTTTTGCTTCACGGTTGTTGGTTTTATTGTCCCTTTAGCAGAATGATAAGCAACCTCAAATCTCTTTGGGAAGCAAGCAAGATATGAATCGACGATTGAAATTAAGACAAAAAAAAAAATCCCCAAAGCAATGAAGTTTTGGGGATTGGGAGAGAGGGATCATTTTACCTGAAGTGTAGTCATTAAAAACAAACAAACAAAAAACAGAAAACACGAGAACAACCCTCTGCCACCTGACGAGTCTTGCAGGCATGTGGCAGAAGATGGAGATGCGTTAAAGCACGGTGGGGGGCGTTCACACGGACGCGTGCAGAGCTGCGAGCCGACACCGAGCGTGACGCCCAGTGTCTCCTCCGTAATCGCTTCGTGTCTCTAACTGTGGAACCAGACGGTTCTGCACGGGCCCAATTTCATCGTCTTCTCTACTCCCTTCTGCGTTTGGAGGAAACAGCGAGACTCCAAGAAGTGGGTTCCACTCCCAGCACCGCGGCTGGCACCATGTGCCCCTCCCTTTCGGGGCACGTCATGGGGCCGCGTGTGGAGTGGGCTGTCCACGGCGTGGGTGGGGAGGGGGTCGCCGGAGGCGCCACCTCCATCCACCTCCATCTGCCGGACTCCCCTTTCTCCCACCTGGAGTTCCTGACATCAGACATGAGGACGAGGGGCCACCGCACCCAGCAATCACAGGGCCCGGGGGTGGAGGGGTGTGGGAAAGGGGGTGCTAAGCAACAAGTCATCTTTTTCCCTGGACTCTTCCCCTCCCAGGCAGGGGGAGGTCCCCGGGGGTGTTGAAGGTGGGCGGGGCAGGTCTCCAGCAAAGCCTTCCTTTATTGAGCACTTATTAGATGCCGGGACCTGTGGCAAGTGCTTTATCTGTAATAACCTGCCTAATCTCTCTTCGAACTTCTGAGCTGCTACTTTTATTATCCCCATTTTACAGATGAGGAAACAGAAGCACAGAAAGGCCAAGTAATGCACCCCAAACGACACAGGTGTAAGTGGAGGAGCCAGGATTTGAACCCAGGCGCTGTGACTCCTGATTCAGCAGCTCGGGTTGGGGTGAAGCAGCACAGCCCAGGAGCACAGAAGTCACGTGTGCACAGAACCCGCAGAGGGCGCTCAGCATGTCTTTACTTTCCCTGTGAGCTCCCCTTTCCCATCACACAGAGGTCCCTCAGAGGGTAGTCCTGGGGAGTCTTTCTTCTTCCCCTCTCCTCTTTTCTCACCTCCAAACCAGCCCTCCAGGGTGCAGGCTCCACTCCAGGACCCCCAGATCCCACCACCACAGTGATCTCTGGTATCCTGGTTTCTTCCTGGTGGTGCTTTTACACAGCAAACGTCATTCTTCGTTAATATTGACCTCTTATCAGAGTAGAACTCCCAGGCCAGCAAGCTGGGATTTGACTCCATTCTGCTAAAGCACTCCGTCCCCTGCACTGAGGAGTAAAGTAGATGGGAAGGAGGAAGAATAGCTTCTTCCTCCATAACAACAACTCACATTTATTGCACGTGACCACAAAGCAGGCCCCGTGCGAAGTGCCTCACCTTACACGACGAGGGACCCCTGTCCCCCATTTTCCAGATGAAGACGTTGAGACATAGAAGGTTAAGTAACTTGCCCGAGGCCTCACAGCTGTTGAGTAGCAGAGCTGAGGCTTGAAAAGAAAAGTGGCCAAGTCATGTTTTTAAGAGTAAGGAGGCGGTGAGGGGGGCTTCACCGCAGCTGTCACCCCTGCCTCATCACCTGCGCCTTAAAAGCTTTCCATACAGACGCAGACTCTCCTCCACCTGCAGGCTCAGCCCTGCCTCATGCACTGCCCCAGAGCTGAGCAAGGTGGCCGATGTCCTGCCACCTGTGCCCTCGCATGTGGGGAGACCTTGTGCAGTCCCCTTCCAGGTCCGAGGGCTGCTCTGTGACTGCCTAGACCTGGGGCTGTCCCCTGACCCGTGGGCAGGTTTCATGCCAGGAAGATGTTCTTTGTGAGAGGATCGGGCAGGATTACTGGGTGGGCTTGACCAGAATGAGGGAGAGAATTGCCAGGGAAAGTGTGTTCTCAAGGGATCTCTCTGATCCCAAAGGATGGAGGAAGATTATCCATTAAGGCAGAGTGGAAACACAGACCGGCTGCCCAGAAAGAGCTTTCAGCCTTACCATCATCAGCTGGGCAGGCCTCAGACTCACCGTGAGAAGCCACTTTCTTCGAGGGGGCTGTAAAACTGAATCAAGACCAGTCATGTTGATAGGCTGCTTTAATTGAATACAGGGTTAGTTAGTCATTAGCTTATCTTCACAACCACTCTGTAAAACAGGCTGGGGGATAGTATGTTCTATTTGACAGGTGAGCAAAAGTAAAGTCCAGAGAAGTGGATAAGCGACGTCAGTCATTTTCTAGAGTCCAAAGCAGGACGATCTGTGTTGTGGGTCCTGGTGCTGTAAAGTGTCCACTCCAGAAAATGGACAATTTAAGTGGCAGGAAAAGAAGCGCTTCCTTTTTCATTTTTAAAGATATTTTTTTAAAATAAGGAGAAAAGTCTTATGTTTACTCACATAGACTATTCCCAGTACTGTTTTTTTCTTTTGTTTAATAAATGCATATTTCTATATAGTATCATTTTCTTCTGCCCAAAGGACTTCCTTTGACAAGTCTTGTCGTTCAGGTCTTCTGGGATGAATTCTTTCAGCTTTAGTACATCAGCTTTTGTAGATTGAAAGATTTCAGCTGGGTATGGAATTCCAAGTTCGTTTTTTTCCCCTCCCTCTCACTATTTTAAAGATGCATCTCCACTGTCTCCTGACTTACATTATATCTGGTGACAAATCTGCTGTTATTCGTAGTTTTGCTCCTCTGTGTGTAATGTGTATTTTTTTTCCTCTGGCTGATTTTAAGATTTTCTCTTAATCAGCTGGTTTTAAACAATTCCATTTTTGTTTGCCTTGGTGTCATTTTCTTCTCATTTCTTGGGATTCCCAGAACTTCTTAGATCTACAAATTTAGTTTTCTCTAAATTTAGAAATAGTTATTTAAATATTACTTCTGTTTCTCCCATCCTCTTTCAGGGACTCCAATTACACATAAATTAGGTTGCTTGAAGTTGTTCCACAGCTCACTGATGCTCTGCTCACTTTTTCCTCGGCCATTTTTCTCTGTCTCATTTCAGATGGATGGTTGCTACCACTATGTCTTCAAGTGAATTGAAGTTTTACTCTGCAGTGTTTAATCTGTTGTTAATCTCACCCAGTGTATAACAAACACTGTATTTTTCATCTCTAGTATTTTTATTTTGCTCTGTTTTTATATCTTCTGTGTCTCTCCTTAGCATGCTCATGCTTTTCTCTACCTTCTTAAACACGTGGAATACAGTTAAAATAATTATTTTATTGTCCTTGTTTACTACTTATACCATCTGTGTCAGGTCTCGGTCTGTTTCTGTTGACTGATTTTTCACCTTTTTTTTTTTTTTTGGTTTACATTTTCCTACTTTTTTGTACATCTGGTAAAAATTTTTTTTTAATTGGATGCTGTGTTGTTGAGTGCTAGATATTTTCATATCTTTAAAATATTCTTGACTTTTGTTCTGGGATGTAGTTAAATTGCTTTAATTCTTTTGAGACTTCCTTTTAAGCCTTGCTGCTTGGAACCAGAGCAGATCTTAGTCTAGGGCTAATGTTCACCCACTGCTAACACAATACCCTTATAAAGACTCTCTCTGTGCCCTGTGTGATATGACATTTTGTTGTTGTTGTTTTTGTTGTTGTTCTGGTGGAAACATGAACTGCTCCAAACCCTGGGTGAGCCCTATGGCTTGGTCAGCCCATTCTTTTTTTTGTTTTTTGTTTCCCAGGCTCAGGTAGTTTGCTCATATTCATGCAC
Source organism: Macroglossus sobrinus (assembly GCA_004027375.1). NCBI lineage: Eukaryota > Metazoa > Chordata > Mammalia > Chiroptera > Pteropodidae > Macroglossus > Macroglossus sobrinus. The sequence goes on along the minus strand of PVKZ01000654.1, from coordinate 297,240 downwards.
TGATTAACAGTCAATTAAGGAGAATCCCTCTGCAGATCTCAGTGCTGTCTCTCCTTATAACTTTCTCCTCTCCCTGCAGCTCTCTTTCTTGAGTATTCTGCAGTGTGGATTCTCGCTGCTATAATCCTCTTAAATTCTCAACTCTGTCTTCTCAATTCAGACAGACGATCAGGCTCTATTTGGGTTTCCTCTCTGTGCTTTGGCCTGGAAATTATTTCCCCTTACTCGTTTCTCTTCTTTCCCCTTAGGGATCCCTTTTTGTCCTGCCTGTTATCTAACATCTGAAAAGTATTATTTTATAAAGTATTGCTTTATGCAGTTTTTCATTTGTTTAAGGCAGGAGGGTAAATCCAATCCCTGTTACACTATCATAGCTGAGAGTATAATTCTCCATATGTTTTTTAATTTAAAGAATTTTTTATTGTGGTTACATATATATAACATAAAATGTACCATTTTAGCCATTTTTAAATGTATATAGTTCAGTGGCATTAAGTAAATTACCTCTGCCTTAGTTTTAAGTGGAAAAAAGTGTTTAGTTTTTCTTTTAATAATTATTAGACCCTTACTGGGTGCTAGGTGTTGAAGTAAATACTATGCTTACACCTATTATCAAGAAAAGAACTGTGAAGTTTAGAATGTAGTTTGCCCAAGCTCTCAGGGTAATTGGTGGTATGGTCAGTATTTAATCCCACACAGCAAGTCTATGAGCTTCATTGAGAAAGGATCCTAAAATCACATAACCTTTGCCTGTCTATAAGGACTTCTACTGGAAGGCTCTTTCTTGACCAGGAGCAGACATCCCAGAAATCAGCCCGCAGTCCATTCCTGCAAGAGGGTATTCACGCATATATCAGAGGAACATCAGACTTGGAGCCGGACTGATGTCTGAGTGATAGATTCTCTGTCACCTTTGAACCAGGATAGATCCAGGGAGGGGCGCCCTCCTTGAGGTGCTGTCCAAGGCGGGGTGCACTAGGAGTCTGTATACTTGTGGTGCTGGTGGGACCCTGGGACCACAGTACACAGTCAGCCACGAGGAGTTACATGTCAGCTTCATTTGCATCACTGGCTTATCTTAAATTACAATCACAAATCTTCTGAAATCTATTTAACTTTGGCCATCTCCACATGGGCACGTTAGCAGCCATTGAGCCAGCACACCAGGCGTCCATTCCTTCACGTACGTGCATGAAAACAAGACTCTTGCCTCGGAAATACTCTGGTGGCCTCTTTGCAAAGGCCGTGGGTTGTTTACTCCCAGCCTTTCCTAAGAAAACCCTAGAAGCACATTTCTTTATATGGTTTCAGTTTGTATGAAATATACTTTAAGAATCACAAGTGGGTTTTTATTAGTATTTTTTACTAGCGACCTATGAAGCTTGGAGCATTTTATAGATGCTCATTTTACAGATGCGGGTATCAGGGCCGACGGACATCCACTGTCTCACAGCCTTTCCTATCACATCAAGCAGTGCACCTGCTCCCTGCGGTTTCCCCGTGAGTCTCTGCTGGCTCCTGAGGCCGGCTGCTCCTCACACCGTGTGGGGAGCCCTCACCGCCCTGAAAGGCCAGAGTGTGCTTCTTCGTCTTTGCTCCCCTCCTATGTGTGGGGTGTGGAACCCAATATGCTCTTAAATAAACACGGCCAACCTTCATCACCGTTGCTTTATCTTCAAACCATCACAGTTTGATGGCCTCCAAACCATTATTAGTCCTTTCTTATAATGCAGTGCGGGAAAATTAGTAGGCCAAATTTTACTTCTGTCTGCCCAGCACAGATTCGGCATAAAACTCAACCCCCAAAAGACCTCAGACAAGGAAACAATGACCCAGTTTTTCCAGAGAGCCAATAGAATAAAAAGTATTATTTTGGTAAAATAATAATTTTTTTTCAAAAAGGTCTACAAATGGGCAATTCTGGGAAATCAACTTTTCCAGTGAACTGAGTTTGTCTCGGCACTTTGCCCGCAGCTGGGGTGACAGGGATGGAGCCGATGTCACCTGTGGAGGATGAAGGAGAATCTGGGGGTGCTGGAGCCTTCATTCTGAGCAGCATCTCTTCTCCAATGGTTAGGGTAGAGGGGCAGCAAAGATGGCAGCCTCACCTACAGTCAAGGAATGAAACCAACCTGAAGGCAATGGCGTTCCCAGCATACTGGACACTCAGACCCAGGGCCAGCTTCATGGGTATGTGACCTGTGCAGTTACACAGGGCCCCACACTCAGAAAGGCTCCAACCAAGCTTGGTTTAATGCTCTGCTGTCACCAGCTTGAAATTCTTAATCATTTTTGAACAAGGGAGCCTGCACGAGGCACTTCAAACTCTAAAGCCAGTCCTGCCTGGAGTGGATCATTGCTTAACTTCCTCTTCCTCTATAGGATAGAATTCTTTTCAGCAATAATCAGGAAAGGGAAGGAATAATAACAAGGGCCAGAAGAGAAATTCAGACATTAAAAAATTTCTTTTATTGAACTTTGTATGCATACTACAGAGGTAAAATTTAAATAAATAAATAAATAAATAAAATGATAATTACAGCACAAAAACTATTTATTCATCAGTTTTTACATTTACCTAATAGTTTGAGCTAATAATATCTTACAAAAATAATTTAGTAACTAATAATTGTTCAGCAATGCTTCATTTTCTTCACTTGTTCTTTAGTTTCTTGACAATCAACAATTTAAAAGAAACAAATTTCAATTTTAACGGTGGTATTTAATAAATTCAGTGACATAGTTCATGCATGAACTAAAATTTGCACTTTAAAAATAAAACCACTACACCTCATAGTTTTTACTTTGTTTCCTTTTAAATTTAGATACAAATAAAATTCCAAGTGGTCACATGGAATGAAGTCATTCAAGTTCCATGCTGTCATTATTTATTTCAAACCATTAATTATATCAAATTTCTGACCACACACAACCCTCCGTGGGCATGTGGTGGTGAACGTAAGAACTGTACCCCACATAAACCTGAAGGACCTTAAGCCATCATGAATTTAATTTTGAAAGGAAACTGGGAAGATGCCCCACCTGTGTCCCAAACTGAGGGCAGCCTCATAACTGAGAGATCTTCAAATTAACTCTCATGCAGAATACAATTTATATTAAAGGATAAGTTTTTAAAAACGCACTAATTTTAAGATTACATATTTTTATTGAAACTCAACAATAACCACAGCCACTATTTAGAAATTAGACTAAACAAAAAAGTACAAAAAGAAAAAAGACTGTTTTTCAGGAGTCTTTATCACCAATAATGTTTCATTAACATTGCTGACATATGGTGCTGACAAAAAGCAGACCAACTTTAGTACATTTTGTTACTTTTAAATTCTCTACAAACGATGTACCCCCTGTTTGCCTGCCTCTGGTCAGAGACCCTTTTTATTTTGCCATCAAAAGTCATGAATTTTTTTTTTTTTAATGCTAGTAATAGGCAGTATTACTAAGGGGTCAGGGCGGCCACTAGAAATACAATTTGGGGGCAGGACAATATGGCAAAATGACGAAAGTGTACATCCTTTGACACAGAAAATTCGTTTCAAGGATTTTAGTCTAAATAGATGGACATAGGTGCATTTAAATATTTAGCAGTAAAATATTCCTCATAGTATTGCTTGTAATAATGACACTAGAAATAAATTGGCTGAATAAATCACAGTACATCCATGCATTCGAATTCTTGGCGTTTTGTTTGTTACTTGCTTTATGTTGTTACTGTTGGTGTCTTTTGGCCAGTTTTTAAATGTCGCATAAAATATTTAATATTACAGGAAAAATTTCCTAACGTATTCTTAAGTGAAACAATGTATTATATTTTCCTCTTTTTTATATAATAATATGTACATTATTAGTACATGCCACCCGCTTCCTAGCTGGAGCACAAAGTAAGTTTATATTTTATTTTATATCCAAATTATAATGATTCCAGACTCCCCACCTCAAAGATCACAGGAAATTCATTCTTCTGACAGTTCCTGTCCAGGGTAATTCTGGGAAGTGCTGGGGGACGTTTGGCAGTTTCACAAATTCAACCTGCTGCTCTTCCTCTGGCAGCCTGGCTGCAGTGGGGCTCTGACGCCCTGCAGGTCACCTCCGGCAGCTATTTTGGGGGAATAGCTCTTGTTTTCATTGCCGCTGGGCCCTTCCTTAGCTGCCCTGACTGCCTAAATTCACGGCTCAGGTGTTTAGCAAATCTTTGCTGACTGCTTGGGGGAATAACCCAGAGTCAAGTGCAGTGAATGCCTTGACAGTTTAGTACTTTACATTTGTTTGGGACTCACAAACCCAAAGTCACCCTCAGGGTCTGTGCTTAGAGCCTGGGAGGCCTCCACAGGGCAGCACCATCCCAGCCCTCTCTGCTAGCCCTAATGCAGTAAGGTGGACCCTCCCTGGCACAAGAGCTGGCCCTCACGCCCACCCTAAGAGACTGAGAGAGACAGAGGATCTCTTTCCTTCACAGGAAAGACCCCAACCCGCAGATAGGCATCCCACGTGCATATTGGCACAGAGGGTTTGGTCTGACCTCTCTGATTTAGAAAAAGCAAAACCAGCAGTTGTCAGCACGATTCCCAAAGCCATTTATGTAACTATAAATAACACGACACCAGGAACACCAAGAGTCCAACCCAACTTTTCATTTAGATAAAAATTATTTATCCAACTCATTAAGGGCACAGTCAGGTGAAAGAATTGCTCCATTTCCATTAGTAACCATGTCACACTATACAGATGTGGACATATTTATGGCAACTTTGCCATTTTCAATATCATTAGCAAGTCCTTTACATTTATGTAACTAAAGGGCCCAGACTGGGACATTTTCTAAAAACATTAGAAATCTGCTCCAAAGGAGAAATGACAAATTCACCTCCAGAAACCAAAAATTGTCAACGTGTTTCAAATATTATTACCCCCATTACAAACGTCTGTGAGGAAGGGGACATCTCCAGCTGTCACCCTGCTACCAGGTTTGTGTGTGTGTGTGTGTGTGTGTGTGTGTGTGTGTGTGTGCATGCAAATGCAAACGTGTGTTTTCTGTATCTATTAAAGACTGGTACCTCGCGTACAAAATCACAAATGATGGCTAAAGCAAGATGGTGAGATTGTGAGCAATGTTTGTTAGCAATGTTAGTTTCCTTTTATTTTATTTGCTTTTTAGGTTTTGTTTTGTTTTTTTTTTTTGCTTGAATTTCGAAATTAGGCTGAAAATGGGGCAAGCACAAAGCACATATGCAAAACTGAGTTTTAGGTTTCTGTGGGTTTTAAGCTCCTAATATTTTATTTTCTCTTTTCTTTGATTCTCTTAAAAAAACAAAGCTCCATATGTCTGATAAATTAACATTTTCAGTTAATCAGATTTTATTAAGTATTTTACAAGTTTTATAGACAATTGTCCTTAAGCTGGCCTGATGCACAATGACAGATGGGGCCCGTCTGATCAGAACCTGATGAAAATTGCAGACTAAAAAGCTGAGGTGTTCCTTTGAATCAATATGATTTAGAATTGGAAGAGTTTGTTTTTTAAAAAACATTCATGTTAGCAAAGAGGGGGTTGAAGTTAGTGATATTTATTGAAAACTACACAATGAGTTTTAAAACCACAGGGCACCTTGATTATCTTGTCTGTAGCCCACTTTTTGAGCTCAAATCTGATTTTTTTAGAAATATTAATTTTAAAACTTTAAAGCAATTGTTTTTCTCTGTGCTTGAGTAGTTTCCCATCTGTCAGGTGACAAATAGGTCGGTGCTTTTTAAAATACTTTTTTATTTCAAACTACCAGAGTAATACATATTTTGTTGATGACAGTAAAATACGTATAGAAGAGCTCAAAGAAAAACCATCACCCATAATCTCTCTGTGTGTTTATGAAAAATCTGCTCATTTGTGGCATTTATTTCCTGCCTAATACACACAGAGATGTACCTACATGGGAGCACACCTACCCAGATACATTCACAGATATACAATGACAGGATTGTTCTGGGCACACTGCTTTGTAATCTGCTGCGTATAATTTACCAGTATGTTGTAAATCTCTCTCTCTCTCTCTCTCTCTCTCTCTCTCTATATATATATATATATATATATATATATATATATATATATAATATAATATATGTTATATATCATATATATTATATATTATATAAGATATAGTATATATAATATATTATATATGTAATATATATATATATATATATGTTTTTTTTTTTTGGCTGCAAAAGCTTTATTGTTTCAGGGCATGGGAGAGGGCTCCTGGGTGGTTAGAAGGCTGCCTAATGGCTGCAAGAAGAGGCCCAGGCAGAAGCCCAACTTCAGGGGGATACAGTGGACGCCTCGAAGGCCTCAGGGCTCCAAAGGCTCCTACTTGTGCTTGAGGATGAGCTTTTGGAAGAGACACTCGCCCAGCCCAGCCTGGGGCCCGGCCAGCCTATGGGAGTTAGTCAGGTGTCACCCATCTTCCCGATGAGTTTCACCTCCTCCTCTAGGGAGTGGCTCTCCAGGACCTCACAGAGGTTGGCGCCTGCACGGGCAGAACCCAGGTCGTGCAGATCCGAAAGGGCCTGGTTCAGGTTCTTCTCCATGGCCGTGGTGGCTTCCATGGCATTCTGAGTTTTACCCCACTCCTCTTGGGAAGGCTTCTGCAGGTCCTGGAAGAGGGCACAGCCGCCATGCTGGTTTTGTATTTTCAAGAGATGCTGGGGGCCCTCACGCTTTTCAGCCAACTCACCGAAGAAGTGGCCCACGCCTTCCGGAGCCACATTGAGGTGGCAAAGTAGAAGCCCAGAGAGAGGTAGGTGTGGGAGGCCCGCAGCTGCAGGTTGACCAGGCGGTTGACGGAGTCCTCCACCTGGGCGGAATAATTCTGAGGAACTTGGGAGCTCATAGTTACTCAGTGATAAGGAATTAATGTTTAAAAAATAGTGTGGGCTGGTTCCCAGAGGCCAAGGATGACAAGGTGGTTCTACTTTAAGAAAATTATTTATAGGAAATAAGAAAGACAATGAAAATGTACACAAAAGCAGTCATGAGAGCAAAGAATTGAAAATAATTCAAATACCAACAATATGACAGAGCACAATGCAGCCATTAAAAAGCTGTTAACTGAGAATTATTGGTCCCGGCTCTGGGGGCACCCCTAGTCTTTGGGATGCTGGATTGTAAAAAAGGCTCAGCATAGTGATAGCTAAGGAGTTACCCCAGAGGAAAGGAGCAGGGATGCTGGGCCCCAGGTGCTTGGAAAGGTAGGTCACCATGCAGAAGGGGGAGGCGCACCAGTTCAGACTGTGACTGGCTCCCAGCCCATCCGCATGCTGCCCAGGTCTGCCTCACCTGCCCCCACATGCTTCTCACCCCTCAGGGCTGTGCGCGAGAGCGGGCTGTGCTTCAGGATGACCACTGGCTGCCTCACAGTCTGACGCAGAAGAAAAAAGGTTAGGGATGAGGCGTCTGGTGAGCCGTTGGTGGTAGCAGGATCCTATTGGTGCGCAGTGACTGGTGTTAGATTAGACTCCTCCATCCTGGGCAATATGGGGCCTTGACTCGGGAACACCTGCCCTCTCAGTGGGGCTAGGAAAAGAGGACCAGCCCACGCAGAGCTTTCACTGGGAGGCTGGCCACGGGCCTGCTACCTGGGTGCTTTCTTGCTTTGGCAGAGTATTCGGTCCCAAATATAACCCTCTCTGAGAGGTGAACTTGTCACTCAATAGGACGCAGAACTTCCTGACTGGTAAAGGCATCTGAATGGGAAATTGGTTCAGATCTTCTCAAAGGTCTCTTCGACTCTGAGACCCTGTGTCCCCCCTTCCTTTAAAATGCCACCTTGGAAGCCAGTGCATCATCTACCTTGTTAGATAAAGACGCTCTGCTTATGTGGGGCGTTACCAGGCTGCCTGGCCCCCGGCTTCTGCTTCTCAGCTTAGCATCTGTGTGATCTTGGGCAACATAATGAATCCGTCTGCCTCAGTCTCCTCATCTATCTAACAGGATACTACTACCACTTTTTGCCTAGGGCTGTTATGAGGACAAAATGAGCTAATAGGTGCTCAGTGATTCTGTGTTGACTGTTGAATGACTGTCTGTTTTTTCCTCTACACGGAGTATGTAGACCATGATTCATCTCTGCATCTTTAGCAGCTAAACGTAGATTGCGCCAGAGATTTCAGCTGCAAACTTTTCTCTGGTTTTCCTCTTTCAAGAAAAGGACTTAAGTAATAAAATATGCAGATGTACGGGATGTGGAAATAATAGGAGACTTCCAGTGGAACTTCAGAGTCAGTGGAAATCCAGGTAGTCTCCTGTATCTTCTCAGGTTCTGTGCAAATCGTCATGGTTTGTAGGATGTGTGGGGCCCCACCCAGCAGCACAGACTTAGGGGCGGGGTCTGTGTCCACGTTTCCCATAGCAGGACTCGTGGGGGACAATTCACAAATATGAACTTATTTATAAGCGTGTGTGTAATATAGAAGGTAAAATAACAAAAACATAAACATTTAAAAATACATTAAGTTCATGAATGTTTATATCTTTTTTATTATATGCTATATAATATCAAAGTATTGTCATCTATAAAAATAGAAAGTAATAGAAAGCTAATAGCCACAGCTTTCACATTGTAATCTTCCCACATAACAATTCGTAAATAAACATCATTCTCACTGTAGGCAGAGTCTTTATCTGACAAGTGAGGGTTGGCCCCTAAGCCCCTCCCTATCGCCCATAAATCAAGAATTGGTGGAACCATTTCTAACTCCTAGAGCAGTGGCATTCAACCTCAGCTGCGCATGGGATCACGTGTGAAGTTTTAAAAAATACTAATGTCCAGGTGATTTGAAGATGCTTTCAAGGTTAAGAATCACTGGTCCAGGGCACACTCAGACTTAGGCTCTGGCAGGTGTCTGTCAGCATTGACAGTAAGTGAGGGAGGGCCTTCTCCTTAGAAAGGATGCATGGAGGCCCACCTGTCTGTTTTGGATGGACTCTAGGGTCCTTCGGTGGAGAGGGCTGGTCACAAGACCAAGATCCTTTACATCACCTGCTTACAGGGCGTTCTATGGATAATGCAAAAGGGCTGGAAAAATTGGAAATAGGTATTTTGTTAAACAGCTGAGAATATAGAAAAAGTTTTAAAAAGTCAAAATGCTTTAAAGCTGATTCTAGTAAGTCAATATTTTAAAAAATCTGTTGTTGCCTTTCTTTTTAGAGAGTTATTTTAGAGACTCGAAAAGTGTGATTCTGTGATATTGTCTGGCTGGCTTTCCAAGAGGAGCTTCTTTTCTAAAATCACTGCCGTGGAGAAGCCTGGGAAGGAAGCAGGAGTCAAGTCTTGGGGAGCTGGTGCAGGACGCAGGAAACAGGTGTAGGAGGGAGAGGTCTTCGGGCCACCACTTCTCTGCTTTTGTCACTGAGGAGACCTGCTGGAGGAAGAAAGTGAGAAAGATAAAGCTTGCAGACAGGAATTTATTGGGGGCACGAAAAATGGGAGGCATGTAGGTGACAGGTCCCGATCGCAGTGTGTCAGAGGCCAGGAAGTATGTTCTGGTCACATTCTCCAGGGACAAGACACAGTAGAACCTTGGGACATCACATGGCATACCTGGCTTTCATGTCCTACATCCTACTTGAAAAAAAAGGAGAAAAGGTCTGAGATAGATACCAGCTAAAGCTTTATTCAGTCCAGAGATGATGCATTTGAAAACTGGGTCGCTGACTGGCTGCTGGGAGGGAGAAGAAAGATGACCTCTCTTGAGGTATTAATGTTTGGGAGGGTTGGAGAAGGAGCAGAGCAGGTTGGGTGACACTTAGGGAAATAAGGGGATCTCGGGACAGAAGTGAGCCTGGGAGCTTGGGCAGCTCTGTCCCCAGTTTCCCTATGACCTAGAGGCTGTCACTCAAACTGTGAGGCATGAAATGGTGGTGGTACCAGCTTCCTCTTCCCAGCTTCACAGAGACTTGCCGTTGCCATGGTGATGTGATGTGTGGCTTTGTGCTGTGACCAGCTCCTTCTTTATTCTCATCCCAGCAGTGGCATTCAACCTCAGCTTACCTAGCCGTAAGGTACTACCTCTGGGGCTTGGAAGAAAGGGTCTGAATAGGGAATTTCTGTGTTTATTTGACTCACCTCAGGAGCAAATCTCTTCCTCTCCTATCAGGGCTTCTATCCTCCAAAGAATTCCATTTCCTTAGTTAGAAAGTCAGAGGCACTTGGGTCCTATTTCTTGAGGGAGGCAGAGAACGAAATCCGAAATGTAACAGCCACTAAATGAGAACAAAATTAAGTGTGGTCTTTCCCTTTGTTCTGTCTCTGACAGCAGTAGCAAGAGGTGGTTTCTGGGAGACACACAGTGGTTGCCTTCGGTGAAGTCAAGTTCCTAAGGTCAGGGATGGGAGCCTCTTTGACTTGCCCCTGATAACTCATTCTGGCTCCTCTAAGCCTTTTGCACACTTATTTATTCTTTGAGCCTTTCTTGGATTCCAAAGCATGGAGGCAGCCCCTGGGACTTGTGGTTGAGCCGTGGCCTCATCCATCAGCCGTGGGCTGCCACCGTGGAGTCATGTTCTCTGCACGGAATTCTCTGCTGGAGTGCTTTCCTAGGCTCTGCTGCTAGACAGCTATGACCCTGAGCGAAGTTTTTCCATTTCTCTGAGTCTAGGTTTCCCATTCTAGAAAGCAAAAGCAGGAGCCTCTGGCCACCACTAGCTCACAGCAGGGCTGTATTCCGAGGGCAGGAACTGTGTTCTATTCGTTGATGCATTTGAGAGCTCAGCGTGGTCTCTAGAGCATCACAAAAATTCAGTGAGTGGTAGTCAAACAGAAGAGAAAAAAGGAAAATAAAAAACATTAGTGGTGATAATTTCATACCAGTTAAAATTCTTGGTGGCAAAGGACAAAAGGAAAGTCAGACTAGCTTAAGCAAATACAGGAGTTTGCATTTCACATAATTGGGAAGTCCAGTGGTGGAGTTGGCTTCAGCCATGACGAGATTCCAGGGCTTCTTCTAGGAAGCCAGGAGTGCATAAACCATTAGAACAAAAACTAATTCCACTTGTATGGGGCCCACACCTCTGCAGGTGTGGGAAAAAGCTAAGTTTCAGCATCAGAAACATCTGGATTTCTCATCCTACTCTGCCTTTCCTACGCAAGTCACTTTTTTCTCAGTCCTGGCTTCAGCTCTATAAGGTGGGACTAAGAATATTTAATTTGCATAGGGTGGTTGAAAGCTCAAAACAAAACAGGTAAGCATGTGAAAAGTTTCTGCTAGCCTTAAAATGCCATTTAAATGCGAGATGGGTGGCACGTATATTATTGGTTTAAGTAAGCACGAAAGCCTAATTTACTGTGCAGGAATTTATTTTTTGGAAATGTGTTTAGGGCATCTCTTTATGTAAGTCTATTTCTTTGCTGATCTAGACCTAGTATTTATTGAGTACTTCACGTGGATTATCTCACGTAATCCTTAGCTAACCTTGTATGGTAGGCACTATTGTTAGTTCCATTTGAAAGGTGAGAAAACTGAGGTTTTCTGCATGCCAGTAAGTCTGTCGAGGGACACAATAGCAGGCTGTGGAGGCCAGGGACTAATACTCAGGTCTGACCGAGTATACTGCGTGTATCACATCTGGGGGTGCTACCTCTGTTCTGGAGGTTCTCCTTGCCCGACGTGGTACTTTAGTGCTGGATGGGACTCAGAGAGTGTAGGGTCCCGCTGCGCCATCGTCCTGAGACTCAGTAGAGCCAGGACTTAGCTCCGCTTTCTGACTTCTATTCTGTATCTGCCAGAGCTTCTCAAAGAAAGCCACAGAAATGCAAACCAAAGCAATGCATTAAAGGAGAGCTTATATAATCACTGGAGAAGCAGGCTGGGGTCATGCATGCAGGAATGACGCCCAGTCACGCTGCAGAACTGGCCTGCAGGACACCCCCTCAATTCTTCCCAGCACCAGACACAACTGTTGGTAGCACCAAAGCTACCAGCACTGAAGGCTGCCGTAGCCCCTGGCTGGTGTCACCCTCCCACCCCCACCCCTATAACTCCATCTTTCTGCATATTCTACTGTTCCGGCCTCCTTATCTTGCTAACCCTGAATTTGAAGTCTTGTTCGGGACATGCGATGGGTGTGCCTCTGTCACGTGCCCATGTCCTAGCTGCAAGGGATCCTGGAATTAAGTGTCTGGCAATTTTGAATTTTAAAGTGAGAAGCATCAGCGCCACCCACCAATACTAAAAAAGTCGGTGAGTTTACCAGACCTCATATGGGGCTTCTCATATCTGATGGCTAAAACTAGGTTTCTTAAAACTCTGAATGAGAGTAAAGGGGATCTCAGAAAATATTGGTTTGCAACCCAACCCCACCCCAAGAGCCAAAAAGCAAATGCCATCGGTTCCTCTCCAGCTTCCCAGGAGTTGGGACATGTGCCTTCCACCGAGTTTTCTGAAGTCCGTAGTTCTCAGCTCTCTTGATTCCCTGTGAGGCAATTCTGCAGCCTCTATACTGGGTCTGATTCATGGGCATATGGCGCTGTGTCATATTGTTGTAACATAAATAAAAATATTTTACATGAAAACTTAAGAGATGGAGGCTTCTAGAGTCCCCACACTCTCTCAGTGGCCTCAGGCTGTGAAGGGAAGAATGTGTTTGGTGTCCAGCTTCCACAGGAAGCTGGCTGAGGAAGGGCTGGCTGCCTTTCTCCTGCTGCCCCTTGGGTCTTTCTCCTCATGCTCCCCCACCCCACCAGCTCAGACCCCCAAGGCAACTGGGCATGGCTTAAAAAGGAAAAGGCAGAGGATCCCTGGGTCTAGGAGGAGAAAGAACAGCTAGGATGGGGAAAGCTACACTGCTGGTTGGTTGAGGGCATGTCTCGCCCCACCAGCCAATCTTTTGACTCTGCCATGGCCCATGCCCTGGGCTGACAAACTGTGACAGCTTAGAGAGTTTCCTGCTTTTTAAAGGCCATGAGCTTTTTTCATACCTGATTTAAATATGTTAAGTAGATTCGTTTACGTGGTATTTGTGACATGTCAGAGGCCTCCTTTACCTGACATCTCATTTGCTGCTGTCCCAAAGTTATCACCCCCTATTGTAAACGCGTAAACTGACAAAGCAGAAAAATGATTATTCCTGTTACCTGGCTGATTCTTGACAGTGCAAAGATGGGAACCCAGGTTGCCCTCAAAGATTTTGAGTCAGAAGCAACCTTAGGGTCCCCCTCATAATCAAGAAAACTATGGCCCAGATTGGTTAAGTGGCCTGGCAAATGATTGTGCAGGTAGCAGCAGGAAGGAGTTCAGAACTGCACAGAGTATGGCTTCGAGAACCAAACAAACTGGTTCAAATCCTGCCTTCGCCTCCTTGTCAACCAGCACGCTTCTGTAACATGGGCAGTCACCTCCACTTCATAGCATTCCTTTAACAGTCAAAGGAAATAAAAATGCTGAACTCCTAGAGCAGCAGCTAGCACTCAGCAGTCACGTGATACATGGTACTTCCTCTCTTCTCATCCCATCTGGACTCCCAGTCCAGTGCTCCCGCTGCTGACTCGGTGTGACTGTCCGTGATGTTAGAAACACTGCCAGTCTCCTGCCTTGTGGGGGCTAGGCTGGCCAACCACCTCTTTAACCACAATGAGAGTGCCAGCTTGTCATCCTCAAAATGTCACACTATTGGGACCTCATAGAATCCCCACTCACAACGTGGGAAACCATCCTAGAACATCTAGATAACTGAGATTTATCTCCTGTCTTGCTCGCCAAGATTTTCTAAGCAGTGATTGTCATCTTTATTTTCTCCAGCTTCTCATTTTCAGGGATTATTTATGCACACATCCTGCAAATATGTGTCCCCCGCACTCCCAGGGTGGTGAAGTGAAGTACTGTCCCTCCACCTTCCCTCCGAGCCCTGATTTTTTGGCTCTGTGATATCTCATTATATTCTAAAGAGCTACCCACAAGGCAGGGCACCGCGGATGCAATTAAATCTGCTTCTGTAGCAACACTGCTCTTAAGCAAAATATATTGATCGCTGAAGCTTTGGACCCACTTTAATCAAGTAATCTAAACAGGGCTTAAGCTTCAAAAGCTGAGCGATGTGCCCGGCTTCAAAGCGCTTACTTACACTGAATTAATTTATCCAGGATGTACTAATGCTCCCCACAACCCCACGGATTATAATGTTAGAGGTTGCAATCAGGGCTCTGATAATATCCCCAAAGCCCGGCCTCTATTGATTGTCGTGTAAAAAGACAGAAAGGGGAGTGGGGTGCAGGGAAGGAGGGAACAAAGGGATTTGGTTTGATTAAGACTGGAACATCCCCGTCCACTGCCATCCCAAGGCCCTGCTGGCTCTGCCATTGGCCCCCCAGGACTAGTTTTGTGGATGCCAGAGGGATGGTGTGCACACACATGTGTGTGTGCGTGTGTGAGCACGCATTATGGCAGGGGTGTGGGAACTGGACATCTGCTGTTGTGAAAGCCAAGCTGCCAGTCACCCTCCTATTGGTAGCTGCCCCTCCATGCCAGTTTCATCAAGGAACTGCTTCTCTACCTCAGTCCAGTTTTCTGAGTACGGCCCCAGCCACATCCCAGATCTGGAGCCTGTGACCTTGTTATTCATTTGTGCAGCACTTGCTATGTACCAGACTTTATTCTAGGTCCTGGGGATACCATGATGAGCAGGGCAGACAGAACTTTTTGGCCTCACGGAATTCCCTTTCCACAGGGCTCTGATGGGAGAAGACTAATTCACTGTCTTTTGAATGTATTTATTGGGTGACAGGTTGCTGGTGAGATGTACTCTGGAGAAAATAAGACAGGAGCCAGAGAAAGGGGAGCGTGTGGGTATGTGTATATAGGTGGCGGTATCCGTATGACTTCAATTTTAAAACCAGTGGTCCTGATTGGGACGGTGACATTTGAACAGAGGCCTGGAGGAGATGTGGGAAGGAGCCACCGGAAACTTCTGGGGGAGGGTCGCTCCTGGCAGAGGAAGAACGTGTATGAAGGTCCCTCCGAGCATGTCTGACATGTTCAAGGGGCAATAAGGAGGCCAGTGTGGCTGGAACCAGTAGGCGAGAGGAAGGTAGGATGACGTGAAGTCAGAGATGATACAAAGGACAGATGGGGCCAAAGTCAACCAGTGTATGTAGTTCCGGTGGCCACAGTGATTGGTTCAGGTGTGGACCAGGGACATGAACCATGAAGGATGTGCACTGCGTAGTCAGCAGCTGTCTGTCACCACACGGAGCCCAAGGACAAAGCCAAAATGGAGGCTAGTGGAGCCCACGATACATGACAGTGTTTGAGTCTCTGAATCCTATCGCGCTGGAAAACTCCATGACACTCAGATTTTTTTCAATTTGTGGAAGCCAATAAATCTTCCTTTTTGCCTGAACCATTTTGAACTGTTTTTCTAAATAAATATTGTAGCCATAAGAATCCTACCTGTTGATGCTAACTCCAGAGGTAGAGCATGTATCCCAAACACCCGCCCGTTCTCTCTCTGTATCGAGCTGAAGTCACAGTCCGATTCTCCTGTCCTCACAAGTAGGAAATTCCTTTGTGACTCACATCCATGGCAATAACAGAGGACACCCTCTCTCTGCCTCGCGAATGTACCTGGACTAGCAGGAATGGGGCTGGCAGAACTCCAAAATCCCTTTCCAAAATCCATTTACTCCCTCCCATTCCATCCCCCAAATAATTTGACCCTGTTAGCCCTTTCCTACCCACCTGAAGTAGAAAGAGAAGGTATTAGCATTGATTAAGGACCTCATGTCTGCCAGATTTTACACATGTTGAGTTTTTACATATATTATTGCATTTTTTTTTTGGCAATTTTTGTAGCTCTAGGAGCCCTGACGGTCACTTGATATTATCACGAGAGTGTCCAGACCAGCATCCAATTCTGGTGGTCGGTGCCCATACCCCACAGGCTGAGAAAGTTTTTGGATATGACTCCTGGATATTATGGTCTTCTCGTGTCCCAGGTGTCAGCAGAGGCCCCTGACTTTTAAGATTAAAATTAAATACATTCGAATGCTGTTCTTGGTGGAGTCCCAGGCAGCCAGGCTTCCTCCAATCTCTGTATGGTTTTGTGCGACGTGGAGGTGGTGGCTTAGTTTCCTGTTCTCCCCTGGCTTCAGGCTCCTCTGAATGACTAACCACACTGCATGGGTATGGAACGCCTCTCTCCCTTATTATTCACACATATTAACACAAGGCATTTGCATGTAGAAGACTTTCCTGAAGGCTTAGAGTGATGGAGGGAGATTTACATCATAGTATCATAGAACATTTTGCATACCCTGCATTTATTTATTTGGCTATTTCCAACAAGGAGACTCTTCCCCTTATGCCCTTTCTCATCCCAGCTATGTTGCTAAGCCATCTCTCTTCTTCTAAATGCCTCACTTTTTTTTCCAAGTTCATCCCCCTTTCTCCCTTTTCCTCTCATTCTTTCCACCCCTTTCCAACTCGATTCCCAGTCACTTTTGCAAAGAAGAGAAATTGGTTGTCCACCCTTACTCACCTCTGGGCTTATCTGAAGACTCGTTAGCAAGTTTGCTCATTAGTGGGACAGTCACTCTTGGTCCCTCTTTCCTGCAGCACAGAGCTTTGCACTTTGTCTCTCCCTTCTCCCAGCCACCTCGATCCTTGCCAGGGGAGGCATGGATTAGTGAGCTATTCACCAGTGCTATTTATGCAAGAGACTGGAGAAGCCACCACAGCCAGCCTCGGTTTCAAGAATGAAATTCTCTTTATTAGACCTATTTTAATGATGAAAAAATGGATGCTCTGTGAGATTCGATGGATAAATAGTTTGCCCGATCTAACACACCCAGTACCCAGGGAAGAGGGGATTTGGATCCAGGTGTGATGATGCAAATTTATGTCACTTCCACTACAGCATCATGAATTCAATAAAAATTGCATATTATATCTACCTAGAGATATCCACACACATTCAATGATTGTTTCTTACAGGAAATTATCAGGCCAAGAAGGCTGTGGTGGATAGTATGAGGATGAAAAATAAATGGTCCCTTCACAAAAGGAGCTTTTTATTTCACATGGGGATAAGCTAGATGGCCCATGAATTAAAGTTAAAAGTCAGGAAGTTCAAGGAAAATAGGGTAGATACTCAGAAAACCCTTTACCTGTCTATTAAAGGAGCAGGATAGCAGCGATTATGAACTTGGCTATGGATCCCTAGCAAGTTGCTTCCCTGCTCTGTACCTCACTGTTTTATTCAGTCATAAAATAATAATAGTATCGCTCTTATAAGCTTAGTGAAGGTTAAGTAAATTAATCCATGTAACATATTTAACAGTGCCTGGCTCATAGCAAACACTCAATAAATGTTAGCTGTTGTTATTAAATAATGTATGTGTGCTCAGCTGACAATTATTTTACTTGATACATATCACCATCCCTGGGTGACGGGAAGAAATGGAAGCCGAGAAGCAACCTCCTCCACATCATGGAGTGGTTTTGGGCAGAGGCAGGAATAGGGTGCAGGTCTTTGGATGCTGACTTGTTTTTGTTCCCTGTACATCCCGGCTGAGAGGGAAAGACTAGTAGACAGGCTTGTAGAGAAGGTGGCACTGATTTGAAGTGGAGTGGATTGTATGTAGGAATGGATAGTCAAGAAGGATGATGTGATAAAAAACAACTTATTGTCCACCAAAATCTACTCTCCTCGTCTTCTATAGTGATGGTGGTGTTGCTGGACACATGCTGCCCGGTTAGAGACTACATTTCCCACCTTGCCTTGTGGTTCAGGGTGGTGGCCATGTTGAAAGGTTCTCACCAATAGAATGTGAGTAGAAGAAAGTGATCCCCCTCTAGGCTGGTACCGTTACCAAGCTGGACCTGTTGTGGGCTGGACCTGTCTGCCACTCACACTTTAGGTAGCACAGCCCCAGGGAATGTGGAGACGAGATGGAAGGTACTGGGATTCCTGATGGCTGCATGGAGTGGAGAAGCAGTAAAAATAATTCATATTCTTTAGCCATAATTTTAGGATTGCTTTCTTAGGGAAGTATGCTTTACCCTACAACAGATGGGTCATGCCATGTATGAAAAGGAAGAGTGGGCTTTCAAACCAGGAAAAACGGCCCCTGAGATAGCCCACACTTTCGATGTGTTGGCTTCACTTGCTGGGATGGTTCCACATGACACTTCCGAGCACCCACTCTGTCCATATACTGAAGAATGATACAGGGGTCACCGTTTTCCTGCCAGCAGCGCCCTTACTAGGTGCCTTATAATCCGAAAGTTCTTGGGATACCTTGGGATGATTTGAGTCCAAGTAAATCCATGTTCTGAGGCTCAAATGAAACCATAGGTATTGAAGTGGTTTGAAAAAGGATGGTAAACACATTTTAGTTTATAAACCTTACCTCAATCTCTGAGAGAGATTGAGGTAAGGTTTTAGAAAGCTACAGGCAGGTCCGCATGAGGTCTGAGTGACCCTGCAGGTAGTGAGCAGGGCCTAAAGTGGGAAAAGAGACCAAAATGATTTTGGTACGTAGTCTCTAATTCCAGCTGAGTGGCTTTGGGCGAGTCATGTAGCATCCTCCCTGTGAAAGATTGCTACGATGACATCACAGGATTGCTGCGAGGGTCTGTGAGCAGGTACATAAAGACGTGAGTGCACCTGTGTGCTGGCTAGGGCCATGCAGGATCCAGATGGCACATTCAAACGGGGGGATTTGAGAGAGTACAATAAAGAGGCAATTTACAAAAGTATGGCAGGGACAGGGAGACTGACAAGGGATAGTTGGAGTACCTGGCTAGCAATGGCATGTATAATGTGAGGGAGCAGCAGTTATCAGAATCCAGAAGCCATGCTACACTGAGGTGGCATGATGGAGAGTGCCATCCAGCAGGAATGGCAGCCGGAGCTAAGACAAAGATGCCACCAACCCAGTGGATTCTCTACCGGGAGCGAGCTGGAGGACAAACATCCTGATCTTAACTCTCTTCCTCTTCCCATCCTCCCAACTCTTGCTGCTGCCTCCCACTGGCCAGAGTCTGGTGGAAAGCAGAGAAAAAGGAGCCCCTCGATGCTTGTCGGCTTCCTATGCCCAGAGGAGGATGGAGAAGCAGGAGAGACACCCTGTGGGTCCAAAGACTCTGCCCCTCAACCCTGCAGAGAGAAGCTGCCTGACTTACAGGGGCATTTTTATTATTATTATTTTAAAGAATTTACAGTCTCTGGATGTAACTGCAAATGAGAAGGCCACATGCTTCTTCCGAGGTACCACTTAACTGAAAATTGGACCTCCCGGACATCGGGCATGCAGGTCTGTTCTCACCTAGAGCAAAGAAGATGAGCAAATGGTTCTTTCTGTGCTGGCTTCTTGCCAGCTCCTCTCCTACCTCTTTATTCCTCATTGTCTGTTGTCCTTGCCTGAGAAGCCACCATCTGGCCGCAACCCGCCTAAGGAAGGGATTGGTGAGTTGAGGACCTGGGGTCCATCCCCCGCTGCCTTAAGAGATGATTAGTGGCTGCTTGTCAGCAGATGTAGCTCAGTGGCATTTTAATATCCAAATGTCCCCCCCACCCTCACGAGGAAGGCCGTGGACTATTGAAGGCATTTCACACAGAGAGCGGTGATTGCAACAGCAATCATTTCCTTCAACAGCCATTAAAACACTTGTGAATGTGTTTTAAAAAAGAAAAAGAAGAGGAAAAGGGGTGGAGGGAAAGACAGGCGTCCTTCCCACTTCCTAGCCAATATCGATGTTCACGGAGTGACTTTAATCAGACAGGATTTTAATATCAGCGTGTTTGCAGTTATTAGCGCTTTGTCGGTGCCTGCCTTTCATCCTCAGCTCAGCCTGGAGAGGTGGGTGGGAGCAACATGGAGACACATGGTGGCTACCCCTGAGACTCCCCACATAGAGCCCAGGCAGATCCTGGCTCTCTTTGGGGTGGGGCTTGCCTGGGCTTCCCATCGGCAGCCTCTGGTCCAGAGCGATATTGTCTCGAGTCTTCATGATGAAATGAAGTGTCTCAGTTCCGGTCCTTTGCTCCACAGAACAGTCAGTTCTCCAGCCGAGGCCTGTGCTCCAACTCAGAGTCTACTTACCAAAAGGGAGGGAGGATACAGTTGTGCCTTCATTTATTCACTGAACAGATATCGATGGTCTGTCTGGTGTCAGGTGCAGCTTTAGAGCCGGGGTTGCAGCAGGGAGGGTCTGCAGAGTATTAACAGCTGTCAAAGGCCTGGTGATGACCAACTAGAAAAGACATGGGTCAAGGGGCTGGAACAGGGCCTTGGAGGCCAGCAGGCTAAGCACTGACCCCTTAGGTGCTGGATCATAAGGAGGCCAGAGGAAGCCCAGGGAAGGGAGGGTCAGTGAGGGCAACAGGGGGCACGCGGGGCCTCAGGACAGTGAGTGTTAACTGGTTTGGAAGTATTTCAGTATCTTGTCAATTGTCTTAATTTTATTGTATGTGTTCTCCCATATGGGGTTAACCTTCCTGAAGTAAGCTTGTCTTTTCCATGCTTGTTATAGGGATGTTGTTTTAAAATCTTGTCAAAAAGTTTGAGCAGTTCCATTTTCTGTGCTCTGCCTGTGTAGACTCTAAAAAGTGATGAGACAAAAGTTTCAGGCCACCAAAGCAAATGAGTTGTTCAGCAGAATCCTTTGGTCTTTGTTAAAAGCTGGAACATGTGTTCACTGTTTCAGCTAGAGGTGCATCTAGACAGCTGTCACCAGCACCCTGTCCCCCATCCTCGAAGAGGTGAGTAAAGAGGAATTTGCCCAAATATCTAGGTACCCAGGGCAGCTGCTTCAAAAGAAAAACCTGTCTGTCTCCTCTTGTTGTCTCTCTGAGCGCCAAAATAATGGGCTACGGTGACATACGGCCACAACTTCTAACATCCTTTGCTATACTGAGGGGCTGGCTCTCTCTACCAGGTCTCTTTCTGATAGAAAGTTCTTATCTATGGACAGGAAATTCCTTCTCACAGCTACATACAGGGTCACATGGTTCTTCATGTTGGAATAATGGTCATAGATCATGAGTCCAGTTTTGTCCCTGGAAAGTAAGAACTATAGCATGCTTACTTGTTGACATCCCTTGTGCATAAAAGAATTTTTTCCAGGCTCCTTGTAGAGACAGCACCTATTAATCTATCCTAGCTTTCTGAGTACCCTCTGTTCTGAGGATTGCTAATGCTACCAAGAAGGCAGAAATATAGAGAAAGACAGGAGGAAGCAGAGAATGCAGTTTTCCATTTACAGAGCTAGAAGCAGCATTATTTTTCTTAAAAAAAAATTACCAAAAGAGAGACAAGATGCCTTCTATGCTCTTCTGGGTTATTCTGAGATCAAGTCTGCTAAAGGTTTCCTTAAAATATGTACTTGCTGACATGCTAGTAAAAAGCAAATTACAGAAGAGCAAATACAGTATGATTCTGTTTGCATAAAAGGAAGGTATATAAAAATGCATATAAATCACACAAGGAAAATGTGTACACACACAACTGTATAGAAAATCTTGGAAGAATACACATTTTAGTGATTTCCTTCAGACTTCAGAAGCAGAAAAAGCTTTCTTTGAGACAATGTGCTTTATAGAACTCATCAGGTTTTCCTTTTTGCTTCAGCTGCTGGGGAGCTCACATTTAAACTTGTATTCTCAATTTAAAGATGGTAACCTCCACTTGAGAACAATGGTTCTCAACCTTGGCTGCAGGTTAGAATCAATTGAGCAGCTGTAATAAAACTTGATGCCACCCCAGAGATTAGTGAAGTCAGAATCTTGGGGGTTGGGACCCAGACATCCTATTTTAAAAGATCACTAGTGACTCCAGTGTGTAGCTGTAGTTAAGAACACTATTCTAGTCTGTGTGTCTGAATTCTGACTTTATCTTGCAAAAAAAAATTGCTTGCCTTTATTTATATTTTCCTTAGATCTGATTTTTATTTATGTGTTATTTTTCAATTTAATTTTGTATATTTTTGTAAATTGCCTCAAGTCCTCTCTCGAACAAGATAAAATATAGACAAAAATGATTAACTTGTGTTCAAGCCATATGGCAAGCAGTTCGGAGATGTGTGATTTCAGTGGGGAAAGTATTTTCTGTATGAGGGTACCCACCGGAGGGGGTGCAGGGGCACTGAAATCCCATCATGCACCTGCGTACAGGCTGAGTGTGCCCTTGTCTCTAAGACACACTTTGGACAAGTAGCTGCCCCAACAGATACCCTATTTGTGAGTGGGAGAAAGGACCTACTCAAATTCTGTGAGAAATAAGTTCTAGAATATGTCAATATGTTTTGCTTCCTATTTATCTGAGGGAGGAAAACCTGACCTGATAAGCAAAGCTTGTGTGTAGGTTCAGAGGATCGAGAGAAGACAAATCCAAATCCCTCACGAGGGAATTTCCCCATCACAGTTAGCTTAAATGGAGCTGATTAGGGTAATCACCTCCCATTGGAATTATGGGTACTGTTTCTGCACTAGGTGCCAGGTGGAGCTAGTCCTAGGCTAGGGAGGAGGAGTGCCATTCTCTCCTCCCACTCAGATTGCCCCCTTTTGAATTTCCACCCTATAACTCTGCCCCTGGTCTCCTTTAACAAACCAACCACCTGTGTATAAGTAGGATCAAAATTGAGTGGCAAGAAGTCTGGCTATTGGCCTTGAACTCCAGTTGCAAATTCAAATGCCCACTGGGTCTTAGAGTGCAAGCACAGAGAGTGGTGAGGACTGTGATGAAATGGATCAGATGGCATTTAAGGGACATACAACCTCATATAAAAATGGGAGTGAGGCTGGAGGGGGCAATTTGAGGGCAACAAGTAGGGAGCTGACACTGGTGAGAGTAGAAGCTTCCAGAACCTGTGGGCTTGATTTGAGCCAGCTTATTGCCCAGGAGACTATACAAGAGAACTTAAAAATAGCATCTTTTGTAATCATTTGAGTCTCTGGGTGTTTTGTAACCATGTCTGGCAGCCTATACCCAAGACAGGCTGGCCATGGGGAAAGCTATTGTTAAAATAAAATCATTAGCTTAATAGGCTTGATGAAAAGGGTGGCGAGATGGGAATTTCCTCTCGCAATATGTTATCCACTCAAAACAGTCCCTGAAACCACTAGGCCACGTTAATTATTGACTAAAATGTCCCAATATCTCTCAAGCTGTTTTTTTTTTTTCTTACGAACCTAACAAACATTACCTCTGAAAACAGCTTGAAGTCCTACACTTTGCAGTGTCAAATAGGGCTATATATCACTTAACTTCTTTTCTTTCTTGGTTTATTTCTCATTTAGTTAGTTCCCTAGTGACTATGTGCACACACACACGTACGCACACATGGGTATACTCACACGTGCACATGTTTTGCCATTTTCCAAGAAAAATAAATGTCAGCTAATGAACTTGAACACATGGCGTTGTGGAGATGGTTAGCAAGGCCAAGTGCTCAGTGATGTCAGCATCCTAAAGAATGACCAGCCAGGAGAGAAAAGGCAGCCCAGGAGAATTGTGCTCAGCCGAAACAACCAAGACTGGGTGAAATCTGAAGCAGACGTGGATTGGCGGGTGACAAATGGCCAGCAGTTCTTTGTCAATCCCCTTCCCACTTCCTCTCCATCAGGAGATGGAGTTCATTCATTTCCCCTCCACCAACTGCCTTGGGACTGCTTTAGCCAAGTAGTATCGCCATGCCAGTTCTGCACCTGAGTCCTCAGTCGGTCCAGCCACTTCCCCTTTGCACTTTTTGGGAGCCCTGAACGGCAGGTAAGGAGTCCGACAGCCTTGCTGGAGAGACCTGGTGGGAAGAAGACTCCATGGAGAGGGAGAGGGACCCAGTGGGGCTGAGCATTGGGATTACTCTAGACCCAGCTGCCATCTGGCTCAAACACATGAGAGAATACACACACACAACACACACACACACACACACACACACACCTCTATCTATCTATCTATCTATCTATCTATCTATCTATCTATCTATCTATCTATCTATCTATCCATCCATCCATCCATCCATCCATCCATCCATCCATCCAGCAGAAGAGCCACCTGGTCAACCTACAGAATTGAGAGAGGAAAAAAAAAAAGATTGTTATTGTTCTAAGCTGTTGATTTTGGGGGTGGTTCATTATGTAGAAAGAGATCATCAAAGCACTGCACACACAGCAACAGAGGGCACACTTCCTGAGACGCAGTTGCCAGCCACTGTCCCACCCACTGCTGCTCTAGTCGCGACTGTGCCCTTCCTTGATTTTCTCCATGTTGCCTCTTCTCGGTTAATGGAGTCAGCAGCAGCAGAACAGGCTTAGGAGGAAGAGGCTTATTTCAAAACTTCTGTCTCTTCAGATTCACTGGGTGAGACATCTCAGGGACGACCTCAGGCCACCGGCTGTCAGATGCAGGAGCGGGCAGGCAGAGTGAAACACCTGACTGTTGGTAAAGAAGGCGAGAGGGGGTGTTTTGTCAAGCAGGAGAAACAAAGGGGCCAGACTCTAACCAGAAAGGCCCAGAGAGAGAAGACAGGTGATTGTTTTATTGTTTTTGTAACATTTTGCTGGACAATGTCACCAAACAGAATTATGTGACCTTAATCTCAGTTTCTTCTTGGAAGTAAAGGAGAATGGTTTGGACTAGCATCTGTGGATCAGGAACATATATGCTAAGCTGCAGGCCAGATACTTTCCCACACTTCTACAGAGACTGGGTCACCCAGACTGGCTTTAGGTTGCTTGAAAACTATAGATTCTATGTATAGTTTTCAACTTGAGCCTTGAGTCTTATGTCATGTTTGTTTTAATTTAGCTCCTTTTAAATTCAAGCTGGAAAGAATATGACAAAAATAATACAAGGGAAACAGGGTAGAAAAATTCAGTTGTATTTGTTACCATTGACAGAAGTGGAAATGTAGCAACATAAATGTTTGAACAAGTACATTTCCTCCTTCAAATATAAATGCACCAAGCGACATTAAAAATGTCCTCTCTCCTTGATTTTCTGATTCACATTTCACCCTGACATCTGAGCAGTTTCAATATAAGATCACAGTAAACCATTTTCTTCTTATTTAATAAATCAGGGTTTCAGGCATCAATTATATTTGAATATACCAAAAGCTTGCAGAAAGGGCGGGGTGAGGGAGGGAGGGGGAGAGAGAGAGAGAGAGAGAGAGAGGGAGAGAGAGAGAGAGAGAAGAAAGGGGGGAAGAGAGAGAGAGAGAGAGAGAGAGAGAGAGAGAGAGAGAGAGAGAGAGAGAGAGAAAGAGAAAGAAAGGGGTTCTTGTTGATCTAGAGAAGAAATCAGCTCCTGTCACTCATGAGATACATAAAGGTGACTCAAAGGAAGAGTTCATGGTAGGAATGACCTGTTGTTTCTGTGTCTCCTGAAAAAGAAACTACTGAGAGATGAAAGGACTTCTCATCACTGAACCTGAGTGGCGATAAAGTGTTTGCATGTGTGTGTTTTCTAGAATGGCTTGAGGGTAGCAATGTTTGGAAACAGGAAGTCATCACAGCTTCATTATTTCTGCTACACTTATAATGAGTCACAATTCATTTATTTTTAAAAGAATCTATAAATAAAGCCAGGGCATAGTTATAGCACTGTTTAGAAGGAAAGATTCATTTGCATTTTTTTCGGAAAATTACTAGAGCGGTTAATAAAATAATTTATGTCCATTGGAGTGCATATATTGGAATGCCCCTCCCCCTAGGATCTCTCTAACTTTATTCTATCTTTAGAAGACAATATCTTTGGCCTGAAATATATACATATATAAATATACACACATATAATATTTCAACATATATGGAGAAGATATAGGTGTGGTAGATGGCCCTATTTTTTCATAATTCTTTCATCTCTCCCCATTCTTGCCAAATTTAACTGGAATATATTCTTTCTCTGTGTCATATGGTCATATTGCTTCGGCCAATAGAATGCGAAAAGTCAAACCATACACCACACCTGACTAGAAGTTTTCAGTGTGCATTTAGGGATTGACTTGGTCACTCACAGTCCCACCTGGCATCATGAGAAGAATAACTCATTCCTAGTAGTGGCTCATCTTTTAGCCTAGGTCCTAGCAAAGTATATATGAGGAGTAGACTTGCGTTTGACCTGAAGCCAAGTCATGACAGCCAACTCACAAACTTTTGAGTGAGCAATAAACATTTATTCTTGCAGGTCACTGAAATCTTTGGAGTTATTTGTTACACAGCATTAACTAAGCAATTGCTGACTAATATAGAAGCTTTCAGATGACTTTTAAAATGCATTTTCTTTTTATATATGTTATTTATAATTTTTCTACAATGAACAAATGTTATTTAATTTATCCAGTCAGTAGTTATATATTGAGCACCTACTGTATGCCTGCCCCGGTGCTAGATATTGGGAAGAAGTTGGAGAAAAAACAGTTGATCTGCCTGTCCTCATGGACCTTAAAGTCTAATGTGGAGACAGGCACTTATCTACACACTACACACGTAAATGTAAATTAGCAAATGGGAAGTAAGTGGGGCTAGAAGCATATAGAGAACAGAAATGTGACTGAGGCAGAAATACCAGGACAGGCTTCCCTGAAGATATGACAACTGAGCTGAGATCTGGAAAATGACTGGGAGTTAATTAGGTGAAGTAGTGTTATTAAAAAATAAAAAGATAAAAAAAGAAAAAAATCTTCTAGGAAAAATAACTTTTTATTTTTCTGCCTAACTGCCATAATATTAACAGGCAATATTTAGCCCGAGGACCAAATTACCACTGATCTTGCTATTAACCACCTCTACATGTAGCAGGAGCACCCAACTGTCCATCAAAACCCAGAATCCGCCTCCCATGATACAGGGCTGTTATTAGGAAGCGGCTGCCCAACCAGAGGTTCATTTGCCAAATTCCCTTGTGTTCAGATGCCATTGTTATTGCCAATGGAACTGAGCCCCCATTTCTGGGTCAGGCCCCTTAAGAAGCAGATACTCCCTTCTCCACACTGGTGCTTTCCCCTTCCCCCAGCAGATGAAGCTGACAACAAAGGGACCCTGAATGACCACTTAGAAGAAAGCTGTCCACCACCCACTCACTGTTATGTGAGCAGGAAATAAACAATGATGTCAAGCTGCTAACATCTGGGGGCCTATTTGTTATAGCAGCTGTATTGCGTTGATTAATAGAACATATATATTTTGTAATGGATTTAGTGTTTTCCTGATTCACACATGCACACAGCCAGCCTTTTAATGTAATGGATATTTGCTTTGTGAGAAATGAACTTTAGGCTCAATTTTCTTTTTTATCCACCTGGTAGGACTTTTGTTTAGTGGGTCCTGTGTGTCACTACTGATTGGTGAGTTTGGTGGAACTGCTTGCTTTTATATACTATTAATTTTATTTGCTTCTCTACTTTCATGAATTCTTACGGGTGATGCTGACATTTTCAGCATGAAGAATGTTTTACACAAATCAGAGGTACTCTGCTGGAACCTAAAATGCAGTGCCTTGAAAGAAATACCATATTTACTCACATAAATCTAAAAGGCCACATTTTCGAGGGTAGATGCCAGACCAAGCAGCCTGATTTGGGAGGCAACGGGGAGCCATTGGAAGTCCTCCAGTAGGGGAATGATATGACTGCGGAGGTGTTTTGGGAAGATGAATCTGAGAGTAGCACACAGAAGAAATGAGAAAAAAATAGCTCAGAGGCTTAGGGACCAACTGTTGCAACAATCCAGTTGTGGAATAAAGAGGCCTGGCCTGGGATGGTGCCAGTGGGAACAGAGAGAAACAGGTGAGCAGGTGAGGCTGCAGAAATGAGGGAGCCACACTGGATCACCGTACCCAGCTTACCAACCGCTCTTACCAAACCCTAGAGGTTCATGGATACCAGGTCACTCACATGGCTCCATTAGCACCATCTTCCCTGAAAGGATTATTAAAGTGATAGTATTGTTTTTTAAAGAACGTTCATAAGAAAAAAAAAAGAGTAATTGTTTCGCTAGTTAGAAATAAGATGACTGAAGTAATTTCCAAGATTGTTTCTAATAGCTGACGACTCTCTAGAGAGGAAAGGATTGCACATGTTCGTTGCAGGGGCACGTTACTCAAACACATTTCTATTCTGGAAAAATAAGTAAGCCAAAGGCTAGGAGACTCGTGTGGGAGGAAAGAGAAAGCCTGACGATGGTTTTTGGAAGCATTGGAGAGTTGCTTCCATGTGTGCTTTGCTGGGGTTGTGTCCAGGCTCCGCCTGCCTCGCTGACCTCAGCTCCCACCACTCTCCCCTGCCTACTGGGCTGCGGAAACAGATCCGCCTTCTAGTCCCCAAACGCATGTCTGCACCCTGGGGCCCTTCCTCAGCTCTCCGCTAAGTCTGAAATCCTCTTTGCTGGCCGTTGCTTGTCATTTTCATTTCACCTTAAACAATCCCCTGGAGATTCTCTCTGACTACCCAGTCTAATGCAGCTGGCCATCCCTGTCCCCCCATGCCCCATCATTATCCCCTTTCATGCCCCCTGATTTTAAATCTCTCAGTGCATTTATTTCTATTTGACATTCTCTCGTTTCTCTATTTGTTTGCTTGTTGACAGTCTCCCCTGCTAGAATGTAAGCCCCATGAGAGAGTACCTAGCTGGTCTGCTTTCACACAGTTTCTGCAGCACCTAGAACAGTCCATGCATTTACTAGGAGCTCAGCAAATATGTGTACCTCTTTGAATAACCAAGTCAGGAACCATTAATGAAAATACCTAATGAATTACTCCCTCTGCCCCAATAAACACACTCTCTCTCTCTCTCTCTCTCTCTCTCTCTCTCTCTCTCTCTCTCTCTCTCTCTCTTCAGAGAGAGAGAGATTAAGAAATATATTTTCACAATTATGACTGAATTTTTCCGATCTGTATTTTACATCAGACAACTATGCTCTAGGAAAATGTAGGTTTCTGATCAAGGAGAGAAAAAACAAATATGGTTAAAATTATCTCTGGGGGAAGTATAACCCTAAATGCATGCTATGAATTTTATGCATGGTCTTCTTTGCTGCTAATTAGCCTCTTCCCTTTTCTTAAAGTTACAGCATCGTCTTGGTGGTGCTGATCACAGGGCTGTGCACACATTCAAAATTCAGAAAATATTGAGCCAAGGATGAGCAGACAGTGTTTGCAATCTGCAGGTTTGGGATCCCACCTTTGGGAAGTCTTTTCTGATTTTCTCAGGCAGAATCAAACTTTTTTTTTCTTCTCTCATAGTACCATTCATTTGACTCTATAATCACCCCAGTGTCCAACCCCAATGAGACACTTAATAGGCACTCAATTAAATGGATGCATAAATGAATAAAATAAAAATTATATAAGAAAAAACTGTTAAGAATTGGGATAGGCTTTAGAAATCACCTTGGCAATGTTTCCCAAAATTCAGTCATTTGCATCTCCCATCTTGATTTTTGGTATACTATTAGTTCTTACAAGTTTCTGTAAATCAACCTTTCCACTATTTAAATACATTTATAGTCTAAGAAAAATTTGCATCATATAAATGGAAAACTGACATAGGTTTCCATAAATAGAAAGCCATCCCCACTCTTCTGAAAACCAGTGTAAGCTAAGTATTGTTCTTAATTCTAGTTTGGGGTTATTGGCCTCAGAATGTGACTGTATTTTGAGATAGAATCTTAGTGGAAATTAAGTTAAATTCGGGTTGCTGGGGTGGGGGCCTAATCCAGTATGACTGGTGTCTTTATCAGAAAGAGGATATTAGGACAGGGAGAGAGGGAGAGACACTAGATGTGAACACACACAGAGATGACTGAGTGAACACACAGCAAGAAGACGAGCTGTGGAGAGAAGGCTCAGAAGAGACCAAGGAGGGTGGGGAGAGAGGAGAGAGAGAGACAGACAGACCGACTAAGACTCCCAGTACCTTGCTCTTGGACTCCAGAACTGTGAGAAAAAAATGAATTTCTGTTGTTTAAACCCAGTCTGTAGTATTCTATTATAGCAGCCTGAACACACTGATGCACTGAAGGTTATTGCCTGCTAAAGGTGCTGAGCCCAAAGTCTGCTCTAATTTAGTTTAAAAATGAGATTATGAGAGTAAGAAAGGTGTTAATGACCTCCTATCACCGAGACTTTCTCCTTGACATAACCAGAAGAATTAAGTAGAATTTAAAAGGAAATGACTTTTTCACTAAATGATTTGTATCTGTCAGGCTGGAATATGTTGTATTAAAAATAATCTCAGTGTTTTAACACATTAAAAGTGTATTTCTCATCCCACCCAGATTGGCGGGGGTTCTCCTCCACTCAGTCACTCAGGGCTCTCGGCTGATGAAGGCGCCACCATCTTGGAGCTTTGTCATCTGGGGTACATAGCACCCTCTGCTGTCACCTATGGGGAAGTGACTAATCACATGACCTAATAGCAAGAGGACCAGGAAATAAATCTAAGCAAGCAAATGGATTTTTCTTCTTCCACAAGATCTGATGCTATTGAATTCAAATTCCTCCTTAGAAAACTCTCAAGTACATCTTAAGGATGCATCCCATGGTTTGGGGTGGAGGGGGGAAGATCTGGGCCAGTCTCTTTATTGCATAACTGAAGTCTACAATGTAAGCATATATTTGCTAATACATACCCTCTTTGTGGTGGATTTGCAGCCACATCTCTGGTCTTTTGAGATCTAAACTTAAGCGCTTTCCATTCCACCCTGTGAGCACAAAATAGTAGTAACTAGAATAATTCGGATGTCTATTTTTGGTGCAAGAAACTTTCATTGTTCGAGATCACAAGGGAAAATATTTTAAAGGCCAATGCTGATATGAAGAACATGAGGGCAATGTGTCCCATTTAGCATTTCATCCGGAACATGCAGAGACCTTTTCCTACTCATGTTCAAGGCGAATACATCTGCAGAATCAATGAAAACGTATGATTGCTCAGTGTTGTCTGGTTAGCATCCAATTATGTGCAGCGTGTTTATTTTAAATTTAGAAGACGCTCACAAGAGATTTCCAGGAACAAAATGAGAAGAAATTGGCAGTGCACTGAATGGAAAAAATTAATGACTTGAATTATATAGCCTGTGAATTGAAGCCGACACGCGGCGGGGAGAGGAGGAGAAGTGAGGGTGCAGTTATTCACACTGAACTCTGCTGATGGTCTTGAGCAGAATTTGAAAAGTGGTCACCCTCCATGCCACTGTCATCTCCTTTATCTTCATGGCGAGCCTGGGCTTTGCAGGGCACTGATGTGTCACAGCTTCGGGAGAATAAAAGCAATGCCCCCAAACAGACTTTAACAGAGAACTTCCTTTTGGAGAATAGATTCAACTTTTAAATTTAAGAGTAATCACTTTGTCCACTCCACTGGGCAAGAGGGAGGTGGGGTGTGACGAAAGCCAAAGGAGAGGAGCAAGGATGAGGACTCTGGGCATCTGTGCTGATGGAAGGAATCAGCGTCACCTGAGTTCCTACTCCGTGCAGCATCTATTGTGAGTTAGGGACCTACATGCACATTGTTCCCTTCATCCCTCAGGATGATCACTCATTTTAGAGGCAAAGAAACTGAAGTCAGAGAGGTCAATTACCTTTCCCAGGTTGAATTGTGTGCCCTCAAAATTCATATATTGAAATCCTGGTCCCCAGGGCCTCAGAATGTGACCTTACTTGGGAATAAGGTCATTGTAGGTATAATTAGTTAAGATGAGGTCATACTAGAGTAGAATGGACCCCAAATTCTGAGCTCAGATTGAACAAGTTGTAGTTCACTATGGGTTGGGCTCTCTCTGACCCCCAGGCTGCCGCACGTGCTGCCTGCACCTCCTGTAGAACCCCGCTTCGCCCTTTCTCCCGGCCCCCTCGAACCAGCCCTCCAGTGGGGGCTGAGATGACACTTTCCCTGGGAGCCCCACAGCGAACTCGGCTTTCCATCCTGGGCTCTCTAGGATTCAAGCCTTCCCGCTTCAGACGGCTCCCGGAGCAGACTGCGAACTCGGTAGGCGAGGGGCAGAGTGCAGGTCCCCGCTTCCTTCAGAGCCCACCTCAGGGCCTGTCTTATCTCTGCAGCATCTACTCAACGAGCGAGTGAATGAACGGGGGAGCCCGCAGCATGCTCACTGACGGGGCCGTTTTTGGCAGTCATACCCTGAGAAGGCTGTGTTCTGGTCCTCTCTTAGCCTCGTTGGCCCGGGCCAGCAGTGGGTAGAGGAGGAGAGCAGAGAATGGCTCCCCATGTTGGTGCCCTGGTCATGGCTCTAAGCCTTGTCACGGATGGGGAGCTGCCATCTGGTGGGTTTTGCAGTGATTGGAAAGTAAGGCAGAGATGTGATGTTTATCGAGAAGAAGAGTAAGTCTTGGGAGAAGGCGCCCACTTTGCATTCTGAGTGGCAGGAAAAGGACGGCCAGTTTGGTCTCAGATGGTCTGAATTCAAGTCCTGTTTGCCCCCATTTACTAACCAGGTGCCCGGAAGAAGTTCTGTTTTCTTGCTGAAATTCCATTTCCTCAGTGGTAGGGTGGGCGTCACCCTTATCCTCCTCCCTGGCTTGTTGTGAAAACTAGGTGCAGTGACATGTATGAAAATATGGTGAGGCTGTCAAGTCAGAGGGAGTTGTTGGGGCTGGCTCATATTTGCTGGGCTGACACTGTGACAAGCCGGTGCTGGCTCGCAGGTGTGTTGTAAGGATGTAGTATGCAAAGTATTGTGTGTAGTCAACCTGTCTTTCCCAGGGACCTCAAGAAATGTACCCATTCCAGACCAGGCTCCCGGGTTCTTGGGTGACACCAAGATAAATATGCTGCTTCTGCCTTAGAGAGATTTATAATTAAGCAGGGGAGTTAAGACCTTTAATAGCTACTTAAATGTACTAATATATGACCCTGATGTCAGCCATGATCTCTTAGCCTTTTAAGATCTAAATAAGATTTGCTTAAAGCTTTCAGCCAGTATCCATGCAAGTCTGAAACCACCCCCAAGATTTGTGAGACATTCAGAGAGGACTGCAGGCCCTCTGTCACCCAGCTGGCTTTGTGTCCCTGCTGTATCCAATTGTAGAGCAGTTTAAGGACCAGCTTCCTGTCCCTGCTCACTGACTCAGTGAACCAGACATGGAGCTCAGCCTCTGATTGGATTCCCCTCAAAATTCAACTCGGACAAAGTTCATGTGTGTTTATGTGTGTGTGTGGGTATGAGAGAGAGAGAGAGAGAGAGAGAGAGAGAGTGAGTAGTAGGCTTAACTGGAGGCTTGGGAGGAAGGGGACTGGGAGGGATGTCCATTGCAAAACTGCAACAACTTTAAGTTGAATGGTTGCATCAAAATATCTTCTGGCCACCGTGACACCGAGGATGTCACCACATGGGGCCCTGGCCTCATCCCATCTCGCTCAATTCTGATTCTTTTTCTGTTTCTCATCACAAGTCCTCACCCCTTTCCCTCAGATTATCTCCTGGGATCCAACTTCT
Source organism: Macroglossus sobrinus (assembly GCA_004027375.1). Lineage (NCBI taxonomy): Eukaryota > Metazoa > Chordata > Mammalia > Chiroptera > Pteropodidae > Macroglossus > Macroglossus sobrinus. The sequence continues at coordinate 263,782 of PVKZ01000654.1, read as the reverse complement.
TTGCCTTCCTCTCTGTGGAGCAATCCCTTTCTCCCACATCTCTCCCCATGCCCGCTTCCAGAGTCCCCTCTGCATCTCCAGACTCATCAGGGGGCAGGTGGGACCAGAGGGCTGTTAGGGAGCTGTTTGCAGCAACCTTGTGTGTCTGAACAGAGGCAGATTTCAGGAGGAGAAGTTCCTGGGAGGAGGGATATCAGCCTGGGGCCAAGAGAGTAAGGCAGGGGGACCATACCTTCTGGCCACTAGTGACATAGCCTGTTGAGAGAAGGGACAGACCGAAGGTGGCTCCACTGGAAGGACAGAGGGAAGCAGAACCCAGCTCTGCCCTCTAGTTATTTATTTGTTTATTTACTTTTTACTCAAGTATTTTATATAATACTTATCTACATATATACTAAACATATGTATTCATTGAGCTGTGTGTGTGTGTGTGTGTGTGTATGTGTACATATGAGACAGGAACTCACCTATCACAAGTATACAGCTCAATAAATTCTCTGAATGTGCCCGTGTGCCCAGCACCCAAGCCTGGAAGCAGAGCATGGCAGCACCCCAGTAGCACCCACTTCCAGTCACTCCCCTCCCATCGGATGAAGCACTCTCCTGACTGCTAACGGCATAGATTCGTTTTACCCGTTTTCGTACTTTATAAGAAATGGAATCTTGCAGTCAGTCTATCCTGGTCTGGAGTCTTTCATTCAACATTCTACTTAGGAAATGCATCCACTTTTTTGGGTGTAGTCATACATAGTACATCCTCTTTGCAGTAATTAATGTGCGACTATTTATCTGTTCTGTTGTTGATGGACACATGGGTTGTTTCCAGTTTGGAGTGATGGTTTCAAACCTTTGCAAGAGGCCAGTTACCAGAAGGAGATGCTGGATGGAAATGACCACTCAGCACACACACATGTGGCACACCGATGTGCCAGGCATGTGAGCAGTCTCTGGGACCCAACAGAGGGCATGGTTGCTGTGCCACAGCCCTTGTGAAGCTGACCGTCTGTAATGGAGATGGGTGTGTAGACAGAATGCAGAGAGGCCGAGTTTGATGAAGAGCAAACCAGCAAAGTGCTGGCTTGAAGGAAATCAAGCAGAGGGGGCTGGAGAGAGTGTGTTCAGGTAGAAAAAGCAGCTTGTGTATGTGGCGCATTTGCACAACTTAAACCTTCCTATTACTGGGGCAGAGGGTGGGGTGGGGTGAGATCAGCGTGCAGAGGTTCGCAGGGGCTGGGTCTTGAAGGGTGGAGAGAGATATTTTAAGGAGTTGAGACTTATCTTGAGGACAAAGAGGCTCCATCTAAATAGACAAGTGGCATCAGCTGCTTTGCCTTTGAGAAGCCCCTCCTGACTGCCGTGGGAGTGGGCGGAATGAGGCATGCCCCAAAGCAGGTGGACAGAAGAGAGCTGGTGGACCCCAGCCCCCACCCGCCATTCCTAGCCACTAACGTGGACCTCACAACGCAGCCTATGAGGCAATTAATTTGCCAGAAACCAAGACCAGAGGGTCCTTCCTAGGACACATTTGCTTAGACAATCCCACATTCATACTTCCTCTGCTCTCCAATGCTATATAGTCTGGGACCCTCTGAAAGGAACTCCCATCGGACCTCTTCATGTGTCTGGAGCCCTCTCTTCCCATTCGGAGGTCTGACCCGGGGAGGCCGTTTGCTCCGAGGCGCCCAGCTGGCTCCTTTGAGGCAGGGAGTCTGGGAAAGGGGAGGCTCGGTCCTGCCTCACGGGGGAAGAGGCAGCTGCTGGGCTGCGTTTCCTCCGCCTTGCTTATTCTGCGTTTTTGGGTGAGCTGTTTTTGTTTAATGTAAGCAGAGAAAATCCATCCATAGCAAAATCAGAGAAAATAACTTGTTGATGTGTAAACCAGGATGTCACAAATAACCCTGTTTGTTTAATTATAGCAGGCTGAGCGCTGTGAGCCGGGAAGGGGATGGTGGTTGCGGGGGTACTGATGGGGGGAATTCAGGATGCCATTGCCGCATCTCAGAGGCCTGCGGATGAGACCTTGAGGAAAATGTGAGTGCCTGAAGCCACGTGGATAAATTGGGGCACATATGGTGCATGAGTCAAGCTCAGATGAGTGGGTAGACGGTTTTCGGTGCTAATGGGCGTTTGCTGTGGAATCGCTAGACAGAAAAATTAAATCATAGGTGAAAGGATAAAAAAGGTATGTGGAAATAATAAGGCTGTGAATGTAGGAAATCTCAACTTTATGAGTAATCTTTTTCTGAAGAGGTTTGTTCTTCTCCATGAAATTCACCCATTAGTTCCAGGGCAGAGGCTACGAGGCACAAGAAGAGGGTCTCCCCACGCCACCTACCATCACCCCCTCTTCATTTCAGGAAGAGCATGGAAACTAGGACTTTAAGGAAGCTAGAAGCACTGTGGCGTAGCATTTAAGATCATGGCTTTGGAGTAAGTAGGTCTGGGTTCAAGTTTAGGCTTACGTTTCCTTTCTCTCCTATGTGACCATTGGAGTTGGTAGACCTCTCGGTGCCTCGGCTGGTCATTGGGTGTTGGGGTGATCCAATTCCAGAGGCATAGTTAAGCTCTCAGCACTGTACCTGGCATAGAGATAACTATGCGTGAGATTTAGATATTAGAACGAGAAATAAATGCAGTGAAAAAGTTGTGTGTCTGGGGGAGGTAATTCCCTCCCAGCACACACAAAGCATCTCTCCTATCTGCATCGCCTCCCTGTAGTGTCCCCAATGCCCCCAGTAAGCCCTGTGATGAAGTGGTTATTCTAACTGGCTTAAGGCTTTCTTTCCTTGGGCAGGGTGACACGTGGGTTAGCTAATGCAGGGGAAGAGCTGAATTTTCTGGAGATACCAACATGACACTCACCTTCAGAAATTTAGAAAAAGGCTTTGAGAGAGAGACTGGAATAGGACCACATTATAACTTTCTTGGGCTCATGGCACACATGTCTTCAGGGGCCTTTTCCTCCATGAAAAATTATGTAGTATGATTGAATATATTATATTTAGCCTGGATTCATTATTATATATTCATAATAATAATCATTCTTTTTATTCTGATTTTCAAAGAAATTAAAATATTTCTGTGGCCTCTAGGCACAGTGTCTATTAGTGGGTAGGGGTCAGGGGCATGGAAATTAAGTGTATTTTCTACCTAAGTGAAGTCTTTATAGAAACTGGAAAATACATTGAGTTTTTCATAAGCCACCTTTATTTCAATAAAAGAGACAACTTTCCTTTCTGTTTTTGTTTTGTTTCCTTGTTAAAATGAGTTTTCCTTTAGAAAATGATCCTGAAATTACATAGTAATCTTATTTTATTTATTGTATTGTATTGCATTTAATGTGTTGTTAAAGTGATGAGATAAAAACAGCCCTGGTTCACATATTGATTTTGCCCGATCAGGTTCCTCACAGCTTCTTTGGTAATGATGTTACTCTACCACTCTCAGTAATTCTGATTTGGTGGGGTTGGCCACACCCACTTGAGCTGGCCTGGCCAATCAGAGTGGTTCTTTTCCTAGACACTGATTGGTTCAATGATGATGAGCACCTGATTCCAGACAGGCCAATGGGAGCCAAACCTGGTGACGTGGGAAAGAGTTGTTCTCTTTCTACTAGGATTCCTGGATGTAAAGGCAATTATGATTTTCCAGCTCATGGGACTATTGAATGGTAAATATCTACTAAGAGTGAAGCCATCACAGAGGAAAACAGCAAAGAGATAGAGAGCTCTGATAGTATCGTTTGAACACTTGGATCCAGTAATGCCTGAAGCTAGTTGGCCTTGGGAATTAAGTTACTGGAACCAATAGCTTTCCTTCCTTTCTTCCTTCCTTCCTTCCTTCCTTCCTTCCTTCCTTCCTTCCTTCCTTCCTTCCTTCCTTTTTCTTAAATCTGTTTAAATTGAGAATTTTAAAAATTGAAATGAAGAATTTTGTCTAATATACTTGGCAACCCCCAAAATTTTTTAATGTTTTATGAAATATGCATATGAATGTCAGAGAATGTTTGTTCTATGCCCCAGTGGAGTAACAGAAGGCTAGGCCCAGGCATCTTAAACCAGTATTTCATGACCTTGCTTCTGCAACTGCCCTCCTCTTCTTTTTATTTAATTCTTTGAAAGTCATCTTTCTGAATCAAAAATTACCTCTTTGTAGTAATCAGGGGTAGGTGGAAGAGGCCTTCCCATTACTGGGTCCCAACATCATGCTGCTTGATAACTTCATCTACAGAGGAAAATCAGTAAACCCCGACAATCAGGATGTGTGATGGCAGCAGTTTCACTCATTGTGGGCACTGGTTCTCAAAGCATGGTCTCTGGACCATAGCATTGGCACCACTGGGGAACTTGCTGAGAAATGCAAATTCTCAGACCCCATTCCAGAGGTCCTGAGTCAGAGCCTCTGAGGGTGGGACCCAGCCATCTCTATGTTCACAAACCCGGAGAACCACTGGCTTAGGGGTTTCTTCCTTCACGGTTACTATAGAGACAGCTGCCAAATGTTAAAATCAAGCTGGAGTTACCTTTGTAGAATCACTCTGGATTTGAAAATTTGCTTTCACTTTGCGGATGGAAAGGAGGAGTGGTCAAACTATAATAGACTATTTTTTTTTCTCCTTTGTATCCATTAGTAGTTTGCTAAGTATACATTTTGGTTTTATTCTTTCTTTAAGCATTTATTTTTCACTTTATTCAGCATTTTCAAATGTATGTATTTCCATCAATGCTGAAAATTCATCAGTATCTATTACTTATCCCCATTAAGACTAAACCTTGATGCTATCGTGTCTTTCTTCCCATTCCATGCACCACCCCCTCTTCCTAAGTTTTATTAAAATCTTTTAAAATTAACAGATGGAATTTTTTCTTAATAATTTGTTAAACTTCATAGCCATATTTTTAGTGGTCATTTAGGTTTTACCAGTTTCTTTGAACACCTATCATTCTCTTCCTTGGATTCATTTTTCCTATTATTGGAGCATATCCTCTAGAGGATCTTTCAGAAAGGGTTCATGGGGAGAAACTGTCTGAGTCCTTAAAATTAGTTTCTATTTTGCATTTAAATGATTTTTTTGCCTGAGTATAGCATTCTAGATTAAAAATTATTTTTTTTCCTGCAGAACTTTACAACACTATGTCTTACAGAATTTTATACTTGTTTCACTTGAGAAGTCTGATGTCCATTTGTTTTTTCTTCTTTTGAAGTTAAACTATTGGGATTTTTCTTCTTCTCTGGGATTTTTCTTCATTTTTGGAAATTTTACCAATATGTCTGGTGCCAAACCCTCCCATGTTCCTTTTCAATATTCTGTAGGCTCTTTTTGTATGAAGACTTGAGACTCTAGTTTGCCTTGTACAAATTATTTGATTATTTTCTCTATCTATTCTCCTTTGGAATATGCTTTGAGACAGGTTGGAACTCCTGGCTCTGTTTTTTGTATTCACTTTTTAATACTTGGAACTTTGCACTATATTCTGTGTCAATTGCTTGCCTCAGTAGTTCAGTTTTTTGTGCTCTTCAGTTGTATGCATTTAATTATCAATCTATCCATTATATTTTAATTTGGAAAAGTTATAAACCATAGAGAATTGTGCAAGATAACGTAACAAACGCCCATGTACCTGTCACTTAGAAATAAAAACATTAACATTTTGTCATATTTGCTCTGGTTGCTATCTAATAAAATAAATACAATATTATAGATAAATTGCAGTTTATTCTTCTCCCTACTAAATTTATTCCTCTCTCTTCTTTTTTCTCCATCTTCTCCAGAGCAATTACTATCATAAACATTATATGAGTATGTGTTTATTTCACTATCTCGTTCTTTTTCAGTTTTTTAGCAGTTTAAGATGAATAGTATCACACTGGATTTACCTTTCTGAAGCTAGTTTTCTTCACTGAACAATACTTTTGAGAAATTTATATAGGTCGTTGTATATCTAGTTCATTCATTTTAACCACTGTATTAATAGACCATTATAGGAATACATGCAATGTATTTATTCCACTAATGATGGGTATCTAAGTTATTTCTAAGTGTTTGTTTGTTTGTTTGTTTTTGCCATGAGAAACAGCACTTCAGAGAACACAATATGCTTGTCTGCTTGTGCATGTGTGAGAATTTCTTTAAGGTTTATATCTGGAGAAGAAAGTGATGAGCCAAATGATATGCACATCTTCAATTTATTAGAAAACTGTTACATTGTTCTTTAAAGATGCTTGTACTTGTTCTGTATTTCTACCAACAGCATTTAAGAATTTGTGGCTCTCCAAATCCTCACCAACCCTAGATATTGTCAAACTTTTCATTTAGGGAAGCTGATGGGTGGAAATTGTATCTTCAATTGGGCTTTAATTTTTGTTAATCACAATTTTAGTTTCCAAGAAATCTTTTAGTTTCTAAGAACTACTTTTCATAGAAGTTTTGTTTATCTATCTATCTATCTATCTATCTATCTGTCTATCTGTCTATCATCTATCATCCAGATGTGCAGATATATGTCTCAAATATCTCTGAGAATACTAATTATATTTATTATAAAGGGTTTCTTTTTTTCCCTGCTTCCAAATTTATGAATTCTATTTCTTCAGATGTAAATTTTTCTGGAGGTGAGTTGGTGTTTTTTTCATTCTGTTTTTCTGAACATTTTGGTGATTCCTGGCCGTCTACTCTTCCACATTGCTCTGGTTGCAGTGGATTCCTCAGCTCACACGAGAATTCCTGTCCATCTGGACATATTCACAGGTGCCAAGTAGAGAAACTGGTTCTTTCTTTTGTGGGGGAAGGGAGAGGCCTCTGTAAGGGGCTTGTGTTGTGAATGTGAGATCTCCTGTCCACTGTGTTGGCCACAGATGACTGGGGCACTGCTCGTCTATTCTGGTCACAGGTATCTCCCTGCGTCTTCACTTGATCATTATTCATATAAGGACACCAGTCATATAGGATTAGGGTCCATCCTAACAGCCTCATTTTAACTTAATCACCTCTTTAAGGGCCTTATTTCCAAATAAAGTCACATTCTGAGGTACTGGGGATTAGGACTTCATATGAATTTTAGGGAGACACAGTTTAGCCCATAACACTGCTATTCTGGGAGTTTGCTGGAAAAAATAATCTCTCTCTCTCTCTCTCTTTTTTTTTTTGCAGAAGGCTTCTTTTTATTCTTTCCTCTCTATGCAATTGCATATGACCAGATAGGCTCATATGGGTGGTAACTAATTTGTTTAATTGAGTCCTGTGGTGACATATTTAGTTGTATTTTCCCCCAAGTCCTTTCTATTCTAAACAATCTGAACAACAAATTTCTTGTGGCTAAATGCATGTTCATAATTATTTTCTCTTAACAAGTTTTCATAATTTAAATTAGATAGAATATGATAGATGAACTAAGGTAAATCATTTGCATTATAGGGGTCTCTACTGATTATAACTCAAATACGTAGTGAGAGGTAGCACCAAATGTGTAAGGGAAAAAAACTATGGAACAATCTGGAATGAACAAAGGAGCTTCTGGAGTGCTGATAATGTTCTGTTTCTTGATTTTAGTGCCAGTGACACAGCTACATCCAGTTAGTGAAAATGTATTGAGCTATATACTTACAATATACACATATTTCTGCATGGATAGTATATTTCAATAAAAATTGAGAGAACCTGATAAGCTGGCAGCAGAAAAACATAGTAACTGAATGCTGATTGTTCAGTTGACACTGCCTTTTTTAAAGACAGATATAAATTATGTTCTGTGTGGCAATTTATTTCAATGGTCTGGTGGTTCTCAACTCTGGCTACACATTCAATTCATCTGGGGACGTTTTTTTAAAAATGCTGCTGTCCAGCCCTGCTCCAGGCCAGCGAAATCAGAACCTCTAGGGGCAGGGCTCAAGTATCAGTATTTTTACAAAGCTCCCTGATTCTAATGTGCAGTCGGGTTTGAGCAAAAGTGGTCTTGAAAGGGAATTATTTTGATCGCCTGTGTTCTGTTCAGATTTGCTCAGTGATTTCAGATTTTTTTTGGTCAGTTCAAATCAACTGCTTCATTTTGCTATAATAAAAATGAACATACTATTGAGTTAAAATATATTTTATTACCAAAGTTTCTGCAGGAAAAAAATAACTTTTTACTGTGAATGTGAATTTGTACCTCCCCACTTCCTTTTTATTTTAAATTGTTAAAACTTCTTTAATAAAGCAATTTTTGTAAAGTCAGGTATGTGATCATTGTGTTGTATTAGGATGGAAAGTATTTCCTTAGGATGCATTCTTGGAAATAAAATTGTTAGGTTAACTGGATGTTTTATCTTGCAGCTTCTGGTATTGCTAAATTGCCTGCTAGGATTTCCACTAAGAGAAGACCAGGTCTATTATTCCCTAGTCTTCCTGCCTTCTCCTTCCCCTTGCCTCCTCCCTTTAAAGAAAAAGGTGTTCGTTAGAAAATCCTAATTGTATATAAATATTAAGGAGAAATTTAAAACCACCTAAAGTTCTACCACCTACATAACCATTCTTAACATGTTATTATCACATTCAGGTTATCCACGGATTTGTATAACATGCAGGTAATAATAGGATGGATTGAAGCATCTTTTCTTTCCTGTTCACCACCTTCTGATCCACTGTGGTCAGGAGAGGTAGCTTGAGCCTGGTGCCAAGACTGTTATTATTTTTAAAAAACGTAGACTATAATCACACACACACACACACACATACACATAGCCAGTAAATACTCACACACAATTATTTTTGTAGATCTAATTAACATATGACATTGATTTGGTTTTAAGTGTACGATATAATGATTTGATGTATGTATATATTGCAAAATGATTACCACAATAAGTTTAGTCAATATCCATGACATCACATAGCTACGATTTTTTTTCCCTTGCAATTAGAACTTTAAGACCTACTCTCCTAGCAGCTTTCAAGTATGCGACATGGTACTGCTATCGCCACCATGAAGTACATCAGATCCCAGAGCAACTTCTTTCTTACCCATTCAACCGAATGGTCTTTGAAAATAAAAAATTGGTTTTATTCTAGATGCTTTAGGAGAAAAGCAGCCTGTTTCTCTTTCTTCCCTCTCTCTCATCTCCAATCCACACTGACCCCTCACCAGGACTAAATGGAGAAGGAAATGAGTGACTTTGCGTGAGCTCTTGAAGCTGTAGGATTTCAAGACACGAGAAAACACTAGGGACCTTGTTGGTGTGTTTTCTGTGCAGGTGACGCACCCTGAGTGTAAACATCTTAACCATCCACAATCATGTTCATTATCCACCCAGTCTTGATTCTTAGTCCAGGTTTGGTCAGCAGTGTTTCTCAAGCTCCTAAATAGAAGTTCATGGTCACACCTGTTGCTCCCTTGTCCCTAAACAGAGTCTGACCAATATGCCCCGGCTGACTCTATCTCAGAAATCTCATTCTTATCTGGCTGCTCCTCTCCAGGCCACCAACCTCACCTTTCCTCCATCATCCTTCCACCCACTCTTAAGAATAACCTTCTAAAACTGATCTGATCCTACTCCTTTCTTGCTTTCAAGCCTCCCCTGGCTTCTTGTGGTCCCCACAATCAAGTCCATGTCCCCAGAGTTAGTCAAGGCCCTTATCATCAAGTGCCATTCACTTTTCATTGCTTTGTCCTCACCTCCTGCTGCTCTCCACAGCACTGTCAACATGCCAACTGCTTTTCAAACATGCAGAGCTCATTCAAGCTTTCTTGTCTTCACAGGGCTGATCCTTTGTCTCAGAATGCCCTTCCTCACCTGGAGAAGTCATCCTGATCCCTCAAGACCTAGTTTAGATGTCACTCATTTGGCTGCATTTGCCTTAACTCTCCTATCTCTCCTAGGGCCAATCATGGAGGGGTCGGGGGGTGGGGGCAAGAGGGTCATTTCACCTGGGTCACACATTCAGAAATGGTCTTGAATTTGAACTATTAATAAATGTGTGCGCGCGCGCACACACACACACACAGGATAACACAATGACTGCATTGAAAAAGAAGATTCATCATTTGCCTTTAAATATGTCTTATTACTCAGCCACATTGGGTATTGTGCACTGTAAATTCATGGTTATTTTAAAAGAACAAACTGTGATTATGTAATAACTGACGTAATCATATTGCATTGTATTGTTCGTTAAAACCATTAATTTGTTAAATGCAAATATTTGAAGCATCCCACAAATTTTATAACTCTTTTTTGGCATTTTTTCTTTCTTCCTTTTTTTTTTGTCTTTAAATTTCTAATATACCAAGAGCAGAGAAGTCTATAGAACTCCCCGTTTGGTCTCCTGCAGAAGTCAAGATACACCTGTTATGAGGCTTACTATGTTAGGTTGCCGCAAAACCAGGTTACCCAACAGGATGAGCTCAATGGGGTATAAGAGGAGACAGCTTTACTTTCTCCCCTCACTGCCTTCTGACATGCTCTGTGGTTTCTCCCTTCCCTGCCCCTTAATTATATCTCACACAAATCTGTAGCTTTTTCATCACTTGCAGCCATGAGAACAGTTTTATTTGAAAATGCCAGTAGTGAAAATGCCAGTCCAGTCTAGATCAAAACCCCAGCCTCACGTCCAGCTCCACGGAGCCCCCTCCCAGCTCAGACCAGTGGTTGGAGGGTGCAATGGGCATGGACCACGCCTGGCTTGCTCTTCCTCCAGGCTGCTCACTGCTCTTCTACTCTTCCCCTCCCTCCTGCTGGTTTCCCCAGGGGAGGGAAGGGGACAGGGAACTCCAGGGACATGGCTGGTGCTCTTGAGATCTGCATGCCAGGCCCTCCCTCAAAGCCCTCACTGTAAGTGTCTTCGGGACTTCCCAAACTATGTGGTTGATACGCCCTCTCTCTCACCTTTGGCAGCTGCCTGCAGTTCTTATGCCCGCCTCCCCTGCCGCACCCACAGGACATGTAGGGTAAGGGAGCTGGCCCTGGTAGCAGCCCGTGGGAAGGCGCCTCTGGGCCCTGCTCCCACTGCTGCCTTGGCTCTTCCCTCTGTCCCTGCGGGCAGTTGCCTCCAGCCTCCTGCCTTCACCACCCTGCAGCCAATAGGGAGGCACCTGACTGCACGTTCATGTCACCCAACTCCTGGGGATACATCACATTCTCCAAAGAACTGTCCTCCTGTGCCTCGGGCCAGTGACCTCTCTGAGACAGGAGACAGACCTTCGAGTCTCCCCAGCTCAGCAAAGCACCTCTGGCCAGGGAGTAAGGGCTCAGCACCCCCTGCAAAACCTCCCCTTGCCTCCACTGGGCGGGGGATGGAGGTTCTCCCGGAAGTCCAAAGTGCCCTTTACTCCGACAGGTCCCTTGAATTATTTTTCTATTGATGCTATAACAATTCACAAAAACATAGGAGCTCAGAACAACACACTCACTCTCCTACAGTTCTAAAGGGCGGAGTCTGACACAGCTCTGGCTCTGGGGCGGGGCTAAAATCAAGGTGTCAGCAGGGCTGTTTTCTTTCTGGAGGCTTGAGGGGAAATTTCATCCTTCTGTCTTTTCCAGAGTCTACAGGTCACTCCTATTCCTGGCAATGAACGCCACCCCTTTCCTGTCTCCAAGGCCAGCAGTGTTGCATCTTTCTGGCCATTCTTCCATAGTCTCTGACAAAGCCAGGCCAGTTTCTGATTTTAAGGACTCTTGTGATTAGATGGGATCCATTTGAATGATCCAGGATAATCTCACATCGAGGTCTTTCTTTCACCTTAGTCACAGCGACCCTGTGCTTTTCGCCATGTAAGGTCATATATGCACAGGTTCTGGGGATTACCACGTGGGCATCTTTGGGGGAGCGTTGTCCCACCACATCCCATTGCTCCCATGTCCCTCTTTCAGATTTCTAGTCCTTCCTTCTCATCCAGGCTGGAGGAGGGGGACGGCCGCTGGAGGTTGGTTATAGGCCGGGCTCTGCCACATTTCAGGGACTCCTGTACGGCAGCTCTCTTTATAATATGGGATACTCATTGCCAGTTGCCTTCAGCTTTAAGGCTGTAACCGGAATCCCTGGCATCCAGAAGAGTCACATTCCGCACCCTGGCTTTGTGTGCGAACCCTCCTGCTCCAGGCTGTGAGATCCTTATGGGCATGGCCTGTTTCTCATTTGTGGAATCTTGGTGCCGGTCACATTCCTAGAGCCAGCGAGCCTTCTGGAAAAGTCTGTTGTGTGTATGCCAGAAGAGAGAGAAAAAAAAAATGCTACTGCTTTATCGCTTAGAGAAATTAAGGATGTATGACAGTCGTCAAAACTCTGCGGGACAAAAGAGTGTAATACATTTATTTAAAAGAATAGGCGGGCTTGAGACAAATAGGAGGCCTTATTCACTAGCCACGAAGGGAACAGGGGTGGGGCCCTCCAGGTGGGTGATACGGGCGTGGGAGAGCACCCCGCGGGCTCCCGGCTGCCCTTTGAGGACGAGGTTTGTGACCCAGTCCGAATCAGTCTGCTGGGCTCCAGGTACTGCCTCGGACTGCGGCTTTAAGTCCTGTCTCTCCTCTTAAACACTCACGACGTTTGCTGCGTGTGGATTATTCCCAGTGCTGCCTTCCTTCCGGCCACTGGAAGGTGGGGACACTGCATACTGTGAACTGTGAATGGAATCGGGCACCGGTGCATTAAAGCCAAATGGTGCTCACCCTCCTGTTGATCAGATGGTGGACACATGGTTACAGAGCGATGTAGACGACTCTGGCTGTTCCCTCTTGTTTACATTGGGTCCCCAGGCAACCTGAAATTCCTCCAGTGACTTTTGAACAAAGTCTCTGTGCGTGTGGGGTGGAGGAGGAAGTGTGGGCTGGGCGGGTGGGGATGGAGTCAGCCTTTCACACTCCGGCTTCCTTATTTTAAGTATGGTGAATACTGGAAATTTAGGCACACCCAGATTCCAAACACAGTGAAAATCCTCAAATAACTGTGTGTGTGTGTGCGTGTGCGTGTGTGTGTGTGTGTGTGTGTGTGTGTGTGTGTGTTCACTTATTCCATCATTCCTCTTTATCTGGTGTAGTAGGCTGAATAATGGCCCCCTAATAGATAATAATAAAAGGCTATCAGGTAATAATCTTTAGAGCTTGTATGTGTTACCTTAAATGGTTAAAAAAAAAAAGAAAAGGACTTTGCAGAAGTGACTGAGTTAAGGATCTTGAGATGGGGGAGATTTTCACCCCACATTTTCAGGATGAAACCTAAATGCAGGAACAAGTATTCTTATAAGAAGGAGGCAGAGGTACATTCAGCTACTGTAGAAGAGAAGGACATGTGACCACAAAGGCAGAGATTGGGGCAATACGACCACAAGCCAAGGAATGCCAGGAGCCCCCAGAAGCTAGCAGGGGCAGGGAAGGGATTCTCCCCGAGGGCCCCTCCGTGGGAGCACATCCTGCCAACACCTTGATTTCAGCCCTCGGGCACTGACTTCAGACTTCCACCCTGCAGAATTGTAAGAAAATAAATTTCTGTTTTCAAGCCACCAAAGCGAAGGTAATTTGTTACAGCCTTAGGAAGTGAATACATTATACAGTTGAGAACTGACAATATTACTTTATTTATGCATTCAACAAATATTTGCTATCATGTGGCACATTCGAACCAGGGAGGCAGGCAGGAGAGGGCGTGGGGGGATGCTCATGATCCCAGCCCACCCCCCTCAGTCATATGCAAAATACTCCAAACATGCACTTTTTTTTTTAGAAAGAGAAGTTTTATTGTCTGTATTAGGCTCTGAATGGGGTTCATACTCCCCCAAAGTTAAGAAGTTTTGATGTAAATGTTGATGACCAAAGTTTCCTCCTAGGCTGAGTGACCCTCTTCCCAATGCCCCAACTTGCAGGACAAACAAACAAACCTTTGCCTCCCTCGAAAGAACAGAGAAAAAGCTAGAAATTTAAATATTGAATCCTATTGTTTATATTACAACGTAGAGATCATTTATTTGTGCAAATATTTACTGAGCACTTGCTATGTGTCAGCTGCTATTCAAAGTCACTGGGGATATAGTGAGTGGGGACAAAACAGACCAAAACAGTCTTGCTCTCATGAAGCTGACATTCTGGTTGAGGGGAGCAGACAAAAAAAGAGAGAAAAAAAAACTGAACATATAGTGACACAGGTGATTTAAGTGAGAGGCTGAGAGGATAGAGGCTGGTGGTGGGCACTGGGGGATGCTTCATTTAGAGGTAGTCCAGAGAGGTGCTCTGTGAAGGCGACATGTGAGCAGAGACTTGAAGGAGAGGAGGGGATGAGCCACAAATTCCACAGGGAAGCGGGTTCCAGGCAGAGGGAAGAGCTAGTGCAAAGGCCTGGAGAGGCAGCTTGCTTGCTGAGATGATTTAGTTTAGCTGGTAAACAGAGGAAAACCATTCACCTAAAAGATTTTTTTTTTCCTAGTAGTATTAAACCTTGATGGCACTGATTAGATGGTGAATTGTCACCCAAAGGAAGAGCGGGGAGCTCTGCTGGGTTGTTGGAAATCTTCTCAGGGAAGGTAGAAGTACCCCTTGATAGGCAAAGCTGACAGAAACAATCAGGAAGACAAAATGGAACTTTGGTTTTTAGGCAGATGTGAAGGAATAATGAATTGGCCCAATAAAAGAAGTGGGATGAGGTTGGCCGGATGTTTTGTTGGATTTTTGTGTTTGTCTTCAGTATTTTGTAACTGAATCTTCCCACTTCCCTAGTAAACACTGGTGAAATTATTCATAGTTGGGGGTTTAAGGTAGACACACCAGGCCCTGGAAGTTTAACTAGGGAAAGTGGCTGCGGAGTATGACGTGGAAAGACTCCCATCCGAGCCAGCGAGTGGCCTTCGTTAGACCCGTCCCCCACCCCCCACCCCGGGATCTGCAGGGAAGCGCGTTGAAACATTGCTCCCTGGAGGGCCTGGCCCTGCAGAAATGAGATTGCCAGGGCCCTGGTCCCTGAAATGATGTTCGGGTGCATGTGCCCAGCAATGTGAAGGTAATAAGACTGATTCGATTCCACAAATGGAGACAGAGAGGCAGTGAGGGTGGTGAGAGAGAGCTCGGCTCAGCAGGGCAGACCTGGGCTGGAATCCCAGTCCTTCCACTCACTCTGTGACCTTGGGGGTCTCATTTTCCCACCTTAGTATCTGTATGTGAGTGGGGGGATGAACAGTGTCCTCCCAAAATTCACATTCACTCAAAACTCAGAATGTGCTGGCTACCACAGGGGACATGGGGGAATTTGCCACCACTTGCCTGCTGAATCCATCCGTCTGTCCTCTGACCTCAGGCCAACAGAGGGGGCTGCAGAGCTCAGGGGGAACTTTCATTTTGTTTGGGAAGTGGCAGCCCCCAGAAATGGCCTCTCTGAAGGAATCTGGGGATGGGAAACCACTGCTGCCTGCACCCTTTGGTACCCTCTTTCTGCTCCGCAGTATCCCTGCCATCCCTGGAAAGGGTGACCAGCCAGCTGGTCCTGGGAAAATCACCAAACTTCCCTGGGCCCTGGTTTATTCATCTGCAAACAGAGATAATAAAACCCACCTCTTTTAGAAGTATGTGTGTGTGTATGTGTGGGAGTGAGATTTGATGAAATAAATCATTTACTTAATAAATATTTATTTAATGGCCATAATTTGCTGTTAATTATACCAGCTGGATACACAGGTTGAACAAAATACACATAGTTCCTGCCCTCTGGTATGAAACAGTCTAGTGGGAAGAGGAGATTTAAACAAGTAAATTACAACCCAGGGCAAGTGCAGCAAAGGCAAGGATGCAGAGAAGAGCAGCGTGGACCTACTCTGGGTTGAGCACAGGAAAAGCCTCTGGGAACCAAAAGAAGAGTAGGAGACAGCTTTTAATAGTTGTGACGGGAATCCATTAAATATGTAAATTAACAAAGGAACAATTGCCATCTTTATAATTTTGGTTTTTCCCATCCAAGAATAGCACAAGGATTCAAACTCCTTTCATGCGAAAGGGAAGTTCTGTTTTCTGTTTTTGTTTGTTTATGGTGGTTTAATTTTTGTTTTTAGTAAGGAACTAGTTCACTAAAATAAATAAGATAAATAATCTGTAACCCTACCACCTGTGGACACCCCTTGTAGGCCCCTCTTACACATCAAAGACCTCCTGCCTCTCTTAGGGAGGGGTGTGTGAGACATGATACCCCTAAGGCTGTATTTATGATTTCCTTGTCTTCATTTATAATTTTACACACTTCTGTGTATACCTGAATAATATGTTGTCTATTTTTGATTCTTTTTCTAATTTCTCGTAAATGGAATCGTGTCGCATGCTTTCTTTTGAAATCTGCTTTCTTCACGCAACATCAGGTCCATGAGATTCATCCGTGCCGTGGAGGCAGCTACAGCCCCTTCCTTCTCTCACCGGATGACATTCCCCCACTGGTGGCAATTTGGGTTGAGTGCGATTCCTGGTGCACAAGTCAGAGTTCCTCCAGGACATTTACCTAGGAAGGGAATTACTGGATTGTGGGGCGTGTGCATCTTCCACTTTAAAGATAATGCCAAACCATTTTCCCAAAGTCACCGAACCAATTATATTCCCACTGGTGGCATGTGAAAGTGCCCTTGGCTCCACATCTTTGCCAATACTTGGTATGGACAGACAGATTTCATAATCGCTTGGGTCAATGTACGTATTAAAGGGTAGCTCCTTGTCTTAAATTAGCATTTTCCTGTTCGCTGAGGTTGACTATCTTCTCAAATGTTCACTGGCCATTGTGTTCTCTTCTGTGAAAAGTCTTTTGTTGTCTATTAAAAATTTGACTGGTCTGTCTTTTATATATTGATTTGCAGGAGATTTTTAGATATGAGTAATAATCCTTTGTTAAATAGATGAGGCAGATAGCTTCTCCCAGTTTATGGGATATCTTTTCATTTCTTTATAGTATATTCAATGGAAAAAGTTTATAATTCTAATCTAGTCAAATTTATCATTCTTTTCCTTTATGGTTTATACTTCTCTCTTATTTAAGAAATCCTTCTCTACACTGAGATCATACAGAAAAGTACATATCTGTATATACATGAATTTTTAGTGTAGAGAAATATATATCTTTATATAGCATGGATTTTTAACCATTTTTATGCCATGTACCCTTTGGCATGTTTTTAAGTATAGAAAACTCATAAGATGTATCAAAATATTTAAAATTATAATGTATAATAAATGTGCTTCTTTTTCATGCATTAAATAACAAGATCTACCAGAAAATCTAATAGCTGCTATAAATTTCCAAGTACTGATGAGCACAAATAATATTCTGACATACCTGCAACAACTGTAATATGAATTAAAATATTGTTATTCTTCTTAGTGACAAAGTCACAGATACTGCAAGATTATTACCTTCTGTTATCTATGTTCATAATTGAATCTCTTAAGTTTTAGTTAGAGGTTAGTGAAAACAAATACCAATTTTTTTCTCATTCATCTTCATGAACTTACTGGATTCTATCACTGACCCATCAAAGGTCTGTGGAACCTGGATTTAAGACTCCTCCTGTACAGCACTTTCTAAAAATTTTAAAGTTTCATGTTTTTGTCTTCTATCAATCAAAATTTGTTTTCTATATGATCTATAATATTTAGTTCTCCTCCTTATAATTAATCTATTAATTTTTTAGTTATAATTAATTAATCTTCTTCTTTGATCTGTTATGTCAATGCTGGCTTAAATCATGCTTCTTTATAATGGGTCCATCTGTTTCTAGGCTCTTTATTCTATTCTACTGATCTAGTTATTGATCTATTGTAAACACTACATTGTCATAATTACTATCACTTTGAGGTAAGTCTGACATCTGGTAAGGCAAGTCTCCCCACTTGTGTGTTGGCTTCCCTTGGTCCTTTGCTTCCCTATGTAAATTTTAGAAACAGCTTGACAAATTCCATGAAAAAGCCTCTTGGGATGTTGTTTGGAACTGCATTGAATCTACAGACCCTTTCTTTATGCCTTTTAAAAATTTTTAATATTTTTTTCATGAAGGACTTGTACATACATCTTTTGTTAAATCTACTTCTAGGTCTCTCTCTCTCTCTCTCAATCCCCCTACCTACCTACCTATTTGCTGGTGTTACCAGCTGGAAATTTTGATTTTTAATTATATTTTCTAACTCTTTGTTGTTGGTGTATAGAAAATCAATTCTCTTGAATATTGCTCTTTTATTCATCATTCTTATTAAACTCACTAAATCTAATCATTTATAGAATTTTGAGTTTTCTATGAAAATAATTCTATCATCTTCAATTGATATCTGTTTTGTTTCTTTGATTTCAAACCTCATATCTTTTCTTTTTCTTGTTTTATTGCTAGTACCTAAAATACAGTATTGAATAAGAACAGTGATTTCTTAAAAACTTTAACCTTTAAGTGTGATGCTTACTATGGCTTTTCTGAGTTGTTTTATTAATAGTTCATCAATTTTATTTTACAATCATAAGTAGGTATAGTTGAGTTTTTGTTTTGTTTTGTTTAAGGTGACAGATACCAGAATGTGTGTATATGTAAACAGGAAAGGCCCACTAAGGAGAAAGAAATTGAGGATGCAAATGAGAGAGAACATGACCTAAACACTCAAGTCCTTGAGAAGGCCGAGGGTGGATTTTTATATATTTCTTTACGCATATAAACTATTTAACACAACGCCTAGTTTATTATCTCCTATTGCGGTTATAACATAGTGACACAAGCTTGGTGGCTTAAAACATCAACTTAGTGTCCTCAATCTCTGGAGGTCAGAAATCTGAAATCACTTTCACTTGGCTAAAGTCAAGGTGTGAGGGCTGCGTTTGTTCTGGAGGCTCCACAAAGAACCTGTTTCATGCCTTTTCCAGCTTTCAGAGGCTGCCAGCCATCTTTGGCTTGTGGCTCTTTCCTCTAGCTTCAAAGCCAGTAGCATAACACCTTCAAATCCTTTCTCTCTACTTTCATTGTGACATTGTCTTCCTTCTATGTAAGGATTTTTGTCAATGATGGGGCCTATCCTGATAATCCCGGGTAATGTCCCTATCTCAGAACCCTTAACTTAATAACCTCTGCAAAGACCCTTTTGCCATATAAGGTAACACCCACAGGTACTAGGGATTAGGACGGGGACATCTTGGGGGGCCATTATTCAATTTACCACTCTTGGTATGTATTCAATTAAAAAAAAAAAACTAGTTAAATATTGTCAATTCCATGTGATTCAACCTAAAGATTCTCAATATATAGAAGTTACTATTAATACTAAACACAAAAGAGGAGGTGATTTTACCATAAATTACTGGCTCTAGGCCTGTCCCTGTTGTTTTATGAATAGTCGGACAACTTGCAGCAGAGCCCTGGATCTTAAGTACTTCCTGGGTCACTGCCCCAGAAGCACAGGTAGGTCACCCTCTTGAAGGCCATATGCCTCCCCACGATCTTGGAAGAGGCCTGCTCAAGGACTACAGGAAGATCCTGCTCCCAGACAGTGAGGGAATCCCTCTGCCCGCCTGCAAGATCCTCCACTCCGCAGCATAAACACTCCTTTGAGAAAAAAGCAGCTCCTCACATCTCCTGTGTTGTGAATGTGTGTGAGGCAGGAACTAAGTCTGTGGCAGTGCCCGCCCACGCCATCTTGGCACCTGAGGCCAAAGGGGAAAAAAAATCAGTGGTAACGATCCTATCTTTAAATGCTTGATATTTTTCTCACCGTGGATCTTTTTGCATTAATTGAGATTTTTTTAAATGTTGTATTAAAATATTTATCTTGATGACCGATTTTTTTGTCACCCTCTTAAATTTTACACCTTAGACTTCACTTGCCTCACCGAAATTCCCACTCTGGTCTGTGGGTCTCTATTTGTAGCTGTTTTCTCCGATGGTAGTTTTGGATGGATGCTCCCAGCAGAAGTCCAAACTTTACCTGCAGAGTAAAAAAAGACGGTTAGGATTTACCGAGATCACAGGAAAGGAAGGCCACCTGTGACCCTCTAAACCACCCATCATCCAAGTGACTCTCTTTGCTGCCAGTTGCCTTCTCCAAGTGAGAAGGAATAAACTAATTTCATACCTATTCAGTCCAATAAAGCTCATTGTGCTACCTCTACCTCCAGCGATAAGAGACAGGAACAGTTCATTTTCCATTGCTAAGCAACAGGGAAAAACAGCGCACAGCATCTGTGCCGGGCCTAACCGGCTGATAGGGATCAGTGTCTAAAGTTCTTGTTTGCATTTTGAAGTCAACAGTAATTGCAGCTCTCTATTAGCGTTCATTAAGTTGGTTTATGGCTGGACCAACTCCAATCTCCACAGGGCGGTTTGAATGCGTTGTCCTCCTAGGGAAAGAAAGAAATATTTGGCAATAAAATCCCGGCGCCGATTTCCTCAACTCACTTCGCCTCGGTGGGCTGGGAAACTGGGGTGACCTGCCGCAGGTCTTCAGCTCCAGAGAACAAGGCCTCTGTTGAAGGTTCTGGAAGAGCGGGGCAGAGTGGACAGCGGGGCGGAGAGGAGGGCCCTGCTCTCCTGGAAGCTGGCCTCCTTCCACTCCGCGCTAACAGCGGGCCAGTGGAGCAGAAGACCATTATGTGAACCGGGCCGGGGGCAGAGTACTGCCCCGAGTTCCCAGCGCTGGCAGTTAAGTTTGGAAAGAGACTTATCAGCCTCTTTCCGTGGACTAGGGCCAAAAAGAGGCACTACCCAGGGACATGATCAGCTCCTGCTTCCCAGGCCTGGGAATGAGTCAAACGGTGGCCTCGTGGCCTCAGTGTAATGATGAAAGGCTCCAGCTGGCTTGAAAGGGCCGCCCGCGGATGCCGAGTCCCAGGTGTTGACTCACCGGAGGCGCAGGCTCCCGCCTTAGGTAACCATCCCTTCTTCCCTCACCCCTCAATTCCCCGGAGCTAGGTCTGTCCTGAAAATAAAACCAGAAAACCAGTTAGAGCAATTACTGATGATGTTGTTCTCCTTTCTAGACCCCCTTCCGAACCCCACTTCCGCTCCCAACACTTGGAAGAGCAAGTCTATCATTTCTCTTCTGCGCTGGGGAGAATTTTTTAGGGCCAAGCTGAATAACAAGCCTGCTTGCACCCCCTAGTGTACACAGGAGCCCAACACCATTCAGATTGTGTCTGGGGGAGGCCGGGCCAGGCAAGTGGGACGGCAGACCTTTATCTGAGTGATGGGGCAGGAAGGTCTGATTCCACGAGGTCTGTAAGAGGAAACCGTGGTTACATTCCTGATTCAGTTCATGGCCGAGGAAATCGTTCATCTTGAGTTTTTTCTCCCATGCTATTTTTCTGACACTAATCTCTCCTCTGCCTATAATGAAGCAAGAGGCTCTTTGTGTCTCCATTACTGAGCAGAAGTGAGGACCAAGTATTCAAAATATTTTAATCTCATAGAGAAGCTATAGAATAACCCTGTCTTGTGATTGATAGATACAGAAGCCTAATTGTTATAAACTGAGAAAGTCTGAAACTCTGAGGTCATTTTTTTTTTTGCTACTATTGTTAAAATGTGTATTTACTTCTGTTTAGAGAGACACAATAGGACAATGATTCCCAAACAACAGACAAGCTGTGGAAGATTAAGGAGATCTGAACAGCAAGCAAGTTCCTTATATCCTCATCATTATGTAGATCTTTCTCTGAAAAGCATGCAGGAGAGAATTTAGATAAGTGGGAAAAAGAATCTGTTTTGGGGACAAACCAAGGCAGGATGGGCAACTGGAGTATGAAGTGGAAACCATGGAAACCTTAAAAAGATGAATTGACAGTTACCTGCGAGGATAACTAGAAGGCTTACCTATCACGATGCTTGGGGCCTCAATCAAATGGTCACTTAAAGAATCTTTCCAGATTGATTACTTTGATTAAAAAGTCAAGAACATCACTAGAACGTACAGATGTCAAATTATAAGGCACCCCTGCAAATTATATGTGTATTAACCAATGTTTCCCCAAAACACTTAATTGAAAAAATTTTTTTTAAAAAAAGTCAAGAACATGGATGGCAAATAGGTTTGATATTATGTACCAACTTCAGGCAACTGAAGGATCTGAAGCACTATGTCGAGTGTGCTCTTGAAGGTTCACTTTAGGGAAAAGTGTCATGATCGATTAGTGATGTCTGCCATGTGCCCAGGACAGAGGATGGGTGGTGTATGTGCCAACTAGGCAAGAAGGTAAGAGTTTATTATAAGAATTATAAGTACATTAATGATAAGAAATTATTAAGAGAGCTAAGCCATCTCACCTTTGGATGCTGCGTTTGGTCTTTCTTGTATTCAGGGATTGTAATGACATTATGGTTTCTCCCAACTTCCTCTGCTAAGGTGCAGAGACCTTACTGCTCCCATCTTCTCCTTCCTTAATTTGTATAGCTTCTGATGTAGAATAAAACAGGATGGAGGCAAGAATACCTCTGATCCTTACCTTTCCTGAGGTAAGAGAGAGATGGCTCAATTCCTGAGTACTAATTGAATTTTGAATATGTACCCAGTAAGCTGGTAAGTGCCATATTGTGCGGAAAAAGAGAGAGGGAACAAAAAAATCCTAAGTTTATACTCTCCTTGATGTAAGCACACTCTACATACAAGAGGCAATTAGAGAACAATGTTGTTGCCTACACACCACAACCTCAGAGGAAACAGAAGAGGAAGGGGTGGGCAGAAGAAAAAGCAGCAAGTTATCTCCCTCTGACTGCAGGTCCTCACGCACCCGTGGTTCAGAAGGAAAGATGCTGAGGGCCTGGCTTGGCCCTGATACTATGCACAGTGTTCAGAGGGTCCCCATAGGCTGCTGCAGAGCACCAATGGGTCCTGGTATCCTCCTTTTGAAATGTACTTTGAACTTTCCATTTGTCTTTATCACACTGCTCCCCTTCTAGTCCTGGTCACAGTCACCTCTTCCTGGACAATGCGTGGGCCTCTCAATAGCTCTCCTTGCATCTGGCTCCCTACCGCTCGGGTCCCCCTCTCTTCTGGAGTCCATTCTGCAAACAACAAACAGTAGCATGATCTTTTTGAACACGAATCTGACTTTATCATCACGTGCTGAGTTCTCCCATATGGGACTTCCCATTTTTCTCCTCAATCCTGCACTATGGAGCCACAACCCCCGTCTTCAGTTCACATTCCCTTATACCTCGCTCCCCTTTGCTCTTGCTCTGTAGCATGTTGACATATATATGGCCTCTTGAACTAATGCCACTGCCCTTATGCAGACCCTTCTCACCTAAATTGCTTGCCCTTTCTTTCCTTTTCTTCCTTACTTCCTACTTCTCCATCTTTCAGCTTGAATGCCACCTCTCAGAAAAACCAGGCTAAGTTAGGTCCTTTTTGTTATAGGCTCACATAGCACCTTATGCATCCTTAGTGATGTCAATTGCAATTGTAAGCAGTTATTTGTAAAATAATTTGCATAATTCCTGGCTGGACTATCAGCCTGAGAGAAGAGGTCTGACTGTTTTTTTTTTTTGCTGCAGTGTCTCAAGGACTTACACGTCCCCTAACATAGCTCCTGGCATGTAGTAGTAGGTGCTTGATATTTATGGAATAAATTAATAAATGGAGAGAGGGATGGATGGATGGATGCATGGATGCATGGATGGATGGATGGATGCATGGATGGATGGGTGGATGGATGCATAAGACATTCTGAGATTCAAGTTGATTTCTACCCCTTGGCAATCACAGTGGAGGAGATAAAGCCTGTGGATTTCGCATCATCAGGAAAGGCAGCAGGTGGGGAAGGAGGAGGGACTGTACGTATGGATGGGTAGTGGTTCTAGATGGCAGTTTCATTTTTCAGAAATCTGAGCCTGACCTTTCCAAGATTTCCAAGGATGAGTGTCTAGAATTCCGTTCTTCAAAATATTACTTAAAAATGTTTTCCAAATGAGAACTTGATAGATCAGAGGGGAGGAAATCAAACTTTGAGCATTCATTTATGTTGCAGGTGATGCCTCTTGAAAACAAGTCACTTCTGTGACTGCTCTTGAGCCAACCCAGCCTACCACAGCAACCTAAGTGCCCAGGGAACTTCTAAAAATCTAAGAAAGCAAACAAGTCTAGCAGTTTCGCAATCTATTTTTTTATAAGGCAGACTCCAAAGACTTCTTTCTACCCACAAATTGGCCATGTAAATTACTACCTCATGTATCATTTGAAACACAAGGGAAAATGAAGTATAATATTGTTTTTGGCTCCATAGGATCTAATCAGGCATCTTAGGCCTGTGCAGCCAACTTTTTCGGTGGAAGGAGAGTTAGGGGGTGGGGTTTGAATGACTCAGCAGCAGGAAAAGCCCAAAGGGGTCTGCCAAAGACTAAACCTGGGGACAAGTTCAAGGATTCAGCCATGGTCTCCATACTTCCTGCCCAGGGCTGGGTCTCTTGTGCACTGATGGGAGTGCATGTTGCATTGATTTTCTTTGGACTGTATCAAGGTGTGGGCTCCATTCTTCTATCAAGGTCCATCCAAAGGTGGGCTGATATGCGTGAACAATAGAAGCCTCAAGTGGTGTAGTATCTAAAGCCACTCCCTGCAGGACTGTGGTGCGGACGAGAGGCATCCTTTCCTAGGATGCTGCAGAGGGCAGCTGGGCTGAGCGAGGTGCTCACTCCATGCTCCTACAGCATCCTGCAAGCAATGCCCCCTGCATAGTCAAAGGCAGGAAGCTCTGTGAGCAAAGGGACCAGGAGCTGTGCCCAGTGCCGTGACCCTAGACACTGATCGGCTTATGTTCGCTGATGAGGCATAAATACAGGAATGATGCTTTGTGGATGAATTCTGAATATAAATCAGAATTCTTGATTATTACACCTGCCCAATGATGGAATGGGCTGCCTTGAAAAGGACCAGTTGGGGGTCAGCATTTCGTCAGTATAAATTCTAGTCAGATTGGGGCAGCGCCACAGCGGTTGGGAATGGGAGACAGATGTTGAGTCCATGGGTCCTGGGGTCTGACAAACCTGGCGTGAGTCCTGGGTCTGTCGCTTTCGGCTGAGACTTTATGGAAACTTGCCTCAGTGTCCGCATTTGTCAACTGTGGTTAACAGTCCAGTTTGTGTTCCCTCAAAGCAGAGCCTGAGACAAGGATGTGAGGGCAAGTGGTTCGTGTGGGAGGCGGTCCAGGAAGTAGGAGGGAAATAGCAGTGAGAGGAGACAGAAGAGAAGGAAATGCCCGTCACAGGGACCTTATTAAGCCTCGCCAGACAAGTGGGGCTCTCCCTCACTGGGGAGTCTTGGAAGAATCACATGGGAACAGTTCCTCTGAAGGGTGGAAGGCCCGACATCTCTCCACCACCTCCCATCCCCATCCTTTGAGGCGATCTCCCCTGCTCTTCCAGGCTGCACTTCTCATGGGATGAGGCCCCTCCCTCCATCTTTAACCAATCAGAACTGTCCATCCAGCCATCCCTGCAGTCAGAGGTGGAAGGGGGCGTGGAGAGATGGCCCAGGGTGATGTGCTATGTCCGCCTTGAACATTTGCATGGTTATAAATGGCACGGGAGCTCCAAGAGGGAGGGACCAGTCAAGACCATAGTCATTGAATAAATATATTTTGAATGAACATTTATTATACGGATTAAATAAAATAATATTCTAAAATGTTTAACACGATACCTGAAAATAAAGTACTGCAGATAGCCTCTATTATTGTCATTAATTTTCTTTATTAATAGACAATGACACTTTTCAAGAAAATCAGGAATCATTTGGGGTAACACTGTAACTTTTGGGCTTGTGTATTTGCTTGGTGGACTCATCATGGTTTGGGAGAAGACGGAAATAGTTCTGACCTTGACCTACAGAAATGAAAACTCGAGATGAGTTCGGCCAGCCTCACAGACATCTGGGTACCCTGGAGCTTCTCATCTGGCTTTTAGTGAAGCCACCGCCTCTAATACTCCCTGACATGTGGCTTAATAGTTTTCTGAGTTAAACTGACAGTTTTCAAGCAGGAACAATAGGATTGTGTCAGGGAGAATTACCTGGTGACCCCAGATGTCCTAAAATGGTGGTTTAACTGGATGACTTATGGGGGGAAAAAGTGCAAAAATTCATGTGTGGACACCTTCGTGTTATTGCCTCAAACCCCACTCCAAGGTAAAAAAAAAAAAAAAAGCAGCTGACATGTTTTTCGTTCTGTAAATCTATGTTTTGAACATCATCTGGACCAGCTTCAAGTCTGTCAACCATCACAGGCCTCCTAAATGAAGGCAGTGCCCCATGAAAGAGGGGAATGGAGAGACAAGTGACAAGCATGACAAGCAGGCGGGACCTCATAATTTCTCGTTAGAGAAAGCCATGCTTCTTCGGATCTTTAGTCTCGGCCTGGTTGTGTTCACGACCCTGGATAGACTCTGCCTCAGAAAAGAATGCAGGTGACACCACTTGGGCAGCTTGTGTGCCATGGGTACAGCAGAGAGAGAAAACTAAACAGATGGTTTAGAAGGAATTCAGTGGGACCACCCTCAGGCTCCTTGGCATGGCTTCCTGCAGCTTTAGAATTCCCAGGTGACAGGTTCCTTCCTTTGGGATGGTGGCTTCAGCACGTGGTGTCTCCCGTGGCCCAGCTAGTGTTTTCATGTTGCATGTGCTCACACCCTAGTGACAGGCCACCCTGAAGACTAAAGATTCTCCTTTGCAGGCATTTGATGTTCTCCTGGCCTGGAGAAGCCGGCTGTCTTCTGTTCCCTGTGGCATAAGGTGGGCAGCCCCCTGTCACCCCAAGCAAACACACCTGGCTCACCCCCGCGCAGTGCAGCAGAAGAAAGCGTTTTAAAAATACGCTGTCGATGCTAATGCATTCAGAAAGCAGAAGGTGGCTCGCAGGACGGCAATGTCAGGTCTGGCTTTCCCATATTTAGTGGGCGAGTAATTACTGTAATAATTAATTTCTGTTGCTTAATTCAGCAATCAGGCATGTCACTTTACACATGGGAGAATGTTGGTCCCTGTAGGGGTGTGTGTGTGTGTGTGTGTGTGTGTGTGTGTGCATGTGTGCGCGCGCGCGCGTGTGTGCATGTGTGCGTGCGTGTGTGTGTAAAATACAGAGCAGCAATTGCTATTTAGTTGGGATTTGGAGATCAGTTTGTGGAATAAATAGGATGCTTTTAGTATGGTTGGTAGTCACAGGTTTGGGAGAAGAGCAGGAAGGTGAATAAAGAGAAATAGAAATGAAATGCCTTGAGCTTCAAATGCCATCCTTGCAAGAACTTTTCCAAAGCAAGGTTTGATCAGATGTTGCAGTGTGCAGCGGTGAAAATGGCAACTTGAAAGTGGGTAACTGTCCCCAAATTCTAAGTCAAGCTGCTCAGCTGGAATACACTGCAAGCCACATCAGTCATCTTAAATTTTCTAGTAGCCGCATTTTTAAAAAGTAAAAAGACAGTGCAATTATTTTTAATAATAAATTTCACATTAGTCACTAGACCTGAAATTCTATCATCTCAAAATATAATCAATAGAAAAAATATGAATGGGATATTTTATATTTTTTCCCTTCAAGCAAAGTTTTTTAAATCTGACTTTTTTTTTCTTTACGCTTACAGCATATCTCAGTTCAGGTTCTTAGTCTCACGAGCCACGATTTAAAGGCCCACTAGCGACATGTGACTAGAGGCCTGTATGTTGACCAGCACTGAGATATAGGATGCTGGACAGATTCACCCAGAAATGATAATATGGTCATTAAAAAAAATAGATAATGTTGCTTTGTGTGTCGAAGGATGATCTGATTCAATTTAAGTGGTTATTGGGCACCTTGATAGGCTGAGGTAGGGATCATACCTTTCTCATAATCCTTATCTTCCCCTTCACATTCATTTGTGTGTCTTTTTTTTTTTTTAAGGTGAGGCAACCGTTGATTGACATTACAGATTGCAAGGATCTTGTCAGCTTACAATATTTTTTTTTTTTTTATGCCTACAGCACCTGGTCTTCCTAGGTGGTCTCCCATCCAAGTACTAACCAGGCCTGACCCTGCTTAGCTTCTGAGATCAGAGGGCTGTTCAGGGTGGCATGGCTGCAGACTGTGTGTCCATTTTTATCTTCCCAGGATGGAGCACATTATGAGGACCCGGTAAATGTTGAGTGTATGCCTCGCCATGTGTGCTGCGGGGAGGTATACAAAAAAAATGAATTACCATTGACTCTGAACTCAAGGAATTTGCCATCAGGAAGAAGAGGCTATATCAAAACAAAATGGTGGGAGAATACCATCAAACAGTGTAGGGTTTAATGTCATGTTAAATAGGATCAGATGCCAAAGTGAAATGTGGACAGGAGTAGAGAGGCCAGTGCTGGCTGTATTTACCAGGGATAATTTTGAGGGGATGGCAGGTCCTTCAAGGCTGGCTTGGATTCCAGAAGGCCCAGGAGAAAGGCATTCGGGGAAGAGAAAATGTCCTGTGGAGGCCAAGTGAGCATCCTCCCTCCTCTGTGCTCGTTCAGCCTGGACTCATGCCTGCAGTTGCCATGCAGCTGGAGAGGGGAATTGCTGTGCTTCCAGGGAAATCAGATTTGCTTAGTGCTCTGAAAGCTCCCATTTTCCCTGTTTGCCCTCTATTCTGACTTTCCTTTCCTCATCCCTGATGTGGCCACCAGTGCCGTGTGCTAATCTTCTGGGTTTCCCATCTTCTGGTGAGATTGCACTTCCTGGCCCCGATATGGTTGGGGGTAGGGGGTCTGTGAGACTAGTTCTGGTCAGTGAGCTGTGAGTAGAAGTGGACTGAGTCACTCTCAGGCTCTTTGAAGAGCTGGCTGGAGATGCTGGCTGCTCCATCGTTACCTATAATGATTTGAGCCTGTCTGTTGACTCATACTGGGTGTGTCACGGGAGAAAGAAATACATCCGTGTGGTCTGAAACCCTGTTCCATGGGTGCTCTTTCCATGATTTAGCCTGTCCTCTCTTGGGTGACACAGCCCCTCCATCGAGAGGGGACACAATCTTCTTGGGGTAGTGTTGGCTTTGCAAGAGAGGCCAGGAGAGTAATGTCTCGAAATAGACATTCAGCATCCCTGGAATGCCCTGCCCCCTCTGCTGGGGGGGAGCCTGACCCATGGTCACCTACGATGTGAGGGCCTCCTGGGAAACTGAGGCTCAGGGTCAGGGCAAAGCCCCCTCAGTGCTCGTCCCATCGTCCAGCCCATTTCATGGACATACGGGCGTAGTCAGCACTGAGCGATGATGGTATTGCAAGAGGGATGGGGGAGACATCTGTCCCAGGGAAGGAGAAAGAGGAGGACAGGGTCTGGCCCACGGGTGTTGAGGACAACTAAGGGCTTAGAGCCAGCGACTATCTTGACCGACCCTGGACCTGCTGCCCCAGACACCCTCTTTCCAGAGCTCTGCAGCGTGCTGCTTCTCCAATCCCCTGTAGGTGGACCTCTAGTCAGATTTCACCTCCCCGGGCAAGTGGCGGGTCCCCACATCCACCAGGCAGTTAACAGACAGCACAGAAAGCCTCCAACATGCCTGTCATTGGGCACAACACTGTGCCACCTTGAGTTGTTCCATGTAGTGGAGCAGAGGGTCAAGTAAGGCTAAAATTCATGAGGGGAGTTCTAAGTGCTAGGATAGACAATCCAGAGGGGGTTGCCACAGAGAAGGAGCCTCATCCCCGAGTCTGAGAAGTCAGGGAGGGCTTCCCAGAGGAGGTGAGGCAGCAGCCACTGGATGGATTTAAGGGAGAGGCAGGCTAGGCATAGGCAGCCAGGAGCACAAAGGAACAAAGGGCGTGAAGGTGACACAGCTGAGCTGGGCGCATTTAGGAAACGCTAAGTGGCAGGGCAGGAGTGGCACAGGAGGTGCTGTAGGCGAGCCATAAGATATTAGGTTGAAATGGAGGGGGCAGGACCCAGTGACCAATGGCCTGGTAACCATGGCAATGAAAATGAGCACAGGCTAGCGAAGAGCTACTGCAGAGCTTTAAGCAACGGAAGACCTTGATCAGGTTTGTGTGTAGTTGGGAAGACAAAGGAGTTATTTTGTGAGCTGACCAGACAGGAAGAGCCCCTTTTCTGAGGGTGTATTTTGGTTGGTGTGTTTATTTGTGTTAAGTAACCCCCCTACCTCCACCACCACCCCGCACAGGTGAAGCAAGAGGCCCTGGGGCACCATGCAGAACGAGGGACTAGAGCAACCGGATGATAGATAATTTTTAATTAATTGGGGGCACTTTGGTTTTTTTCTGGATAAGTGACCAGAGAGCCATGGGAGGGGTGGTATGTTAGAGAAAGTGACACCATAAGGTAGGCGAGAGAAGACAGCGAGGAGGAGGCACAGAAGCGAGGACTGGCCTGAAGTGAGACTTTTGCAGATAAGGATGTCCAAAACGAAATTTTAAATATTGAGCAGCATCACACATCAAAGTAACTGTAGCCAACCCCCTTGCTTGCCAATCCTCACCAAAAGTGACTCTGTGTTGATGTGGGTCAGAGAGAGGGGCCAACCACAGGGTATGAGGTCCAAAGCAAATCTAGATCTAATGCTTTAGGTCTAGAACTTTGGTTTTATCCCCACCCCCAACCCCCTCTCCCTGCCCTCTCCCACAATTAAAGCATTCTACCACTTAATTGGATAAAAAAGTTAATTGGTTCTGCCATAAGCATGTTATTGCATTTATTTCAGATGAACCTAAGTTAATTAGGGCATATTGCTGTGACAAAGAGTTTCCCTCCTACCAAAACATTATAGTGGCTTGAAGAAGTTGATTATTCTCTGAAACAACCATCTCTAGATGAGCTATCTGGGTTGATGGCCAGCTCTACTCCATGCAGTGATTTAGGGATCCAGGTTCCTTCTGTCTTCGTGCTCTGTCATCCCCTAGGGCATTGCCTTTCAGAGTCTGAGCTGGGTTATGGGATTTTCATTTTTCCCACTGGTAGGAAGGGAAAAGAAGGAAACTCAAGTGCATGTATTGACCCTTAAGTTGTAGTATGAATTTGAGGCTGTCTTGCACATTGGATAAGTTGGGCTGTCTCCCAGGAGATAGATTGAGAGTTCCACATATCCCTTCTATTCACGTCCCATTGGCTCAGACTTCATCACAAATGCACCCTGGGCAGAAGAAGACTAGAAAGAGGAAGTGGGGTCCCTGGCTCAGCAGCATCACCTTCAATTATATTACCATGAAAGAAGGGGAGATTGGGTTTTGGCCACTCTGCCACAGAACCCTTCCTCAAGGTTCTTGTGGAGGGCTTAAAAAGACAGAGAGTAGGAACCACACAAGAATCCAGGTTCTGTGCCTACTTAGTAATAAATGTTTATTTACAAGTGGAATTTGCTCTCATCGTCACATACTTGATGGGGAGGCTGTGGAGGAGACCTCGTTAAGCAAAGGTGGGTGATCAGCATCACCTGGGAACTTGTTAGAAACGCTGGACTCAGGTCCCATCCTAGCCCTGCTGAGTCAGAATCTGTCCTTTATCAGCACCTGCAGGTGATTCATGGAGAAGCACAATCTTCCTATACGTTTATTTGGCCTCTCACAGAGACACTTTCCATTGATTTTTGCAGCTGGAAAAGCCCAGCCAGCACCCATGACAGTGTTTTTCAAACTGCGACTATGGACCCACTCATGAGTAGGGATATCATTTTAGCAGCTCATAACCCAGTGTTGAAGGAAAGGTAGAAAAGACGTAGTATAGAATGACAAAGGAAAACAGGGCATCACACTAAGGACAAGTGCTGTTTTCAGTTATAGTTACGTGTATGGGTGTAGTTCACTGTCAAAAAAAAAAAAAGGTGTTTGAAAGCCACGGTGGTAGGAGGCAGGGGTCTGTGGCAGGAAGTTCACAGACTTGGCAGCAAATCATCCTGGGGTTGAACATCACCTCTGAGCAGCGAGGCTTTAGCCAATACTGAGTCTCATTTCCTCACATGTAAAATGGCTTAACCTCAACATCCTGGGTTGTTGCAACTGATAATAGGACAGAGGCGTGTGGATCTTTTCCTTCCCCTTACTCGGACCCCCTCTCTTTTTAGGAAAAGAGAGTGGTTTGCTTGGAGCTTCGCAGCTGAGACTAAACCCAACATTCCCAATATTCTTTCTCTGCTATAAAGGAAGGTGCGTTTGCCTAGGAGACCTCTAAGGGGCTCAGTCAGCCCCTGGGTCAGTGACCAGAAGGCACGTGCATGGGGCGTGGGAGGGGAGGTGGTGAAATGACCCTCACCTTGCCTGCGGACCAGGCACACTCTCCTCCCCAACTAGCCCCAGGAAGAGTTAGGGAAGAGGGCCCGTGGGTCGCTGGGACGCCGGGGCGCCCTCTTCCCCGACCTCCGCCAGCGGGCGGTGCGGCAGCGCCACCGTGTGGCCGCAAGACATCAAAGCGCAGCCGCTCTGCGGGCTCGTGGGTCCTGCGCAACTTAGCCCAGCCTGAGATTTACTGGGACGGTGGCCAGCGGGGGTGGAGGGAGGCAGGACATCTCGTCCAGACCTTCTTCCCCCATTTTCTTGCATATCTATCTTCGTGGGGGTGTTTGTGCAGAGTGGACGGCGCAGGGGCCGTGCCCTCTTCATACTCTCGTGGAGCCGGCGGGTGCCGCTGCAGGGGGCAACTCTGGCAGGCACCGTCTCTTCATCCCCACTCCCCGCCCCGACCGAGGACATCTGGAGGAGGATCCTAGTGATATCGGCCAGCGTCTAGGTGCCAGCTCCATGTCTCATGATTAGAGCACACAGCTCCTGTAGGGCGGGGTCACCGGTTCGAGTCTCGCAGGGCCCCAGCGCGCGTTTGCCTTTCCGCCTTCCTGGCAAGCATATCGCCCCATCCCGGGTCCAGGTGCTGCTTTACTCTTGGATCCTAGATGGGAAGGAGGAATAAGGAGCATCCCTCGAGGAGGGTGCCCCCATGGACTTGGTTACAGGTGAAGGGCAGCTAGCTGCAGGAACCCTGGGCAACGACGGCCACTCGGGTCCCAAAGTGGCACCTTGTCCCAAGGTTCGTGATTCCAGGCATCCCCCGAGAGGGCTTCGCTCCAGCCCCCAGCGCTAACACTCTCCAGACCAGGGCGCTTTCAAGCGCTTTGCCTGTGCGCTCAGGAATGATGCAAAAGGAAGGCGATTTAAGGACATCCCGAGCATCCATCCCTCGTTACAGTGGGAAGGCTCCCCACCCCCACCCCTACTTTAAGCTCTTATTATTGAGGTTCACTCTCAATAAATTTGAGGTCAGCCATTGTGCTGAATTCGCCCCAGAAAGGAACATTATGGGCATTCTACAGTGTCTAGCTAAGGAATCTAAGGCTAAAAGAGACAAAGTAATTTGCCCAAGGCCACCCTGTTAATAAGTAACAGTCGGAAATCCCAGGTCTGTCCCTCTCCCCAGCCCACCACCATCAGAAGGAGATGTTTTTGCTTTCCCACCATCTGTTTTGGGGTGGGGTCGGGGAGGCGAGGAGCTTTTTTACCGAGCCCGTTCAGGGAAACCTGGGGATTTGGGAAGAGAACTCACATCTTTTTAAGGATGGATCTTCCCGCCACTCCCTTAGTCCCCACACCTCCGGGAGAAGCTCCCTGGCCGTTCCTCTAGGTAAATGGGAATGCAGGAGGGCTCCTGCCAGCTGTCTGATGTCGCGTCCTTCCTCCTACGGCTTTCCATCTTGGCTATTTCAACCCCCACACTAAGGAAACCAGACAGAGGTTTCCATTGAGAACCTGAGTGAATTACCCAGCCTGCCGGGGAGACTCTGAGGGTTACTCTCGTGGGTAGTGATCATGATTAAATCTGGACTTGGTACAAGTGACTTTCAAATTCCCGAACCTGCTCTCCCTTCGACTGCTAATCACAGCTAATGCTCTAACTCACTGGTCAGATCTAAGCAGAAACCGTGAATTAACACAGTAGTGTTTACAAAAACATTATAAGCGTTATTATTAGTCTCATCGTCTATACAAAGAAACTGGTGGCCAAGATAAGTTAAATATTTTGCCTAGAGGCACAAAGAAAGCAAATAGCAGAGTCAGGCGTCAAACCCAAGCTTCCTGGGTGCTGGGGGCCCTGCACCCCCTGTGCTGCTACCCTAGACATCAGAACCACTGCGGGGGTTTTCTGGAGCCAGGGAGAAATACAGTTTTTGCAAATGTTCTGTCAAAGTCTTCAGTTTGTAGGATAAGGAGATTGCGTTCACACCAGTCAAGAGAAAAACAAAACAAAACAAAACAAAACATAAGAACCTCAAAACTGAATTCCCCTTTGTGCCTTTTCCTGCGAGTTCTCTCTGGGAGGAGCATCTGCTCTGTGCCTGGAAGTAATATCTTTTCATCCTGCACAGAGACCAAAGCAAAGTCCCTGTTATACGCTCCCAAACACTTTGTTCTTTTTATTCTGCATGCAGATAGGATGCTGTCGTGAGAAAAAAAAAAAAATCCCTACCCTTTACAGCTTTTAAAGCAACAGCAAAAAACAAATAAATTTGTGTGTGTGTGTGTGTGTGTGTGTGTGTGAGAGGATTTATGTGCACCACACGATGGTCAATTAGTTGGGTGGCAGATTGTATTTTCCAAAAGTGGACACCCCCAAAACATCCCATCTCATATGATCTTAAAATATATTGGTGGCACTTATTTTGAACCCAACTTCTCTGTGTGTCCACCTCTTGAAACTGGGTGGACTTTTGTGGGTCTTGACTAATTAATTGTGGCAGGAGTGATGGTATACCTCTTTCAAGGCTGGATCATTAAAATGCCATGCATGTCCACCTTGGGACAATTGTCCCTAGAACTTGGCCAGCATGCTATGGGGAAGCCAATCTGCTATGTGGAGAGGCCACATGTAGGTACTGTCTGACAGCCCCAGCTGAGGTCCCTAGATGTGTGAGCAAGTGAGTGAGTCTTCAGATGATTCTAGCCTCCAGCTTTCCAGCCAGCCCAGCTGATAACCACACGGAGCGAAGATGAGCTGAGACCCACCAAACTGCCCAGATCAAAGATTCAGAATAAGAGCTCGTTGCTGCCGTGAGCCACTAAGGTTGGGAGACTTGTTGTTGCACAGCGATAGATGATAAGAACAGATTGTCCACACTTTTTCATGTTGCAAACTATTCTGTAGTGAACTTCTTCAGGCCTATTGCCTTCTGCATATACCTGAACGTTTCCAAAGGTGACATCTAGAAGCACTGTGGCTGGGCCACAGTGTCAACCTCAGAGGGAATACTATAGAGCAGTTAGTGAATCAACTATATCCACATCTAACAACATGGGGCCATCTTGAAAACGATGTCAAATGAAACATGCAAGTTGTAAAATGATACAGGATGGTATCATTTATGTAAAAGTCTGAGGATACTCAGAATAATGTTATATTTTGTTCATGGAACTATACAGTAATAAAAGTGTGAAGACATATAGGAGAGTAATACACATAAATTAGCTTTGGTAGTATCTGTAATATCTTCTTTCTTAAAAAAAAAGACCAACTGAAGGTCTGAAGCAAATACTACAGTGTTGACATTTGTTAAATCTGAATATGGGGATATGTGGTAATTATAAACTTTTCTTTATATTTCTTATATATTTTATGTATTAATATTATGTTATCTGTAATTATGTGAATGTTTCTTTATTTAAAAGTGTAAAAAAATTTCAACTCAAATAAAATTGTGGTCACAGTAATTTTTTCCCTTGTGATTTTCTGTGTTTTGTATGTTTGATCACATAACTGATAGATTAAAGCAAGACCTTTGGCCTTTGATCGGGTGATCATTCCATCCAAATATCACACCCTTCCCATAATGCACCTGTCATCCCAACCACTCTCAAGGTCTCTCCCTTTAAGAGGCGGTCAGTGCTGTGTTAGCTTTCCTGCCTTTACGTGTGACAGTCCCTCAGCCTGCAATAATAATCTCAGAGACTTAATTTCAGAAATCATTGTCACACCTCATGTCCCATTTGATCCTCACCGGCTCCTTATGACAGTAATAATAATCTGCCATTTACTGGGTGCACAATGCTTTACATGCGTCTTCTTTTTTAAGTAGGCTCTGTTATTGTCCTTTTTTGCAGACACACACACACACACACACACACACACACATGCACACAAAACTTTGCTTAAATATCTTGTTGGCAGAGCAAGAGTCAGCGCCAGGTGTGTTCAGAGTCGACACCCTTGGCCATCAGAGTGTCCTGTCTCCCATGAGAAAGCTGTGTTTTTTAATTCTCAAATTGCAAAGAAACAGATTCTGAGAGTGTTTTTCTCCTCGCCTGCCTGATGAATGATTCATCTTTCAGGGGCACTGGAATCTCACCTGGGTTGGGAGCCTCCTCCGAGCAGTCCACAACACTGCACCCTGAAAGGGTGTTTATAGCCCACCTCCTCTGCTGCCAGTCGGTGAGCATCTCAAAGGCAGAGGTTGGCCTTTGCACATTTGTATTCCCAGTACCTAGAAGAGCACCTGATGCATTATGACACCCCATCTTTCCAGAAATAAATATTGATTAGCACCTGCCTTGCTCGGTCCCTGAGCTACGTACGTGCCCATTAACTCAGCTGAACAACTCCTCTCACCTGTGTGCACAGGGCACAGTTTGTGCAAAATGGCTCACAGCCGTCTGCTTATTTCTTTTAAACAAACAAATAAAAAGAAATCCCCGCTAATCTTTACTGAAGAAACCCAGCCCAAAGGACTGCCCAACTTGAGAAGTTAGATGGGTCCCCAAAAGCTTAATAATAATAATAATAATAATAA
The DNA here is from genome assembly GCA_004027375.1 of Macroglossus sobrinus. NCBI lineage: Eukaryota > Metazoa > Chordata > Mammalia > Chiroptera > Pteropodidae > Macroglossus > Macroglossus sobrinus. The sequence goes on along the minus strand of PVKZ01000654.1, from coordinate 227,120 downwards.
TAATAATAATAATAATAATAAAAACAAGAGTGAATGTGTACTGGGCATTTAGCATGTGCCTGGGACTCTGCTAAGTGATAGCCATGGATTTCTCTTTTGGAAATAAAGTTATTTTTGCTTTTCTTTGTTCAGTGAGCAGTGTTTTTTTCTGGTATCTATGTTAGTGAAGGCTCAAATCAGAATTCGCAGGGGTAAGTTTGAAGGAGGGGATGGGATGCCTTAACTCAAAACCTTGTCATGTTATCTTCCCTGGTGAGAAGACTTCCAACAGTGCAGCTTCTCTGAGCCAAGGGTGGCATTTGTCATATCCTGGGGGCATGTGTGGCAGTGCCACTTAACGATGCCATCATGCCATGCTTGTCAATATCTCTTTTCAAACTGCATCAGGGTGCGACAGGCAACACTGTCTGGAATGATCTGCATTGTGCCTTTAGATACTGACAAAGGCTCTTTTATCAGCCTCATTTTACTCGTGAAGTTTTGAAAGAATGTTGGCATGGCACTGCTTCTTCTTTCGACTCCATATTCAGTTCACTCCTGTAAACCCTCTTGTGACGCTGTGCATAGGAAGCTGTACAGCCATGCAAGGACAGCCGAAACCAGAGACTCAGGTGACTTCGGGGCTCTGTGTCCCCATCTCTTGTCTGTTCTAAGTGTTGATGTCATCCTCTTCTCTGCTGCTCAGCATCCTCCAAACACCAGGCAATGTGGTGGGAGACAGGCCAGCTTCCACATCTGACAGTTTTGCTGAAAGGCAGAGATGAACAGCAAATTGTATACATCAAGACTGTGCTACATGCAAATATTTTACCTGGTTCTGTGAAAGGTTTGAGGGAAATTCAAGGCTTGGTCTCTGCTCTCGAAGAGAGTACTGCCCAATGGCACAAGTGAAACAAAAACCTATGAAAAACTTGCAAAATAGCTGAGTTCAGAGTAGATCTTATACCCAGGTTGAAATGTCCATCAGTAGAAATTAGGGCTTGGTCAAGATGGAGGTATTTTAACCCTATCGTCCCTTATACAGGACAAATAAGAACCTAATCTGATTGGCATGAAACTCAACTCTTGATCTTCCAGGCCCTGATCATCCACAGAAGCAGGAATCAGCCCTTGAACCTCATTTAAGCTTCTAGAGGCCAGTTCAAATAGCATCAAGTGGAGGACCAGCTGGAATTAAAAGTATAATGGGGAAGAGTTCCTCATCTTCTCTCAGATGTCTCAAAATCAGCAACTAGGCAAACTTTGTTGTTCCTTGCTTGGACTTGATGCTAAAGTAAAGTGGTTCAAAGACCTTTCACCCAAGCAAAATTCAATGCTCTTTCATAATAAAAATGCTCAAAGAAACTAGGAATAGGAGAGACTTTCCTCAATCTGATAAAGAACATCTATTTAAAAAAAAAAAAACAACACACAGCTAACATCATACATAACAGTGAAAGACTGATTGCTTTTTTCTTAAGATCAGGAACAGGAGAAGGATGTCCGCTTTCACCATATCTACTCAGCATTGCTGGAGTGCTGGAGGTTCTAGTGAGAGAATTTAGGTAAGAAAAAGCAATAAAAGGCATCCAGACTAGAAAGGAAGAAGGTGTATATGACATGATCTTGTATACAGAAAATTCTAAGGACTACATTAAAAAACTATTAAAAAGAGTAAATAAGTTCAGCAAAGTTGCAAAGTACAAGAGCAATATACAAAAATCAATCAATTCTATTTCTATACACTGGCAATGAACAATTTGAAAACAATTAGAATCTGAAGAAATAGAATTGAGAAAACAATTCCATTTATAATAGCATCAAAAAGAGTAAAATACTTAAGAATAAATTTAACAAAAGAAGGGCAAAATTTATACTCTTAAACAAACAAACAAACAAACAGAAAAGCTATTGAAAGAAATTAAAGAAGACCTAAGTAAATGGAAAGACATCCTAGGTTCATGGATGAGAAGACTTAATATTGTTACTATGGCAATAGTACCTAAACTGATCTACAGATTGAACACAATCACCATCACAATCCTAGATGCCTATTTTTGCAAATTTTGACAGGCTTATTCTAAAATTCGTATGGAAAGGTAAGGGACCTAGAATAGTCAAAACAATTTTGAACAAAAGAAGAAGAAAGCTGGAGGACTCAGGTTTTCTAATTTCAAAACTTACTACTAAGCTACAGTAATCAAGACAATGTGGTACTGGCATGAAGATGGATATATAGATCAATGAAATAGAATTGAGGGTCTAAAATAAACCCTCACATGGATGGTCAGTTGCTTTTCAAGAAGAGCACCAAGACAAATCAAGGGAAAAGAATAATCTTTTCCACAAATGGTGCTGGGACAACTGGATAGCCACAAGCAAAAGAATTAATTTGAATCTGTACCTCACACCATATACAAAAAAAAAAAAAACCCAAAATGGATTAATGTAAGCACTAAAACTATAAAATGCTTAGAAAAAAAAACCCATAGAAATAAATTGTTGTGACTTTAGGTTAAGAAATGGTTTCTTAGGTAATGACACCAAAAGTATAAGTAGCAAACAGAAAAAGACATAAATTGGACTTCGTCAAAATTAAAAACTTATTTTCCGCATCGAAAAGCATCATCAAGAAAGTGAAAAGATAGCCCATAGAATGAGAGAAAAATTTTGCAACCATATACCTGGAAAAGGACATGTATCTTGACTATATAAAGAAATCCTACAACTTGATAAGACAAATAACCCAATTTTAAAATGGGCAAAGGATTGAATAGACATTTCTCCAAGGACGTTCTACAAACGGCCAATAAGCAAAGATGCTTACTGTCCTGAGCCATCAGGGAAATGCAAATCAAAACCACAGGATACCACTTCACACGCACTGGGCTGGCCATGATAAAAAAGAAAAGACAGATAACAACAAGTGTTGGCAAGATGTGGAGAAATTGGAACCCTGGCGTAGCTGGTGGAAAAGCAAAATGGTACAGCCCCTATGGAAAAGTCTGGCAGTTCCTTAAAAAGCTAAATGTACAGTTACTCTATAACCCCCAAATGCCAATCCAACATATATACCCAAGAGAAATGAAAACATGTGTCCACACAAAAAGTCGTACACAAATGTTCAGAGCAGTATTATTCATATAAAAGTCAAAAAGTAGAAATAGCCATCAATTGATGAGTAGATAAATAAAATACGGTATCAACATACAATGGAATATTGGGCAACAAAAAGGAACGAAGTCTCTAAAAATGCTGCAACATGGATGAACCTTGAAAACATTATGCCAAGTGAAAAAGCCAGTTATTAAAGATCAATTGTATGACTCCTTTTATATGAAATGTTTAGAACAGACAAATCTGTAGAGACAGAAAGACTGAGGGATGATAACTAAAGAGTATAGGTGTTCTTTTGGGGTGATAAAATTGATTGCCTAACTCTATAAATATATTAAAAACCATTGAACTGTTCTGTTTAAATTGGTGAATTGTAAGGTATGTAAATAAAGCTACTGATATGAATAAAGCTGTTAAAAAACAAAATATCCGTGATGTTACGAGGGTCTTTAGGAATAAAAGAAGCAGTAGCAAATTGAATAGCCTTTAATCAGGAGATGCAGCATGATTTCAGAAATCTTACAATGTGCTGTCTTAGAACTAAAGAAACTTGCTATCATTACCCATTTTGTGGATGCAAAAAATCAGTCTTAGAGAGTCTAATAAGTTGCTCAAGCTTATCTAGTTAGGCAAATGTCAAGGCCAGGGCTCAGGTGCAGGACACCCACTGTAATGTCAACTCCAGGGAGGTGAATTCTTCATCTTGAATTTAATCTAAGGAAAATGAACAGCATTATCCTTTTAAAGGTTTTGTTGGGTTGTTGTTTTGAATATGAATGATGGATGCAGGGGACTTCTAAGAGAAGTTCCTTTGGAACCTGGGCAGACATCTCTACCTGCTTTGGCATTGTGTCTGGGATGGGTACAGTGTATTGGGGTGAGAGGCTGTGTACCCCAGGCCTACACTTGAAGGACCTAAGCCCACCCATAGGCCCAAGGCAGAGCTTGTTCACTTACACAGCCTCTTGGCCCAACGGCCAGGCTGGTTTATGTGCCTCACGATCGTCTTCTGTATTTATTTCCCCTGACTCTGGGCACGTGGTTTTGCCCTGGGTTTCAGTGTGTGAGCTGAGAAAAGCTGGTTTTGAGTTGGAGCAGAGCTGGAGGTTCAGGTTCGGTAGTTGAGAGGCCATGGATTTCTAATAGACTTTTTTTTTTAAATTTAAATAGGTTCTCCATGTATAACAAGGTTAATTAAACCCTGTATTGCCTTTTCTATTAACTTTATGTTTTATGAATTCTCTGTTTTATGGACTAGAAAGCCAGGTGCACAGGCCATGTATCTTATTCTGGTAACACAGCAGCCACAAGCTCTCAAGATGCTTGTACTACTAACTCTGTGGGGCTACACTCCTCAGACCTACATCTGCTACCTACCAGCGAGTCTGTGCGTGGGGCCAGGACTATATCCAAGAAGGGTGTCTGCCTGGGGAGTGCTGTGGGGCTTCCAAAGCAACATCTCTTATATTCTCATTTTTTTATTTTGATAGAATACAAATCTATAATCCTGAGTTTATGGTGTTATTCCTATTTTTCAGATGAGGAAATTGAGGCTCAGAGTGGTTCAGTAACTCGTTCAAGGTCCCATAACCAGTGTTTGAACCCAGAAGTGTTAAATTCTAGGCTGAGAATCTTTTCCTGCCCTCACCCCCAGCCTTGGTTTGTGGCCAGAGAAAATTACTGATGTTTCTCCCTCCCCCAACCTCAGCTGCCCCTCATGTCTCCTCTTGTAACCTGACGAAATTAACTTAGCTACAAAGGACACCTGGAGAGAGAAAGGAGACACTAATGAGCAGTGGGAGTTTATGGGATGTGTGTGGGGGAGAGAGAGGCAGAACCTTGGCCTTGTTGATGGGGACAAGACCAAAAGTGTGGGTGCCTTGGACAGGCTAGAATTTGCTGGCTTTTTCAAACCAATGTCCTTGCTCTTTTTATTAACTGTGTTTTTTTTTTAATTGGGAAAGTCATAAATGTCCATGGCAAAAAATTTAAAACTACTTCTATTCCATACCTCTGACCTCCCAGTCACCCTCCAAAGAAAGGACAACCTGTCTTCTGTCGCCTTCAGGAATATTCTAGATATATGCAAACACACACACACACACACACACACACACATTCTTCTTTTATTATCACAAATGAGAAACTACTCTGTGTACTGTCATATAGCTTATTTTATTCCCTTCTCTTGAAGACTCTTCTCTCCTTGCTCATATAACTCTATCTCAGTCGTTTCATTCTTTTTCACAATAGCCCAGTATTTCACCTGACAAATGTCCTTTAATTTATCCAACCGGCCCCTGTTGCTTGTCCCGGGTAATGCATTTAGATTGTTTACAAATTTAGGATGTTATAAACAATGCTGGAAAAAATATCCTTAAACATTCTTTTTTCGGTATATCTATCTCTGTGAATTCCTAGAAGTTAAATTGATGAAGAAACTGCTGAATCTGAGAGAAAGCACATTTTACTTTTGATAGAGATTGCCAAGTTGTCCTGCATTAACCTGAACTCTACCACCAGGCTTGAATGCTTAGTGGTAGAGTGCTTGCTTCTCCTAGAGTGGCACAATTTTTCAATATGTATTAGAAAGTGTCATGGACTGAAGAATAAATCCCCAAAATGTTAGGTCCTAAATCCTGGAAACTGTAAAAGTTACATACCATGGAATTACATCTTTGTAGAAGTGATTAAATTAGAAATTTTCAGATAAGGTGATTACCCCAGAAATTATCCAGGTGGGCCCATTTTAATCACCAGTGTCTTCATAAGAGGGAGACAGAGATTTAACTACAGACAAAGAGAAGAAGGTCCTGTGGTGGGAGCAGAAGGAAACAGAGAGAGAAGATTCTACACTGCTGACTTTGAAGATGGAGGAAGGGGCCATGAGCCAAGGAATGAAGCTGGAGAAGTTAGAAAAGATACAGAAAGAGCCTCTTCCTAGAGCCTGTAGAGAGAGCACCGCTCTGCCAACAAACACCTTGATTCCAGCCCAAGAAAACCGTTTTGGACTTCTGGCCTCTAGAACTGTAAGAAAATACATTTCTGTTATTTTAAGGCACTAAGTTTGTGGTTATTTGTTACAGCAGAAATAGGTAACTTATATAGGAGGGAAGGCTTAATGTTGTGGGGCGATAGGGAAGCTGCCATTGATCCCTACTTCTGCTCCCTGACCTCCTCAATAGGTCAAAGCAATTGTCCTTGACCCCAGGCCTGTCCCCTTCACCCAAGAGGACAAAAGCCTTGCAGCTAATTGGCTCCCCTCTTGGGAAGGTGGCTGAAGCTAGCATCTATTGTAAGTAGCATATTAAAATAGTTCCTCCAACCATCCACAGATCTTACTGAGAGGATACAAATAAATGGCACTTTTTTCATCTTCCTGCACGTCCAGCTGTGTTTAGTTCTCCCTATTCATTGCCCTTGCAGATCTCATGTGTAGTACATTAACATGGGATTTTTACAGAGCTAGCTTTGCAACTGCCTGCCGCAAAACAGTAAGGAAAGTGGGAGGAGCCAAATTCGATACAAATTCAGGACCTCATAGCTATTCAGTCTCTGGAAGCTGCAAGGACTCTTTGAGACGGGTCCCTCTTGGATTCTGGGATGAAGAAAACAATCAAGGTTCTTAGGGATTTCTATGAACTGGCTGGGAAGAGGTGTGGGGTAGAAAGAATCAGATGAGAAATTTGATACATACATTCAAAGGTTCAGATCTGTCTGTGGGGGCTCCCTAAGGGAAGGAAGGAAGTCACTGAGCAAATGAACTCCATCTCAAACAAAGCTCTTTGGGGCAGATGAGTTAGTTATAGGAGGTGCCTGTGCTTTGCAAATAGATGGGGCTGCTTGGTTAAAGTCCACCGTGGTCATTTTTAGATATCAAGAATATCCCTCCGCCTTCTACCTCCCCCTAACCAGTCTCGGGGTTCTGGCATACCAGTTCCTGCTCTGGGCCACACATCTGAGAGATACAGGGGAGTCTGCTCCCTAAGCTACCTGTTAGCATAATCCTGTGTTGTGCTACATCCCTTTCCCAGGCAAGCGAATCAGGCCAGGCAGTAGGATGACAGTCTAATTATCACAACCATCAGAAACTTCTGTGTCTTTAATCTAACTTGACAATCTGATGGTTTGTCACTTTGAGGCCTCTTAATTGGCTGCATGATTGACACCAGTGTGGGGAACTTTTATTTTAAGAATTGAGGAGAACCCATGCCTTCAAAATTAGCACAGTTATATGATGCCAGAGACCTAGTTTGCACCCCATGTGGTCTAGAATTTGATATTTGCAGTTACTCTGATCGTGGGGAACTAGCAAGACTGTCAGGGAAAGAAAACCAAGCCACTTCTGTGTTTATTATTTACCTTTCACCAAAAGTTTCCTCAGCCTTGGCTGACCTGATATTCTCTTTCAATAGCATTATGAAAAAGACTGCTAGAGTTTGAATACCTGTGTCCCCTCAAGTTTAATGTTTTGGTTGTAAGTGACAGAAATAGAATTGTTATTTTGTTGTTGTTTTTGTAATTTGGGAGTCCAAGAGTTGAGCTGCTTGGAGTCATAGCTGGATTTGAGTGCTTAAACAGTATGGATAGGATGCCATTCTCTTTTCAAATCTCAGTCCCAACTTTGTTCTGGGAGAGTCTTCTCTTCATGGGGTGAGAAAGACGGACCCTGGCACTGCCAGCCTCAGATGCCCTACTGGGTCCATGTCCCAGAGAAGAGAATACCTCTCTCTCGGGGCTCCTATTAGCATAGTATTCATGAAAGGTTCTGATTGGTCCTGCCTAGGTCATGTGCCCTCCTCTTAGCTCAATTATTGGGCGCAAGAGGATGGAGTCCCATGGCTGGCCAGGAACTGATCATGTGATCAGAAGGAGGAAAGTGCTGTGTCATTTCAGAATGACAGAGGGGGCTAGTTAGAGCAAGAAAATAAAAATCCTCCACAGACATTACAATTGAAATTATTTCAAATCAAGTCACCCCGGTAGGTGCCATGTCTCTACTTTTTCCTCTGAATAGCCTCTTTGTCTGACAGTACAGCCCGTTGTGACAACCAGTGTCAAAAGCTAGTTCAGCTTCCCCATTTTTCAGGGTTTGGCACTAGCGAAAGGGGATAGATTGCTCTGCCTCAGTCACCAGACATCCCTGATCAAACGCAATACTTGCTTCCAGCGGAGAACAGCAATGGATTTGGGAACTCCTTGACAGCAGTTGATAAACCTAAGGAGGAAGTGGCAGCCTCCCTGGCTGGCCCCTCATCCATCTGCAACTCCTGCCAGGCCTGCCTTCCCCATGCTTTGTCTTCCTTGGCAGTCTGACTGGCACTGGCTCAGCCTCAGCTGGAATGTCTAATGTAAAGACTGTGATAGCTTGGCAGTTTTCTTCTTTCTCGCCTTTTGTAAGCTCCAAAGAGAACCTTTCCTTGTTTGGGTTTTTTTTCTCCTATCCCTGCTTGGGTATTTAATGGACTCTCTGAACTGGAGGTGGGAAAAAAAAAACCTTTGAGAGTTTGTTTTCAAGTGAAATCGGCCCTTATTTGATCATCGCCTGCTGCAGTTATGAAAATGTTAAAGAATATTTGGTTCTTGGTTACTTAAAGTTTCTTATATGTGCTTTATAGTTCCTGGTAGAATAACGCATGGAAATTACCTGGTCCATTTCCCACCACACACTGAAGTCCCTGCTAGAACATCAAGAGATCATTGTGATTTCAGCTTAAATACCTCAAGGGATGGGGAGCTCAGCCTTTGGTTTGCTGATTGCATTGCTAAACATTTCCAGTGGTTATAATGTTCTTTATTTGGAGAATCCATCTTCTTGTTTTACCTGGCATACAGATTCGTCTCACTTTCTTCTATAGCCATTTAAATATTGGAAGACTACTTTTATGTTCCCTTTCCCTTCTCTTAGTTAATATTTATTAAACACTTACTTTAGCTAGTGCTGTGCTAACTGTTTGATATGTATATACATATGCTCACTATCCTTGAAACAAACTATGACATAGGCAGCATTATGGTGCCGAATTTGTAAGTGAGGAAACTGAGGCACAGAGAGTTAACAGGCTAACTTGTCAGATTGGTCTGATGCCACAAGTCATACTTATAACCTCAGGTGCATCCCAACTTTTTAAAAACAAGAGAAACCATATAAATTGAATATACTGAGTAATTTATTACTATTCACGATGGCCTTCTAAACCTCCAGAAGAGTTCAAGGAAGAGGACAAGCTTTATTTACGAGAAATAGTGGGGAGGTGTGGAAAGCTAACCCAGAGGGGATAGATAAGGAGGCAAAAGCCCAAATGGAAAACCCCTGGCACCTGTGTATCCACAACTTGGGACGAAGTTGAATTGTATGGCCTGAGGAGAAGGCATTATAGCACAAAGATAATAGTTATAGGCTCAGGAAACCTGGGTTTTATTCTCAGCCATGCCAAAGAATTATGTTAAGTACCACACCTAGGTTTTAACATCTGAGAAATGAGATACCTTTTAGTTCCATTCATTTTCCAGAAAAGTTATAAGAACCTGATTGGCTAATAAAAAATGGGGTTTGAAGCCCTTGCAGAGGAAGGCGGGGAAGCAGCAATAGAAACATCAGCTTTACTTTTAGATAACCAGTCTTCGTGGGCCAGTTTCTGATGGCAGTAGCATAGATTTTATCTAAGACCTACAACGAGCCAGCCAGAAACCTGTGGCGTGATGGGTATGGTTTAGGATGCAGACTGTAAGCCGTTCATCTCCCATGAGGCAGTGATGGTAATGGGCTGAAAGGAAGGATCATTTTGTCTAATGAAAACATCCCCTTCTCTCCACATTTGTGTAAATAAATGTGTCTTGCTCTTAACGGCTTCTTTGAGGATTCTCTGAGAGTCAATTTGAGGTCAGTTTGTTTGTGACTTAATCTATGTGGCTGGAACAGTTAACATCTAGGCTCATTACTTTATTTGTTCTCTCTCTTTCCCCTGGGCAAATTTAGTTTGCCTTAACCTAACCGCTCAGCATAGTGCATGCACAGATTAATCTTTCCCAAGCATTCCTTTCATCCTGGTATTCCAATGACTTTCGACCTGCAGAATAAAGTATAACCCTCTCAGCTGCTCAGCTTCCACAATCTGCTCACGTGTGCCCTTCCCACATCATCTCCTGCTTCATTCCCATAGGAGCTTCTCATCTCGGGCAGTCTTGTCTTTTGAACTATTCACACATAGCTGTGCATCCATCCCCACAATCAATTTTAGAACATTTCATTACCCCAAAAAGGAACCCCACAGACCCCCTTATCCATCCTCTGAACAATCCCTCCATCCCTCCAGCTTTAGGCAACCCTAATCTGCTTGATGTCTCTATCGATTTGCCTATTCTGGACATTTCATATAAATAGAATCATATAATATAAGGTCCTTTGTGACTGCTTTCTTCTATTTAGCATGATCTTTTCAAAGTTCATCCGTGTTGTAGCATGTATCAGTACTTCATTTCTTTCCATTATCCAATAGTATTGTATTGTATGGATATGCCACATTTATTAATTTATCAGTTGATTGACATTTGGGCTGTTTCCACTTTTGGAGTATTATAAATATGGTGCTATGAAATTCATGCATGAGTTTTTGTGTGCACATATGTTTGCTTTCTTTCTCTTGAGTATATGCTTAAGAGTGAAATTGTATAGTAACTCTGTGCTTAACGTTTTGTGAAATTGGCAGATTGTTTTCTAAAGGAGCTATATTTTACATTCTTACCAGCAGTGCATGAATTCTAATTTCTCCACATGTTTGCTAACATTTGTTATTATATGTCCTTTCTATTATAGCCATTCTAGTGGATGTGAAGTAGTGTAATATTGTGGTTTCGACTTGCATTTCCCTGATGACTAATGATATTGAACATCTTTGCTTATTGTTTATTTATATATCTCCTTTGGAGAAATGTCTATTCAGATCCTTTGAGTATTTTTAATTGAATCATTTGTTTTATGTTGAGTTGCAAGTGTTCTTTATATAGTCTAGATACACATCTCATCATATATGATTTACAAATATTTTGTCCAATTTTGTGGGTTTTTATTTTTTTGATGTTTGTCCTTTGAAACACAGAAGTATTTTATTCTAATGAAATCCAACTATTTTCTTTCTTTCTTTCTTTCTTTCTCTAATGTCTACATTCCAGTCAGCAAGGAGTAGTAATGAGAAAAGAGGAGAGTCAGCCCCTTTAAGGGCTGGACTATGAAGTTACACTCATCACCCCCATTCACATCCCATTGAGTAGAATTTAGTCTGGAGGAAAATGTAAATTCCAGTGTCCAATATTAATCTGAATACCTCCCAGCTGTGAGAAATTTGAGGTCTGCTTATAAAATTGATGACAAAAAACTGAAGAATTTACCAAAATAATAAAGATTCTTAATCAGCAGCACTATTGACACTTAGAGTATTTCTAATGCCCGACAGCTCAGACAGTGCGATTAAAATTGAGTCTTGGGCAATATTTTTTTCCCTTTTTGGAGCTCTGAGCTTTTGTCACTCACTCTTTATGCCCAAGTGAGTCTAGTCTGTGTCCTTACTTGATACGTAGAGGGCAATGACAAGTCCTACTGGGTTAGGAGTGCATCTCACTAGAGGCTGAGAAACATTTGGCCATTTCTTTTTTTTTAATCTCCAAAACATTCTTTTCTGGTCTGAAGACATTCAGACAGTGATCCTCAGTCCAGCTGTGAAAAAACATTTTCAAGTTTTGTTCATAGTGTCAGGTTAAAAATATCATCTTGAGCTGAATAGCAAATCAAATATGTAAACAGGGCAGGAGGGTTGTGAGTGAATTATTTCCCTTTCAAAATTTTCCATCCTTGCTATAAAATTGATTATGCAAAAAGTGTAAGCTGTTTTCATTTCAACATCACCTTGAGAGTTCTCCTGGACATTGAAAGGTCCCAGATGGACACGGAGACTGGAGATATCTCCTCAGCCATGCACAATCACTGGCTCCATCATTTCACCCTGTAAAACTCACAGTGACTGTCACTTAGTTCTGGGTAATTTATCTTATCTTATAGATTTGACCTTGAACATCCTGAGCTATGAGGTAGACTTTACCAACCTCTCTTGCTATTATTATGTTGATTTTCTGTACATATCTGGAAATCCATGTTTGTCCAGGGTAAGAACAGTGTTATATTATTGTCCAAAAAATAAAAATAATTAAAATGTCACTAAAATCCTCTATTTGCATCTCTTAGAGAGCAATATTTTGTAAACTTCCTACCTCCAATAGTTTTATATGGTTTCTTTCTTTCTCTTCCTTCCAGCATCTTTTCCAATCTCTTTATTATGGAATTAGTGTGGTCTCTCTCTTAACATGAAAAATAGTTCATTTTTAGAAAAAATTCAGGGATTAATAGGTTGGTAGAGGAGAAGAAATCTGGAACAATCACACTTTAATATTTTTTTCTATCAATTACATAGTACAATTCATTATTTATACTAACTTAAAATGAATAGTAATAGCCAACATTCATGTAGTGCTTCTATATCTATAACTCCTTTAATGCCCACAATCAGAAAAGCACTATAGTTATCACCCCTTTTTCACTGATGAGGAACTGGGGCCAGGAGAATTTGAATGAATTTCCCCAAGTTACGAAGCTGACAAAACTTGGATCCCAGTCTAAGTTTCATGCCTCCAAGGGCCTTTGTGACATAGCCAAGCATCCTCATTGTCCCCACACTGGTCTTGGCTTCAGAAACTCTACTTCTTGGGGGACCTGTGAGTTCTGTTTGTCTTCTAGCTGGGCTGCAGGGCTGGGGCTAGGGTGAGGCAAGTGAGGCGCCTACAACACATAATTTAAGGAGGTGACTGCTCATGCTTGGGACTGTACAAGTGCAGCATCCTTACCTTTGCACCCTTGACCCCTCACCCCTGCTGGGCTTATCCAGGAAGGAGGAACATAAATCTGGCCCCTCCACCATCCTTTTTACAACAAAGTACAACCTGCCTTTTAAACAGAGAGAAGAGCAGCGCCTCATCAACCTCCAGAACCAGACAGGAGTCTCTGGTTGGCCGCCAGGGGCTTTCAGCAGCTGTAGGACACTGAGGAAGGGAACACAGGCATGGCTGACTTAATTGAACATACAATACATGTTTGAGGTGCCATTTAAAATACTTAATATGCTGTGGGAGCTTGTTTGGTGGCTGTAATTTTTTTCTGTCCCTATACTTTGCAAACGTAAATTATTCATGTTCCTAATCTCCCTGAAGCAGGAGACGGATTTCAGGCTTAGTGTTTAAAAACTGGGACGAACTGTGGCCACCGCTACTGTTTTGTTAAAGAAAATAACAGTCCTCCTCCTATTTTTTTCATTCCTCTTTTTTTTTGGCATGTGAGTGACAGGTGACAAGATGACCTGACCACCATGGCTGCAGCCAGTGTTCCTCTATCATCTGATGGTAGAGAAAGTGAAGAAGTGCCACGATGGACAAAAGCAGGATTGTCTGTTGTAGTATTGTCTCTGACTAAAGGTGGCAGGTGAGTTTCAAGCTCTTATTCCCAAGTGGTGAGGCCTGTGACCTGGGCCAGGTGACAGACGTATTATCTACAGATATATTTAGGTGACACAGTGGGAAAGGCCTGGGTTCCAGGATGATTCTGCCACTATCGGAGAACCTTAAGCAAATCTCTGGACTCCCGTTACCCCAGTCATAAAGACTAGAGCCTTGGTTTGGAGGTGAGATGTCCAGAGGTCGTTGTTAGGAGCCTTGGCGTCCTTCCTGATGCCCCACTCCAGGCGGCCATCATTAACCAGCTAGAGCTGCATGTGACTGGACAGCATGGTGTGCCGGTGAACGTTCAACAACTGGCTCTCTGTGGAAAGAAAGCCCTGGTTGGTCATGTTTGCCGAGTTCTGTAGTGTGAATTCTCCCACTGTGGCTGATGTCAAGCCTCCATGGTGAAGTCACTGAGCACATGCTTGGGAACAGAGGTGCATTCCTGGCTCTCACCGGCTCCAGCAACCATTTGCCTGATGGCTCCTCCATCCCTGGTTTAGATGACCTCCAAAATGACATTCGTTTCCAATAGTCTATCATAACGAATCAAACTCTGGTCTGTAACACCTCTGAGAAGTTTGCTTTCCCTAAAGTCACTGCTGTTTGAGTTCCCCAGTAAAGCAGACTGTGTGGAGACTTTGCTGAGGAAGTGAGAATCTAGGGAGGAGAAGTGAAGAATGGGAGAATGAAAAGCGGGGCGGAAGAAGAGGCGAAGCGAGGATGCATTACAGGTGACTCGCCGCCCCATCCCACTGGACTGCCTGAGAAGTGACATGAAATGCATCTCTGGGACCAGCTAGAGAGAGAAAAGAGAATACCTATATCCATTCATCCCCCCGCCCTGCCCCCGCACCTCCAATGGGTCAAAGATTGGACCATGGGCCTGAACTCCTCCTTGATCCAGGTTATATTTGCAAGGGAACAAGCACCGACAGGGAAGACATAGGGTAGGAGGTACGGGGCATAGGCTTGAGTGACAGGTTGTGAGGCAGCCTCTGTGTGAAGCTGGTTGGAGTCTGTGTAGAGCTAATCATCCCAGTGGTGTTTGGAATGAGACCATTGATATGAGGGATCTGAGGTAAGGTGTCTACAAAGTGTCTGAAACACCCCCATGGCAAGATATGCAGTGGCTTCTTAGCGATTTCAGCTTGTCCCTGCTACTCTGACTTTGATGACGGTGCTTCCTCTTTACAGCCAGAATTCAAATGCTGGCTCTGCTGCTCATCAGCTCTGTGACCTTGGCTTCCATTTTTCTCCTCTGTAAATATGGCATAAAAATAGCACCTAACCCAATGAATTGTTGGGAGAATTAAATGAGTTACTACTAGTAAAGCACTTAACATGCATCGTTGGTGCTCAATTAGTTAGCTTTTATTAGTGTTCCATATTTCTGAGGAAATTTGTGCCAGACCTATATATTAGTATAGACAGATTGTATTTTCCGAAAGTGGTCACAGCAATATTTAAGGACCCTCATGCTTTTCAGACCATGCCGCTCTACCTACCAAGAGGCAGAGTCTATGTCCTTTCCCTTGAATCTGGTCAGGGACTAATGGAGTATGGCAGAGATGATGCCATGTGACTTCTGGGCTAGGTCATTAAAAAGACACAGCTTTTGCCTTGCCCCTCTCCTTTCTCTTCTCTCTCAATTCTTGCCCTGACAACCCAGCCATTATGTTGTGAAGAAGCCCAGGCCACCTGGAGAAGCCACATGGAGGTGTTCCAGCCAATTGCCACAGTTACGCTCTCCTCTAACAGCCAGCATCAACCTCCAGCCACGTGAGCAGACAGGAGACAAGCCTTCAGATGATTTCAGCCACCATCTTTGGAGTTTCCCAGTTGAGGCTTCAGATATCATAGATTAGCGACAAACTGTTCCATTGTGCTTTGTCCAAATTCCCAATCTCCCCCAGCCCCAAATGAGAGGTTAAATATTGTAGTTTTAAATTATTACTTTTTGGAGTGATTACTTTCAGAGCAACACATAACTACTATCCCATAATACGTTTGTACCAATTTCTTTTTAGCCTTTTCTTTCCAAATTAAAGAGTCCTTACTTATGACATCTGTTTTCATACAGGTTAATACCCCCTTGGAATTTTTGTGTCACGTGTCTTGATTCGTGAGGCAAGAGGGTATGCGAGGCCTGTGGGAACACCCTTGTGTTGGTGGCAGAAGCACAGAGCAGGTGGATCTTGGAAAAGAGAAAGAGAAGAGAAGAAGGAAGAAGAGAAAGGAACTAGAAAGAGAAAAATATGGGGCAGATGATGGAGAAGAGGAACATATGGCTGAGGAGCCTCAGATGGCTGTCTTCTTGCTGACTCACTTCTGCAGGATGACCCTCTTTCTGTAGGACCCTGACGAGTCATACACACAGCCAGACAGGGTGTGGGAGGGTGTCTGCCTTTCTGCCCCTCAGCCAGGGATGCCAGCTGGGCATCATTAGGTCTAACTGATTGAACCACCACTTCCTGTCAGGCTCCATGCTAGGCTCTGGGAGTATGAGATGCTCTACATCCCTGTCCCAAGGAGTCAGAGTCCATTTGGGAAACAGAGTTTAAGCAGTTCAGTCACTCACTGTTTTTAACAAGGCAGACCTCAGCTAAAGTGTAGGTGGAAGTTCTGAAACACCAAGGTTGGGGGTGTATAGGGAGAAGGAATCTGACTGTAGGTTTAACTAAAGCAAAAATCCTGCTTTTGATTTTGAAAGCACTGGCTGATATCCAGTAACCATCTGGGACTGATTTGATGGTCGACTCTAGGGACTTTGGTAAACAAAATGAAAACCGATATTTCCGTATTGGGTGTCTTTTAAGTCTGATGGTTGAACTTTAGTTAGGATATATTTGAAGGGACTGAAAACAACTTGAACTGGCTTGAGTAAAAGAGACTTTATTGGTGGAGGTAAGTGAGGAGTCCCAGGTCTGGCTTCAGACACCGTTAGATTTCAGGCTCAGACATTCATTGAGACCGTTTTACTCCATCTCTAGACTCTGGCTTCCACCATGTTGGCTTTACCTTCCTGTTCCCCAAGACAGTTCTAAATTTTCCAAGCACTTTCTTCCTGGAGGTGGGATGGCTGTGCAGATGCAGCTCCTTGTTCTCTCAGTAGACTTCCTCTAGCCCACATGCCTAGCAGAAGTCTCTGGCTGGGTCATGTGCCTGACTCTGAAACCTTCACTGTGACCGCAGGAGGACTAAGTGACTGGCTCAGGTCTGTATCACATCTCTAACCATGGAGCAAGGTGGTGGAGATGGAGAGGCCCAACCATATCACATGGACTTAGAGCTGGAAGGTTTAGATCTCTACACAAAAACTGGAGACTTTTATTAGAGTGAAGGGAATGAGTGCTGGGGAATAAAATTAAATGGTCCCACAATGGCTCAGGGATAATGAGGCAATGGGACATCTCAGGGGGTAGAAGATTGCTCAGAATATGAAAGGATTCAGGCCAATGGAGTTTTGGAGTCAAACTGAATTGTCCTTGACTACCATGGAGAGGCTTACTGGTCACTAAATATATGAGTGTGTGTGTGTGTGTGTGTGTGTGTGTGTGTGTGTGTGTGTTCCATTGCAGAGTGTTTATGGCAGTCATGGAAGTGTATTATTCATATCCTTTTTTAAAAAATAACTGTCAGTTAGCAGCAAGGAGTACAATTAGCTTTGGAGCTAAAGCCACACTCTTCCAGGGTATTGTCCAGCTAGTGAGCATGGGGATGGGGGTGGTACTAGAAGTGGCCATTTCTGCTTAGTGCAGGACTCATATAATGGGCAATCTTTGTTCTGGATCTCCCTGCCAATTTAGCTGAGATTTTTTCAGTTCTGCTTTGCAGTCTGAGGCTTGATCCCTGAATCACTGTGTGGAAGGCCTTTCACTGACCAGGAACACCCACCTTGGACTGCTAGAAAGGCAATAATCAATCTGTGGTGGTATCTTTCTGCACTACAAGCATACTTTCTTATAATTCCTACTCTGATAAATATATATATCTTAAAAATAAAAATACTAGAAATGATATTTTAAAGAGCCTGGCTATTATCTTAGTAAATTTGGGCTGCTATAACAGAATACTGTAAACTGGCTGTCTGGATAAACAACAAAAATTTATTTCTCAAAATTCTGGAGCCTGGAAATCCAAAATCAAGGTGCTGACGGATTCAATATCTGGTGAGGGCCCACTACTTTATTCATAGGTGGCTGTCTTCAATTTGTGTCCTCATATGGGAAAGGGGCCAAGGGAGCTTTCTGGGATCTCTTTTATAAGGGCACTAATCCCAATCATGAGAGCTCTGCCTTCATGACCTAATCACCTCCCAAAAGCCTCACCTCCTAATACTATCATATTAAGGAGTAGGTTTTCTACATATAAATTTTAGGGGGACACAAAGATTCAATCTATGGCAGCTGTCTAAGTAGTTGCCCTTAATAGAAGCTCAGAACAACCCTGAAAACCCAGATATTTATATTTAGTGTTTTAAATAACATTTTTGTAGAAATGTGACACATTTATGGAAAGGTGCACAAAAGAGAAATGCATTGATGAATTATTTCAGAGTGCAACACCCCTGTATTCACCATTCAGGCCAAGAAAAAAATATTTTCTCATCTTAGATGTCCTTCACCTCCCCCATCACATATCCTCTCTCAAAATTCTTGACAAGTTTCACATTCTAAGCTTAATAGATGAAGTAGGTTTGTCCTATCCCCTTTTGTCAATGGACTGACAGATTGGAAAAAGCAGAGAAAAACTTCTCTCTAATGGTTTTGTTTGTTGCTTTTCTGCTTAAAGAGCAAGTTTTATCTTTAAGATGTTTTCTAATCCCAGAACATTGTTCAGGCACTGGATAAGGAATGGGGCAGGGGGAGAGGCAGAAGTTAAATTTTGTTCTATCCTTGTTCCGGAGTCTAATCTTGATAGGCAAAGAATATAATTAAAATGGATTACGACTACTGAACACAAACAAGAACAAAATGATTGTAGTGTGTGCAAGCCAGTAATTAAAGCTTTAAAAGAGGAAAAGTCACCATCACTTAAAATGTTTATTTGTCAAGGTTGGTAACAAAAATGGATGTGAGTGTGTTTTTTTTTTAATTTTCTTCTTAGCATCGGTCTCTCAGCAATTAGTGGTGCATATTCCAGAATCAATATGGCCTTGAGTTTGCAGCAGTAAGATCCATACATTTTTAAATTAGTGGGCATAATAGCAGACTGGCTCCATAAAGCAGACAAGTTGGCAGCATCATTCGATTAGTGCTTATTAGAAGACAAAGAAAGGCATGTCAGGAGCAACATCACCTTAAACTGGTTTCAACTCAGAGATATTCTTATGACAACCATTAAGGAGAGACTTATTAATGGCAAAGGAGTTTATATTTTATCTTTGCTATTGAAAAAAAATTAATCCATAAAATGGAATGTTTCTTAAAAGTATAGTGCAGTGATTAAAAGCATGAGTTCTAGGGTCAGACTGCCCGGATTCAAGTCATTTCTAACTGTGTAACTTTGGGCAAGCTACTCAACCTCTCCATCTCTCACTTTTCTCATCTGTAAAAGGACAATAATAATCATATCTAGATTGTAAGGTATCGTAAAAAGTAGATGAGATAATATATGCAAAGCTACTGTCGTGCAGTACGAGCTCATGATGTGTTAGCCATAGAATTAGTCAGGGTAGGCTAGGTATGATGCAGTAACACACAAGTCCAAAAATCCCAGTGGCTTTACTCAGTAAACTTCATTTCTCACTCAAACTATGTCCTCACCGGGAGTCAATGGAGGAGGGGGAAAGAGGGCTGAGCTGCACATAGCTGCTCAAGGACCTACCATTTCACAGCTACGCCAAGGGGAACACACAGTAATAAGGGAAGAGTGTCAGTAGAGACCCACTCAGGAAGTGACACGAGTGATTTCTAACATGTCTCACTGTTCAGAATTGGTCTGCTGAGCCTGAAAAATGTTAGGGGCAGGTAGAATGTTCAGTGAGTCTCTGCTATATGTGTTATTAGTATCGTCATCATTATTGTTACAGGTTATGGATGAGTTTTACTGTGTGATATTTGAAGAATACATGTTGACTTGCCATATGGCTGAATCCCCACAGAATTCACTCATTCAACAGCTATTTGGTGATTACCTATGACAAGGTGATACTGTTTAGGTGTGGGACAAAGGGATAAACTTGACTGGATGAGAATCCTCATCCTACAGACCTTCCAGTACAAAAATGATGTAACCAGGTGCATAAAACAGATAATATCTGATAGCATTGGGGGGAATAACAATGGGGTAAGTGGTTGGTGGGGTGGGGAGCATGGTCTGCTGAGACCTGAATGGCAGGAGAGAGCCAGCCAGAGGGAGATCTGGACAAAGGGTTTTCTGGGCAGAGGAAAATCAGTAGGTTTCAAGAGTTGTAACAAGGTCATTGTGGCTTCAGGACAGAGAGCAAGGGAAAGGTGACAGGAAAAGAGGTGACAGAAGGCAGCAGGAGCCCACTGTTTATAAACTTGGAGGTTGATTCTCACACCAGTGACTTGCCTGTCCACCTGTAAAACACCTGTGGGACCCACGTGTCTGTGAGTTTGGACTCATGTAGAGTTATAAATAAGCTCCTCTCTCCAGGGCTGTAATGAGGATTAATGAGGTTTAATACATGTAAGGTCTTGCCAAGCTGGAGCCAGGCAGTCAGGAGTTTCTATGAATCATGAAACAGATCACATTTGTCAGGAGTGATCTCTTTGGACCTTCAGGGCAAAGGGCACTAGCCTGTTTCTGCTGGGAGCCAAGAATGCTGAGACGTGTTGCCAAAGCCCAGAGTTACTAGGCTTGCAGAGGGAGTATGCTGACTGGGGCTCTCCAGGGCTGCTGGTCAGATAAAGGCCAGGCCAAGAAGGTGGGCTCTGGCCAAGAGAGAAGTGAGCTACATTCCAGATGTCTAGACAGGGCTCTGGTGCACACCAGCAAGGACTGCACGCTTGGTGGGGTCCATCGGGGAGGGGATCAGGAACAAGGTGGGGACTGAAGTACCTGAGCATGAGAGATTATACCATCTGTAAAATGGGAACAGTAAGGCAGACATCATAGGGTTCTCATGAGGGTTAAAGGAGGGTTGGCTGCCTTTGGCTACAAGCAACAGACTTTGAAAAGCATTGACCTGATTTGCTTTTCACTGTGGGGTGAAATTGCAAAGACTTGTCACATTTTTGTCTGGGGAGGTCCCTGAGAGATAGGAGGGCATATGGGAATCTTCTGTTTCTATGGTTCACCTAGGGATGGAGAGTGGCAATGGACCCTTCCCTCAGCCCATCCAAGCACTGGGTGATGAGGGGGGCCTTCATGAAGTTCACTCCGCTATCACCCCACTCTGCCTATAAAATGTACCCCAAATCTGACCATTTCCCAAGACAAGTGAATCCCCCCTCTGCTTTGTCTGGAGGGGCTCTCTGGGAACTGCCAGAGACAGAGGATCAACAGCAGTTTCTGGAGAGTAAACCCTCGAGGAGAAATCTCTTTACCTGAACGATAAACCAAATAGTTGGGGAAAATATGTGACAGGAGAAAAATCCAGTTGTGGAATTTAATTTTATTTATTCATTAATCAAACATTAATTAATCACTTGAATTGAGGATTATAGGGGCTGAATTCAATCTGTAAGTAGTTTTCCCTTTCAGACACTGTCTCCCCAGATATTTGAATGTGAATGTTATTAGGTGAGCATTTGGTCTCCAGTTTGCCACAGTCCCCACTGTTCCCCAATGTATTGCATCTGGTCTACCAAAGCCATTTAAATGACTTGCCTGTATCCTGAAGTCACGTTGTACATGACCCCTACCTTATTAGTGGTAGACTGGAGCCAGCTCATACTGACTAATGAGAGCTGATTGATACATTTGCAGAGTTTTGCCTGTTGATATCAGGATGAAATAAGCCATAGAAGGAATATTTATGCCATGGAAATTGGCAAATGTTACAAATCTGGCCTTTTTTCCCCTTGGGGCACCAAGCACCTTAAATACTAAACACACAGACACACACACACACACACACACACACACACACACACACACACACACACACAACTGGCTAAGGGTTACCAGAAGAGAGATAAGAAATAAGAAAGATGCAAAGGTAGACCTATTTCTTGCCTTTGATAAGATTACAATCCTTTTAAATATTGAGTTTTAGTAATTTCAATGCTTTATACGGAACCATGTCACTCAGTCGTGGTGGCGGCACATCGGGATCACTTGGGAGCTTCGAAAAAGCACTGCTATCCGGGTTCTACTCTCCCTAGCTTCTGCTTTAACGGTGCTGGCCTGCAGCCTGGGCGCCAGAACCTTTGAACCCCTAGTGATTCCATAGCGGAGCCAGGAGAGCATCTGGCCTGGTGATACAAGCACAGTACCTGATGTCTTTCCAGCATCGGTTCACAAAGTGCACTCCCAGATCTTCCTCAGCCTTCGTATAATCGAGAAAGACTAACTCCTCTAATAAACAGACCCAACTCTCAGCGATGAACACAATAAGAGTGGTATATGGTAGAAGGAACACAGATTTTGGTGCCAGAAAACCTTCTGAGCTTACGCTTTCCTCATCTGTAAAATGAGCGTAATATGGCAATCACCATAGGGGTTTCATGAGGATTAAAGGAGTGTAGGATGCTACAAGCCACAGAGGACCTAACTAAAAAGGGTTTATTATTTAATGTGACTAGAATTTCAGCGATGGGGCAGTTTTATCATTGGTTCATCAGCTCCACAATATCCCTGGGGTCTTTCCACTTTGCATTAAGGCTTGCTTCCTCAGCTTACAGGATGGCTGCCACAGTTCTAGGCATCGCATGTAGATATGGCAATGTCTTAAAAAAGAAACACTTTTTTCCCTTGTCACATTTTACTGGGGAGGAAAACCCTAGAAGCCCCCAGCAGTCTTCTCCTTGGGCTTCATTGGCTAAGATGGGGATGAGGTCACATGTTCTAGCTGCAGGAAAGCCTGAGGAAGCAGATTTCTGGCATTTGCAGCCTTTTCAATGGCAGGAGGCTGTGTAGCCAAGGAAGGGGATGCATTAGAGACATTGGGGAGGCTACAAAGAGGTCTATAAAGGGATGCTGTACTGTGCCTGCCACACACAGTGCTCAGTACCTGTTAGTTACTTTTGCCCTTTATCCTCTCATCCTGTCATTACCAGCCCACCATATAATCCCTTTACCTTCGTTAATTCTAACTTGTCCCAGAACTGGCTCCTCTCCCAAGACCAAAGATATAGCACTGCTGCTTAGCTACCGAACACCCATAGGGGAATGTCTCTCTTTAGACCCCGAGAGGCCATTTTGCTGGCCCATAAATACCTGTAGACGTTTGGCTTCGCTCCCCTTGGGTGAAGCTAAGAGCTAGGGAATAATGCCAGGCACCTTCATCTCAATGAAAAATATCCAGGCCTCGTTGGTCTTTCAGCATTTGAGCTAGAGGACATTTTTATAATGCAGATCCCCAGGGCAGGCTTGCCATCTGGAGAATTCCCACTTGCCAAGGTGACTATTGTGCTCATTATTGAAACCCCACAGAGCTGTAATGAACCATTCTCCAGGGAGGTCACGGCCCCAAATTAACAACATGTATGTCAAGTCCCATTAGGGGCAACTCCAGGACACCATTCAAAATCTTTTGTTACCAGGAAAACATTTCCTTTGGAATATAGCCTGAAACCAGCCAGCTTCTGGCTGAAAATTAAAACGTTATGCTGTGTGTACTTTTAAGCTATACTTATTAAAATTATAAAATAATATAATCACATTACAGAAAATATGGGATATTTTTTCATGTTTCCATTGCTCAAGTGTTTTACATAGTTATAATCATAGAATGAAAACTACTTTTATTCTAATTTTTAAAAAACTTAGTTTAGTAAATATTTACTGTGTATCTTATGGCACCAGGCTCAGAGTTAGATGGTAGGGTTCAATGGACTACAAGGCAGACAATGACAAACAGAAAATGAAGACAAGGAAATATGATAAGTGAATGCAGTATATAGCAGGTGTTATGGAAATCCATTTAAAAAAGCCCCAACTTAGACCTGTAGGTGGCTTCCTGGAAGGCTTCCTGGAGGAGGTGCTCTGTAATCTGAGAACCAAAGATGTATAGGAATGAGTTTAGTTAGGAGGAATTGAAAGGAGTGGTTTCTGCAAAAGGAAAAATGTTTTTCGCAGCATGAGTAAGACCCAAGTTGAGTAAGCACATAATGTTTGAAGAACATGATAAGAGAGTAATTCAGCATGATGGGCTCATGAGGTGAATTGTGTCTCTCCCCTTCCCCAAAGTCAAATGTTGAAACCCTAATCCCAATATGACTGTATTTGGAGATATGGTCTTTAAGGGGCTAATTATGATTAAATGAGGTTCTAAGGCTAAGGCCCTAAGCCAATAAGTTTGGAAATAAGGGGGAAAAGGAAGATTTATGATAAAAAATTGATTCACACAATTATGGAGGGGGCAATCTGCTTTACTCAGTCCACAAATTTAAATGTTAATCTCATTTTTTAAAACCTTCAAAGAATCACCCAGAATAATGTTTGACCATCTACATGGGCATCTCCTGGCTCAGGCGAGTTGACAAATAAAATTAGACTTCATAATGAGGAGAGGGTGGGGAGTTCAACAGGGGCCAGAGATCATTATGAGCTGCCCTATTAGCCAAAACAAGGAGTTTGTACTTGATCTTGACATCAAAGGGGAGGCATTAAATGGTTTAAGCAAAGAATGTCATGTTGAGTGTGTTCGTCTTGAGAATAAGCATTGAGGCTGCAGTGTGGGAAATATATTTAGGATGGCCCTGTACAGTTGGGAGGATGGGGTAGTACATAATTCTAGTGTAGGCACCCTTCCCACTCTGTTTTATGGAAATAGAAACTCCTTAAATGGTGTAGGATATGATCTGTGCCATTGTATACACTGGCTCTGAATATACTAGCAGGGGCAAGACTGGAGTAAAAAAGAAATCAGTTAGAAAGCAATGGCAGTACTGTGGGTCCAAAGAGTTTTCAAATGTTATATATAGTCATGGTTTGGTGGCTTTCTTCGTAGTGATAAGCCATGATTTACTTAACCATTTTCCTGATGTTTTTTTACAAGCATAGTTTTGGCATAGTGTGAAATGTAAACAAATTTTTGTTCTGTACTCAAATGCCCCCCATATGACCATATAATTTATCATCTCATGGGGACCCTTTTGAAAGCAAAGAATCTTCAAGTGACTACACTGGGAGAACTGGAATGATCTACAGCTGTCTTAGGTGCACCAAAAAGAATCGCCACCTTTCCTCTTGCTTCTCTCTCGCAATATCCAGTCTTCTCTCCAGGGAGTTTTATTTCTGGGGGAATCAGAAGCCAACTACACATAACGTACTAGCTAGTGTTAAGTCTTTTTCTGTAGATTGAAATCCTATAATTTTTGTACTTCAGCACAGTAAATTGTACTGTCTCCATTTATTTATATTCCCTTCACATCTTCAGTAGCAAAAGAGAGCTGGGAAAATTTCATTCCCCTCTCACTAAGTGGCTCTGATTCTGCAAGGGTTTTCAATTTTTGTTTTTGTTGACTCAGTAGTGCTCCTTCTAACATTAGGAGACTTGTTCTCTGCCCATACACTTGCCTCTTACTCCAATGGGGTTATCCAGAAAAAGATTCAGGAGGCTTCAGTTATATGTCTATTCTGGTATCAAGGTGCCAGGATTTCTTTTTAAACTTAAATGGCCCAATAAAAGGAGCTCCAATGTAGAGTAGAGGGAAGCTATCACTAAAAGAGGCTGCTAGAGCTCATTAAATCTACTACTTTAAACTATTTTTGTGGACAGCCACACTACATTTCCTATCTTCCCTTGGAGTTAAATATGGCCATGTGATTGAATTCTGGCCAATTGTATGTGAGCCCAAATGATGACTACCACTTTCAGGCATGGCACATATAAACTTCCCATGAGGAAGTTTCCCCATCTGCCTGCAGAATGAAGAGGACTCTGAGATTCTAGAGGTAGATGGAGCTACAAGATGGAAAGAACCTGGTTCCCTGGATGACTACATGGAGTAGAGTACCTTCTACCTGATCTACACCTGAGCTACATACAAGTGAGAAATAAACTTACTTGTTGAGTAACTGAGATATAGGAAGCTGTTTGTTACAGAGAGGCCTCCCTAGGATGAACAAATACCCAGGTACCTCCATCCTTTTAACTGAGTCAAAGAGATCTGAGAAAATACAATGATAGCAAAAATATTCACACGGATGACTATTTATCGGGCATGTCTCCATGTACCCATTTTTCTACCTGTTGGGAAAGAGTGATTTGGTAGAGAAGACTCCAACTACAATTGCCTGCAGTCATAACTGTTTCCTTAAGGGAGTGGCATGGTTTTCCTCTAGACCAGGAGGGTATTTATTCAGCAAAATTCTTTGTGAGTGATTTGGTGGTAAAAAGACAGTCCAAAGGACATAACCCCAAAGCCATGGCATTAAGAGAACTAGAATTCCTCATCATGATACAAAAAAATGGGGATTTGGGGAAGAGAGCTCAAGAAAATTGAGTTGAGAGAGAAATGGCACTAAGCAAGAGGCAGCAACTGGCAGACAAAGGAGAGAGATTCTGGCAGTGGGGGCCAAAGACCTTTTAGGACAGAGTTCTAATGAATCTCTTCACAGATATCTGCTGTGTCTCCTACACTATAAGCCCCTCTGCTGCTCCCTAAATTGTCAGCAAAGTGCTGTTCATGCTCACTCAGCCTTGAGTCTGTGTGTCATTGGGAAAGAATAGAGGTGGGCTCAAGCCATGTGAGCAGAGGCCCAAAGTGAGATACCAGTGTTGGGGAGAAGTGATGGAGACATGAACCCTGACCCAGGAGTGGATGTGAGACAAATCTCTCCCCCTGAACATACCAGAGAAAGAGTGACTCTGAGGACACGTGGAGACCTCGAGGTTCCGTAAGGAAAGTTAAGTAGGTTATATAAGACAGGATCACTTTACTTACCATCCAGGTTGGAAGCCCCTTCCCCCTGCAAAAGCAGTCTAAATAGAAGCATTTACTAGCATACGAGCTGGGGCTGTAGGTAGGGAGGGCCACTGAAAGGTAAGTTGAATAGACTCCTCACGGCAGAGGTCACTGTTGGCCAGAAGTCAAGAAGCTGCATGAGGCTGGGAACCAGGTGTGTGTGCTGCATGCACGAGTGTTCCTGGGTGAGTGTGGGTCACTCTCAAGAGTAATTAATGACCTTCTGGATGGGAGGGTGGAAAGACTGGAACTCAGGTTGTCTGCTGGTCTTGTCACAAGGAGGTGGAGGGCACCATCATGACTGAAGTTAAATCAGGCCTTTCAATTCCTGGCCTTCCATGGAGGCCAGACTGGTCCAAAGAGAGTGAGGCCCAGAGAGTCTCACCTTGGCCACAGCGTGAACTGGGCCAAGGTCCCGATGCAGGTAGAATAGTGAGCTGGTGCCTGGCCACTCCCCTCCTCTCTGACTCACTGCAGTGCTCTCCAGATGACCCCTATGCACTCTCCCTGGATGTCTGCAGCTCAACCCCTTGGCACTTCTCCAGCTCGAGAGGAAAATTCCTAAGTCACCCAGTTGAAGGAGATCACAACTCATAAAGAAAAGGGACCACTGGATTCAGTATTTTTCTGCCCAATTTGGGACATACTCATGACTTCCTGGTTGAGCTGTCAGCTCAGTGAATGTCCACAGAACCCCTAGCATAGAATCAGGCACTTAGTGTGTTTTCCACATACTGTACCTTCTCTTCTTCTCTTTCTTACCACCGTTACTATTACTAGCCCTCTTACCATTATTAATCAATATCAAATATCTAATTCTTTGTAGGACCGGGTCTACTTCCTTACTGCTATGAAGGCTTGGACGTCTTGGCTAGTTCTGTTGGGCCTCCTGCCCTCCTCCTGTCAGTATATCTCAGCCCTGAAGAAAGCCAGATGTCCTCAGCATGCCAGAATGCCCAAGAGATGCCTCATGCAATAACAAGTCTCAGACAGTTTGGGAAACAGAGCCCTTGGAAGGAGACAACCTATACTGTTAAAGTTAGACAAAAATAGCAAGAGGGCTCTGCTTAGACACAGAGCCACCATTGTAACTGAGAATCCATTTCATTCGATAGAATCTCATCACTCATTGTGCCACAGCTTCTCCTTCATGTGTCTCCTACTAGTGTTCTTCCTGAGGGAGGTGACAAGGCCATCTGCCCAGACCCAGAGCAACAGCATCTCCTGCTTTAACACGTAGTGTGAAGAAGCAGGAGCTTAGCCTTGCTGGTGCTCTGGCAAGGCCTTAGGTTGGCCTTGGTGGCATCTCATGGCCCAGAGTCTGATCCTCAGGACTGCATTTTCAGCATCCAGGTCCCTTAAATGCACTTTTCTAATCTGTAAATGGAGTTCACAATTCCTCTCTGCTAAGGTTGTTGTAAGAATAAGTTGAGATTCTATATGCCAAGTGCTTGGCCCAGTGCCTGGTACTACCTGTGACAGACAAATGCTTAGCTGAAGGAGAAATCATAATGATGGTAGGGAGAGTTTACTAAACCCAAGCAGAACAGATTTCTCCTAACTCACAAGGTGCTGGCTAACTGACAGACCAGAGTATCGACGATAAGAAATATACCTGCCTGATAGTCTAGAATATTCAAGTCCTATCGCATTTTTTTTTCACAAAAGGAAATCCTGCAAGTCTGCATGAGAGCTCAGGGTGTTGCAAACCCATGCAAAGTGTCTGCTGTTCTTTAAAGAGGATGATAATAGGCCACTTTATAGCCCCATGTCACCATCTCCATTGCAGGGAGAAAGACGTGGGTGCTGACCAGTCTGCTGCATAGATGAACGATGGCACTTTCCTCATCGTGCTTTGCTCTGGACCTTGTGGGGACCCTGCCCTTCCATGGGAGCATCCTTCCTTCAGCCTATATAGCTGCATCTAGCTGTTGAGTGGCAGACTGCTTCGATGACATCTCCATCCTGAGAACTCTCCCAGGCTACCCGACTTGGACTGGTTGTTTCCAGACATGCTGAGTGGTATATGTATGAACTATGCCTTGAGGAGGGGGATCTTCTGCCAGTGGTTGTTGCCATCTGTTTGATGTTGAATTTTAGAACTTTCATTCTCATAGGGTAACTTTTTTTCCCCCAAGTTCTATGAGCTCCAGACTCTGCAGAGCCCCATGCAATTATTCTCATTCTTTTGATGTGGAGGTTGTTATTTGCCCCCAGAAAGAAGGTGAAGGGGGTGCTGGATGCTAAGGAATTTAATCTTTGACTTCCCTTCTCCTTATAGGTCATGCATTCTCTGTTTTAGACACCTTCAGGATTTTGTCTGCCATCTTTGACTCCAAAATCTCTATCTCTTATCTCAATCTCTACCAATGTGTTCAAGCTACCTTGGATATATTCACAACGTTGATTATTAAATATTTAGGAAAATTGCAAGCTGACTTTTAAGCCATTGGTAACTTGAAATCAGCCACAGTAACCATATTTACACCATGGAAATTGGCAAATGCCACAAATTGGGGTATTTTTGTTTTTGATTTTTGTTTTTGTTTGTTTGTTTTTTTTCAGAGAGCAAGTTTACCAGATGACCACTAGATGACCTCCATCCTAAACTTCAGGATAGCCAACTGCTTAGTAGACATCTCCACACATTCTTGCTCCTTTGGCTTCACACGTATTTCCCAAATCCACCCAGTCTTTTTGACTCTATCTCAGGCTCTTATCATCTCACATTTAGCAACTGCAGCTGCTTTCCACTGGCTTCCCTGTCTTCAAGTCTGTCTGCTTCAATCCCTCTCCCTTCCATATTGCCGCCAAAACTGTCCTTCTAAAGTAAAAATTTTACCACACTTGTTCACTACTCGAAGCCCTCCCATTATTTCCAGTGCCAATAAAATAAACTCTAAGTTCTCACCATGACGTACAAGATCCTCCCACACTCCTTATAAGACTCCAGCTCATCAATCCCTACCCAACCCTCTCTACTTTGGAAACCAAATTCCCTGTGCTCTGTGCTGTCTACAGTGCCCTCCCCCTGTGCCCACTGAATTCATTCTTCATCATCATTCGGACTCTGCATTGTTCCCTTCTGGAAGCCTCCTTTCAGCACCAGCCTGCGTAAGCTCCCCTCCTTCTTACTTAATGCTCCCCAAACTCCCTATGTGTGCCTGTATCAAGCACTTCCTATATATTCTGAAATACATATTTCATTGATGTGCAGTGGACATTAGTCTTTCTTTTTGACCACGTAGCATCTAAACCCCCTTCTTATGAGTGGGTCATCCCCTACATCTTACATTCCTACATGCCACTCAAGAAACATAAAATGCCAGATACTTGGTCTCCTAGTCTTCTTTTCACTAAAATGAGGGTTTGTGACTTGTCTCCTCCAGTCAGATACCTTTCCCCAGGTCTGACCCAGAAATTTGTGTCACAGAGAGACAGGGACCCTGGGGGCACCATGCTAATGAGGGTGGCTGCTGCCCTGGCAGCTGTTCCAGTGCCACAACTAGGGCATTATTTCAAGCTGTGG
Source organism: Macroglossus sobrinus (assembly GCA_004027375.1). Classification (NCBI taxonomy): domain Eukaryota; kingdom Metazoa; phylum Chordata; class Mammalia; order Chiroptera; family Pteropodidae; genus Macroglossus; species Macroglossus sobrinus. The sequence continues at coordinate 196,907 of PVKZ01000654.1, read as the reverse complement.
TCTTGTTTTGTGCCCTGTTCATTAAGCCCTCCAATATCCTTTTAATAAATGCTTTTTCTATTTAACTCAGCCAGAACTGGGTTCTGTTGCCACCAAGAGCCCTGACTACATTCATCCCCACTGAGACTGTGAGCTCTCAATGGCGGGAGTATGTTCATTGCCTTTGTATCCACAGTCCTGGCACACAGTGCACATTCGGTAATTGTTGCCTTTGAGCATAGACAGCCAATAATGTCTGGGCCCAACTCAAAGAGACATTATGCATTTTAGCATTTTCATCCTTTTGCTTCCAAGGAGGCAATAATCTTCAGGGAAGATAATAATTATCTGTGTCTTGTGTGCACAGATGCTCCCCTGCTCAAGGAAATGCCTATCACCACTGTCTCTATTCACGCACCCCCTGCTTCCCCTGCTGGGCTGAAGGCTTTGACTTAGACTCATCAGAAGCCAATAGGTGATCTCTTGCCTTGGCTATCCCATCTTCCCCTTCCTCCTTTTACCTAGGATAAGAAGGTTGAGATGCCCTTCCTTGTGGGCCCTCGCTAATGTATTCCATGCAATATTTATGCTCTACCCGTACCTGAGCTTCTCAAGCTGTGCACTGTTTATGCATTCATGAGCAGCTCAAGATAATGTCATTTCATCAAATAGAGCTGAACCACAGCTCCATTTTATGAAGGATTACAGATTGGTTTTTCTTTATTTGTAAATGTGCCAGCCTAAAAAAAAATGCCGTGTTTTGTCAGAGACAGCTGATTAAACACCTCTGAGTATCTGTCAGTGCAAACTGTGAGATCATTAATTTATGCTGGAAAAGAATGGCTGGGGAAGCATGACTTAGACTGGTGTTGTTTCTTTCCTCATTTGAAACAAATAATATTTACATCTTTGGAAAGAACGTTATAAAAAAAAATCACCCTAATGGATCAATGTTTTCCAAAGTGACATGAATGGTGTCACTTGGGCGCTCATCTATTTAAAGCCTCAAAGTGGATATTTTAGTCTTAAACAGCAGGTGTCCTGATATGGAAAAGCTTCTAAATTTGCTTGGATTTGAGACGCTTTTGATGTCTTGTCTCTCTTTCCTTCTCTTTCTCTCTCTTTTCTTAATTCCTAATCACCTGCCATAGTCTCACCGTTACTTTATATTTTTGAAATAATTTCTGCATCTTGTTAATATCTTGGCCTGGATAGAGATCAAAGGTTTCATCTCCTGGTGGGTTTGTTCTGAATGTTGGATTTTAAAAAAGTGTCAACTAGTGACTTTTCAAACAAATCAAAAATTTAAGAGCAGACAACTTTCCTTCTGCAGGAATAGAAGTTAATTTTACTAAATTGGAGTACTTATACCATTTAATTATGCATTTTTACACCTTTTGAATTATAAAATATTTAATATAAAAATACATCACAAATATTTTTCTTTCAATATATAATCCTGGTTTTCATACAGCATTTATAGTGGCAGCTTATGAAATCTACTCCCATTTCCCCAAACATTTTCTATGGATTCCACCGTATATTCTGCTTTGCATAGATAAAAACAGAAGCAAGTCAATTTGCATCATGAAAATTATGCAACAAACAACTCAGTTCTTATATATGATCCTCACGATAACCCTGTGAAGAAAACAGTACCCTATTTTGCATGTAAGGAGCAGTCTCAGATATTTCTGGAAGAACTGGCTCAAGACTGCATAGAATCTGTAAGTAGTTTGGTTTAATACACAATCACCTTGTATGTTGAGCTCAGAGCTAAGGACACAAAGGTGAATTAAATGCAACTTCTCATTTCAAGTTCAAGGTCTAGCAATTGTGGAGCTAGGAATTTAACCCAAGTCATCTGATAGCAATTCCTTGTCTCCTTTTGCTGTCTCAGATTTAAGGTTGGAGCCAGCCTTAGGCAACATCATCAAGTTTGAGAAATTTGCTTGCATTAAGTAGCCTACTCTCTTCTTCAACCCTCCTTTTTCTCAAACATCTAACATTCTCATGCTTTCCAAGGCTCTCTCTCAAATTTGCCTTCCAAATTCCCCCAATAGCATCCCTTCTTCTTCTCTTCACCCTAACTCAGCCTGCCTGGGTTGTACTCCTGCTATGTTGGCTTGGGGCTACTGAACCTTAGGATTGTTTCCAAACTTCTTGACCATGACCTACAATAACAGGGCACTAATAGCCCATAGGGCTTCTATCAGAGAACTTTTAGAAGGTATCCTTTCCCAGGGGAGTCACAGCCCTACTCTGGGTTGCACAGCTTGACAATCAGAACCTACTTTCATTCCCTTAACCAAACACCCCTAGGCAAGGTACAACCTACAGAACATTACAGGGCAGCATGCACAGTATGAAATATACTTTGCATTCCCATGGGGGCAGATGGTGGTGGCAGTTTAAGGAGCGCTGAAGGTACTGTCCATGGTCCTGAACAATCACTGCTTGTGAGGATATTGTGTTTTCCATCTCGGGCTCCCCAATGATTCTTGTTGAATGTTCTTGCCACTTACAGGTTTTCTTTGTTTTAGTTTTCATCTTGATGAAAAGTTTGCCCTTTCTGCACAAATAGGACCCAAGAATTTATGAAGAAGAGTGGATTTAGGTGGCCTGAGTTTGAATCCCAGACCCACCATTTGCTGGTGAGACCTTGGGGGAGCTATACAACTTTTCTGGACTTCAATCTATCCATCTTTAAAGTGAATATAATAGTAATAAACAAAATTGTTTTGAGGATGGAATGAGATAATGTATGCAATGTGCTTTGAGAGTATGTTGTTCGTAGAAAAAATTCAACAAATGTTTTCCAGAAATAGTAAAAGTAACAGTTCTAAATGTAAGACCAAGGATTACCTAATTTTCTAGGAAAATGTTGCTTTATTTTATTTACTACTTACTGTTAATTAGGTCCTAGACTATGCAAAATTTGATCTTAGCTTGAGAAATGTTGATAAGCTGAAAATAATTATATTTAGTAAAGATGCAAATTATTTCTGTCTGGCAGAAGAGATAGCTCCCAAAATTAGATTTGTTGCCTTGTAGAACATTCAACAGTTTCATATCTAACTTAGCAATTTTGCATCAATATTCTTTTCCTGACAAAATATCTGTTCCTAAATATCTTTAATAAATATCTGTTTTTGAAATCTCTTTGAACCAGCTTTACCATCCTGTAGATTTCCTCCTTAATGAGTGTATTAGTTAGAGTTTTCCAGAGAAACAGAACCTATAGTATATACATAGAGAGAAAATGAGATTTGTTATAAGGAACTGGCTCATGTGACTGTCTCTACATGATCTGTCATTTGCAAGCTGGAGACACAGAAAAGCCAGTGATGTGGTTTGAAGGCATGGGAGCTAGAGAGCCAGTGGTGCAGTTTCCAGTCTGGGTCTGAACACTTGAGAACCAGGAGATCCAAGGACAGAAAGAGATCAATGTCCCAACTCAACCAGTCAGGCAACGAGAGAGCACAAACTCTCTCTTCCTCCCTCCTGTTGTTCTATCCTGGCCCTCTGTGGGTTGGGTGATGCCCACCCACACTGAAAAGGGCAATTTGCTTTACTCAATTTATCCATTCAGATGCTAAACTCTTCTAGGCACATGTGCACAGACATACCCAGAAACAATGTTTAGCCAGATATCTGGGTGCCCCAGGATCCAGTCAAGTGGTTACATAAAATTAACTATCACAATGAGTTAAATAAATCTGTTACATATAGTTATACTTGTATGGGACTCATCTTTTTAAAAATTACATTTTAACAAGAACTGAAATGAGCAAGGGTAATGTATTTAGCCAAAGTCACAATGTTAGAAAGTAGATGAGTCAGGATTCTCACTCCAATCTGGTTGACTCTAAAGTTCATATTATGATCTCTTGGTGACTTTACCCCAAAAAAGATCTGTTTAATAGAGAAATGGTACAAGGAATTGCTGCCAAACTTTGACAAAACTGGTAATCAGCTGGAGTGATACGCCAGTCTGAAACACTCATGGTGGATTTACAGATTGAGATTGGCCAGAAAAAATCAAGTGTTTGTTTGTGTAAAGCAAGAAATATGATGAAAATGGTAGTAATTGTCTGAGAAGGAGAGCAGCGGTGTTGACAAGGCATGAATTTTTGGACAAACACAAGGCTCCAGCTGTTTAAGACCTGAACTGATAGCCAACAATCATTGCTTGGCCCAGGCATATAAGCACTTTTCCCTCCCTCCCTTCCTCACCAGGTGACCTCCCAAGGGTCACACAAGCAGGAAACGCAAGGCAGCTCAACTGAGCACTCTCTGATAAACTCTTAAGGCACTTTGTGCAGAGCTAAGAGAAAAGGTGCCATTTGGAACTAAAAAGTTAGAGCAACAGCCATACAGGGAGTAGAAGCAAACTTATAGATTACATTTAAAATCTTTGGTGCCTAAAATTTAACCTTTAGGCAACCTTACAAATATATAAAAATCTCCCGGGTAAAAGACACTGTGAAGATCATGAAGAAAGAAAGAAGCTAGAAAGAAAGAAGAAAGAAGAGCGAGAGAGAGAGAGAGAGAGAGAGAGAGAGAGAGAGAGAGAGAGAGAAGGAAGGAAGGAAGGAAGGAAGGAAGGAAGGAAGGAAGGAAGGAAGGAAGGAAGGAAAGAAAGAAAGAAAGAAAGAAAGAAAGAAAGAAAGAAAGAAAGAAAGAAAGAAAGAAAGAAAGAAAGAAAGAAAGAAAGAAAGAAAGAAAGAAAGAAAGAAAGAAAGAAGAAAGAAAGAAAGAAAGAAAGAAAGAAAGAAAGAAAGAAAGAAAGAAAGAAAGAAAGAAAGAAAGAAAGAAAGAAAGAAAGAAAGAAAGAAAAGAAAGAAGAGAGAGAGAAAGAGAGAGGGAGAGAGAGAGAGAGGGAGAGAGAGAGAGAAAGAAAGAAAGATAGAGAGAGAAAGGGGACACTTGAAAGGAGTCCTAGAGACTGCCATCTCTAAGAGGTCACCATTTCCTCTCACTTGTCAGTCAACATTTTTTTTAACCGTCTTTGTGCACCAGCTTTTGTTCCAGGACTGAAAATACAGCAGAGAACAAGAGCTGTGAGGTCCTTCCCTCATGGGACTCATAAATTAGTAAGAGAGACATGAGATATTCACAATATCTTAATATATGATAAAATTATTGTATTATTAATATATTATTATATCAATATATTATTAATGCATTCCCTGAGCAGGGAATGGATCTGGTGTTTGAAGAAGAGGCGCAGGCCGATGTGGCTGGCGAGCATCCAGGGAAAGGAACAGCAGGAGGAGACGGAGCCGGCGAGGGAGGATGGGCCAGACGAAGCCTGGTGATGCTGGCACAAGCAGCAGCTTGGATTTCCTTCCAGCCGTTTCATCCGGGTTCATTTGTTCTGCCCATTCAGCAAATGAGGACGCCATGGCCCCTCATTTATTAAGCAATGTGTACACAGCAAGTCTTTATGTGATTCTGCCCTGGATAATGTGGAAGTTTTACGAAGACAAGGAATGATACTCGCCTTCATGCGACAGGTCATCCAGGAGGCTCCCCCGGTGGCCCAGAGAAGCACGAGGTCCCTGGAGAGGCAGGGCTGCTGCACCTCCATGAGTGGAACCACCGCGTACCTGTTGCTCAGGCAGAAACCTCATAGTAAATCTGCCAGCAAGTCCTATTGATTGCACATCTGAACAGAACCCCATACATCCCGGCTTCTTCCCTTCCACTACCAATGTCTTGGATAAACAGTGTTACCCTTTCAGGCCTAGACCATTGTGATTTCCTTCTACCACCTCCCCGCCTCTGGGCTCACCCCACCTCCAATCCAGCTTCCATACTTAGGCCTGCTTAATCTTTCTAAAACACAAGCTTGGTCATGTCTTCTCTGCTTGGAAAACAAAACAAAACAAAACAAAACATTTAGTGACTTCAGGTCACAGAAGGTTTGCTGAAGCTCAAATTCCTGCAGGGGCTCCACCCACCGGCCTCGAGGCCTCTTCCTGAGTCGGCATCCTGTCTGCCTGTCTGCCCAGGCTCTTGCTCTGCAGCCAGACTGGGCTCCCGTCACTTCCTCATGTACTCTGCTCTTGCCCATGCTACACCCACTTCCTGGAAGGCCCACCCTCGTGGCCAGCTGGTCCTTCTCCTACTCATCCTCTGGGATGCCAATGGCCTCTCCTCCTTGAAGCCTCATGCTTTCTTCTCAGTCATTTTCTAGAATCTCGTCCATAGTGCATATTTATATGCTAACACATCACATTGCATAGTCTTCATTTATTTATTTATTTTTTTACTTCGGACTCCTCTAGTATGTAGCTAATCTGAATAGGAACAGATGCCCTATTCTGTATCACCAGGCACACAGGGGAAGTTGTTTGTTTAATGAATAAGCTTGGCGTTTCCCAAGCTGTCTTTTAGAATATTCATAGGGATGCTAATACAAATTTTCCATGCAAATAAATTTAGCAAGTAATGGCTTAAACATAGTTAAATTTGGGCTGATATACATAGTACGATCCCATTTGTATTCTGTAAAAAAATAGATGTGCTTTTATGTGTAGAAAAATTTCTGAAAGAGTAGGTGGGAAACTATGAACAATGTCACCTCTGGGGAGTAAGGCTTGAGAATTAAGAGGAGAAGGGAAGAGATTTTTTATTTTTTTCATATATCATCCTATACTACTTGGTTCTTTTAAAAATCAGTACATGCAATGTTTTTAAATAATGAATTTAAACAACCATGAAATACACAGCTGTATTAAAAAAATAATACTAAAAAGGTAGAAAATAGTGATTTGATATGTGGGGTATACTCTCTCCTGATTCTACCACCACCCTCCCCCATCCCAGAATCCTCCTAAGAAGCATGACCTCCCCAGGCCCCATGTGAGAAAGACCTCCCCGGGTGAAAAGGCCTCCAAGGAGAGCCATCTCGGGGCCATCCTCCAAAGGGCTCTGGGAAGAGATCCTATCCAAGGCGGGAGGACGAGGCCAGTGTCCAAAGAGAAGGAGAGGCAGCAGAGTCAGTATACACAGAAGGCCACAAGGATAGAGACTCGGAGCATGACTTGAATTTCTGGATCCAGCCATGCCTGAAGCCAATTTCACTTAGAACTCATTTTTGTAAGCCTGTGATTTCCTACACTTGCAAAAGCTGCAGTGGGAACCAGCCCTGCCCCAGGAAACAGGAGACCCAGCATCTCCTGCTAACCAGCTAGATCCTTTTCTCCCCTCTACAGGCCTCACTTCTCATATCTGAGAAATGGGATTTCACACTGTCTTCCACCTTGGCTCTGTGATTTCATGTCCTGTTTGATTCCTAGGTCCACACCCTTTGCCAGACCAGATACTGTCACTCATCAGCAGGTGAGCATATCCCTGGGGACTCATATCTTCATCCAGAGGAGCTAATGTGGCCAATGGTCTTCAAGGACAGATGGGAACTGGAATGAATGCTTGGTCTGACTCTGAGACCAATGTCAATACTCTTTTCACTTTAGAAGAGCTGCTTCTCTTCTCCTCCCTGCTATTTTGAGGGACATTTTGAATAACAACAAAAACTAATGAGTAGCTGTGCCTGGGCAGTGCACCTGAGGGGTTATAAGACCCCTTGTTCAGGGGTTTGCCTAGGTCAGGACCTTGGAATTCAACACTATTCCCCAAGTTATAAAACTATGTTTGACACAATGAAGATGGCAGTTGGATTGGACAGGTGGCTGGGGGGTGGTTGGGAAAGATGGGAGTCATTGGAGGTGACCCCACTTGGCAACATAAATTAATCCCTGTGGATGGGCAGAGCCCAGCATCAGTAAAAGGAAAAGGAATAACACCCTGTTTTAGCTTCTGTTCCGTTTTTGCACTGTATGTCTTACTTCTATTTTTTTATTTCATCCACCCAAGAGGTATCATGTCTGTGTTGTATGAATGAAAGAAGTGAAGCTCAGAAAGGTAAAGCACCCTGTCCAAGGTCACACACCTAGTAAATTACAAAGCCAAGACTCAAACCAGGCTGCTGTTAACATCCCAATGCCTCCTAGGAGAGTGGTCCCAGACATAGCAACAGGATGTGGTCCTTGGAGAGCCTAGAGGTTGGGGGAGAGAAAAGACAGACATGACTTCAGTTCAGGAGGAATTAGGAGCATATGAGAAACAAGGAAAGCACAATGGCCAGTGCTGGGATCCTGGGCTCATCTGGTCCATGAGTGAGGCTGGCCACAGCCACTGACCTCTTTTGCTGGAGTGAAGGCTGTGCTCTGGGCACTCAATGGTGAATCCACCACCTTGCCTCATTACTCTCTTTAGTCTCAAAGCCAGCATTGCATTGCTCTGACCATAATTTTCTGGGAGCTAGCAAGTCCCCATGCTGGCTCAGTACATAGCTACAGAAGGAATGAATTAATAATTATGCATTTCGACAGCCATGTAGGAAGAATATTTTTTTGCTCAGGATTGCAAAGCACATTGTACGTTAAAATCCGCCTCCTCAGGGAAGAGGATTTTTTTTTGTGAATGCCAAGAAGAGTCTGGTCCCACCAAGAGCCTTCTCTCACCAATCCCTAGGTGTCCCTGCTACAGGCTGCAGGAGCCTGGGGGGAATGCATTCTATTTTTCAGATGGGGCATTAAAGGCCTTGCTCCAGCTCAGCTCACAGGATGGCAGAAGTCTCAGGCTGATGTGCCTTCCAACTACTCTTTTAGCACCAGGGGAGAAGGCATTTTCAAAATGACAGAAGTTCATGCAACCCACGTGCAGACACGCTCATTTTCAGGACACCTGCAGTTAGGTTTCCTCCTCTCCAAATTTCTCTGCATTGCTCGATGGGAGGGTGGGAGGTGGAGAGGCCTCTAATTACATCTTTCTGGCAGTCTTTTGGTTCTGTGACTATTTCAGGGAGGAGTGGAATGATGTTGACGTCCTCCTCTCAAATAAAGACACTCCTCAGAGGTTCCCTCTCTGATCCTTTCTCCACAAAAGTTTTAGTTATCTAGTGATGTTCTGTTCTGATTCTCAATTGCTATGTAACAAAACCCCCAAACGCAGAGGTTTAAATAACGATCATTTTATTATATTCATGATTTATAGGGGAATGTAGTTGGGTCTCGGTTGAGCAATTCTGCTCAATGTTGTGTTGGGCTGGTGCATGGTTTGACTTAGAGCATCCAAACAGCCTTCATTTGTGTGTCTAGGACCTTGGTGGGTACACCTGGATCTTCCCCTCTTTGCATGTAGTGTCTGGGCCTCTCTCATGGCCTTCCTCACCATCTTTCCAGTGGAATAGTCAGACATTTTACATCATAGCCATGGGTTTCAAAAGCACCTGTTCCCAGAGACAGAAGATTGAAGATTCTGTCCTTTCAGGCCTGGAAACTGTCACAGCATCACTTATTCTGCTTATTCTATTGGTCAAGGAGAAAGGACATAGACCCACCTCTCCACAGAAGGAATACCAAAGAATGTATGGCCCCGTCTAATCCTTGTCTTAGTTGTGCAACTTCTATTGCAATTTTAAATGGACTATTTCTGGCTCTAAAATCTTCAGTCCTAAGGACATAAAAAAATTTTTTTTAATTGTCTCCTGTTTTAAATAATAATTAATAATAACAATAATAATAATAAAAGTAATAATAATATCTCAAAGAATTTTGGAAAGTGAAGTCAATGGTAACTTATTTTTAAAATAACACCTCTCCAAGATAATAGACAATGACAACTTATGATTTTATCAGCTATTTCAGAAAGAGTGATAAAGGAGACTCTAGGCATGCTGACACGTGTCTTGTCATCTCTAGCATAAGTACTATTCCTCAGGGGAATGTCAAGGAAACAGGGCTGCCACCCACCCACTCTCTTCTCTCTCCCCTCTCCCCTTCTCCAGCACTGGTGTATGCTGGGATTTACTTTCTGATTTATATAACCACTGAGGCTAAATAGCCCAGAGCCTCTGAAGCCCTTCTCCCCCACCCCCACCCTGCTGTTACTATCCCTGGGTTCAGAGCTAAGAAGGCTTAGGAGAGATTTTTGGATGAGTTTCATTATTTCCAGGCCGGATTAGTTGGTTCACCCAATGAGAGCCCACAGGTCCACGTAAAGCTCCCGGCCACGGGCTCCTGAGTGGCTGTCCTGGACATGCCTCTGGCAGGGTAGGGTCCTGCAGAGTGGACAGCAGTGCAAAGTGGTTTGCAATTCTAGGGCAGAGGAACTTTTGAGGGAGTGGAAAAGAGATGCTGCTGTTCTGGGCACGTCCCCAAGAGAATGAAGCTAATAGAATAGACATCTTCATTGGAAACCAATTTCATTTTTGAAGCAAAAGCTAAAATAGGCTTCCCTTTTCTCCTCTCTCACGATCTCCACCCCGCACCTAATCTAACACAGAAGCGATCAGGAGCAGGTCTGCTCTGCAAGACAGAGTCAACCTGCTTCACAACAATGGACCAGTTCTGCAAAAGAGCACATGGCCATGTCTTTGACTGTTGGCTCAACTAAAAAAAGAATGCATGTAGCAGAAGAGTGTCTGGCAGACAGTCTCTAGATCCCACAGCCCTTTAAATTTATCACCCCACAGGGAGGGAGTAGAAATCTTTTTTAGGGTACATACTCACGATTTTAATCTGTTTTCTATTTTTAACCTTTAGAAGAGAAGATGAGACCCTGCAAACTAAAAGAAGCCATTATCTTTGCTAAAGTAATTTCAGCTCTAAGAGAGAGAGTCCAATTTAGCTTTCTAGGTTGTTTTTTTTTTAAATTCCTTGCAAACTGGAGCAGGTACTGACAAAAAGAGTTAGGAAGCTATGGAAATGGATCTTGTAACTGCCAAGATATAGGGCCAGTTATGTCAACTGGGGCTCCCTCAAACCACACGTCAGTACAGCCCCAACTACTCCAGCCTGGACTATTACATATCCTTCCAGTCACTCCTTTTTTTAATCCCTCCTCTGTGATTCTGTTTGCTTTTCTTCCTCTACACTCGGTTCTCACCACACCAGTTCTCTACTTACAAACCACACTGTCTCCAGAAATAAAAGCAAACTCTAAAGCTACAATGCATGAGGTCTCCCTTTTTCTTTTGGCTCCAGGCTGGCTTTCCAGGTCACCTCCCTTCTTAGAAGCAAGTGGCAATGGCCTAGCACTGCGCCTGCTATGCATTCAGTTACATTTGCCCATCAAATGCTAACTAGACATACCAGTCACTGACTCCTGCATTTGACATGTGTTTACATTTCTCTATACTTTGTACATTCAAGCCTTTTTCTTTACCAGGAACAGCCTTTCCCATTCCTTCCACCTGGAAAACAGGTACTTATTTTTAAATCTTCAACTGAAATGTCACCTCTTTTTCATAGCCTCCCTTGATACTCCCTTTACCTACTCACACACCCCAAGACAGAATTATTTTGGGTTATCATTCTCTCTTATGCATTCCTCTGCTGTAGCAGCTCCTGCACTGTATTTTTTTATATTGTCTGATATGCTATAAAAAGATAATTAGGTTCCCAAGAATATTTACTTTATCAAAATTGATTTATAAAACCAATTGATTCAGTGAGAGATAAAGGGGTTTGAGGTTAGGGTGTTTCCGGCTTGCAATAATAAAGTTAATTCTCCTGCAGGATTTATAATAAATATGCTTTATAACTATCAGAGTAATGACAAGCTAAAATATCAAGTTGTTTGATCAAGAAAGACAAAATTGAACCCAATATCTCATTTGCCTCATAAGCCACACACCCATGAGTCTTTCAATCCTTAATTATCTGTCCTTGACCTTGCAACTTTGCTGGCATCACAATTCATAACATACAGTAAACATAAGGATGAACACAAGAATGAACAGGTATACAAAGGAAGACACACTCACAACCACTGTGCATCCTGGACCTTTGTTCTTCGTACCTGTCATCCTGCTCATCAAAAACTAATCCCTGGGGACAGGCTCATTGTTACCAATGTCAATTGGAGTACTGAAAATGGTGTTTCTTAATTCCTGACTTTATGGTCAATATTCGGTTCAATTATGAAAACTCTCTCTGTAGGGAAAGACCTCTATTTACTAACCTATTACCTTCCTTTTAGATGGGAGGACACCGAAAACAAGGATGTGTCCTACTCATCATTGTCACCCTGGAATTAATGACACACTTCCTGCATTATTCAGATAATTAGCTTTACTCTTGACTTTGACTAGAGCTTGCTTAATGCCTAGACGTTTTTAGCATGTGTTGGATCCCTCGTCCAACATTCCCATCCTTCACCCCAAACTTCTATGTACTGACTACAAGATTTTATTGTCATGAATGAAGAGTGACATTAAGAGACAATTAGCCCTTCTCTAATGCAATACTAGCATTTATTAAAAATTATGCTAAACCCTTTATATGAATCATCTCATCTATTCCTCCCAATAACTCTGTGACATAAATATTATTAATGACCCATTGTACAGAATGGCAAACTGAGGCTAGAGAGATCAATTATTTGTCCCATAAACAAATAAGTGAAAAATAATGACATTAAAAGAACCACTCTAAAATAAAAATTTTCATTTGGAGTAGATACTCCCAACTTTAGTTGTTTTATAGCTCTCTGCTCCAAAGAGAAAATCAATCTATTATATGCATATTCACAAATTTTACAATTAGCCTATCTTGCAAGATTAAACTGCTTAATATTATATATTCAATGGGCACTTTGTTTTTATGGCTGCGATGGTACTAATTTGAATATTCTTAATCTAACTGGACCTAAGCTGTTTTCTCTAGCAGAAAACTGAGGTCCTCAGTCATTCATTTGTCCAGTGTAGTATGGGGTCAAAGATGTTTCATAAGGAAAATCTTGGCCATATATATGCAGGGCACCTACTTACAGGGAGGTCTGAGGAGGTGGACTGGCTTCATTTTTACAAAAGGATATCAACCCTCCCCAAGAATTAGCATATGGCTCAGCACTTAATCCACACCAGAACACATGTGCTCCAGTACTCATCAGGCATACCCTTGAACTCTCTGTTATCTGATTCTTATCAAAATTCTAGTTTGTACAAACAATATTTATGAAAAATGCCTTGAAGAATTACTATGCATATAGTCTTTTAGATTGCAGATAAAATTTCTTAAGTCCATTTTGGAATGAGGCATTATGTATGTAATTAATTATGGTGATTTTAGTCATGTCCTTTAACCGCCTTGCAGTTTAGTTTCCTCACTGGTACCATGAAGATGTTGGTTCGGGTAAGCTCATAGAGTTTTCCGATGTTAACATTTTATCAAGTATTTATCAAGTATTTATCAAGTATTCTCAACTCTAACTATACCTACGCTAATGAGAGTCTTATCACAAATTATTGAAAGCAATAGAAGATCCAAGTGTTATTTCTATTTGCGCTAGGAATGCATTAGAATTTGCGGCTTCTCTGGGTCAGTGACGAATGTGTAATAGATGTCTTCCCCACTGCAATTATCCCCTTCCTTATGGCAGCCAATTTCCATTTCGAGATTCAAGTGGTTCCAAGGAAGTTGACTCTACTTCAGATGAGTTGAGAGGTTCTTGCCATAGCCCATGTAAGAGGTAATGACGGCTTAGACCAGGGTGGTGACAATGAGATGGAGTCAAGAAGGAGTTTTGAAGGATTGAAAATCAGAGATAGGAGAGAGAAATGAATTAAGAAAGACTCTTAGATTTCTGGTCTGAACACCCTGGTGGATGGTGGACCTATTTACTGAGAGAGAAGACTAGGGAAGAACAGATTGGTAAATGGCAGAAAATCAAAAGTTCAATTTTAAATATGTTAAGCTTGAGTTTCAGCTAGAAATGTCAAGAAGTTGGATATATAATAAGTCTGGAGTCTAGAGGACAGATCTGGGCTGAAGATACAAGTTTGGGAATCATCAGCATACAGATGGTAATTAAAACGTCTGAACTGGATAAAGCACTGAAGGAGGAAGAATAGAGACAAAAATGCGGCATTCCCCCATTTTCTAGACCTTTTAGACTTGAGCCCTATTTCTCCCCTGCCAGTCTTCCCCCATAGTTACTCTTAATCAATTAATTAATAAATCAATAAACTAAAAACATTTTTTAACGAATGGTTTTAAATCTGAAATCTTATCTACATTTCTCTGCGCATCTCTGTTCTTATTCAGCAATGGGGATTTAATGAGGATCGAATTGAATGCATTCTTCACCTTCTCCAAAGACCATTCTTATGGGAGCACTCCAGCCCCTAAGCAACTAGGCCCATCAATACCATGGCCCACGTGGTTTGATATTGTTCATATGCAGTTGTGCCCACTCCTCTGCCCCCAGTTGATTAAAAGCTCCTCAGGGGAATGAGCATCATTTACTGACCTTGGAACCCATCACAGCACCTGGCACAGTGCTAAATCAGCACAGACTTGCTGACTGAAAGACCATCCTTAAGTCAGGATCTTGGTGGTGTCAGAGATGGGTGAGGAATGTTATGAGAAGGGACTTTAAGCTTGCTTTGGCTCCAAAAGAGGATTCATTGGCTCATGATAGAAAAATTCAGGGAAAGCAGGTGTGGGACTGGCCTTATGGGACAGAGATGACCAGTAACTCAAGTGCCCCTAGGTCTCTTCCTTCAGTTTTCATTTCTCACTGGGTGTTAGCCCTTTCATTATTACTCACTATTTACATGCTTTTTAACACTTAACACTCTCATTAATCATCTTGTTCATTTACTTGTTTATTGTTTGCCTTCCTACTCTTCCCCTTACCCCCCCCCCATGATGTAAATTCCGTAAAGAGAGGAATTACATCTGTCTTGTTCCTTGCTTCTTCCCCAGCACCCAGAATAGTGCCTCTAAGTGGAGGCTTTGTAAAATTTTATGAACGAATGAATGAGCAAGGCATGGATTCTGTCTCAATTTGGCCATCTCTGAGTCCAGTTACTGTGTCTAGGGGTTTGGGTAATCTAATTGGCTCATCTTGAGTCATGTCTGTGTGTCTGGGGGTTGGGAAGAGATATAGAACCAGAAATGAGATACAAAAATAACTTTAGGTACATAGACCTTTGGCCAACATTAACAAGTCATCTCTTAAACCCTGCTAAATGAAAGGTGGTCTTGGTCCTGAACTCTCCTTGGAAATGTGTGGGCATTGTCCCCTTCAATCTCCTGGATTTGGAGTTATAGACATTTGGACATGCCCTGAGTGGTCTACTTAAATCTTAACTATAGTAACAATAGTATCTCAACCAAAATTTAAATATATAGTCTGATAAATATGGGAACAACAAGATGCAACATTTAAATTAGGACTCTTCCCAAAATGTCACAATGGATACTGGTTGTTCCTGCAGATGTCTACTCCAAGTTAGCTGGGAAGCCATTTGTCACTTAGCCTTAACCCTCACAAATGGCATCTATAATGGAGATAAGCTGGCGTTCGCTCACCCACATCATTCCCATCCTTGTCCGCCTCTAGTATCCAGCAGTGAGTCCAATTTTCCTTAACGATTTGGAAAAGTGGCAAATTATAGGGAACAAATGTCCCTTCCAGAAGCAGAAGAGACATCTGCTTAATGAATCAGCATTTATACAGATGGTGAGATGGAGAAACCAAGCAGGAAGAATCTGGAATTGGCTTGTCCTGATAAGCAATCAGTACCAGAGCATCTTCCCTACTCTCTGATCCTGCTGGGCTGAACCACATGGCTTTCCACACAAATGTAGGTCATTTAGAATGCTGTCAGCACGCTGCTGTTTCCTATTGCCAAAACACTGGAAAACCTATAATGACTAGGAGAAACTATTTTCAAGCTTCTGCTTCTCACTTAAAACAGAGATTTTTAAAAGCTGTCTTCTATACTCAGAACCATGATTATTCTTTGATATTGCCCAAATAGCCACCACCTTTATGTGTGTGTTGGGGTGGAGTGGGGGTAGGGAGAAAAGGAGGACAAAGAAAGACAGCGGGGGACCCTGCTCTTAAAGGCACTAACTATAATTTTGTAATTTACTCTTGAAGGTGTTTAAAAACATACTCACTTATACAAAGAACAAAAATGTCATCATTTATGCCAAGATCTGGAAACAAATTTGGCCCTTAGTTTGGCTGAGAAAGAAAAATACCTGTTCTGCTGATTGAATTTACCATTTTGCAAAAGCGCCTCTGTTTAATTCATGAAATTTAATCACGATCATGCTGGGAGTTATTGCTTCTCATTAATGTTTCCTTTGAAGATGAGTGGAAAGACCCAGGGTTGAGAGGAAAGAAGGATTCTTTCCAAAGTACTATAAGACTTAATTTGGATTTTATTAAATCTCATTAGTTCACTAATACAAAATTTATGATGCTTTGGACAGAGAGCGAGCTGATATTTATCTTGGTTTAATCTATGAAAAAGTGATTTTTCTCTGCAGGTGAACGGTATCAATAACTCTTATGGGGGATATTCTATATCCTTGATAGAATATTCATTAGACACTTTCTTTTATATACAAGTATTATGGTAATTTCATTTTTTTTCATATTTTTATTAAAGAAGATGGATGGAGGCTACCACTTGACAATATTTTTCTACTTTGATTATCATTACTGTTGCTTATTTGGAGGGTAGACCTTCCAAAAAGGATTTGAACAAGCCTACAACAAAAGGCACATCTGTATAGGAAAAATTTAATGTTCGCCTGATTACCACACCACACAAAAATGCTGATAGATTTTCACTAAATTTGGAGGATTTGGGAGGATGGTCTGTCTCCAAAAGTGGGGTGAGTCTGAAATTCATTTTTAAAGAATTCTGAAAAGTGCTGCAAAAAGATAGTGTAGCAATTTTAGCAGAAAAGCCAAAATAAGAGTGACTTCAACAAAGTAAAAGGTTATTTCTGAATCACCTAAGCAAAACCTCTAGCTTGGCAGCTCAGAGTTGATAGGGTGACTTTCCAGGCATCAGGGACCCAGTACCTATTTTTTGTTCTGTCATCCTAGTGCTGGCTTTTATCCTTTTGTACACCTCGTGGTCCAAGATGGCTGCTGGTGTGCAAGAGAAAGTACCCAGTCAACAGGTAGGATGAAGAGAAGAAAGACAAAAGAGTCCCCTGCAATGGGTCAGCACCCTTTAAGCAGCCTTCCTGGAAATTCTGTACAAAATCAACACTTACAGTTGATTGGCCGAAACTGAGTCACATGGCCATACTTTGATGGAGAGAGTTTTTGTTAATAATCAGTAACTGGAGAATGGATTCGGGGTGGAACCAGGTGGAACCAACCTGCCGCAAATAGATAACAGCCGTCCTTCTGAGCAGCGGAAATTGTGGTATAATCTGAGGAAGAGAACTAGAAAACAAGGAGCGAGGAAAGTAAAAGAAGTTATGCAGTTGCTGTAATTAAATAGCAGCTTTAACACTGAGTTTTTTGATAGCCAGGACAAACAGGGAAGAATTATTAACCAGGTACAGGTTTTCAAATGACCTTCCATAAATGTCAAGGGCATAGCATCAGACTCTAGTGTTTAGTATTTATTGAGGGCCTACTGTGTCAGCCACTGATGTGATGAGCAGTTTTACTTGTAGTTTCTTATTAAATTCATGCAATAAATCTTTTGGGAAATTTTACTATTTCATCTGCGGCTAAGGAAACTGAAACTTGCAGAGTGCATTTATTTCCTAGGTCTGCCATAACAAATCATCACAAATTTGGTGGCTTAAAGCAACAGAAATGTATTCTCTCACCTTTCTGAGGCCTTAAGTCCCAAATTACAGTGTCGGCAGGGCTGCAATCTCTCTGGTCGTTTTAGGGATGAATCCATTCCTTGCCTCTTTCAGCTTCTAGGGTGGCTGCATCATTCCAATTCCTGTCTCTGTCTTTATGACAGCCTCTGCTCTGTGGGTCTTCTCCCCTCTCTCCTATGGACACTTGTCATTGGTTTTAGAGTTGACCCAGGTCATCCAGAACAACCTCATGGCAAGTTCCTTAACTTAATTACATCTGCAATGACTCGTTTCCCAAGTAATCTCATATTCACAGGTTTTGGGAGTAAGGACATGCACATATCTTTTTGAAGGGCCACCGTTCAATCCACCACATAGTGGTTGGGTGTTGACCCAGAACATTCAAAGAGCAATTTGGGGGCTAGAGAGAATGCATGTGGATGGGGATGTGAAGGGTAGCATCTACTTTGTAGAGAATGAACCTAGAGCCTGTGAGCCTTAAGAGGATGTACTTAGCCTCACGCTAACCAAACTGCCGAGAGCCCCTGCCTCCACACTTCTAGCGTTCTTTCACTGATAAGATATTGGAGAGAACAAGAAAAAGTGAGTTTCTTGCTTCTATAACCTTGTGGTGCCTAGCCTCCTACCAGGACTGCCTCCTCCTTGGTGGAACAGAACATAGACCAGCACGGAGAAGCCCATCCCAGGCAAGCTAAAGAAAGATAGACACAAAGCAGCTCTCAGAACAATGGGGTTGAGGTTAGAATCTGTTTCTGCTTCATAAGCCCCTTATGACTTTGATCTCTAAATATAGAATGATGCTAACAGAGACCATGTCACAGTTGCAGTTAGGTGAATGGGTAATGGCGTTGCCCAACAGGTGTGGCGGCTTCTGCAGAGCGTTGGCTGTAGGCACGCATCTTCACACCTGCCCAATGTGCCAGGCTCTGTGCCATGTCTTAAGAATACAGGTGCAATTTAGCCATGCTCCCTGCTGCCAGGGTGCTAGGAGAAGGCAAGCCGGTGATCAGATAAACATGCATGGTAAGATACAAGCATCGCAGTAGTGGATATTTATATTAAGGAGCAACATATAGGAAAGGATGATTCATTCCAGCTGGGGCAAGTCTCAGGGATGTTTTCACGGGAGATACTGGCTTTTTTTTTTTTTTATACAAGATTATGCAGCCAGTAGGCAAAGCAGCTGTAATGGGAATCCCTGTGCATCTGACTCCAAAAACGTTCCTAATGTTCCTTCCACTTCATGAAGACATTTGTGCAAGGGCAAAATTAATGAGGTAGAAGCATGCACCCTGGTGGTCTGCCCTGGACCAAATTAGAACTTACAATGCCTTGAGGGGTGGATGTAGCATTTGACTGCATCTCCTTTTCTGAATTATAACCCATCTCAGCTGGCTGCTGAAGATGCAAGAAGAAATAGCAAAATATTCTAGATTTCTCTCTCAGAAGACATCCGAGAGTGCTGGCATGCTGCCCCCACGACTGGGGGAAGCAGACAACCAGATGGTCATACTCTGTGTATTTTCTTTAAAAGGTATTTTAATTGTATATTTCTCTAAAAACTTAATCTTTTAACATTTGATAGTTTCAATGGACTTCTCTCAATTAATCTAATTAGTAAGATAAATCTGCATACTCTTTAGGATAAAAACAATGTTGCCCCCATCTCTTTGGCCCCCCATGTCTAGCTCAGATCCCTGCATACAGTAAGAAGACAATACAATTCTGTTGAATCAGATTGAGTTCTCCTCTGGAAAAGAGTATGGAGGTTCTTCAAAAATTTAAAAATAGAGTTACTATATGACCCAGTGATTTCACTTCTGAATATATACACACACAAAAAATTGAAAGCAGGGTTTCGAAAAGATATTTTTACACCCATATTCACTGCAGCATTATTCACAATAATTAAAATACAGAAGCAACTCAAGTGTCCATTGACATCTGAATGGATAAACTAAATGTTATATATACATAAAATGGAATATTATTCAGCCTTAAAAAAGGAAGGAAATTCTGACATATGCTACCACAAGGATGAATCTTGAAGATGTTATGTTAAGTGAAATAAGCCAGTCACACAAAGACAAAAACTGTGTGATTCCACTTATATGAGGTGTTCAGAGTAGTCAAAATCATTGACACAGAAAATAGAATGGTTGCCAGGGGCAAAGGGAAGAGGGAAATGAGAAGTTATTGTTTTAATGGGTATAGAGTTACAGTTTTACAAGATGAAGAGTTATGGGGATGGATGGTGGTGATGACTACACAACACATGAATGTATTTCATACCACTTAATTGTATACTTAAAAATGGTTAAGATGGTAAATTTCATGTTCTGTATATTTTAACATAATTGAAAAAAGGAACAAAAGGAAGTGGCAGAGAATTCATGCAAACTTCTTCCCCTGTAAGGTTTGTTATGTTTTGATACTCTAAAAATCCCATAATAAATAGATCGGTGCTCAAAAAATGAGTTTTATTCAGCATTCCTATTCAATGTTGAAAACCAGTAAGAATTCCAGTTGTGTTAATTTTATCATAAGCTCAACACAGTAAAGCCCGTAGATAATGTAATTTGGTGAGTAATTATTATCTGAATGAAAGATTGCTTGCCTAATATTCTAACTTATTTTAGGTCATTGAAAATAATAGGTTCCAAGTGACAATAAAGTTAATGCTACAACACCCCCCCCCCCGCCCCCATGAAAAGGTTAAGTGTCTGAAGCAGCCAAGGGAATTCACAGCTTGCTATGAGTGAGAAGTGTGAGGCAGGATCGTTGTGTTTCAAAAAGAACTTTTTTTTTTTTAAATGCTGATATTTCTTTCAGTGCCCTCTTCATTCAAGCAGCCTCCTCCTCCTGGCTTTGCTTTCTAAAAACTTGAGTCCCAAGCCAGGAGGTTGTTGAAGAGAACGTTAGGAACTTAACGTTTGTGCCCCCCACAAATCCCTATGTTGAAACCGGATCCCCCAAAGTGATATGTTAGGTGGTAGGGCCCTTTGGAAGGTAAACGGGGTTAGATGAGGTTGTGAGTGTGGACCCCTCATCATGGGGTTAGTGTCCTTATCAGTCAAGAGCCCACCTGCTTTCTCTCTCTGCTTCCCCCATGTGAGGACACAGCGAGGAGTCTGCCGGCTGCAACCGGAAAAGGATCCTCGCCAGGACCCGACCACACTGGCACCTGATCTCAGACGTCCATCCTTCTGTGAGAAACAAATTGTTTATAAGCGACTCAGTCTGTAATATTTTTGTTATAGCAACCTGTGCTGATTAAGACAAGAACTCAGCCCAAACTTGAAGGACTCAAAGACCAATTAAGTGTTCCCTGGACTGCAGGACAGAGAAATGGAGGGGAAGGGATGAGGGGAAAAGTTCCAGTAAGTTCCTAAAGAGGGGTCCTTGCCCTCTGCTTTGTGCTAGAGCCAGCAAGATGCTGGAAGGGAGACGGCTGTTTGCTAAGCCTTAGAGGAAAGCACCTGACTGTGACCTCTCAGGGCTAAGGACCAGAAGGATCTCTGTGGACAGAAACAGGGCACCTCCGTGTCAGCCTGCACAGGCTGATAACCAGCCTCTCCACAAATCTCCACAGACTACCTTTCCAACAAAGTTGGAACAGCAGAGGAAGTATTGGCTTGTACTAAAAAGGGTTGTTTGTTTGGGGAGCATTTGCTGAGCACATGGAGTTGAATTCCCCAAAGCTAAGTACAGGTGTGCTGCAGCTCCCACATGCTACCCAGAGTGGAGAAGAGGGTGGACAGACACTCATGCTTAGAGCTGATGGGCACCACGTGCAGGACCGTCTGGCAAATCTTATCACAAGCATTAAAAGCATACAGACCATTGAACCCTGAGTCTCTACTTCTATAAAGTTATCTTAAGACATAATTCATTTCATAGTAAATACGAAACCTAAGATCGAGTAACAAGAATGTAGAGTAGAGCATTATTTATAATAGAAAAATGTAATAGGAAACTACCAAAGTCTCCAATCAAAGGGTTGGATCAATCATGGGAAGAGTGAACTGACCTTTTTCTCCATGAAGTCCACTGGCTGTGGTCCCTCCTGCAGGTGGGCTGCAGCTGTGGTCCCGCCTGCTGGTGGGCTCTGCAGGTGAGTGCATTCAACACTCCTCCCCCACCCCAGCTGAGGCGTGTGCTTTCTAAGAGCCTGTGGCAATCATCCTAAAGGAGAGTTTGACAGTTGCACTTGTTATTTTTATCTCATAATATAATTAAATATTATGCAAACTGATGCAATATGGGTGCAAAGAGAAAATGTGTTTTTTTTTTTTTTCCCTATGGAGACTACCTTAAAGGTCTAGGAAAGACTTTATAAATCAGAGCTGCTAAGGAATTTGCCGTGAAATGAGATGTGGGTGAGATTACTGCAAATAAGTGGGGAAAATTATGAAGGTTTTCACCAGGATTCTTTGGCTGTGTCTTTAAGTTCTCACCCCACTTTAAAAACACAGAAACTGGAGATGTAGGTGATGGATTACGGGTGTGGTTTAGGCATGACACAGGGCTGGAGCTATCTCAATCTTAAAGAAAAGACCCTGGGCTCTATGCAAAAGACTGGGGAATGAAATTACAGTTATACGTTTTTGTTTGAACCAAAATGTGTAAGGCATATATGTAAAATTTTCTAGGATTCCACAATCTCATCAGCTTTTTGTGTGAATTCGGAAGCTGCTGAGGCATTAGAGGAGGGGAACACTGCTGCCCATTCATAGAAAGGGCTGGTTATTAAAAAGGAAATTGCAAAAGAGTGTCTTTGACATGACTGTATATTATATAGTTAAATATATTGTATATTGTCAAATGAAAAACTCAGGTTAAAACATGCATGGTAGAATGTCATTCATGTAAAAATACATGTGTGTCAAAAATATAAGTGGTGGGAATATGAGTGACTTATTTCTTTGTATTTTTCATTTGCTCCTCTATGTCTACAATAAATATTTTGTGAAAAAAAGAAATATTCAATAAAAGTACATTTTTAGTTTAGAGAAAATACACATCTGCACTAAGGACCTGAGAAGGTGTGGGGAGAGGCTGGGAGGGACATTGCTTGAGGCCAGAGTGTGGCTCAAGGAAGAGTGGGGGATGGCCAGTGGCTTTCTCCCTAAAGACTGGGCACTGAAGGTATTCAGCAAGGGTTTGCTAATTGGTTCATTTTCCTCTGAATTTGCTCACAGATCTGGGGCCGACAGGGTACAGTCTGGCAGTGATCATTTGGGGTATCTCAGGCAGTGGCAGCCAGATGGCTACAGGGTGGGTCATCTCAAGGACTTCCTCACTCACTGTCTGGCACCTGGGCCAGAAGCTGGGACAGCTGGGCTCCTTGGGCACCTGTTCTCCTGCTTCTCCCTCTTCTCCTCCTGCTCCTCCTCATCCTCCCACCATCTCTTGCCTTCTGCCCTGTACAGGTACCTGGATTTAGCTGGCACTTGAAGGGCTCAAAAGATCCATAGAAGTTATGTGGCCCTTACTAACCCAGCTTCTAAAGGAATACAGGGCCGGTCTATTCACAGAGGTGGTCACAAAGGCCTACCCAGGTCCAGGGTTGGGGGACATAGACTCCATCTCCTGATGGAAGGAATGTTGAAGAATTTGCAGCCATGATTCAAAACCATCCACTCCACGGGTGTGTCACTCTCATTTCTACACAATGGGGGAAACCGATGCAGGCATGGTGCATCCCCAGGCGCTCCATCACTCCATCCACCTTGCTTTTTCTCTCCTCTCAGGCCTCCCCACCCCCCACTTGCAACCCTGTTTCCATCTGGACTAAATTCGGTTCCTCTTCGGAATTTAACTCCTGCTGCAGGTTCTCTTGGGAGCCTTTGCTTCCTTTCCTTCCCTCCCATCCCCCCAACTTCCGGTGGGCTTAGATGTGTTACTCTGTTATTCTGTGCCTTTGTGCTGTTGCTAGGGCAAACGCCAGTCGGCAAACTGCCCTGCAATGTTCGCCTTCTTAGCAGCTCCGCTCAAAGAGCAGCACTGTGACCCAGCAGGCCCTCGATCCCATGGCCGGCGCCGTCCTGCCTGCCTCCCTCCACACAGTGGGACCTCGAATGAGTCACTCATCCTTAGTCTTCTCACTGAAAAACATAGGAATCATAATTGCACCTCTGTCATAGGACTGTGGTGAGGGTTCAATGCAATGACAAAGGTCAAGTCTTCTTGCGTGTGCTCAATAAACTTCTGTTTGTTCCTACTGTCACTGTTATTATCACAGATTCCCCCTGGAGGTGGGGACTGTGTCTTGTGTATCACAGCCTTCCCTGAAGCCTTGCCCCACCCCGGGCTTATAGAAAAGCCTCTGTACAGCCTTGTCCTTCTTTCTCTAGTTTTTCTCTGTTGGTTCACCTTGGAGATTCTGGGCAGACACTTGGTCTTCTCTGCCCATGTCTGGCCTGAGCAATGGTTCAGACCTGCCCAGGTTTAGCCCTTTGCAGAATTGCCTTCACTGTCCAAAATGCATCTTTGCAAATTACAAAGGCTTTCTATAGTTTTCTAATATAGCTTTTAATTATTTAAAACCCTGAATTTCTGTTTAAACTTATACCACTCCAGCTTCTTTCTGAGATTTTTTTCTTTTGTTCAAATGTGCAGTCCCGGTGGGGGAGAGTCTACTTCCCCAAAGGCTCCAAGCCACTGTCCACTTACAGACTGAACTGTAGGCTCCTGTCCTTTGGTGTAAGATCCCTGGGAGGAAGGGGGCCAGTTGGTTTGGCTTGTTGATATTCCCACCAGGAGAAGCTGAATCCTTTGTGGGACCCAATGCAAAATGAAACTGCTTGTGCCACGTTCAAGATGATGGAGAATTTCAAGTTGGCAGCAGAAATCAGTACACCAAGTTCAGGGCCCTTCCTAGAGCCTGTGTGATGACACAGGTCACACGCCTGGGAAATTGGCTTTGATAATTGCCTGAAATTGGCAGAAGAGGAGAAAAAGTGAAATACAGCCACCAAGGACATGATAAAATGCAATTTAATCAAAGGCGAGTGCCAGAAAGCTAAGAGGGCCCCACGCTTGAATGAAATTTGCTTTCATTCCAAGACCACCGCTTCTCCTGCTCCTGTCCCTTCTCCTGCCACCTCCCCCTCACTCACAGCAGCCTGTCTCCAGCATCTAGAACATTCTGATTTCTTTGTTCCTCCTGTCCCTTAGGTCAGGACCACCCTCCCACCTTTTTCACACAGCTCTTCGACTACAAACTTTTTAAGTCACTCCAAGGGCCTAATAGAAGGCACTTGTTATTCTCTATCTCAGCATCCTCTTTATTTCCCTCAACTCTCACTAAAACTCCCACTAAACTTTTTTGTTTATGATCAGTCACTCCCACTGGAATGTGGTCTCCTAAATACAGGGATCTGGTCAGCTTTGCTCACTGCTGATTCTCAAGCACCCAGGACAAAGCTTGGCTGAACAACGACCCAAAGATATTCAGGCCCCGACACCCTGGGACATGTGGGTGTTTTTATGTGACTAAATGAGACAGCAGATGTGAGTGAATTAAAGACCTTGAGATGGGGTGATTATCCTGGATAATCCCGGGGGGTCCTAAATGCCATCACGAGTGGACTATAAGAGGGAGGCAGAGGGAGCTACGACACAGAAGGGAAGCAGAGTCAGAGAGACACGATGTATGTAGCTGGCTTGGAAAATAGAAGATTCCACAGGCCAAGGAACACAAGCGACCACTGGCAGCTGGAGAAGGCAAGGCAGCCGATCCGCCCCTGAGCCTCCGGGGGCTGCCAACACCTGGATTTTGACCCACTGAGACTTACTGCAGATCTCTGGCCTCCAGAGTTATAAGAGAATACATTTCCTTTTTTAAAAAAAAAGGTACCAAATTTGTGATAGTTTATGGTAGCATTCGTAGGAAACTAATATAGTGTTCAATAAAAATGAGTTGAATAATTTATAGTTAAAGGGATTTGTTGTCATGTTTCATTTAATGGGTGTTGCCCCGAGCGTTTCGTGTGTCTAGCAGTGTGCAAGGGGCTAGCTGAGAGCCCCTCCCCCTCAGGATACGCAGAGCCTTACACAGGCTGTCAGAAAACTCGGAAATAATCAAGTGGAAGCTGAGAACCCTAAGACAGGAACATGTTAAAGCACCGAAGTGACAGTAATTGTCAAAAAGGTATTTTAACCTCCCCCACTCTTTATGACCACACCCTGTGCGTTCCTTCGAGTCACCATGGCCTGAGATTCCTTTTGTTAGTTGTATACCGTCTCTCTTCCGAAATGGAAGCGCCATTCGGAGTATGAAAATGTCTGCAAGTGTCAAAAACCAGATCTGAGACAGAAATCCACTCTAGAACAATCATCTCCACGTTGCTGCTAGATCAAACAGACACGTTGGCGCATGCAGTTACCGGAGAGGTCGGTTCCAGGCAGGCTCCAGCTTCTGCGTTGGAAGGGGAGGGTTAGGTGTCACTGGCAGTGGGCGCTGGAAGACATGCAGGCATGGACTGAAGTGCAGCATGTGTCCTAGCCAGTGACATCACCTTCACCTCCTAGGGCTGCCGTGACTCAGAACCACAGACTGGGAGGCTTACACAGCAGGAAAGTATCCCCCCAGCTCCGGAAGTGAGAAGTCCAAGATCAAGGTGCCAGCAGGGTTGGCTCCTTCTGGGGGCTCTGAGGGAAAGTCTGTTCCTTGCCTCTCTCCTAGCGTCTGGTGGTTTGCTGGCAATCTTTGGCGTTCCTTGGCTGATGGCAGCATAACTGGGGTCTTCACATAGCGCCTTCTCTGTTTCTTTATCTGTTTCCAAACTTCTCGCCTTTTCCTCAGGACACCAGTCAGGTTGGATCAGGGGTCCACCCTACTCCGCTGTGACCTTATCTGAATAATGACATCTGCAACAGCCCCATTCCCAAACAGGGATGCTGGGGGTTAGAACCTCAATATGAACTCTTGTGGTGACACAATTCCCATTCCCCTGGTCTTCGGGACAGTCTACTCCTCATGGGGCCCCCATAACGACCCAGGACTCCTCTCCTGCCAAGTGCATAGTGAAGGCCTGGGGATATGGCCCACTTTGTCTTTGAGGTGTCACCTCCCAGTGTCTGCCTGGAAGACCTGTCGGCTCTTCTGATGGCTCAGCTTTACGTGGAGAGAGGTCCTTATTCTTGTTTTGCATGGAGCGGAACAAAGCTGGGCTGAAGCTGCCCTCACAAGCTCCAGCCACATTCCTTCCACCACAGGCCTTGGTCTCAGCAGACATCTGAGGGGGGTGAGGTTTCACGGTGGCTCACAGAGCTTCCACGTGGAATATCTCACCCCTCAGGAGCCAGCTCACCTTCCAGCTCCAGTTCGAGAAGGCAGCCCCAGGGTGGGGGTGGGCTTCTGACTCTATTGGCTTTGTCTCAGCTCCCCCTATGGAGAAGTCGTTCCCAGCTGCCCCCAACTCCCTGGACCCCTCTTTCTCATACCATGCACCAGTCCCAGCCTGTGAGTTTGTCTGCTCCCCACCGGACAGTGAGCTTATAACAATAGGGACTGTGTCTCAGCCACTGCTACATGCCTGTGCCCTGTCCAGAGCCTGGCCCCGAACAAGGCCAGAGGTCAGCAAACTACATACAGCCCATGGGCCAAACCCCGTCTACTGCCTCCTTTGTGGCCTGCAAGCTAAGGATGGTTATTACATTTGTAAATTGTTGAGGAAAACTCAAAAGACTGTTTCATAACACATGAAAATTATGAAATTCAAATTCCATTTTCCAGAAATAAAGTTTTACTGGAACACAGCAATGCTTACTCATTTATATATCATCTGTGGCTTCTTTATTTTTTTTCAGTGTTATTGAGGTATAATTAACAAAAAGTATTGTATAATATTGGAAGAACACAATGTGATGATTTGAAATATGTATACATTGTGAAAATTCTCCCATCCGGTTAACACATTCATGTCTATCTGTCATCTGTCTGTCTGTCTATCTATCTATCCATCCATCCATCTATCATCTATCATCTATTTATCTGTATGTGTTTGTGTGTGTGTGTGTATTTTTTTTTTTTTTGGTGAAAACACTTAAGTTCTACTTTCTTAGCAAATTTTAATTATACAACACAATGTTGTTAACTATAGTCACCATGTCATATGTGAGATCCTCAGGCTTTATTCGTCTTAGAGTTGAAAGTTTGTCCCCTTTTACTCAACTCTCTCTATTTCCTCTACCCCCTGGCTCCTGGAAACCACTAGTCTACTGTCCAATTCTATGAATTTGACTCCCCCCCCCCCAATTCCACATACGAGTGATACCATGCAATATTTGTCTTTCTCTGTCTGGTTTACTTCACTTAGCATAATGACCTTAAGGTCCAACCGTATTGTCACAAATGGCAGGAATTCCTTCTTTCTCATGGCTGAACATTATTCCATCATATATATACCAAAGCTTTTTTATTCATTCGTCCATTGGCAGACACTTAGGTTGTTCATGTTCTGTTTACGTTTATTGCTAATGTATTATATAATTTGCATGTATTTTATGTTTATTGTTTTATTTTGTTTTACATTTATTTTTGCAAACATATAAGCACCTTGAGGGGAGAGTCTTTCTCTGTTTTATTCATTGATATATCTCACAAATGTAGACCAGTGCCCAGTGCACAGTAGGTATTTGATAAATATTTATAGAGTGAATAGTGAGTATTGGTTCCAATTCCTGAGATACGGAAAAATTCTCAACATCCTTTTACACACACATGTTGTTTTCACTAGTTCCTAGGGCACCTCTATAAGGTAGGTATTTATCACCCCCACTTTACAGACAAGAAAACACTGATTCTGCAGCTTGTGTTTAAGTCACAGAATTAGCATAAGTCACAGATGAGGTTTAAACTCAGCCCTCTGGGTAGATCAAGTCCACACTTTCTCCTTGGTGCTCCGTGTTTGGTGTTCACTTGAAAGTCAAATTCTATGTTCAACTGCTAACTTGGCAACATTCCCCCTTGCTTTTAGCAGGTCTGCTGTCCTCACGTCCCCTGCTGCAGCAGAGACGGCCTGTCCTCTGAGAGGATGCTTCTTAGCATCTGAAGGCCAGACTTCAAGGTTAAAAGACGCCCCCAGAGCAGCCGTGAAGGAGAGCCAGTGTCTCAGAACCTTTCTGGTACCTTCCTGCTCCCTGATGTCTGAGGCAGCAAATCAGCATCAACATTTTTTAAAGACCTGCTGACTCCCTGCAGGAGCCAAAAAAGGAAAATAAGGCTCAATCCCTGCCCTCAGGATCTCACGTATAAAAATATCTCATAGCACAAGGCAGCTTGAGTCGTATGAGCACAGGGGACCATTTATCCAATCATTTAGTCACCAGTCAACATCAATCTCTTGAGTGTCTAGTAGAAGGGTTGGCACACTTTTCCTGTAAAGGGCCAGATTGTAAATATTTTTCTGCTTTGTGGGACAGATGGTCTCCATTGAGACTACTCAACTCTGTCCTTGAAGCGCTAAAGAAGTCACAGACAGGGAATGGGGGATGAGGAAAACAAGGTAAGGCTGGTGTAAGAGTACAAACTTTCCTTCAAGGAGCCAGATAAGGGGTGAAAGGCACATTTTACGTATGTTTTGGGTGCCAGGTCATGGACACCCTCGATGGAAGGATGGAAGGATGCGTGATTCAACCTACCACACTCACCTACCCCAACACCCCCATGGAAGCTCCCAGTTATGCTCTGGAGCCGATGGAGCTAGATATAATTAGATAAGCAATGGCTCGTAAAGTGAAAGTGAGCCATTAAACAGCTTGCCGTACCCTTGACTGATTGATCTGAAAATAACACCCTGCCACTGGCTTCCATCTTTAGGAAAGAGGCTGGCGCCACGTAGCTGTGGAGCTGTGGGTTATCTGAAGCCATGTCTTAATGTTAAGAAGAAAATTCCCTACGCTTTTGGTTTCATGGCTTCCCTGACAACATGTGAATGTTTACTGGAACTGCAAAAACACTTTAAACAATTTTTAAAATAGTGTTCTTTAGAGCAATGCATGCACACGGTAAAGCTTTCATGAAGGACAAATGGGAACACAGACTAAAAGAAGTCTCTCTCCTGTTCTTGACCACCAGACAGTCCCTTAGTCGCTCTCCTCGTGGACAAAAGAATAACAATCACAGCAACAGAAGCTATACCATAATGAGCACTTGCCAGGTGCCCAGTGGGGACTCAGTGCCCCACGTGCATCATCCAGGGCATCTCATGACCCCACCAGGCAGGTAATCATGGTGGGTGCGCAGTCTCCACTTGGTCAAATGGGGGCTCTGCTTTCCAGAAACTCCTTTCCTGCACTGTCCCAGGTTAGAGCCAAAAAGAGAAACTTACATGAGATTGATTGACAAGGTGGGAGTGAACCACAGCCGTTATTATCTGAAAAACTTCGATACCGTGCCAAGCAGGGGGTCTGGCAGGTTCCAGCTGCTCCTTGCTGTCCCTCATTCTATGCCAACTGCAGGCCCTGCTCGCCCAGGCCCAACTCCAACCCCTTGGCTGAGGATCACATTGGTGGTTACCCATTCTGTCCCTCTGTGGTCTCACTTGGGCAGCTGGACAAGCCCGGCTTCTCCCACGTTCTTACAAGCTACAATTTGTGCACCAGCCCTGATGCTTCAGCGGGGCTGGATAGTGCCATTCCTTCTGGTCCAACTCCTCCTTCCCACTTTATTCTTCATTTCCCCAGCTTCTCCCACACCATGTGTGGTCTCATTCCTAAGGCAATTCCTTGTCCCTCATAAAGATTCTGCTTTCCTGGTTGAATTCTGACTGCTGCACTATTGTTGTGCTCATTTGTATTTGACACCTCAGGAATTGAGAGTACAGAGAGATTAAACAATTAGCTCAAGCTCCCACTACTAGGAAGTGGCAGAGGTGGGATTGGAACCCAAGCATTTCTGATTCCTGGGCCCCCTCGAGAGGTATTTTATTTATAGAAAGGAATAGCCTGGAAGAGTAGGAGAAGGAGGAATATGGCTTGAGGTTGACCTGAGTTCAAACCCCTGGTCACAGGATGACTGTGAGGATTGGATGAAATCACATCTGTGAAAATACCCAGCACACAGTAGCAGAGAGAGAGAGATCCAAAGAAGACCGGAAGTGTCTCTCTCTGTCTGGAGAAGAGAAGAAGGAGGGCAAGTTGGCGGTGTGAGTGTAAAGAGACATTTCCCCTCCCAGAGAAGCAGGGCCCCTGTTCAATGAAGGCTGAGCTATTCGTTTATCACCACCAATATTGTTACGACTGCCATTGACTAATTGTACATCCAGCATTCCAGAAACTCGGCTCGTGTTTTTCATACTGCACTGTCTGCTCTTCACCTACAAGCCAGTAAAGTATGATCAACCCCATTTTATGGATGCAGAACTCTAGATTAAGTAACTTGTTTATGGTCACACTGCCAGGGAGTCTGGGTTAAGAGCAAGCAAAGTTTGCCTACATGGTCAAGGATGACAATGGTGAAACTGATGGACAGATCCCAGATAGACAGGAAGTAAAGTGGCCCAAGAAGAGGTGGTAGAACACAGTCTTACAGGTGCACAGCTTAAGCTCAGAGACAGTAGTGCTTCTGTGCTCTATCACTGTACACAGCATTGACCCTATGACTCACATGTGCACTCAGATCATGCATTCGGCCCTGAGGAAGCTGAACAGAGGTGTGCCCCTATTGTAAGTCAGGCACAACCCAAGTGTACTTTCCAGATATTTCATCTGCAATCTGCTCTCCTCCACTTTCTAGCCTCCTTGCATTGGATGAAGCCACATGGCTAATTCTAACCAATGAAATACAAGCGTAAGTGACCTGTCATTTCTAGGCCAAGATAGTGAAAAGCCCATGAGAGATTCTCAGATTATCTCTTCTCTTCCCCAGCAATTGAAGAAGCTGCACATTCCAGATAGCACGGCTATAAGATGGAAAACTTCTATTGGCCTGGATCCCTGAGTGACTGGATGGAGCAGAGATCTTACCAAACTACATGGGCCAAAAAGAGTTGTTAGGCCATGGAGATCTGGAGGTTAACTGTGATTGCAGTATTACCTAGCTAATCCTGACTAACACAATAAAGTCAGGACTTAAGTAGAATACAGAAGAGAAATTTGCCAGTTTCACATACACGTCGCTGAATTCAAACTGTTTTGTTTTAACTTATCATAGATAATCCCAGGGACACTGATGGGGGTTGTCAAGTAAATGCTGAATATTTTATAGATCAGCTTATCTAGGAAAACTGATGGAAGGGCACTCTGAACAGACTTAGAATATTGCTATTATTCCAATCATAAAATGCAGTATTTTGACCTAAGATTTTTATCTGCCCAAGGCTTTAAACTTACAGAATGCTTTCACATGTACTATTTGTTTTCATTCTCATATCTTCTCACAGGTTAAAGGCAGAGAGAACTTTGTTACCTTTACTTTATAGATGAGGTGAAATAATTTGCCCAAGTTATTATCTCAGCTATAAGGCAGGGACTTGGATGAGGGTCCACACTCCCTGACTCCTGAATATGGACAGGAGCAGCCAAATCAGTCTCTCTTGCTGATGCCACATCAGAGCTGCTGCACCCTCAGACAGCAGAGAAAGCCTGAGTGGCCCTGGTTTCTGAGGAAGCAGCAGCAAGACCTTTCTGTTCAAACCTGAGGTCTCAGTTCTGTTCCAATTCACTCTCTGCAAGGCTGTAAACTAGAAGATCCAGGAGGATGTTCACAATGACACATCATCTGATAGCCCGGAAATCACCCCAGACCCTGCTTGCTTCTCCCTTCAGGGATACCATGTCCCGAAGGCTGCCTTTGGGAGCAGGCAGCTTTTAGCACGGCATTGTTCCCCTCCTGTGGCAAAACTCTGTGTCTCTGTGTCAAGTTGGCAGGAAGCAAAGGGACAATAAACATCTTTTTTTGATGATTGCCCATCTCCAGAAATGAAGGCAAATTATAACTCAGGGTGGCTCCCTTTACACAACTTCATGGTTTGGCATTTCCAGCTCCATCAAATGAGCTCACATTTGGCAAAAGCTTTGTATCTCAAGAATTCATTCAGGGAGGCAGTGTTGCCACTTAGGTGGTTGTCCTGAGAATTCTTTTCCATGCACTAGTGGCTCTCGGTCTCTCGCACAGCCCCATTCTGTGATAGGAGAGTGTTGAGGAGAGAAGAGGTTGCACTAGCAAGGAGTCTGGCACTAAAGGCCAAGTACAAGCTGCATCCCAGAGACACTTTACTCCCCAAGCATCTGTGCAGCAGCTGCAATCTGACACAGCCTTCCCCTTAAAGGTTTGGAATTGAACTTCCAGTAAACTGAAAAGTTCTAGGTATCTGGAATTCTTTTCCCTTCCTAGCTTGCTCAAGCTTAGTGGATTAAATTTGAAGAACATGGTTTTTCAAAGAAAGAAAGAAGAAGACAGGGAGAGAGAGGTAGGGAGGTAGGGGTAGAAGGATAGAGAAAAAGAAGAAAGGAAGAAAGGGAGGGAAAGAGAGAAGCATGAAATAAGAGAGAGGAGGAATAAGAAAGGGGAGGACAGGAGGAAAGGAAAGAAGAAGGATAGGAGGAATGGAGAGAAAAAGAGAGGGTGGAAGGGTGGGGGAAAGAAGGAAGAAAGAGAAAAAATAAAACCATAGCCACAGAGACTTAAGTTATGCTGAACCTAGAAGTCACCATAATGTCTATACCCATGATCCCAACCTTCTTAAGAGTACGCAGCTTGCTTGAGGCCACTGGTTATGATGCTATTGGCTGCAAGCAAGAGAAGACCCAACCTAAAACATCCTAAAGCAATGTTTCTCAACCCTGGCTGTCCATTTGATTCAACTGAAGAGTTTTTAAAAAGATATCTTGCCTGGCATACAAACAAGATTGAGAGCCAATGACAAAAACAATAAGAGGATTTATAAACTCACACAATCGGAGGTCTAGAGGCAAGGTGATATGAGGAATGGTTTGTTTAGTGATTCAGCAAAGCTCATCAAGGAGGTGGGTACATTCTACCTTCCTGTTTTGCCTTCCTCAGCATAATGATTTTTATCTTCATCTTTGTCTCCTCATAGTCACAAAATAGCTGCAGCAGCTCCAAGCTGCTCCTCATACACAATGTCCAAGGATGGGAGAGAAAGTCGCTTTCTTGTGCTTTTTTTTTTTTTTTGTATCAAGAGAAATCTTCCTATATTTTAGTGGTTGCAACTGGGTCACACACTTGCCCTTAAACTAAGTACTGGTAAAGGGTCAGGATCATATGGTTGGCTTCATTTAACCAAAACCCATTCTCTGCATCCTCACTGGGGCTTAACATACAAAGCATGGAAGGAAGAGGGCCATTGTTTGGGTGGGAGGCCAGTGGTATCTGCCCTCTTTTACTCACCACCCTTATGGGGTGTTTTTTTTTTTTACTACTAATTCTACATAAAGCCTTTAAATAATTCTAGACCCCAGGTTACACAAAGACTGTTATTCTCATGAAATATGGAATTTCAAGGAACAAGGTCTTAATGCAAAAGTCTAAATGCAAATGAAATTTGGGTTTTCACACACTTCACATACTTCCAAAGTGATTTGAGAGTCTCAATGAAGCAGGACACTTCGAGGAGTTTCATATTACGAAAATAATTCCCCTTCAGTAATAAAACAGAAAATGGGCTTTCAACAGGGGCCAAGTGCAAGCGCCAACCTAATGCTTGGGCTTGAAGGTTTTTAATGTGACTCAGGTGCTGTTGGCTTCCGGAAGCCTCTCCTGGCAATAGTGTGGAATGATTTCCTGGCACATCATTGAGAAAGCCTTTTAGTCTATGAAAACTGTTTCCATAAATATGACCCATCTCTGCAGAGGCCAGCCACTTGGAAGGTAATTGATGTGGTGAGATTATTCAAGAAGATGATAGGAAAGACAGAGCCCCGAACTTCTAAAAATGATAGGTGTAGGCAAGTGCTGAGCAAAATTGCGTTTCAGCTCCCAGCATTTGCAAGTTCTTCCTTCACAATGCTCCAGGAGGGAGACGGGAACTTCCATAGCAGTTTCCATCACTGCCTAGTTGACCTGGACTTGAAAAGAAACAGTTTTCTTCTAGAATGAAACACCATCAGATTTAGCAGAAATGATGAACATCTTACCACTGAGGAAATGTTTTTATTTTGGAGATTGGCAACTATATAATTTAGTTAAAACCCTTAGAGATTTTTTTTTATAATGATATTAATGCCAGGGGGAAAATGTCATTAAAGGCTGGAATGGCCAGAGTAGCAACTGGTCAACCTGGATGCAGAATGACACCAAGGGATTGAATTACCCAATTCCACTCCCTGATTCAGAGCTGTTACAGGTGGCCAGAGTGAATATCAATTCCATCCTCTGACTTTGATTAGCCATCTAAAATGCTAATAAGGTATAATTAGCATCCCCAGCCTTGGCTTCACATTGATGCGCTGACATTTAAAATTACGAATTAAGAAACAGAAGGGAATCTCTTCCCACTGCATAATAAAACCATGCCCTTGCGTGACCCTTGGTTCTCAGACACTAAATCCACTCAGTGTTCTAAAGAGTAATGAAGAATAATGACAAGGGGGATAACGTATTACCATGAAGGTGGGAGGTAATTTTTTTTTAATTTACAGTATTTATTAATTGCTTATTGTTTGCTGTAAACCGTCTTAGCTGTTCTGGATACTCTGGCAAATAAATTATGGCAAATAAATTAAGACAAGGTCTCCCCTCTCATAGATCTTATAGTATAGTGAGAGAGATAAGCATTAATCAAAAAAAATATACAAATGTAAAATTCCAAAAATAATAAAGCTTCTCCTTTGGAAGAGGAAAATGGTGCTAGGAAAGCAAGTAGTAACACAATTAAACCTGTCTAAGGAGGTCAGGGAGGATTCCTTGAGGAAGAGACAATAAGCTGAGAAAAATTGCTAACTGGGTAGAAGGGTAGAGGGAGAATGTTCTGGCAGAGGTGGAAAAGGATGTACATAGAAAAAGCCATGAAGACATATGATGCTTACAGTAGTTAAAGTGGGTGCTATGTTGGTATGACAAAATACCCCAAAAACACAACTGAAATGATTGCAATTAATTTTGTTTTCCCTGTAATAACCACCTAAGAAAAATAGTCAGCTCTGCCTCATTAGGTCATTCAAAGACCCAGGTTCCTTCTCCCTTGTTTCTCAGCCAGCCGTCTAGGAAGCAAGGGTATTTTCCTTATCCACATAATCAAAACTTGTTCGTCACAAGAACCATATCAGCAACTGAGCCCAAAGAAGGTGAAATAGAAGTGGCTAGCAAGTGCCATTGGAGAGAAGGTAATCACAGAGCCAGATCCAGCTGCAAGGGAGCCTGGGAAATGTGGCCTTCCGCAAGATGACCAGGCGCTCTTACAAAATTTATTTGGGGGTGACAAGCTCTACTGTAAAAGGAAGAAGGAAAGAATAGGATACAATAGCCTCTGCCACAAAGCAAAAGCACTCCCAGCATTTAGTTACACTATCATCCAACTAACAAATATACTTGAATGTAAGCTCTCGCCTAGGTTCAGTTGAAATAACTACAACATAAATATTATTTTATAATTTCATAAGCTTCCTGGAAGTGTCTTGTTTGCAGCTTCCCATCTTTGCTGATCATGAATGAAGCACTAAGAAAGATATTCCCCCAAATTTTTACCATCTCTAGAATGCTCCTGTGTCAGCCACTAGGTTATGCGCTTTGCATACATTATCTCATTCGAACCTTATAATGATCCATTTTACAGATGCTGAAAGTGAGACAGAGAGAAATTAAGATCATAATAGGTTACGTAATAGATGATGAATAAGAACTCAGCTGTTTCCAAATTCCATGCTTCTAATAGGCACACCATGTGACTGCTCCTAGAAATTTTGACTCTGATAGAAGAAATTTAAGAACTAATGCATAGTGTATATCAGAAGGAAATAAAATCACTATATCAAAGAGATATCTGTACCCCTATGTTCACAGTAGCATTATTTACAATAGCCAAGGCATGGAAACTACCTAAGTGTCCATAGATGGATGAACAGATAAAGAAAATGTGGTATATTACACGAGGGAATATGTTACTCAGCCATTAAAAATAAGGAAATCCTACCATTTGTGACACCATAGATGGACCTTGAAAGCATTATACTAAGTACAATAAGTCAGGTAGAGAATGACAAATACTGTATGATCTCCATATGTTGAATCTAAAACATGCTGAACTCATAGAAACAAAGAACAGATTGGTAGTTTTCAGAGATAGGAGGATGGAGGAATGGGTGAAGGTGACCAAAAGGTATAAACTTTTAGTTATGAGATTAATAAGTTCTAAGATGTAAAGCACAGCATGGTGACTATAGTTAACAATATTATCTTGTATATTTAAATGTTACTAAGAGAGTTGATGTTAAAAGTTTTTCTCAGAAGAAAAAACATGTAACTATGTGAGGTGATGAATAGTAACTAGATTTACTATGGTAATTATATATATAATTTTATATATATTTATATATATAAATAATTATATATATAAATAAATAATTATATATATATAAATATAAAATCATGTACACTCTAAACTAATGCAATGTTATATGCCAATTACATCTCAATAAAACTGGGGCTGGGGTTACACAAATTGAGGTATGACATGGCAGAAAACAATACATATATAACTGGTTAGACAATTTCTATTTTTTAGGTTCTTAAGAATAATCTGATTTAAATATCTTGCTTTTTGTTTTTTTTTCTTTCTTCCTCACTTCATGACTAAGCCTTCCATTTTATCATGTAAGTGATAAGTAAAATGTGACTGGTGTGTAAATTACCCTTGTACACTGGGTTATACTGCATACTTGACACTGAATACTGATTTTTCAAAAAGTGACTTAAAACAGATTACTTTTAATTCACTGAAGGGAATCTAACCTTTTTTGTTTGTTTGTTTTTTAGCTATTCAGAAGTTCTCAACTGTACTCATTCTACAAACATTAACTGATGATCTATTTCAGGCGGTGTTAGGCACAGGCTCTGGAGATGGATATGGCCAGGCTCCTGCCCTCATGGTGTTCTCAGTCTTATGGTGGAGGCGAACACACAACCAAATGTTGCAATAGATACTGGTGTGACTCAGTAGCCAAGGACACTAAAGACTGCATGGGGAGCACGGTGGGTGTCAAGGTTAGGAAAGGTTTCACAGACATGATGATATTTAGGAGGAGGCTTTATTATTATTATTATTATTATTATTATTATTATTATTATTATTAGTTTCAAGTATATAGTACATTGGTTAGACCTTTATATAGTTTATAAAACAATCCCCCTAACTGCTCTTGCTCTTCCTCTCCTCTGGCTCTCCACCTAACCAATACATCAATGCTAACTGCATTGCCTATGCTATGCTCTCCATCCCCATGACCATCTATCAACTACTAATTTGTACTTCTTAAACCCTTCACCCCATTCTCCAAGTCCCCCAATCTCCCTCCCCTCTGTCTATCACCAGATTGTCCTAGGAGGATTCTTGAAGATGAGAAAGACTTAAATAATAGACCAGGGCAAGGAAAGCCTATCATGCAGATGGAAGAACATTCAGCAAAAACACAGAGGTGTGATGTTTATATATATAGAGAGAGAGATGGAGATTCAGGGAGACAGGGAGATAGGGAGATGGAGACAGAGAGAGCAGTAAAGGATAACTTTAGAGAAGCATGAACAAGCTAACTGAAAAGGCTCTCTTGGACCAGTGTAAGGACCTGGAATTTCATTGAGCATGCAATGGGATGCTGTGAAGGTGGGTAGGGCAAGAATCTGAGCAGGGACTTGACATGATCCAAATTAGGGCCTTTGAGACCTGTAGAAGCAGGAAAACATGACTGGAAAAGTCAGCAAGAGGTATGGTCATAAAAGACCTTACAGGGAAATAATAGAAGCCGGAATGTGACTTGCTCAGGTTTATATTCTAGAATGATCACGTTGGCAGCTGTGGGGAGTGACTATGACATGAAGGGTGGTGGAATGAGACTGTTGTCAAGAAAGCCAGGTGTGACCTTTAGAATGCTTCAAAATCTTCCCCAGGATCCACGTTCTAAGCATAAATAATTTATTCTCGACAGGCAGGAGAGCTGATGGGTTAAGAGTTCTGGTTAACAGAATCCCCAACGCCAGAGAGCTTTCTCCATAGAAACCTCATGGCAAAATGACAGCATCCTCCTCAGTTCTTACCCTAAATAGACTTTTTTCCCTTTTCTTCAAACAAAATGGCAACCAGAGAAGAATGCAGCAGAACTGTGAGGGTTTGCCTGCTATTTTTGGTTTAGCACAGTTTCCCAGTTCAGAGTCACCCCCGTGTTGCCAGGAGGAGTTGGTTTATGGGCACATAAATGGAGCCCAGCTGTGAGAGAGGCTGAGGAAGGAAACGTTATTATCATAGCATCTCATTTGAATCTCATTCTACCATGGCCAAACAACCGAGGGAAATTGGGAGATTTAATTCACTGGGATCCCATGGAACTTTGCAAAGCGCATCTGTGTTCTGCTGGAACCGCTTGCTGAAAACATCACAGAGGGCTGGGGACACGAGGCCATTTTCAAATATCGCCATCACAGAGAAGACTCCTTTAGAGTTTAAGGGCAAGAATGCAGTATTACCAGTCAAAGGAATGTACAAATTCTTCCTCTGTGTATGTGTGTGTGTGTGTTTCTGTGGTGGGGGATAGGCTTTAAATATTGAACCATTATAAGCAAACCACAATATTGCTTGTCACATTAAAAAGCTGTAGAAATACTAAGGAAGTCAAGCTCTTTCATCTGAGAAGTTAGAACAAAACAGAATTTGGATCTGGAAACATCTGGGTTCAAATCCCAGCTCCACCACTTATCAGCTTAATGACCTTTGGAAATTAATTAAACTCTCTGAGCATAGTTTTCTTTCTATGAAATAAGGATAATATGTTTATCTTTCAGGGTTGTTGCAAATATTAAACCAAAAAAAAAAAAGCACACATAAAGCATTGAACACATGGTAGATGCATACCAAGGAAAGATATTTAAATAATATGTTACCATCTACACAACGCTTTAATATATGTAATATATGCTCAACAATAGCAAAACATATTGAAAACATCAAGTAAAATGGTCATTTTGAAGATCCCTTGCCCAGGCCTTTGACAAGGGCCCATTAACACAGGACCCCTCATCGCCATCACCACTGTGTTTGACTTCACTCCTGTCCACGAGGTGTTCCCAGGTGCTCCCAGGTTCCCAAAAGTCTTCAAAAGAAATAATGAAGTCCCAGAGTTGGTATTTCAAGAAAAGGCCAACAGAGAGTTTTCTCTGCATACATCTGCACAGACTATCTAAAAGGTCAAGTTCTGTTGCTTTTGTCTGGAATTAAGTCAGCGCAGGTGTTAACTCATGTTGAACAGGAGCTCGGTTCCTTTGCCGTACAGGTCTCTGATGATTAAGAATGGGCAACATGAATTGTACATTTTTACTCAGATCGTCTTAGTGCATTCAGATGACTATAACAAAATACCATAGACCAGGTGCCTTATAAATACAAACATTTATTTCGTACAGTTCTTCGTACAGTTCTGGTACCATCACATCGGCAGATAGGATTTCAGTATATGAATTTGGAGGGAACACGAACATTCAGTCTATAGCACAGATGTAATTTTTCTTGTGGAACCCAGAGGTCAGCTGGGGCCTCCCTGCTCCTCTGAGACATTAGGAAACCTGGCTCAAGTCTCTCAATGCTTCAGTCTGAGAAAAGCCAAAACCTCCACTGAGGCGTCTGTAGATCTCTGGGGCTTTGGTTCCCATGGTGGCCTCACCTACTCCCGGGCTGCCTTCTTTTTGACTCCACTTCAGTCTGTGGCTATGTCACTATTTACACACACACACACACACACACACACACACACACACACACACACACATACACACCGTGCATTTAGTGGGTTTAGTTGACTTCACTGAGGTTTCAGGGTCACAGGATGGGGCTCACAGGGAAAGACTCGTCCTCCTACTGACTTCACACTAAAACCTCCTTCTTTCTTTGTCCTTTCTCTTCCTGCATCCCTTTCTCATTTCCTGCCTTATTACAGCAAAGTAGTCTAACCAACATCCTTTGTAACTAGAGTATTGGGTTTCTTCTCTACCCCCAAAATAAGGCCCTCTTCCTTTGATGAATGACAATGAATAAAAAACTTTCCCACTTTATTAAACTTAATATAAATGTCTTTGAGGAATATCATCAGGAAAAGGTGTCTTCGCTAACAAAGTATAGGAACCATTACTTTAGGGTGGTGGTAGTTCTCAAAGTGTGATCCCTAGACCAAGTACCCTGGGCATCACCTGGGTACTGGCTAGATATGCACATTCTTGGCCCCCATCCCAAACCCTTGGAAGCAGAAACTCTGGGGGTTGGATCCAGCAAATCAGGTTTTTACAAGCCCTCTGGGCAATTCGCACGTGTACTAATGTTTGAGAAGTATTGATCTAGAAGGAAGACTTTGGCTGTGACTAGATGGGCGTTCTATACCCAAATGCCTTCAGAGACCAGGCAATCAAATAAAAGGAATTTAGGCAGACGGTAATGCAATGGAAACATGAGTGACCTGTGGTTGATTTTTTTGCCACATGAAAAAGAAGATCCAGAATGATCAGTTTTTCTAGATTTTCAAGAGAAAACAGAGATTTGAATTTTTATGTATTATGTTTATGTGATGTTTACTTTTTATGTGATGTTTAAATGTCATCAACCAATTTGTTTTGTCCTTCTAAGTTATTTCAAAGGCTCGCAAATGCTGCCTACATCATCTCCCCATTTAAATTGAGAATCATGGATTTCCGAGCCACGTTCCTGGGTCTGTGGCTCTTGGTTCCATTTTTAAAGCATAATTAGGGACAGTGAAGAAAAAAGAAATGGAGACTCTCATTGAACATGGATTTAGTGCCAAACATTAAAATGGGTTTTTAAGTTAGTAGAGGGCTATAGAATAGAAATCTTACAAAAAGGCAGTGAAATGGCAGTTGAACTAACGTGCGATATTGTTTCTGGGCAGTCTTTTTATTCAAATCTGTTTTTTCTCAGAAAGTCACCAGGGAATCTGTTTTTGTTCCCTGCACCAGGTTGAGAGACAAGCCTATAGAATATATGCAGTGCTCTGCCGTTGCCATGGCAACCATTATCTTCTCCTAATTCCTTTTTTTTTTTCCCCCTAAAAATAAAGTGCCCTTTCCCCAAGTATCTATTTCCGCTTTTGATTTAAATCTCACTTTCTGCAGAGGCTCTGTCTCCCTTTGACCTGAATATTACTTTTGTTTTGCTCGAGAAGAGGTGGTGATAACACACGTTCTGGACCTGTCAGCCACCTCCGAGTGTTAAATTAGGCAACTAATGAGAGCTACAGACAAGGGGGAGCGGGCTACGAAACAACCCCAGTGATTGCATAGAAGGGGGAGTCATGGCTGAGTTCCTATAGCACAGATGCCATTCAAACGGTGTTTCTCCAGCCTATTATTTCAACTGCTGCTTCCAAAGCACTGTATCTCCACTACATAAAAGAACAGTCAGAGACAAAGAGATGGGCTGAGGACCCAAAGCCCAGTGCTCTGATGAGGAATGGAGCCTCGGGCCCTCACTCTTTTGATCCTTAACTAGACAATTCCCCTCCCTGGTTCCCGGTTCCTTGTCCTGTCGCAGGCTTTCCTTTGCCTGCCCAGAGGTCCTGATGATCCACTTCTGAGGCATTCGAAGAGCTGGAGGGAGAGGAAGTAGCAGCCTAAATTCTACAGCCTTTGTACATCAAAGACCAGGCCTTGATCAAGACATGCAGTAAAAGTGGTTTCTTGGGACTTCTGAACCAAAAGGGAGTCATGCTATAGCATATCTTTTCTGGGGACATTGGCCATGCTGAGATACTACAAAGATGCTACAAAGATTGGATCTTGTCAGAAGATAAGATGAAAAAGCTGCCCAAGAGGAAATAGGACAAATAGGTGTGGTCCCTGCTTTCTAAGTTAATAAGATGCTATGGAGTAAAGAGCCTGTACAGAAAGTAGGCCACTCGCATGCCCAAGCAAACGAGTGAAAGACTTCGTTAAATGACACAGGCATTCCTGGTTCTCAGGAGAATGTGTGCTTGAAGTTCTCCCCATGCGTGGGCAAGCCATGCCCTCTCTTCCATCTCCACCCCTGCCATGGCCAGCTGGCTTCTTGACAATCAAGCTTCTCCATGGAGACTGTGATGATGAAAAAGGCATTTTCTTCCCTGCCAGCCTAAGTGGTCAAGGCAAGAATGGAAAGTGTGACTTTGGCTCATTTACACCATAAACAGCTTATGTTTGGGACACAGCGTGTCAAAGGGGAGTCTTAAAGCTTGCCCATTCTAGATAATAGAGAATTCAGTGAAATCATTATTTTCATTCTTTTCCTCTTGCAATTTCAAGGGCTAATTCTGTCCAACATTCTATCCTATTATATAATGTTGTTCACTTGGATGGTGGCCCTTTGCCTCAACTAATCTGGAGCCTGAGCTCTGGTGTTTTTACTGAGGGAATGTCACCTGTCGTCATCCCAACAGTGTACCATTGCTGGGGGCCAGGCTGGGTGTGATGGGTCAGCCATTCAAGACTGAAAACAGAGACCAAGAAGTGATC
This sequence comes from Macroglossus sobrinus, assembly GCA_004027375.1. Taxonomy (NCBI): domain Eukaryota; kingdom Metazoa; phylum Chordata; class Mammalia; order Chiroptera; family Pteropodidae; genus Macroglossus; species Macroglossus sobrinus. The sequence continues at coordinate 153,593 of PVKZ01000654.1, read as the reverse complement.
CTTAGGACTAGACTGCAGCCGTGAAGTCTAGGGCAGCAACTGGGGTCCTGGACCATCTCTTTAGATAGACAAGATGCTCGCAGCAGAGAGCACTGAACTGTGGGTTAGAGGCAATGGGCAGTCCTACCATGAAGAGGAGAGAATCCAGGGGTGGGGACTGGACTGATGGAAGGTGGGGACCCCAGCACAAGAAAGAAGGAAGGTACCTTGCTCTGACCACTTCCTCATGAGTCTCATGATCTGATTCTTAGTGGTTCAATTGCACACTCATCAAAATGACCTTGGTTTTCACAATGCATTCTCTAAGGTCCTATCATAGGCTTTATGATCTTCATGTTAATGCTTGATCTTAAAAGCACTTGCTAACCCTAAAGAATAGAAAGCAGGGGCTCCACAGATATTTGTACACCCATGTTCATAGCAGCATTATTCACAGTTGTCAACAGGTAAAAAACTAGTATTTATCAACAGATGAAAAGATACACAAAATGTGGTTCATACACACGATGGGATATTAGTGCTCCAATAGGAAGGAAATTCTGACACCTGCTTCTACATGGATAAGCCCTGAGGACATTATACTAAGTAAAATAAGCCAATCATGAAAAGACAAATACTGTACGGTGGCAGACAGGTAGCAGACTTACTGGAGTGATCCCTCCATAAGTTACATAAATGTCTAACATAATATTGTATGTCACTGTAATGGGAAAATTACACCCATTCCCTGATGCCACTTACATGAGGTACTTAGAGTAGTCAAAATCACAGAGACAGAAGGTAGGATGGTGGTTGTCAGGAGCTGGGGAGAGGGGAGTACGGGAAATTGTTTTTAAAGGGACAGAGCTTCCATTTTGCAAAATGAAAAGAGTCCCGGAGACTGATTGTACATCGATACGAACGTACTTAACACTACTGAACTATGTACGTGAAAAAATGGTGGCGATGGTAAATTTTATGGTACGTGCATTCGACCAGAATGAGAACAACAACAAAGAGCACTTGTTGAACGATTCCACTTTCCTTCCCCAGCTACCCCACGAAAATGAATTAAAGACGTGGGTCCTGATCCCAGAGCTGCTTATCCATGAACCGGGTGACACGGAGAAGCTCACGAAAACTTCTAACCCTGACTTTCCTCACGAGCAATTGGGAATCATAACAGTGACCCTGGAGGATCATGTGACAACCAGTTTTGTGAATTCAAGTGGGCAACACATAAGGGATAATAATAAGAGTTATAGAGCCCTTCTATACCACATGACCTTTAAATGAGAACTTGCATCTATTAAGAACTCGAATGTAGGGAATGAGTGAATGGATGAAAAATATGTCTCAGCCAGCAACTGACCCACTTTGTTCAGACAGAACAGTGAAGTCTGTGAAATTGGCCTTCAGGCTCCACCATTGATGTGGGTGTCTTCTTACACTCCAATTCTCTCGCTTAACCCTTCTTAGAAAAATAGGTGAAGTTTTAAACTGAAATGTGGATACACAAATGTCTCGTGGGAATATCTGCATTTTTATGAGGAACACTGGGGGAAACAGGGATCTTGCCCCAGAGAATAAATATCAGTAATGAAAGTTCAGGATTGTGCCATAATACCATGCGGAAGTTGTGTTGGGGATGGGGGGTCATAAGGGGGAAGCGGTGCCTTCTTAGTGAACTTTCAATCACAGCGGGCAGGCAGATGCCAGGTCTGCCACCAGAGCAGGCAGACGGGGGAGCTGTTGGGAAACCCCACGTCCTCAGTTTCAGAGTCATGCTGCCATGTTGGTAGCAAGCGGCGTAGTTCACTGCTGAAAACAAAGACACAGGCGCCTCGCTAACTGGATTTGGCTCTGCCACCTAGCATTGCGTGGCCTTACACTTGTCCTTTAACCTCTCTGTGCTTCAGTTTCCTCAAATTTAAAATGATGACGATAATTGCACCCGCTTCATAGGTTTGCTGTAAAGATTAAACAAGTGAGTACTCGGAGAGCACTTGGCGCATAGAAAGCACTCCATATATATTTGTTAAATAAAGCCCAGAGAAAAAATGTCAACCTCAGATCTACTTCCTAGCTTCTCTATTTGATCTCCTCCAATTTCTTCTTGATTCCCAGAGTGGAAAATACACTCCTCATCCATGCCCTGACCACAAACAGAGAAGTCTTTCCAACCAGATTCCTGGCTGCTGATACAGCTGGCATTCAGACCTCATTTTCTAGTTAGTTGCCTAATTTAGAGACCTTGTCAATTTGCATTACCTAGAAATAATGCAATAGCATTTCAAGGCTACAGGGAACCATGCCCCGCAGCCCAGGGCTCTGAGACTTCCAAAGTGGGTGGGAACAATTGTAGCATGAAACTTTTACGTGGCAGATTCTCTTATGATCGCCAGGCAAGGACACTTTGGGAGGTAACTATAGAAACAGATGGCCCCAAGTATGCTATTTTCTACCCATACGCGAACATCGGGTGAAATTAAATATTTTATCATAATGGCTTGGGTGATTCTGTCATTGTTACTCCTTTAGTTCACTTAGTTCTGTCTCTTCGCTTTTTATTTTTAATCTAACAAATCCTTGTTCAAGTTTTAGATAAAATAGTTAGAATGCATAAATGCAATCCGCACCTGATTTTTTTTAAAAGAACATCACAAGCCCCCTAGAAGCCCCATCATGATGCCTCACAGCCCCACTCCCTCACGCCCCCAAACATGACCTTACTTCTAAGGGCACAGACTAGTTCTGACCCTCGTGAAACTTCGCATGAACGGAATCTTACAATATGCGTGGTTCTGTGTCTGTTTTCACTCATCATTAGGTTTGCGAGTTTCATCTTCTCTGTTGCTGCGTGTCGCTGTAGTTTGTTCACTCTCGTTGCCGTGCAGGATTCCACCGTGTGATTATATCACCATTTACCTACGCATCCTATGGGATGGACATTTGCATTGTTTGCTGTTTGGGCCTATTTTGAATCGTGCTGCTGGGAACCTTCTGGGACTTGTCTTTTGGTGAATGTGTGTACTCCATCTTGTTTGGGTTAGCCGTTTTATCTCCCCTCTTTTTTAACAAGCCTCCTGCCCCTCGTCACACTGAGTCAGGAAACTCAGAGTGGGTGGAGGGGAGAAAAGGGAAAGAAAGGGGATCCTGGCTGCCTGACTTCCAGCCCTCACCTTACTTCCTCCCAGCCACCTTCCTCCACCCGCTCCCTCACACCTGGGTTCTGCCCTGCCCCGGCTGGTGACTGCCTTACTACTGACATGCTTTCCTGTGGTGTCCACTTTGGTCCAGTTCCTGTGCTGAGGTGCTGCCACATTCTCCTTCACCTACCTGCAGGTCAGAGTTGCTGGAACCTCAGGTGAGTCCTCTGAATACAGGCTCCTAACCTCATCTGGCCTGTTCCTGCCTTCATCAGATACCCTGACAGACTTCCCTCCATCCCTCATAGCTGCTTCTTTTAGGCTTTCATTACCCCAGGAAATTTGTCTTAACCACTCCCCATAGTTATGAGTGTGGGATTCAAGGGAAGGAAATCTAGATTTGAACTTCAGTTCTAGTTGTGTGACCCTGGCAAGTGATTTAATCTCTCTACATCTCAACACACACAACACACACACACACACACACACACACACACACACACACATGCTCCTGAGACTTCCCAAAGGAAAAATTTTAAGCAACCCAATCAATATTTAATCTCCAAATTGTTCAAAATTTCCCCAACCCTTTTACAAGAAGAAATAGCAAACAAAAGAAAACAGATAGCTGCAGCTTGTTTTATGTGTAGAAATAAATCCTGAGCAAGAAAAAGACTACTTTTACTGGCTGAAAGCCAGCCTGACATTACATTTGGTCATGTCGTAATACCTCCTCACTCAACTATACCTAAGGAAGAAATCAAACGCCAATAGCTCATTTCCGCCCCTCTCCCACAATTCTATCCCATCCCACAACCCATCACCACTACCAGGTACATCTTTCGCTCTTATTTCCACCAGTAAAGTGCTGTGATCTTATTTAAAAGCAGTGCTGGAAGAGACTGGGGTAGTGAGGTGTCCTGGAGCCAGCCTGCTCCTTCCATCCCAGCAGAACAAGCAGAGATGCTGAGCTCGAAGACCCCATCTCTCAATCCATTTCCTGGTTATGAGCAAATCACTCAGCTTTTCAGAAGCTCAATTACCTCATCCAGACATGAGAAGAGTGGTAACCACAGTGCAAATTTTTTATGAAGATCGAATGAAAGAAAGTTTGCTAATGAAATAAAGTGCTGATGTGTGTTGGAGCAGAGCTGCTCAGACACCGATGTGTGTACAGAAACATGGGGAGGAAATACAGACTCTGCTTCTGCAGTCATGGGGTGAGCCCGAGACTCTGAATTCCTCACAAACTCCCAGGTAATGACAAAGCTGCTGGTTCATGGACCAAAACATGGATCGCAAGCTGTTTGCCAGGCTGTCTATTATGGAGGCCACGGACCACAGGTGGCCATTTACAGTTGAATTCATTTAAATTAAATAAAATTTAAATTCCAATTTGTTAATTGCAGTAAGCACATTCCAAGTGTTTGACAGCCACCTGTGGCTCATGGCTACAATATTGAACAGCACAGATATAGAACATTTCCATTGCTGCAGAAAGTTCTGGGCTGGGCTGTGACAGAGCACTACAGAGATGCTAGAGCACCATTCAGCAACACTCAGACAGCACGTACAGAGCACCTTGCATCTGCCAGACAATGTTCTCAGCACTAGTGATATAGCAACAATCAAAATAGACAACATTCCTCCTCTTGTAGAATTTGCCTTCTAGTGATTATTGATCTGAAAAAATGAGAGATCATTATTCGTTGGACTTGGCATGGCTGCTCCTCCATAAGTAGACTCTGCCTTCACCTTGTGATAGCCTCCCAGTGGAACTCAGCATCTCATTATAACCCCAAAGCATAGCCACTCAGATAACCACAGCAAAGAACTAATCTGAAGATTTCACTAAAGATTTCTTAAAGGATGGTAAAGGGAAGTTTATATCGCATAGCCTGGGAACTTTTTAATGTTATTTTTCTTTTTCCTTTTTTAAATTATACAAGTAATATATAGCAAATAGGATGTTACCTGCTTCCTACCCTTGATACATCCTCCTCCCTCCAAAAAAAAAAAAAGCCATTCCATCTACTTCTTCTTAAGTCTCTTCCTGGCCACCCACGACAGAGATGTCCCCCAATATTTCCCCCTATTTTTTATGCAGAGAAATTATTCTGCACAATTCCTCAAGGCTTGCAGCCCTATACCTTTGACTTCCCTGGGTCCTACCATAGCTTTAACTGTGTGAGAGGTGAAGTATGCCTGCCCTCCCAGTGTGGACAATGAAACACTGATGAGATGGTGTGCCAGAGCCAGCTCACGACTTACAGGAGCCAATGGTGACCTCACATTGGAGGGTTTGAAATTGGCCGTGGTGGGGGTATTTACACCACAGCAATTGTCCCATGCTATAAGTCAGGGCTCCCACCCCCACCCCCACTTACTACCAGACCATTGGGTGTAAAAATTGTGGAGAGACAATATGGTACCCAGTGGAATTTTGAACTTGTTTGAAGGAACTCGTTTGTTTTGTAGCCCCCAGAGGCTTTATCTTCTTTGGTTTCGACTATGGGGTCTGACGTGGGAAACCTGCCTTTCTTCTCTGAGGGGGACTCCCCTGGCAATTCAAAGACACCATCCCATGGCTTAACACAGTGTGGTCCCCAACACCAGACAAGATGTCAGGAAGATGAGACTTGAACCAACACTCCCCCCACCACCCAATCCCTATTATAGGATGCACTTGGCATTCACTTGTCTACAGGTGTGCTTTCTTTAGTTTGGTGATCAAACCAGCTAAATTCATTTCCTCTATGACTATTAAATTAAAAGCCAAAAATGTGGGCTTACCTTCTGCATTTCACAGCCATCCTTCATGGACCGTAAACCACCACAGAAACGCGCAGGAAGTATGGAACACCAAGAACTAGTTGAAAGTCACCTCTGCTCAGAAATGGGGGAGGAGGTGGGGAATTGGATAGATTGCTGTGAAAGTAATTTTGGGGACTCAAAAGAAGATGTGGGTATGAAGATGTGGGCAGCTTCTGGGCAAGCTTCTTTTCAGCTCAACTTTCTCTGCTTTTTCAGAAAAATTATGTCAGGGACAATGGCTAGAGCCAACTCTACAGGATTGCAGTGGGCAGTGCCTCACAAGAGGCTCCTACCTCCACCCCTGTTGTTTTCCACTTCCCTTTTCTGTGTTTTCTGAAGGCTGACCTTGATGCTCAGTGATGCCTCTTTTAGTTTGGATCAAAGTCCTGCAAGTAGAGAGGGAGGGAGAGTAGAGGAGGCTCCTACTATAAAGTCGAAGAGGCTCCTGTGGTTTCAATTGAGTCCCAGGTTCGCCCACTCACACCAGAACTGAACATTAGGTTCTGCCCTAACCACCCTACACTCTTGAGACTTCAACGGAGGGCCCATAAAGATGGAGGCAGCTCCTGAGAGGTAGGGGCTGCCACTGGCTGAAGTGACAAGGGAGAGAAGGAAAAGAAGCACCCCTTAAAGGGGTAGCATGCATCCATCCATGACACTTCCCCGTTCCTTTGGCCCTCAACTTACTCTCCCTCTCCTTTATTTCATTTAGATCAATTGTAGGCTCCTTCTCTCCTAATTATAGTCCTTAAATGCCAATATCTCAATGAGGTGGCACATAAATTGAGCCTGCATTTTTTTCACAGTGCAGTTTGGTTTTCAATAGCTTGATTAACTAAGACAGCCAACTCAGGTGAATCGCCTTAGTCGTAAGGACTCTACATCTGACACATCAGCTAATCCCTGACAGCTCTGCTTCCGAAATCCTTTCGGGAAATGCTTGCCCTTCCCTGACTCCACTGCTATCACTGTGATCTGAGCCACCACCATCTCTCACCTGGATCCCATGGTCCACTCCACCTTGTGATTTCTCCCTTGGCCTCTGACAGCCAGAATGGGACTTTAAAACTCAGGTTAGATTATGTCATTTCTCTTCTCAGAACCCTCAGATCACTTCCTTCTTCTCTCAGAGAGAATCGAAACTCTGTGCCATGAACTTCAAGACCCTGCATGCTCTGACCCCTGGGGCTTCTCTCTGCCCTCATCTTGCTGGCCTTTTCTCCTCCTGCCTTAGTCAGCTCAGGCTGCCATAACAAAATACCATATGCTGTGCAGCTTAAACAATGGAAATTTATTTTCTCACAGTTCTAGAGGCTAGAAGTCCAAGATCAAGTTCTTGGCAGGTTTGGTTTCTTCTGAGGCCTCTTTCCTTGGATTAGAGACAGCTGCCTTCTTCCTGTGTCTTCACATGGTTGTCTCTCTGTGCATACGCACGTCCAAATTCTCTATTCTTATAAAAACACCAGTCATATTGGATTATGGGTCATTGCTGGCCTTGTCTTTTCTTCTAAACAGCTGAATAATTTTGGCCCACTTACTTAATCTTTCTAAGCCTCAGTTTCCTCTCCTTAACATAAAGAGATTAGACTGAAATTATTAGATTTTTTTTTTAGGCGAGGCAACCCTTGGTTGACCTCACAGAATACAAGAACCTTGTCAACTTATTATTCCTTATTTTAAAAATTTTTTATGCCTACAGTACCTGGTCTTTCTAGGTGGTCTCCCATCCAAACACTAACCAGGCCCAACCCTGCTTAGCTTCCAAGATCAGACAAAATTGGGCTTGTTCAGGGTAGCATGGCCATAGACTGAAATCATTAGATTTCAAACAGTTTTACTGCAACTCACATTAAGAAATATATTTTACATCATTGCCCATTACTTACATCTGCATGTATATAGGAAACTAAAACTGAGTTTCATGAAATAAGACCCCTGAGAAACACAATGTACTCTGATTTTTTCTATTTATTTTATTTGCCTTTAAAAATATTCTTGGTAATTATAAAGGAATGAATGTGTAAATTCTTCCCAAATTCATATGTTGAAATATTAACCACCAACGTGATGGTATTTGAAGAAGGAGATATCTGAGAGATGATTTGGTCACGTGGATCAAACCTTGTGAATGGGATAAGTTTATAAAAGAGACCCCAGAGAGGTCTCTCACTCACTCCTTTTTGCCATGTGGAGATACAGTGAGAAGTCAGCACCTGCAACCCAGAAGGTTCTCACCAGAGCACAACCATGCTGGCACTCTGATCTTGGATTTCCAACCTCTAGAATACCAAGAAATAAATTTCTGTTGTTTAAGCTGCCCAGTCTCTGTTTTTGTTTTAGCCTGGACAGACTAACACAGAGGTTTATTGCATCAATTTCATAATCCAAGTATTTGGACAAACAACATCAACTTCCTGAGTCTCAGTTTCATCACCTGTAAAATGTAAGAAATAATACTTCCTCAAAAGGGTTATTGATAGAATTAAGTAAGAATTTATTCTAGGTCCAGATTTAACCCAGGATTGGTGCTAGCTTTATCCCTAGAACCTGACCAGCAGAACTAGATTATACTGAGACAGGACAGGACAAATTTCACCGAGTTGTCGGTGCCTGCACCAAGAAAAGAGAGTCTTTTGGTGGAGAGTGTAGAAAGAATTTAACACACACGCCAAAGTGAGGGTCAAAAGGAAAGTTTATTAGAAAAGGGGGAACACTCCACAGACAGGTGTGGTCTCCTCTCAGGCAGAGAGTGAGGGACAGAGAGAGGGAAAAAGTAAAGGCACTGAGAGGGACCCTGAGTGTTCAGGGAATTTAGTTTATATGTCATTCTTTAGTTCTCATTTCCTTTGATATAGACATACAGTGAGGAAGGGGAAGAGTATGTAGCATCGAAGGTAAGAATATGTGGAGTAAAAGGCCTGCTGGCAGTTCCCAGCCTTTAATCCATAGGTTCCCCATGGTTTTAGCCATAGGGAATGACTCTTGGTTCCTTTTCCCCCTTCACAGTGTGGGGAATGGGTTATGAGGATCCCAACAGGAACCTTCCTTTGTTCTGAAGGTGTCCTCCTGGCCTGGCCGCAGGGTTGATTGGCACATTGCAGTCTCCCAATGTGGCTTGATTAACACTTTAATTATCTTGCCTCCTCCCCACATTAATACCTAGTACTGCAATCACTTTAAAAATAAAGAATAGGGTATGAAAATTGTTTGGGGAGGAGAAGGGAATGTGAACTATTTATAATACAAGAATACCAGCTCTGCCAAGTAGTTCAAAACCTCTCTTTCGGTTGTCAAAAACTCAATAAACATACTCCTGTGGCATTAAACACACTGGGGGGTCTGAGGGTGAATGGAAAACAGCTCATATTGGAAAAGCATGTAATACTATCAAGCAGTCATAGGGTGTAAGTGTGAGAGAGTAGACTCACTTTAAATGCTTATGCAGCATCCCACTGGGGTACTTCACAGTCAAATGTCTTTACAAGTTTCTAGTTGCCAAATACCTACCTTCCATTTTAAAGCAATGTTATTTCAATAGCTTTGCTCTCCAAGAGGTTGTGAGTAAATTGGATTTTTGTAAATCAGCTATAATGCCCCCACTGACTTAAATTATAACTTGCAGGGGTTTTGTTCTTAATTCCTGATTTGATTTCAACACTAACACTTAATTAAAAGTATCCTTGCTTCCTCTACCCTGCCTGCATCAGTCAGAGCTCTTGGTTGAGAAAAATAGAAGGCATCCTAGCAGTTTATACAGAAAAGAGATTTATTAAAGGATATGAGGTCACTTATAGAAATTCTCGGAGGGCCAAAGTCTGACTAAGAGTCAATGAACATGTTAGCCAAGCTGTAGGGCAGTTCCAGCAAAGACATGGTCACCGTCACCAGGTAAAGATACCGTGGCTTCTGCTCACATTCTGGATGCCAGGCCTCTCTCTCCTCTGTTATTGAAAGCTGGATGTCTTGGCTGCCCCATCATCTGAAACTGGATTCCAGGAAACAGTTGCTTCCTTATATTACTTTCTTTCAAATTAAAGTGCACATGGGTACATGTCAAAATCACATGCCTGAACCCTAGCTGCAAGGGAGTCTGAAAAAGGAAGGCTGGCTTCCACCTTGATCATTGGGAGGAAAGAACTTTGTCTTGGGAAAGCCTCTCCCACCCCCTGAAAAGCAAAGAAAAATACTAGATGGTTGTAAACCTGACCATTATCTGCTATACACCATCTTTATAGAACCCCTATCAGGGCAAGTAAAGTTCTTCACAGTGAATATTCACCTGCCATGAAACCAGTAACATGTCCAGTGCTTTGTGGAAGTTTACATGTGTAGAAAAGGCAATTTCATACACAGAACTTACTGTTGGAAGGAGCTTATAATTTAGTTGAAAATAGTCAACTGGATGATAACTAAGGATGATAAGTGACAGCAGACTAAAGCTTTGACATTCAGAAGAACAACAATTAGAGAGACCTTTGGAGTCTCCAAGTTTGCAAATGCAGATAATGTGTTCATGGAAAATTATATGTTTCCTGGGCATATCCTCATTGCCTTTTCAATTTTCACTTATGTTTTCTCTTTAATCTGATACTGTTTTTAAACAAAGAAACAGAGTTTGTTTCATTTACTGAGAATATGTGAAACAATGACCAGAGATCCACAAAGCAAGTTGAGATGAGAATGCTGGGCGTCCAGCTAAGCCCACTCAGATCCAAAAGTAGAGTCACTCAAGATCAAATAAGTGTGCTTAAAGATCAGTGAAAGAAGATTAGGGAAGGTTCAATAGATAAAGTAAAAATCCAAACTCCTTTCCATAGACTATAAGAAATTGTATAATCTTATCAATTCTCTGACCTCATCTGTATTATTCTCCCCTTCATTCACTATGCTTCAGCCACTCTGGGCTTCTCTCTGTTCCTTTGATGCACTAACTTTTCCTGCCTCCAGGCCTTAGCACTTGCTGTTCCCTCTACCTGGAATGATCAACGCTCCTGATCTTTGCATGGCTAGTTCCTTCTCTCATTCAAGTCTCAGATCAAATTTCTCTGCAAGGGAACCCTCTGAGCACCAGAGCAAATGGCCACCTCTGTTATTGTTTTATTTCTTTAAAAGTACTTACAGCCTTAGACTGTGCTCTGTAAAACTGTGCAGCCATCCAGGGTTCAACCTGGCTCCCATCCCTGCCTCTTCTTCCTCCTGGGACCCTGTGCTCTGCTGGCAATGAGCCCTGCCCCGCTGTGAGCACAGCAGGACACAAACCCAAAGGAGGGCTGGGAAAAAAAAAAGAGTACTTACCATTATCAGTATTTACCTAATTTATTTGTTTCCAATTAATTGTTGATTTTCTCCTGCAACGTAAGATCCATGAGCAGAATTCTTGTCTGACCAGCTCTCTGCATGCAAGACAGTGTGTGGCGCTGGGTACTCAATAATTATGGACTACATGAGTGAGTTAAATCTTTTTTTTAATTAAATTTATTGAGGTGACAGTGGTTAATAAAATCATATAGGTTTCAAGTGTACAATTCAATATTACATTACCAGGGGAAAGGGAGGTGTTGAGAGGGCTAGATAAGGATAAAGGCAGTCAAACATATGGTGATGGAAGGAAATTGAACTGGATGGTGAATGAGTTAAATCTGAAAGGATAAATAAGAGTTTGTAAAGAAGGAAAGTAGGGACAGGCATTGTAGTCTGAGAGAATAGAAGAGTCTGTGCAACCGGCACTGAGGAATAATAAAACAGCTTGACACTTTGTGGAAGAGGCCAAAGGTGGGCAGGCTCAGGAAGCCGTGTGTGCTAAGCTCAAGAGTGGGAACTTATTCCTGCAGGGAGTGAGGAGTGATTGAAAGGTTCTAACCAAAAGTGAAAGGAAATATACTGAGATGGGAGTGTGATGTATGTAGACTAATCTGCAGAGATAAAGATGATGGGGGTTGGTTACTTAACATTAGGCTGAAAACTTGATGTTGTATAAGCTACGGGCACTTTTAAAAACCCATCATTAGATGGGTTTGGCAAACATTGTGTAAGACGATTTGGGGTTGGGAGAACTATAGTCAAGGAGATGAGTTAGGAGTCTTCTATATCCCAGACAATATGTCGCTAGCATCTAAACAAAGCTGGCATAATTGAAAAATAAGTAGCCAAGAGACATTATAAAGAATCAAAAAGGTTTGTGACAGATTGGCTTTTGGGGTCAAAAGAAACTGTTGGTTACTGCTGAGAGTCCTCTTTCAGATTACAGACTGCCGACTCCTGATTGTGTCCTCACATGTCAGAAAGAGGGCTGGAGCACTCTCGGAGGTTCTTTTATAAGGGCACTAATCTGATTTATGAGGGTTCCATCCTCACAACCTAATAATTCCCTCCCAAAGACCCCACCTCCTAACACCATCACAATAGGATCAGAGTTTCAACAATTGAACTTGGGGGACACAAACATTCAGTTCATTGCATTGGCCTTGACCTTCTTTTCTTTTCTCTGGTGCCTACCTGTCCTTTGAGCCTGGTTCTTCAGCCATCTCACCATTCCTGTGGCCTCACTCCCATCCTTCTGGGCAGACATGATTTCTATTGTTCATAACTAGATATCCTGTTGGCTCAGCACCTTGTCAACTAAAGAGACTTACAAAACAAGACTGAAAACAAAAACAAATGATATTTCACTGTTACCTGAAGAATTTGAAGTAGGGGAAACAGAGATACTTTCTTCCAAGTATATAGTATTTGCAACTATACTTCAAAAGGCTCCCAAGCAAAAAATCTCTGTATTCAGAATGAATGTTAACAAAAAACAGCTGGAAGAGTAGTAAAATGCCAGCCCATCCTGCTCCAGTTCTCCTAATATTACTGTGGTTTAAACCAGAGTCACAATATCCAAGTCATTGTGTAGAATTAATATGAACATATGCCCAGGAAACAGCTGAGATTTAATTCAAAAGTCATAGGAGGCCCCCAGAGAGAAAAGCTGGGCGGTTACATAGCAGTTATAATTACTACAGAACATAGAAGAAAAAAATATATAAGTGCGTAATTGGTGCAACATGTGATGGAACATGTCCTCTAGGATTTAATAATGTTTAGATGACCTGAATCAAATGGTGAGGCCATTTGCAAAATCAAGTTACCAGATAGCTCTCTTTAATGACTCCTGTTACCAGGAACTGCTGTAGCACCATCATCCCTGAGAGGTGTTCCCTTTGTCAGGAAGCAAAGCTCTGGGTAAACCTATCACATGTTATATAAAACATTGTGGTTTGTGGTGATGCCTCTAGCAGTGAGAGAAAAGAAGAAACTTAGTAACCATAATAGAAAAGCAGGTGGAGATGGAAGTAGGAAAGGGTTATAACACTTTACGCCAGAATCTGACCATGTCTCATCACCTCCTGCTCCATCTCTTACCTGGGTTTCTGCAATAGTTTCCTAATGTGTCTCATTTTCACTCTTAATCCCATGGTCAATTCTCATCACAGCAGCCAGAGCGATCCTTTTAAAATCTAAGTCAGATCATGTTCCTAATCGAAGCTCTCCAATGATTCCCCACCTCACTCAGAAAAAAGCAGTCTTTTTATGGTTTACAGGACTCTAGTGAGCTGTCAATTTTCCCCTCCACAAATGTACTCATACACTCACACATGTGTGCACACACCCATAGACACACACACACACACACACACACACACACACACACACACACACACCTCTCTGACCTCACCTTGTGCCACTCTCCCCCTTTCTCAGCCCCAGCCATGCTGGTCTGCTTGATGGTCATTGAACAGTTCCAAGAATGTTCTTGTCTCAGGACCTTTGCTTGAACTGGTCCCTTTGCCTGGAACACTCTTCCCCCAAGACATCCATGTAGCTTACTCCCTGGACCTTCCTTGAGTCTGTACTCAAATGTCCCCTTCTCTACAAGACCTACCCCATTCTATTAGAGTTGTTGCTCTGCCTGCATACGCCTGACCCCTAGTCTCAAGTTCTATTTCCCCAGCATGTATCCTCTCCTAGCACACTATATACTTACCTATCGTTACATTTATTGATTATCATCTGTCTCCCCTGCTATAACATAAGCCCCATAATCACAAGGACTTTTGTGTATTTTTCCACTACGGTATCCCCATAGCCTAAAACAGCACTTAGCATTTAGTAGATGCTCAATAAATATTTGTTGAAGAAACGAATGAACATCTCAAGGGAGAACTATGGCTGGGTAGAAACAGAGAAAGTCTTCCTGAGTTTCTAAAACTTAAAAACTCTGGGCAACAGAAAGTTTAGGGTGTAGACCAAATGTTTAAAAGAAGCTTGAAAGGGAGTAGGATTCTTCCCTACCCATATACTAGAAAAATATTTGAGGGCATGGAAGGAAAGCGATGAAAGCAGAGAGTGAGGTGAGTTCTGGAGGGTGAATTCTATGTCTTACGTCATGGACGGAGCCCCAGGGGTGCTTCAAGACCCTTGAGTGGGGCTGCCCGGGTACTGGGTCAGTGTGGAGAGGATCCAGAATAGCATCTCAGAGATGTACACACTCTGAGAGGGAGCAGAGCTGCAGAGAGAGGCACTGGACCAAAGATGGCTCATGGACAGAAAGGAAGGAGGTCTCAGTGACAAACTGCATGCGAGATGTCCCCTCCCAAAACCTGGCAGTATATAACCAACCCCTCCCCGCAAAACCATCACCTAACCCGGAGTAAGTGGAGTGCTTCCTAAAGACTGATTATATTTTTTCACTATCCCACTGGGATCAAGGTAGAAATCATAACTAAGTTATGTAAAAAATGAAATTCTATTTCCTGCATGTCATAGTTCCAACCTGCCTCACTCTATGTCAAAGCAAACACTAATATTTTAAAGAATTTTAAAGACATTTTGATCATGTCTTTGTCCCCAGGAGTCTGGGACGGGCACTTTGTGTCCTCTGCTGACCTTGTGTTCGCTTCTGTAGGGAAATGAGAAGAACTTCAGGCAACTGCACACAGCTGAGTAATTGCTATGGCAACCAAAGGCCCATCACCTGAGCTTATTCCAAACTGCTTTATCAGGAGTGAACTGTAGACAATCTCAGAAAATGGAAGATGGGAAATTTATGTTCTCTCTCTCTCTCTCTTCCTTTCTCCTCCTTTCTCATGTGTGGAGTTCTTAAAGCGGCCCATCCCTTCTCTTCCTAAAATTATTCTGAATGCCTTTTAATTTTTTCTCTGATTTACCATCTGACTCATGGATCCTCTCACTTGATGAGGTGAGGGGTTGGGATAGAATTAGCACATAGCAGTTCCCTGAGGGGTCATCGCTTGTGTCACACGTTGGCAAGGCTGGCAGAATGACGGTGTGTCCCTGAAGAGGTCACCCTGGGGCAGGCACATCTCTGGTCTGTTGAAGGAGATCCATGACCCTGTCACTCTATTGTCTAGAGGAAACCGTAGCCAGGATAGAAAAGTTGTCATGTCAGGCTGTTTCCAGACTTGGAGCTGTGTTCATAAATAAATGATGACTTACTGTCCGATCTTAGTGGGGGTTTCCCCCCCCCCATTCTGCTCTATCATTCAAAGTAGAAAACAGTAAACATGAAATCATGTAGAATACAATTAAGGTGATGGGTTCTTTGGTTGCTATGGTGACTACTCTGCTGTAAGTCAATATTTCTTCTAAAATCAGTTCTACCATACCACCTTAATAAGCCTAAGAATCAACTACAGAGCATGTCTAATGTTTATTCCTGAGATGCTTTCCCAGGTTCTGATTTCAGAGGGGATGGAGATAAAGCCCAGGAATTTATGTCATTAACAAACAACCCCTCACCAAGCAGATTCCCCCTCACTCTATGAGAAACACAGTACACCCAAAAACTTTCTCCATGAATAAGGATAGGCTAAACCGGTACAGGTTAGGTGAATGCCGATGAGTGCCAGCTCACTCTGGAGCAGGAAGACCAAGGTGCAATAGGATCTGCTACTTATATGCCTTTGGGCTAGTTACAGGACCTCAGTTTTCTCATTTATATTTCCTTTATGCAGGGGGTAGGTACCTAGAATGCTTATGAACGAATAACTAATGCGAAATTACTAACTCCTGAATATCAAACATATGCACAGGCAAGCAAAGAAAGTTCATTCCAGGCAGGCTTATATTAATATAGACATTACTTTTTCAGAAACCTTGAAATAGTGACATCCATCCTCATGAGAAAGGTAGCCCAGTATCCTAGCTGTAAGTTGAGATTGCAGAAGACATAAAGTTTCTATCTCCTGGTCTGTAGGGTTGTTGTAAGAAGAAGTAATATGGGTTTTACGGAAACTTTTGTTACTTTGCCTTAAGGGTTTATACATATACATTTTGGTGTGGAAGATGTAAAATCATTATATATATATATATATATATATATATATGTTTATATAGGGCTTTAGAGCAGTGGATTGAATTGAATTAATTGTTGGAATTTCATTAAATCTATTGCTAATTATCCCTTGAAAAAGAATAACCTTATTAGTCAGTTATAGAAAAAATTACGGGTTTCAAAGAGCCAAAAACTATTGAATCATGACATTTTACCTGGAAAAGACCTAAGAGATTCTTCATTCCTATTCATTTCATTTCCAGATTCTGACTGTCAAACTTAGGCAAAATTCTCAAACTGCCTAAATTGTTGTAATGTACTGGAGTTTTATCTGCTGACTATAATTTAAAACAGATTCACAAGGATTCAAATGTCTTTGTCACTTAGGTTGTATTTATTTATTTTTTCATATTTTGTTTGACTTCTATAAGTACTTTTCAAATTCCATTTAGATTTTTTTGTCTTGTTTTGCTTTAGAGAATAGAGTCAGATCAAGGGAGTTGTTTGAAATAATAGAAAAACAAGCTAACATCAAGACTTTAGCACAAAGGAAAAATATCCGAGGGATAATAAGGCTGTCTGAGTCAGCTTGGGCTGCTATAACAAAACACCATAGGCTGTGTAACTTAAAAAAACAGACATTTATTTCCCAGCTCTTAAGTCTGAGAAGTCCAAGATCAGTGTACCAGCGGATTCCATTACTGGCAAGAGCCACTGCCTTGCTGTGTCCTTATGTGGCAGAGGAAAAGAGCTCTCGTCTGTCTTCCCCACGTGAGACGTAAGTGGGAGAGAGTAGACATACTATGCAAGCTCTTTCGGCTTCAAAATGCTATGACACCATGATCAGCGAGTGCCTGGCTGCTGGTGAGTGCTCCAAAAATGTAGCAGAAATGAATGAACACATGAGTTAAGTGCCTACGGAAAGAAAGAAGTCCCCTGGCCTCTGTGAGCTCCTTGGACCTTTATTAAAAGACACACTTTCGAGATGAAAAGAGATCATCCAGTTGCAAAGCACACCATTGAAGTATATGTACAAAACGGTTTTAGTGGAAGATGTTTCAACATTTTTCTTTTTAGCAATTGCTGTTTATGTAAACCCAAGAGTTTCCTGAATATCTGATAAAGCTTATTGTTTCTTTTCTCTCGACCTTTCCACAATGCCTACTGTGACCCTGGCTAAGGAACCATCTCAGGTTAGTACATTTGACTGTCATCTTCCCTATATTTCATGTTGATCTTGTCTGACTCTTTCTATGAATCTCAAAGAAATTCTGACATTTCTCTTTTAACTCTGAGCTCAGTGCCTAGTTATTTTACATCAACATTTTATGCTTTAGTTAGCTCAGCTTGAAGCAAAGCTATGTCATCTTTAGATGAGCTTTCCTACAGTTTTCTGAGAAAAATAGCCATAAGAAATATGCCTGACATGGTTTTTGAGTTATGCTGAAGGAAAGACACACATTCTAGCCCTGTGCCGGGTACACAGCCTACCTTCAGTAAGAGTTCGTTGAATAAATAAAGAACTGTCGTCGAAATATTCTTCCCAAGACTAACCTTTCTCCATCGCCTGTGAGCATCCCCTTGTTTGCCAGCTGTTCCCCAGATCTTTGAGGCCATGTGTTCACCACAGACAGAGGCGTGAGCTCCAGTTCTGCACTAGTTCTACCATATACATTGGGGGACTTCTTTCTCCCAGCAGGCGTTCACATGGACCTCGATGTGAACATGGCCCCTGGCTGGCCATGTAGTCTTCCTTTGAGTCAGAGCTCTTTAACAGGGACACAAGAGGGAGGATGAGATGGAAGCTTATTCTTCCAGGCCCTGCAGGGTGTTTGGCCAGCACTTTTCCAAGTTACAGAAGGGAACTTTAGTCTTTTATTAGAATACATTTCCTGGCATGGTATTCTACCCCGCACAATCTCCCAAGACTTTTACTCCCCAGATTACCTTAAAATCCTCCATTAGGGAGGGCCAGCCCAGAAAAGGTGATGGTAAATGACAGACTTCATTCAGAGAATGAGACCATTATAACTCATCACTATAGGGGAGTTGAATAGTGTCCTGCAAATAGCTGTGTCCACCCAGAATCTCAGAATATGACTTTACTTGGAAATAGAGTCTTTACACATGTAACTAGGTAAGATGGGGTAATTGTCTTAGAGTAGGTTCTAAACCCAGTGAGTGGTGGTGTCCTTATAGAGGGAGGACACATGCAGACACACAGAAAAGGAAGCTACCTTACGACAAAAGCAGAGATTGGAGTGACACAGCTATAAGCCGAGGATGGCCAGCCACCCAGAAGAGGCCTCAGGAGGAGCATCACCCTACTGAGAGCTTGATTTTGGATGTCTAGTTTCTGGCACTGCTGGATCCCCAAAATGAAATTATATTCAGGTAAGATAATACTGTTCTGGATTTTGTACCATGATGCCATAGCTCATCAAAGTCTTGGGCCATTATGAGGAAAGAGAAGAAAAGAGAAAATCAAGCACCCATGGGCTCAATAGTAAAGCACTGAGCTAGATGTTTGACATGTACACATACATGATTTTATTTAACACCCAGATCAATACTCTGCAAGATGGTGTATCACTTAGGATGCTTTCAAGAACCCGACACATTAATAGATTAAAAAGTTAGTAAGAAAGTAGATGTAGTAAATAATAAAATAAACAAAATAGATAAAATGATTTGTACATTAGAGGAGGAGACAAACCTGATATCTCTCATACAGAGGATATACTTGTTTATATCCATGAAACTCATACCAAATGTAAGATAAGTCCCCTTGAGATTTTATAACCAAATGTCACTAGTCTCAAGAAGGATGGTGGAGAAAGAAATTGGAAATCATATAGGTAAATCTAAACAAGCAACAAAAGTAACAAATGATTATATTAGATAAAAATACTGGGCACATAACATGTTAACATGTTAAGAGTGGAGGATTTTGAATTATGCAGGGAAGGGTGGAAATATTAAATTAAATATAAACTTACATTGCATGTATCTCTTAGTAGTAAGAATATCTACTAAAAGGACATGGAAAGAGATTGTAAACCCTCCACACCAGTAGAGAGAAGCTAAAGGGGATGTCCTCTGACTCCTCTGCAGGCCACCTCGACTAAGCTGTACCTTTAGGGTCTAGTGCTCACCATGATGGGAGAGGACCAGCTTAGCACTGCCCAGCCATTGGATGTGCTACTCCCGGTTCCACTAGCTGTGGCAGGAGGGGCAGAGGCAGGGGCTTGCTTAAACAGTGACTGGATATGGGGCAGATCCTTTCTAGAGAGATGATGGGGTCTCTGCTAGTGCCATAAAAAATATGTCTTTTTCATGTGGTAGAATGATGCAGCTAATATGAGACATCATGACTCTGAAGGTTGTCTCGGTATTAAAAGTAAACACTAAGAGATTTTGATTTCCCAAATGGTATCTATCTACAGCACAACTTTCAGGATCAAATTAACTTGCAATTAAAAAAAAAAAGGATATGATTGTCTTCATCATATATAAACCCGCACACACACACACACACACACACACACACACACACACACATACACACAGATGCACAATGAAAACAACTCCACAGAACCCCACAGGTGCAATCTGTGTGGCACCATGTGGGCAGGAATGGATGTGTGAGCAAAGCCAGCATGGAAAGTGTCTCCAAACACTTATTCATCCTCCCACCACCTCCCCAAAAACCATTGTGATGAGTTTACAGCTTTGAAAATATAATTAACACTTTTACTCATGGGAGAGTAGGTCCTGAGAATTTTAAAAGAAACAGAATCACGTCTCAATGAGCAACAGTTTACCCGAAGGATAAACGAAGTATAACCACTATTTTCTTGTCTCCTAGGAAAGGGAGACCAACATGGGCTTAGGCCAACCTTTCTTTGAATCCTGCTGTTATTGTCGCATCCTTCCACCGAATTTGAAAATTGAATCCCACCAAGTCCAGGTACAAGCAATACCACGATGAAAGCCCAGAAAGGCTATTTGAATAAATAAGACCTAAAACTTTCTGGATCTCTGCTATAACTTCACCAGAGCGCTCAGGGCTTTGGGATGTTGGGAGCAGCATTTCTGCCAAGGATGCTGCTTTCAAGGTGTGAGATGAGGGATGCTGTGACGTTCCTTTTACCCCCCAAATATCTCTCCTAAAGGTCTGCCATGATGCCTGAGATCCCCTGTGAAATTACATGTATTTTACTTAGGAAGAAGCACATAAAACTGTCCATGTTAGACAGTAATTCGGCGTCATCTTAAGGGAAGAAGACACAGAGCTGGGAAATTTTGGTGAAGGGACACAGAGGTCCAGGACAAGAGATGCTGCTGAGTCAGGCAGGGGAGGGCTCTGAGCCTGGAGTACAGAGAAAGGAGGCTGGGGGTAGGGTGTGGGAAGGGAAGGAAAGAGGTGGGGAGAAGAAGGCACTAAGCAAGGCAAACTTCATCCACTTAATTTTTCTCCTTCAAACTGAGCAAACAGGACAGGGTGTGAGCACTGCTGGGGGAATCACAGGCTAAACTTCGTCCTGGAATAGCTGCTTTATGTGAAGATGTGAGGAAGATATTACTTTTATATTAAAACAAATACAGACTTGCTTTGGGGTTAATTGCAACATCCACAAGGCTATTTTAAAGAGAAAAAACAATAGGAGGTTCCAACTTCAAGTTTGTGCTTACGGTGGACTTCTTGGGTGGTGAACCTGATTCATTTTCTCAGCCTAGTCACCTTGCCTGCTCAGGCAAGGGACCGTCACTGCACACCTGGACCAGTGGCTTGCTAATGAGCTTCGTGAATAGAAAACTAAGGAAACTTGTTCCGGGAAGGTCACTGTCAAAAACATAGTACAGTGGTAAGAACACGTGTTCTTCTCAATCAAAGTTCCTGAGAAATTTTTTTCTGGCTGAAATTCTTTTGGGGACTATCAACCCTAATATGGCCTCTGTACACTTGGACATGGCACAATGCAGTGTCTGTAACGCAGCCCGTTTCTGTCAGAGCCATTTGGGACCTTCTGCTTCCTTTACAGTTGACAGGCATCCTCCCCGCTTATCCAGCGTAATGTACCTAAGGCATGCTCGCTGCTCCCAGAGGCGACTGTGCTTCCAGCTACAGTCTCCCTTGCCTGGAAAGTTGAATACACTCAGCGTTGCCTTCCAGTTAGTGTCTGTATTAGTGACAGCCTGCGTGTTAGGGAAAGTGGAGAGGTACTGGTGTCATGTGGATGAGAAGACCTATATTTTAGTCCCTGATCTATTCTTTACCAGCTGTGTGACTGTGAGTGGATCGTTTTATCTCCCCAAGTTCTGTTTTTCTCATCTGTAAGATGGGCACACAAACCGCGAGACTACTAGTCCACAGGGTTGCCTAGCGAATCGGAGATCAGGAAAGCTCACTGGGGTTGGTAGAACTCATGGGAACATTAGGACCCGTTCTGACGGGGCACAGCTCATCGTTCCTTGTCACATCTTGATGTTTCTCTAACCTGTGGGGAGTCATTACTTCGTCTTCTATTTTTGCTAGTTTATCTGTTCTTAACTGGCTGACAGAAGATGGCGCAACAAGATGCAGGCAGTCCCAGCGTTTCCGATCTGGGTAACTGTGCAAGTTATGTAACCTCTCTAAGGTCAGCACCAGGAATATGGGAATCGTAATAGCTAACATGTAGAGTTGCAAAGATTACAAGCAGCAGGCACTTGATACACAATACTTACTTGTTTTTATGATGTTCTCTCTCCCCATTTCCGTTCACAAGTATTTCATGAAAGTCTCAAAAGACAGCCTGGAATCTTCAGTTTAAAAACCTTCTCTCTTAAAGAACCTTAGATGCCTCGCCTTGGCACTGTATTGGATGCCTTGCATTCGAGTTGTTTTAATAGGTATAGGGATATTTAAGTTAACTGTGTCTCCTTGAGGGAGCTTCAATATTTGTGGCTTTCAGGCATTTAGAAGTGCGAGTACTCTTAGAAAACATCTAGGAAAGGAATTCTCAACCTTTAGGGACATCAGAATCACCACAGCCTCCCTTCCTTGACACAAATTCTTTTTTTTTCTTTAACTCCTACAGCACCTGGTATTCCCAAGTGGTCTCTCATCCAAGTACTAACCAGGCCTGACCCTGCTTGGCTTCCAAGATCAGACGGGATCGGGTGCACCAACATGAATTCTAATGTAACGAATGTTATAATGCAGAAAACTGTGTAAGTATAAATGTTTTTCTTTCCCTGAAATCCTGTGAAATGTAAAAATATTACATAACTAGGGGCCCTGCATTTGCAAAAAGACAGCAATCTTGTTAAGAAAACTATTTGTTGCAGACCGTAATTAATGAAGCACCATCTGTGACATTCAGTGTTCTTCGCATGAGCTGTGACTATCTAGGCAGATTATTTTGCTTTTTACTGCAGATGGGAAAAAGAAGAGTGTGTAACCAAGCAGAAGTATGACATGAGCTATCAGTTTGGTTGTATATGCTATGCAGTTGAGAAATTTTTATTTATTAATGTAAATTCATTTATTTTCCTAGAAAACTCGGTTTAAAATCTACATTCAACTTTACATTATTCTCCAACTGATCCTAAGCATTGCCTCCAGATCTATTTCTACAAATCACCTGCTTCCTCTTCAACCTTCAGGTAAAACTAAAACTCCTTAACTTGGGATTCAAAACATTCTATGTTCCAGTCCTTCCTGGGCCTCCAAATTTAGTTCTCAGGACCAACCCACTCCTGCTGCTATTGCCCAATGCCCACTGAGCCAAATTCATATTCTAATGGCCCCCAAATATGTTTACCCATGAGCCTTGCCTGGGAGGCAGGATTCCTCCCATAGCCTCTCTCTCCTCTCTGGTTGTCAAAATCCTACTGATCCTTCAAGGCAAGACACTTCAGCCAGTAATTTCTTCCATATGCTCTCAATGCTTGTTCTTTGAAAAAACATTTATAGAGCTCCTCAACTTTGATAGCACTTATAGTGTCTATAAAAATAGCATGGCACTTTAACTGTGATGTTTCTGTTTTTTAAAATCAAATGTACCGAAGTATAATCAGCATACAGTAAAACTGACTGGTTGTAAGGGTGTAGCATTCTGTGAGTTTTTGTTAAAAAAGTCTCATTGAAGTATAATTGACGTTCAACAAACTGTGTATATTTAAGTGTAAACGTGATAAGATTGATATGTATACATGGATTAATTCATTACCACAATTAATATAATGAACACATTCATCACCACCCCCCATTTCCTCGTACTCTTTTGTAATCCTTCCCCCCATTCCTCCCTGCACCCTCCTGCTCCGTCCCCAGGCAACCACTAATCTGCTTTCTGTCAACACAGATGAGTTTGCATTTTCTAGAATTTTATACAAATGGAATAATAAGCATGTATTTCATTTTGTTATTTTTTTGTCAACATAAGTATTTTGATATCCACCCATGTCGTGCATATATCAATAATTTATTCCTTTCTGTTGCTGAATAGTATTTCATTTGTGAATATGCCGCAGCTTATTCATTTATTCACCTGCTAATGAACATTCTGAGCATTTCCAGTTTGGGGCTATGACAAATAAAGTTGCTATAAACATTCAGGTCTAAGTCTTTTCTTGAATGTATGCTTTTATTTCTCTTGCATAAGTATCAAGGAATGGGAATCACTTGGGAATAAGTTTAACCTTTTAAGAAACTGCCAAACTGTTTTCCAATGTGATTGTGCCAATTTACATTCTCACCACCAGTATATGATGGTTCCAGTTGCTCCACATGCTAACCAACACTTGGCGTGGTCTTTTTAATTTTAGCCATTCTAATTTGATTTTAATTTGCATTTCCTTAATGTTCTTTCAAATAATTTGCCTATTCTTTAATTATGTTTTTTTTCTTAATATCG
The DNA here is from genome assembly GCA_004027375.1 of Macroglossus sobrinus. Classification (NCBI taxonomy): domain Eukaryota; kingdom Metazoa; phylum Chordata; class Mammalia; order Chiroptera; family Pteropodidae; genus Macroglossus; species Macroglossus sobrinus. Next base: position 129,411 of record PVKZ01000654.1, on the reverse strand, counting down.
AGTTTTAAGAGTTGTCTATATATCTGGATACAAATTCTTTATCAGATATAAGATATGCAAATTTTTTTTTCCCCAGCTTATGGCTTGTCTTTCCATTCTCCTAACAATGTTTTTCAAAGTGCAAAAGTTTTTAATTCTCATGAAATCCAATTTATCAATTTGTCCTTTTTGGGAGTATGCTTTTGGTGCTATAGCTAAACAAACAAACAAACAAACAAACAAACAAACCCTTTGTGTAACCCATACACACACAAAAAAAAAACTTGTTATGTCTATCAGCGATTTAAGTTAACTTTTGTATACAGTGTAAAGTATAAATCAGATTTGGAGAGGCTATTGATGAGCACTTGTACTTTGAATTGGAGGTGGCTCTGAGATATTTAGGTGAAGAGTCCAGCTGAAACTTGGAAAGAAGGATCTGGAGTCGAGAGGATGAGACCTGAAGCATAGGAAAGGGAACTGCTGGCCTGTGTTTGGCAGTTAAATGTCCTTTGAGAGAATGAGCATACTGAGGAAGAACAAAAAGAGTAAAAAATGTGCATTTATAAAAATTTGAGGAAATTAACATCAAGGAAGTAAAATGACAGCGTCTCTCAAAAGTGTCATTATTAGTCAGCCAAAAAATAAGATTAATGCCATCTCTATGGATGGATATAAAACTGCAGTCATTTTCAAAATACTAAATAAAAATTGTTTCCCCTAATATCTGAGCCTGGATAGCCATTTTGCAATTCTGGAACATATCCATGGACCATTCCAATTTACCTGTTCCCTAGAATTTAAAACAACTCAATCATGGCTTTTTACTTAAACTCAATTTCTGAGTTTATTAATTTCCAAGGCTGAGTCCCACTACAATATTTCTAAATGTTTTTTTTTTTCTTCTGAATGCTTAAATTCAGTCCCAATTGAAAGCTCTTGATTGAAGTTGATAGTGGTAACTACATTAAAAGGGTAATATGTTATCCTTATTGATTTTCCCATCTCTTGGCCATAAGGTATATTGTGATGGGTCCTCCGATCCTGGCAATGCTATTCAGATATGTAACAGAGCAGTTAGCACCATAGGGGACTGGTTCCGATGTGACACATCTGGGAAGGAAGAACTCTCAACCTCAGCAGTTATTCAGTTCAGGCGGACTTCTTGCCATATCTCATTTCCATCAGCTGGAAGCTCAGTGGCGTTCGTTTTGGTTGAACAGTTTGTATGTGGATTGATACCTTTTCAGCCATGGTAGAAGGCAGCAACTGGTAACCTTCCTTGTATAGAAATGTTGGCACAGAAGCCAGAAGTTACGCAGTGCAGAAATAATTTTTGTTACAAAGATGTATATGCAGCTCCTGATGCAGAGTTATGTCATCATTTTGCCCTGAGCATCCTGACTCACTCTTCCCATTGGTATTCACATTGAATTAACATAAATTCAAGACAAAATTCTCTCCATATCACCTTAGGAATACTGAAGTATTTATCTTCTGTTGCATTAATAGTCACTTATTATTCACTTTTACTAATGCATATAACATTCATTTTAAATGATAGTAGTTTTATTTATAGGAGAAACACTGAGAGAGCCACACTGCCTATATTTAAATCCCAGCTCTGCCACTCACTAGCTTAATAACCTTGGGCAGGTTGCTGGGTTTCTCCGTGCCTCATTTTTCTCATAAGTTAAGATGGGAATAATAGCACCTCATAGCACTGCAGTGGGCATCAGATGAGCTAATCCACATTGAGTACTTAGAGCACTGCTGGGTACACACACATCCTCAGTAAATGCTGCCCATTGTTATTAGCTCATTTCAAATTAAGTAAGAAAATGATTTGCATTATAAAGTTTCAACCTAAGTACTAAATACAGTATGAGGAAGTCTGACAGTGCTTGGGAGAATCTTTGTGAGCTTAGCAAGCACTAGCAAACCATGGAGAACCAGGCAAGGTCAAAGCCAAAGCAGAGGAACAAGGTCCCGGGTTCCAGTGACGACAGTACACCAATCACAGTGACGACAGGACACTAATCACTGCAACTCTGGGCCCTGCTTTCCTCAGCTGCACCTTAAAGAGATTCGCCTACATATTCTCGGAAGTTACTTCCAGCCTCTCATTGTCTATATTACCTTGAATTCACATTTTGTTGTTGTTGTCATTAGCTAAATAGTACTAGTTATACAAATCTGAACATTAGTCTCTATAAAATAGTTTTCATGAAGTTAAAAATATAAAAAATAATGTAGTCCCCAAAGTCCAAAATAGGAGTTTGAGTGGCCCTGTCCCTTTCACACATTTCCTTGTATGCACTTCAAAGAGAGTTCCTCTAAATATGGCAGAGACAGTTCCAGAACCTTTCTAGGATTTTACAATGTACGGTACTATTGGGATCTATTGGGATCGAGCCCAACCTTCCCGGGCGTGACCACAGGTGGGTCTCCTGGCTTGTCATTCTATTTCTAATCCTATTATTCTTATATTAACAATGTGATAGCCCATAAATAGCTTCTCAAGAAAAATCCAATAGATGTTGTTACATCATTTCAAATAAAATCTAAATAATAATTTGATTTAAAGATCACTGGATTTACTTTATCCGAGATGCCTTAAATAAAAACTCATGAAAAATAACAGAATGATGGTGTTTTATACACTGATTTATTTTAAAGCCTAATATATAAGAAAATGTACAGTGTCTTACAAAGCATTTGAAATACAGTTTTAAATAAAATGTTTAAGCTTTAAAGAAAGTCTCTAATTAAGATAAACATACACACTTTTAGCCACTAAATGCAACTTTAAAGGAAGATTTCAGAGCTCTTAATGATAGCTAATGGCAAGGTTAAGGACATTAAAAATGTGCATTTATAAAAATTTGAGGAAATTCATGAAAATGTTTTATAAATGTTAAAAACAAACATCTACCATATAATGTGGGAGAAGGCTTCATGATCTACTTACAAATGCTGAAATCCTGTCTTTTATAAGATTATAAAGTTATTACAAAGTTGTCATTATACATTCTTGTTTAATTTCCCTTATATCATCTTCACTGATACCAAGCACAAGTTTATATTACATATGTATTAACACACTACTTCTTCCCTCATATAATGCCACGTGATAGGAATATACTTGGTCTAAGGAACAATCAGAGCATAGCAAAGTGCTGCTTTAATTGTTTAATTAAAAGCTGGGTATCCACATGATCGGGGAATGCTGCTTCAGACTTCTGAGCAGCAACGTAGCTTCTCTGTAGATCTCCAATCTATAAGAAACACCAGAATAAGACCACAGAATGAGATCTGAAAAATTACTAAGAAAATCAAAACGAGATATTGTCTCTGCATACTGTAGAAACTCAAAGTGTTCTTAAGAGTAAATTGCTTGATTATGATACTTTGTTTGAGAATGCTTTCACTTAGGTAACAATTTGATCATGAAAAACATGTAAGAAAAATAAATTAAACAATTATATAAATAATTTCTGCTCCACTACAGCTATCTAGTTATAAATTCATAAACCTGTGCTTTCTTTTCCTGTCACTGATAGTATCATAAAAATAAAATAATGTTTGCATACTAATACAACCAGTTCTATGTAGTTTAGAAAAGTCTTATTAGGACAGCTATATGTAATCTATCACAAAGACAAACTCTGATTAGGGTATTATCTCTTAGAAAGAAATTCAAGATAAAACTATTATATTTAAGATATAAAAACATGCTCTGGGAGGTTTTTAATGGTGCTAGCACATTAATGTTGGGGAAAATATTTGTTTTAAAAAGTTTATAAAGTGTCTGCTTTTCAATAAACTACGTGATAGAGTTCAGTCCCAAAGAAAAACACACATAGTATCTGAATCCATCTGAATATACCTTGATTCATGTACATATTTCTAAAAAGAGAGCACTTTTTGGCATGTACACACACACACAAAAATCTAGGTAATTCAATTCTGGTAGTTTTTTAAACATGTATATGTATTTAAAAACATAAGTTTCCTTATTTATATCACAGCATTTCTTTTAGACATATTATTTTCTCAAATGGAACATAGCCTTTTGCCTAAAGAAATCTCTCATTTGAGTTAGATATTACTAAAATGTAGTGATATTCTGGAAAGAAGGTAATCGAGCTTCTTTGCGGTTTGCCTAAGTGGCGGCACAGTGCAGTGGAAAACACCTGGGCATCTTCGGGAGCTGGTATGAATTCTGCACCTGCCACCGGGACTCTAGGGAAGTCTTTTAAGTTCTCTAAGCTTTGGGTTTCATTAGAATGTAAGCCACATGAGATAGAGGCTTTCGTCTGTTTTATTCATTCTGTACCTATAACAGTGCCTGGTACACAGCTGAGGCGCAATAAACAAAACATCAGGTATATGAAAAAATGCGTAAAGAAGGTAAGGGATATTGACACTGCAGGGTTGTTGGGAGAATCAGAGGAGGTGTGCAGAGCACCTGGGGCAGTGGCTGGCCCTTAACAAGCGCTCGAAAATTACAATTTATGAATGACAGCTTATTTTCAAAACAGAAATGGGAGTGTGGATGGCTTCGTGTTCATGCTATGAAAATGACATATTTTATAATGTCTTTTGGTCTGTAAAGAAAAAGTCTTCACATCAGCAAACATTTTTCACCATTTCCTTATCCTCAAAACTCACCTTCCATGTTAAAGGAAAGTTTCTAAGCAAAGGTTAGTTATCAAATGACTTCTATTTTTCTTGTTATTAAAAATGGCACATGATTCCTTTTAGCTCTTAGATATTAACTGACTTGTAACACAGTATTAACAGATGCATTTTACCCATATTGTTTATAACTAAAATAGCTTTCACTAGTATCTTTAATTTTACAGCAATCATGCCAGAGACTTGGTGGCAACATGATCCATAAATAATATACAGGAATTCCTTGATGTAAAAGCCAATTATGAAATTCTTCCTAAACCAGGGGTTAATTAATGAGTATTTTTTCAGTGACTAAATGTCATATTTTAAAACATAAAATAACTCTTCTGCAATCTCTAATAGTGCTAAGTTTAGTCAATGATCAGTGATAAAGTTCTTTAAAGTTTATTGAATTGTCCCCCTTCAAGGGAAGATATCTGTGTATATGATAATTGTGTTTCTTTCAGGAAGTTATGCTTAGAATTTCCTTACTTACCTACACTTTTTTTAAAAATCAAGTAAAAAAGAAAAACAGATCAGATGATAAATTAATAATGAAAGATAATACCTTGTCAGAGACTGTTGCAAAATTAAAATGTGGCTCATACATATGGGGTGCCAGAGATGATGCCGTCTGTAACAGTGCTCTCGCCTATATATAAAAAAAAGAAAAACCAAAGGTATATAAGCATGTATTGGTACTGTATTTGTGATTTTTTTTTGGTAAAAGAACCCTTTACTCATTATAGGACCTTAATAAACACGATTCTGTGATAAATACAGAGGACATTCCTCATGAAATACAACTTACTGATATACAACTACCTACTTATAAATTGCCAAAATTACATTAATAATAAAATGCTTCAAAATATGGAGAAAATAAAATAATTAAAAACTTAGAATAGATTTAGTTATTTGAGAACCACTGTTCTTATAAAGTTTATACTTCAACATGATATTCAACTCAATATAATCCTCTCAATGCTAAAAAAAAAGTCCTATTAATCTAGTTTTTGTTGCTGTTAATTGATTGAGTGGGTTTCTAATTATCTGTTCTCTGATGCAAGAACAAAAACAACTAAAAAAACCATGGTAAATTTCAAAGCCCCTAGTTCTATGCTGGATGACAGTTAGTAAGCATTTATCACAAATGCTGACCTGAAAATGACAATTGAATGCAACTGAAAATGACAAGCTTTCTGTTTTCACTAAAGTACACACAAAAAAACAAAACTCACATCTTTTTTTTTTTTTTTGTCCCCTGTAGGCTCAAAGGATCATACATTGCAGGGACCACTAAGTGACATGAGACGCTCATACATTCATTGCTAAGACCACAAACTCAGCATTCTAAACTTCTGAGCAACCTTCCAACTTGTAGCTAAATTCAAACTTCTATCTGTGAACCTGAGGACAAATTCATATATATATTTTTTTAATGCAAAATAAAATGATAGTTAATATAGGACAGTAAAAATAAGTGTTCGCTTTTTGTTTGTTTGTTTAAATTGAGGTCTAATTTATAATAAAATGGGGTCAATATTATGGAATCTTTCACCAAACATTTCAAATCAATTGTATACTAGAGAAGTGACAATAAATTAGAGGGAAAGAAAATCACTAACATAGGAACAGAGAAAAACACGAAAAGCACTTGCTTCCTATAAACATATGTGAAGTTCTACATTTTCCCATTTTAAAATAGCTGTTTATAAAATATAAATCCATCTTTGCATTTTATTCATTTACTTTGAGGGAATTTGTGAAATCAAGGCCATATTCAATGATGTTTCTTTCTTTGTTTTGTTAAAAGTATATCATTGTGCTTAGGAGACCAAGAGGGAGGGAACATCCTGGCTTGCTGTCGCTATGTCTGTGACCATGGGGGTTACCTGCCTATCTCTGGTCTCTGTTCATCTCTAAACTCTGGAATGTAATAATACCTATCCTTGATTGCCACTAACATTGCATATTTGGCATTTATAAGTTCTGTTACAATAATACAATTTATTAAGCATCTGCCATGTAGTCAACACTATGCTTCTACTACTAGCCAAGTGCTATTACATGTATGGTCTGCTAATCCTCACAAAAACTTGGATACTGTTAGTACCCCCATTTTCTATATCATCCATTCATTTCACATACTGAGCACCTATTATGGGTTGGGAACTGTTTTTGGTGTTGAAAATATAGCAGTTAGAAGACAGAGAAGGTCTCTACTTTCACACTGCTGATATTCTTCATATAAATATGAAAATATCTGATAATGATAAGTATTGTGAAGAAAAAAAATAGGAGGAGACATGATAGATGGCCCTTCCAAGGAGGTGGCAATTTGGAAGTTCTGAAAGAAGAACTTCCAAAGGCCTGAAAGTAAGAACAGGCACTGCACCTTTGCAGAGCAACAAGGCGGCTGATGCGTCTGGAAGTCATCCGGAAGGAGTACAGCCGCCCTCTTATCCACCCGGGATGCGGGTCCAAGACCCCCGTGGAGGCCTGGAACCGCGGACATTACCGAACCCTACGTATACTAAGTGTTTTTCTATACATCTGCACCTACTATAAAGTTTAATTTACATATTAGGCAGAGTAAGAGATTAACAACATAATAATAAAACAGAACAATTATGATAATATACCGTAATAGAAGTTATGTAAACAGGGTCTCTCTCTGACAGCCTACCTGATAACTGAGGGACTAACATGCAGCAGATACCTGGCATGAAGGGACCATTCGCGGTCCGGGCGGGATGGAGCCGAACAGCACGAGATCCCACTGCTCGGGAGGTGCACAACTTAAAATTTATTGTTGACAAATTTTCTGAATTTTGTTCTGAAATTGTCCTGAAAATTTCCATTTAATATTTTAAAACCCTGGTTGACCACAGGTCACTGAAACCCAGGGGCGTGAAACTGTGGATTGGGGGGCGGGGGTGGGGGACGCACTGTGGTGGCAAAAGACTTGGTCTGAGAAGGGGCGGGAGGCCGGACGCCGTGGGGCCTTGTAGGCCGCGGTCTGAACTCCAGATTTTATTCCAAGTAAAAAGAGAAAGCCTTCAGAGGATGCTAAGCAAAATAGCAATAAAATAATCTCGTGTTTAAAAAAAAAAATCCCGTCGGCTGTTCTGAGGAGGGTGTGTTACAGGGCACACTCACTTGCTGATTTAAGTGGAAACAAAAAGACCGGCAAGGAGTGTGTCACAGCAGTCCAGGCGAGAGACGAGCGCGACCTGGGGAAGGGGGACGGATGGAGGGCTGCGGCCGGGTTCAGGATGTGGCTGGGAGGTAGGACTGACAGGGCTGGCCAAACACGATGGGGACGTGGGGCGGCCAGGAGGGGCAGTGGGAAAGAAGAGGTTTCGAGGGTGGCTCTTAGGATTTTAGCTGGGAGTGGGACTGTGAACAGTGGAACAGTTCACTAACACGTGCAGATGTGTCCGAATAAAACCAAGTGTTCTGTTTTGGATACGGAAAGGTTAAGTAACTTGTCTGAAGTCACATCACTAACATATGACAGAGCTGGATTCAAACCCAGACTGGTGAGATTTTGCTGTTCACTGTTCCATTACAACATGTAAAGAAGCTGCTACACGTGACAGCCTTTCTCTGAAGGAAGCGGCCGGCCCACCGCGGCTCCGGGAGCGCGCCCACCTGCTCCGCGTGGCCCTTTCGCATCTCGAGCACCGCCAGGTTGTTGTAGGCCTCCGCGTGGCTGTTGTTGTTGGCCAGGGCCAGCCTGAAGCACTGATGCGCCAAATTCGTGTCTCCGGTTCCCTGCAGAAGAAAAGCTCATGTTCACACTCACACATCCATACGCTGCCTCCTGACAGCTCCTCCCATCTTACTTCATAGAAACTTTTTCTAGTACCACAGGAAAAGCCACAAGTACCAATCAGTGGAGTCAAGTGTGAATGTTTTTTTTTTTTTAATTAAATGTATTGGAGTGACACAGGTTAATAAAATTATATAGATTTCAAGTGTACAATTCAATACATCATCTGTATGTTGCATTGTGTGTTCACAACCCAAAGACGAATCTCCTTCAGTCACCATATATTTTGACCCCTGTAACCCATATCCACCTCCCTCCGTCCCCCTTCCCCTTGGTAACCACTAAACTTGTCTGTGTTTGAGTTTTTATTTGTCTTGATTGTTTTGCTGCTTTCAGTTTTATATCCCACATATGAGTGAGAGCATATGGTCCTCAATTTCTTTCTGACTGACTTATTTTGCTTAGCATAAATTAATTGTATGTAAGAGGATTTAACCTGGGACTATAAAATGAGTTATAGTGACTTCTAGAAATATCTAAATTCCTACATAAGACTATAACCAAACCTGAATTTATAAGACCTGAAAATGTCTTCAAACTAATTTGTGGCTGCCTTTTCTACAACAAAAATTATATTAGAGAAGCAACATACCACAGCGACATGCCCCAAGTTGTACCAGACATCAGCTGCCTCCTCTTCATTTTCGGCCAGAGCAAGGGCACGCTCAAAGGAGGTCAGAGTCATATCATACTGCTGGGCATAGAAGCAGCAGAGCCCCAGATTGTTAAAAAGCTGGCAGTTATACACACCCATCTGCAGGAGTCGCCTTTTGGAAAAAGAGCACACAGATTTTGGTGTCAGACTAACATTATAAACATTAAGGCATATATATTTTTTACAAAGTTAGAAATGAATTCATTTTATAATTTTTAATACTCCCAAAGAATATAAATAGAAATATTACAGTAAACGGAAAAAAGTGTTGAAGTAAATACATAAGCATGTCTTTTTTAATGGTACTAATAGTGGGAAATACATCCAGAGGCAAAGTCATAAATCACGTATAAGTTTTCTCTCCCAAAAACTTTGCTAGAAAACCAAAATAAGAAATAGTTGCATAAAGTAAAACCCACATATTTTTGCTTCATAAAGCTTTGGTGCCCATAGATAAATCCCGAAGACCTTCTAATCTAATTTGAGGACTGTGTTTAGCATTTACTTCCAAGTTTTCAGCTGAATTGGGCCCTGTTTTTGGTTATCTGTGTGTGGGGGATAGTTGCATCAAACAACCTTTCATGCGCTTCCATGGAGGACGATGGGACCAGCAGTGGAGCCCTCTGTAATCCACCTAGCTTTCATGGTACAGCTTGAGAAGCCCATTTTGCTTCTATGCATCATTAATCCCAAACAACAAAGGATAAGAGTTTAAATAAGCAAATGAAATCCACTCCAGCTGCCCTGAGGAACAAACCCATGACCCACTTTTGGGATAAGGGAGTAGAGTCCACTGCATGTGACAAGACAGCATTTATATTATCATGTTTTATGCTTGCAACATAAATTTGGAAAGAACCGTTATCAACTGCCAGTTATCTCCTTGTATATTACCTAAGGGCTGAAAAGGAAATCGAAATTTAAAAATTAATCTCAGAAACCATCTGTAGGATGAAATAAGTATATGCCCAAAAGAGAAGCAGAGAATCGAATTTATTTGGACTGAAGAACTATCTGAACAAGAGTTGGCAATACTTAAAAAAAAAGAAGATCCTATTTCAGGTCCTCGCCAGGGCTCAGAACCTGGGGCTCACAGCTCTTTGCAAACCTCATCACTATTTCAGCTTCGGGGTCTTTATATTATATACAGTGGTATTAACGAAGGCAGTGATGGTGAGAAGTACTTCTAGTAACTATCAAACTGTTATTGGTCAGTGACAGAATAGCTACTTCACACAATGACATGGTCTTAAAAACTCAGTCAATTATCCAGGTGAATTTCTACGAAAAGCCAAATATTTGTGCAATTCCAAAGTATTAGATGTCACTTTAATGTTCATATAACATCTGGTTGTGTAAAGTTTTAGTCTCATATAGACATGGCCTATACATTACTTCTCTACAGTTTCATCCCATCTTTATTATCATTTCCCCACAATTCCATGGGAAAGTGGTTCTAGAAAGTGAAGGTAAAGCACACCTGTAAAACCGAAGAGCTATTTCTGGTTGATCAGAATAAAAGTGGTTGCTCCCAATGCACGCGATGGCTTCCACGTGGGTATTGTCCTGTTTCAAGACTTCTTTATAGTATTCAGCTGCCGATGAAATATTGTTCATTTCCTATTCTCCATCAAGACAGAAGGGCAATACTTTATTAATATTGCCAAGACATTTTTTTTTTCCTAACTGGTCTACATTCCTTCATCCAATACATGTATATTAAGAGCATAACACGTGCCAGACTCTGTTCTCAGCCCTGGGGACACAACATGAATAAAAACATCAAGTTGCTATCCTACATCGGTAGGGATGACAAATTACCAAATATGTGATGTGATGTCAGGCAAAGATAAGTGACGTAAAGAAAAACAGAGCAGAGTAAGGAGAGAGGGAGGGGGCGGCCTCAGGAGGGCTCCGGAGGAGGCACCAGAACTGAGGGCGAGGCCAAGATGAAGTGGACACTTCTGGAGAAGCGAATTCTGGGCAGAGGGAACAGCCACCGTGAGAGCCTGAGGTGGGAACACACTTGTCACGTGCGAACAGCCACGCAAAAGTGAGGAAGGCTGCAAAGAGGGAGACTGGCACGGAAGGGGACCCAAGAGCTTTGTCAGTCATGGCGGGAACTTCAGGTCTTTTCCTAAATTGAGGGGAAGCCATCAGAGGGTCGAGAGCAGAGGAGGAAGGCGACTCTGCATACATTTTTAAAGAATAACTCGGTAGTTACACACGGTATGCACCAAAGCGGGGAAGAATGGTAGCAGGAGGACCAGGAGTCTCCCTGATAATCACAGGTAAATGCATTTAATGCTAGTAACGAATGCTATGTACTTCAAGTCTACCTTCAAGGCCGGTTTGAGCTCCACATTCTTCAGAAAAATTTCCCTCACGCCCTCACCTCACATGGCCCTGGTCTAACTCTTGGCTTACGTGGCACTTAGTATGTGAACTGATCACTTGTTCCTATCACTTATATTTTTGGTTAGATTTTAATCTTAACACATTTCAACAAATCTAAGGGACTCCATTGATTGTAAGAAGTACCACACAATGCTTTTTATGATACAGAATTTTTTTTTTTTACCTCCATGGACGTTTGTTTTATTTTTTTATTTAAGGGCTTTTTTTTTTTAAGCACTATTAGGTTCACAGCAAAAATGAGGACTCATTACAGAGATAAATGCATTTCATTATTCAATATCAAAAAAATACTATTTTTTTATTAATCTATTAATATTATCACCGATCTTATCAATACTAGTATTAGAAAAATACTTTTGACCCTGGGAAGCCCATGAGAGGGGTCTCAGAGACCCCCAGAAATCCCTGGACCACACTTGGAGAAATCTTGATATTAGAATGATATTTGGGGCCTTTCTTCCATGAGGAAAACAGAGCAAGCCTGTCTCAGCCCCTCTGGACCATTCTGGAAGGCAACCTGCCTGTAGGGTGCCCACACTCTCTGCCCTGCCATGTGGAGGAGGCTCTCCCAGGTGGAGAAGGTTTGCGGCTTGCAGAGTCATGCTGTGACAGAGCGGATTAGTCTGTCTAACTCAGAGGGAGAATACTATGAAGTCCACTGGGTCACCACATGCCCTAGTTCTGCTTCTTTCAGTAATAAAGTTAATGGTTTATCCTCCATCTGTCTGTATCTTAACATTTATCTCTCAGTTGGTTCTCAACTTGGAATGAGGAAGTGGGGTGTTTTTTATTAGTCCAATAAAACCTCAATGAAATATTCATGGACTGATCCAAATTCATGCTTTATTTTTTTTTCACATGTATTATATCTGAAATTCTTATTCAAAGTCCAGGATTTAGCTTCTTAGGAGAAGAGACTTTTTTATTCATTACTTATAGCTAAAAAAAAAACTAATTTTTTTTTTAAACTCAGAATTACCTTCCAGGATATCTGATTCAGTCGGCGAAGGGTGGGCCGTAATTCTCACTCTCCCAAAGTCACTTTTATACATGGTTAAGGTTCAAGGACCACTGGCATAATATTTCCTAGGGTAATGTTTCTTATTTCAAACACCTCTTAACAAAGAACAGTTCATATAAAAGCCCACCTTTCGAAGAGATGAACAAAATGCTTCAAGAAAAATGAAAACCACCACCAAATAAAGGATAAATCATTTTAAACAAGTTTCTGTACAAAACAAGCAATGAACAACAGGCAGCACAGCATGTTCATTTTTAAATAGGAAACATTTAAAAGATACGAGATCAAAATGAAAGTAATAAATAAAAAAGAAAAGAACATAAAGGAAAAAGAGAAAAGCATGATGTACATACAAAAATCTCTAAAGGCATATGTAGTGTAGGCTGCAATGCTAGGGAACAAATTTACTAACCAACTCTAAATCCATTGACTCTTAAAGAGAAGGAGAATACATTGGCAATATATGGTAAACTTTGCCCTAAGGAAAATTAACTATGTAAATTCAAGGGGAAATATTGCATCTGACTATTTCAAGTCAGCTTAGTCCCAGATCACCCTATTTCCATGGCATTACCCCCACAACCAGGATGCTTTCCTCTCTACCCTTCTGCTCCTTTGAGCATGAACTTCATGCTACTTTTATCACAAACCTGCCCCTGCACACTTATAAAAGGACATGTTCCTCCAACTCCTGGACAAATCAAAGCAAGGAATGGAAGAATGGAGCTGATTAAAGGATCCGCTCCAGGATGCACCTTCTATCCCAGGCGCAACACCAGTGCCTGTGACAGAGGCTTAGAAGGAATTCTTCTGACCAGCCACCTCACGTTAACGATGGCACACCGTCACTCTCTAACTCTTTCTGCTAGCACTTCCTGCCTAAGAAAGAAGGGCAGGAGGACTGAAATGTGCAGAAGGCAGAGCAGGGAGGTCAAAGGGCTCTGGTGGCATCAGAACAGTGGCCACTATGCATGAATGTCACTGCTTTCAAAATCTCGTTTGTTTTCTTCCTTTCTAAGCTTTTTGGTCAAAATTCTGTTCATGTTCAATTTGGGGTCACATAAGTAAAGATACACATACTGATACAGTATTTTTATTGATCGAAGTCTATTTACGTGTTTATCAAAATTATATTTAAAAAAGGAAACAATATCTCTAGACAATTCAAAAATTAATAGTTTTTCATTTTTAAAGTAATGTATGTTCATTACAGAAAATCTGGAAAAGACTGAAAATATAAAAAATAAAAATCATTCACATAGTACTACTCAGATATAGTAACTATTAATACTTTCCTTTCTTTTTCTAACAAAATAATTTTTAAAATATCATATCTAGCATTTCAAGAAATTTAAGAGAGAACAGAGATCCTTCTTTTAAATATTGTATTGGAAATCCTAAATAAAAACATACTTTAAAAAGTGCTAAAAATAATTGAAATGAGGAAATGAAATTGTATTTGCAGCTGATTATTATTTTATTACTTAGAAAATCTAAGGGAATCTGTAGATAAAGAATTAAAATTTAAAGAATAATGTAGCCAGGTGCTAGTATCAAACTGACTTTTAAAAATTAATGCATTCTTACTAACCAGAAATAATCAAATAGAAAATACAAAAAAAAAAAGGAAAAAAGGATTCCATTAATATTGTATGTAGAAATACATCTATGCAAAAAATGTTAACATAACAGGTCCAAGACTCTAATTCCCGGAAAGGCTAGCTTGCAAGCGTGGCCCTTAGATGGCATCTGAGAACTTGGCTGGTTCCCTACACTGATATAAAATTTTCCCCAAATGATGAGAGTGGCTCGCTGCACCTAAGCTGTTTGTACTAACAATGTGGTTTATGCTGAACACCTACTGTGCTGCTTAGAGTCTGGGATTTGGGTACATGATGGGCAGAGGGTGCCTATATGTCCAGCCCTCAATAATAACCTTGTATACCAAGTCTCTAACGGGCTTCCCTAACAGATAATGCTTCACACACATGGTCATAACTTGTTGCTGAAAAAATGAAGTGTGTCCTATGTGATGCCACCGGGGAAGGACTCTTAGAAATTTGTGCCTGGTTTCCTTTGAACTTTGACCCATGTGCCTTTTCCCTTTGCTTTGCATCTTTTTAATAAATCACTGAACCTCAGGGTAGTTTTGGAGACCTTTAACAAAACATCTTTATAGAGATAGTTACAAAATATTTGATGAAGAAAAACAAAGATCTAAATAAATGGAAAGTTATATCATGATTCAGAGTGGAAAGAAAGGCAGACCCCACCCTCCCCAATTCATATATTCAATTCAGTTCCAAACAATACCCCTGCAGGGCTATTTTTTTAATGGTTCTTGATAAGTCAATCCTAAATCCTAAAAAGTATGGAAGAGTAAAGGGCCAAGAATAACCAACTGTGAAGAAGAAAAGCTGGTAGAATTTGCCCAATGTGGTTACAGAAATTATTGTAAAGCTAAAGGTATTAGGCAGCATGGAGGACATCTCAACAGGGCTTTTCATGGACTTTGGCAACATGACTAAAATGTATAAGAATTAATGGAAGTCCAAAACAGCCAAGACATTCCTGATGAAGATGAAAAAGTGCCCTACCAAACAGTAAGTTTTATAAGACTACGGTAATTAAGACAGTGTGATGTTGGTATACAATGCGACAAACAGACCAAGAGAAGAGAAGGCCCTCAAACATATCTACATATACAAGAAAAAAAATTATATTTGGCATTCTAGACCTTGGGAAAAGGGTCAATCAACATACTGGGACAACTAGCTATCTATAGGGAACACTAGCTCCCTATCCCATACCATTTTCTATACTCTTTTATATGTTTAAAATATTTCATAATAAAAACTCAGCTTAACTAGACACATACACTAAACTCTCTTATTCTGTTGGTAAACTACAAGCCAACAATCACAGTTTTATAAATTGTTCTACTTGCAAGTATCCCCAGGGACTATGAGCATCCTTAAGAAGCACAGTCCAATTTCACATGGACGTTTTGAACGCTATGAACCTTACTTACCTCATAGATCCTGGCAATTCCACAAAGTAGGGTCACTTCTCCTGGAAACTTATCTAAGCCTTGTTTGAAAAGATTTAAAGCAGTCACAGGTTGATCCAATGAGATGTAAACCTAAAGCCAAGATATATTTCAGTAAAAGTACTGGTTCTTAAAATAATATAGTATTTGTTATGACAAGTTTATAGTTACTGCTTAGTAACAAAGTATCTCCTAGATATTACAATAAAATTTTTTCACATTGCGTAGGATTAATATCCAATGATGGTGTTATAGTTTGATCTCCCGTGTTATATATGAAGCATTCGTTCACTTACTCCTTCAATACGTGCTTACTGTGGGCTTAATATCGTCACAGAGGCTGAGCAGTAACTAGACAAGACAGGATCAAGGGCAAATCCTTTTAGGACAGAACAGACACAAATATGTCTATAAGCTGGCGTTAAGGAATCAATTTTGAGACTGATGTTGAGGATGCAGCATGAAGAGGAGATGACCCAGGGAACAGAGCTGAGAAAGGGCAGCATGGAGAGCTTGTGGAGAGCATGGTTTCAGAAAAGGACCCTCAAAAACAGAGGGGAAACAGATCTGTGAGCTGAGGGGTCGGGAAGTTGAGAGAGTTAGCACTTGATGGCCCCCACTTAGTTAGCAATTAGGATATTCGCCTGAATAACCTATACGCTTAAGAGGAATCTCTAAAATAGAGAATTATTACATGTATAGAAACCTAAGATTATGATATTTTTGTTTCTTCATAATCACAGAGCCTCTATTTCTTCCGACATGGCTAGATTGTGCTTTGAAGAAGGCCCAAATGGATACAGAAAAAAACTGTTTGTAGTGTTTATTGCTAAACCATGAGACTAGAGGGTGAGATATAGGTGAAAACTTTTCAATTTTTATCTTCTAAACTGTTTTTTTAAATATAATAAATAATACAAGTTGATATGCTATATAAAATATTTAATATAATTTTTAATTAACTACCTAAAATTTTAAGAAATAATTTTTTCCTGAAATCTTGATTACTTAATAATCACTCCTTCACATATTATATACAATAAGTAAATTTTATCGCTATACAGTCATGTAGGCAATAATAAATTTAAATAAATCAAGTTATGGAAAAATAGGTCACATCATGTATTGAACAATAATTAAAATTAAAAGTACATTTTTTAACCATGTGGCAAATGATTAATAATTAAGACAATAGCCAATAGTGTGACCTGAATTTTCATTTCAAGTTGTCAGAAAAGTTCAAAAGTCTACTGTGATACTTAGAATCTTCTCTAAGAATTTAAGTTTAATATATAATGTACAGAAGATAAATTTAGAGACCAGATAGTTTCATACATTTTTGAAAACCACTGTATGCATACTAAGATTAGCACAGTTAAGTTTATAGAGCATAATTTTCATTTTGTATCCTTTCAGTGTGCTAATTTTCATAACATTTATAAAGTAGCAACACTTCCTTTTACAGCTCAGCTTCGTTTAACCTTCTTTACAACACTTTTTAATTTTAAAAAAATCTTTAAAAAACAGAAAGATGATGTCATAACCACCATTTCATCAAATGTTTCTTTGGTGAGGCTTAAGAAGTAACTTTATCCCAATGCTGAAAATTCGAAGAAGTGGCCCTTCAGCTCTGCTGTGGCCATGGGTGGCATATGAGGCAGTGTATAGGCTCTGGAATCAGAAAGCCCTGGGTTTGAACAGCCAAATGACCTTGAAAATCTTACCCTCTTTCCGTCTCCTTTTCCTTGAGAGTACAAAGAAAATATTAAAGCCTACCTAGCACGGTTGCTATGAGGGTTAAACTGCTTATGGAACAGACCTGCTACAATACCTTAAGCTGAGTAGGTGTTCAATAAAGGGGGAAATATTGTTTTTGTTATTTTGGCAGGGCCAAGTAATAAAGGACCTCCGTAAAAACAAGCCCTGTTCTCTACAGTCTGCTTAGGTGGGAGACGAGTGTGCTATTAAGAAAGAGGGCCTCCCTGGGGCCTGCTACCCGGGGGTATGGTAAGCCTAAGGTATTTTCTTCCGCTCAAATGGCCAATCTTTCAAAGGGGTCTTCTTATTTTTCACGGCAATCAATTTCTCCTGAAACAGTTATTCTCCATATGGTCTCAGTTTTCCCCTTGCTAAAAAGAAATATCAGTTAAATCTGAACACATCCACATGCCAAAAGATTCCTGAAGAAGCTGGCAGCTCTCCCCATGCACTGGCTGGAATTTCAACACTTATTCCGAGAAGACAGATTTCACTCAAAATTAAGCATACTCACTTACTTTTGCCAAGTAGAGAAATGTATCTACCATATCCTGCTGCTTCAGGGCTGATTTAAACTGCTTTTCTGCTTCACGATACATTCCTAACCTAAGAACAGCCATTAAAAAAATTAGACATGCAAATTAAAAATAAATACTACGGCATTTATTCATGCCCCGAGGATATGAAGAGAAAAATTACATCTGTAAGAGTAAGCATGTACCAAAGATATGTATGTTTATCTAGTTTAGCAAAAAGGTGCCTATTTCCCATTTCCACTGTCCATCCAATAGTCAAATGCTGAGTAA
The DNA here is from genome assembly GCA_004027375.1 of Macroglossus sobrinus. NCBI lineage: Eukaryota > Metazoa > Chordata > Mammalia > Chiroptera > Pteropodidae > Macroglossus > Macroglossus sobrinus. The sequence continues at coordinate 111,207 of PVKZ01000654.1, read as the reverse complement.
AGTCTGTTGATGGTCTAGTAATCACAATAGGACTAATAGCTGCCAGTGATCCGGGTCACTCCAGTTCACCACCCAAAAAGCTTATGATCAGCTGGACCTATGGCAAGTGACCTGAATAAATCCTTATAGTCTCTATTTTACTGGAAAAATTAAAGGATGACATTTCTTGGAAAACACCCTCTGCTCTGAGATAAAATCCCATTTTTAAAGCCGTTCTTTAAATAATTTTGATGTCAGGTGTAACTGCTACTTGAGTATATAGCTATATCATTTTATTATTCTAGAAACAGTTTACTCCCTTAATCTGATACAGATTACTCTAGTCTATGAATCTGAGACTTGTTCCTTGCCTAACTGTAAATGTCCTGATGTCAGCACCCATCTCCTCTGCCCAGGGACTGTTCTGCCATCACTAAATCAATCACCGAAGCACGCTTCAGCCTGTCCTTGATAGGTCTGTTGGGCTTTCTCACGATGACTCCTCCCCAGCCATCTCAGAGCTACTGAGGCACTTTATAATAATGCCTTTATTTTGTGAAATAAAGTCAGGATGAAACCCAGGAGGTTCCACTGTGTTACTTTCATTTAAAGGCTTGAAAAAAAACCCAGCTTTGATCATTTTTCCTAAACTAAGCCTCAAGCATTGGTGTGGCTATACCCAGAAAGCTGTTGAAAGACAAGGGGTGAAGGGGGTTAAAAGTGATCCAGAAAAAAAAAAAAACCCGGCCTAAAGTTAGAGTGTGTGTGATACAGCACAAGCCCCCACCTCTTCAAAGGTCCCACAACTTCTATAAGGAGTATTGATAAAATGTTATCAAAGAACGCTAGAAGGTCTGGAGCACAGCACATGTACACACATAAATAACCCCAACTGAACACGTGAGTCTTAAAAACATGGACAAAGTTCAGGCACTAAATCCGTGCACACCTAATTATCCACCAGAGTCTGTATATTTTTATCTAATAAGTTGTCTCTAAAAATGATTTTAAAGAGTTGTAACAAAAAGACACATATAAAACAGAAATATAAAAACAGAAGTAGATTTTTTTTTTTAATAATGGAGATAGAAAGATGAACAAATTGAAAAAAAAAAGCAAGCAGAGTTACTGAGCTAGCTGAAAAGCAAAGAAAGGGAGGAAGGATGGGTCACATATGATTTTTTAAATTATTATTGCATCCTCAAGAGATAATTTCATGGGTCTGGGTGCAAAGGAAATGGAGCGGGCCAGGTATAAAGGAAATCTAGGAGTAATGAGAACATCAGTCAAGTTCATGAACACAGGCCAATATCAGAGTCAGAGTCCAGAGATAATCCCCACCAACTGCCAACTTTTTTCTCTCTAATTTAATTCAATAAATACTGCCAAGCACCATCCGCATGCCCATTTCATGATGGTGAGGAGACATGAAAATGCAGATAACAACCACGTCCTGAAGGCACCAGTAAAAACTGAAATAAGACATGCTCAAAGATAAATTTAGCATTATGCAGTGAGGGGAAAAGTGCTTTGAGAGCACATAGAAGGAATGAACCAAGACAGTTGCAGGGAAGAAGTGACAGACAAGATTCTGACAGCTAGATCGGGTGAGGAGAGGGCGGGGGCACATTTGAGATAGAAGCAAACTATCAGCAGAAGTACACGGGCAGAAAAGTCCACAGCGTGTCAGGGGAAAGCCAAGTTGTTCAGCTTTAACTGAGAAAGGATACAATAAGGAAGGAAAAAAGTGACGGATACAGGCAAATGTGCCATCTGAGATAAGGGCATGAATTCGGCACCTAAAATCCAGACTTAATTCTAGAGGTAATGGAGATTAACCCAAGAATCCAACAAAAGCTGGTTTTTCACAACAGTTACGATGACAGTAGTACACAAGAAAGACTGATGAGGCAAAAAAATAAAAATAAAAAAAGAAGGAAGAAAACTCAGATAAGTAGCTAATGAAACAATTCAAGCAAATGACATTCACTGGCAGAAAGAGGGAATTAGGGTGAGACTGGGTCGTAAGGGAGTAAGTGCGAGAGTTACTGCAGAGGAAGAACCAGTAGAACTAATGGATCGGGAGCAAAGAGACAGAGTCAATTAGGACTAAATCGTCTAGCAACCATCCTTGACCTCTCCAGGTGAAACTAGGAGCTCCTTCTCTGGGCTCCCTCTGCTCTTGCAATTGCGTCTGTAATAATGGGAACCATGCCTGTAGTTGTTTACTGTGCTTTTGCCCTCAGTCAACTATAAACCATTTGAAGGAAGGGACTATCCAATAAATATTTGTTACACCAGTGTCTGCCAGAGTACCTAGCTGTTCATTAAATATTTTACTGGCCAAATGACTGAATGAATAAACGAATGCTGTGTCCATAATAAAGATGAGACACTATTAAGGAACTGAGAAGAATGATATGACAAAGTGCAGTCATTTAAATGCCATCCTAAATGGATAGCAGAGGAATCCAATTTGTGCTTATCTTTAAATATTAAAGATTTCTGAAGGTTTTGCTTAGAAACTCCAGATTTCAAGGTTGTCTTTGGAAATTATGTTCATAAGACTTTAATGTTATAATGGTCTAACATTACCTTTTAGTAGAAAATGCTTCCTCAATCTAACAGTAGGAAAAAAATACTTTAGAGTTCTATGTGAAATACCTAATTGGAAAGCAGTCTTAATTTCAACAGCAGAAGAAAATGTATCCTTTTTATTCCCTTTATATATTTCCTTTTCCTCACAGTGTTTGACTGAAAACTAAGGTTTATAAGTGTTGAAGGATGCTCACAGTAATTGGTCTACTTTGTTTTTGATTATTAAAAGACATTTATCTTTATAAAATATAATTGTTCATTTATCCCTACTTTTCAAATGCTTCAATATCAGGAAATGAGTTTCAGATCTGCATTACTAACTGCTGTATAATAGTCATAAAATTAATTATAACTTTTCTGATCTCTCAATCTGTTTAAAAAATGTGTTTAAACATGAAATGAATTAATGTAAGAATATTCGGAACCTAGAGAAACACTATGGAATTGTGCAAATAGTAAGAACAAGCATCAAAAAGCTGAGCTCAAATTCTTGCTCTCCTACTTGCTAGCTATGTGAATTTGGGCAAGTCACTTCATCTTTCTGAGGCTCTGTTTTTGTCATCTGGACAACGCCTAATAACACCAACTTTCTCGAGGTGCTGTGAGATTTTAGTGAGAGAAAGTGATGTATGGACAGGCCATACATAAAGCACTTTCCCACGTGGGGCAGCAGTGGAAATAATGACTCGAGAGCCAAGAAGAGCTGAGCGGGAATCAACAGACTCGATTTCAGTCCCAGGCCTGTTATGCCAGGTTCCTGATGCAAATCCCAGCCTCTCCCTGGCCTCAGCTTCCTCATCTGAAAATGGGTGTTGCACCCGATGGTCTCAAAGTTTCCCTTCCCAGCTCTAAAATTTTATTATCCGAAAGGTGTCAGTTCTTAGTGCCACCATGTGACTGTTAAGTAAGTGCTTTTTCAAGTGAGCCAAAGACACAGTTCTCATTTCTTCATGAGGAAGTCTATCCACACATACCCCCCTAAAATTGAACAGATCTGATTCCCAAACATGTTGCTCATGCTAAGCCCTCCGCAAATCATCCAAATTTTACCTGTAGTAACATTTTCCAATCTGCACTTTCCACCACCAGTCCTTGTACTGAGAATGCTCTGTGGAGAGGGCGGCCAAGTCCAAAGCCTTTGAAAACAAGTCATTTTAGGTTAAGATTTTATTTTCCAACAATAAACAGAAACAATAAATAATGAAATAAACCACAGAGTTAGCATCCATTAAGACATGCATTAGAAATCAGACAGACTCAAGCTGCTCGTGATTCCAGATGGCCCCACCAACCCTCCCTAAATAATCAGTTCCAGACCAGAGAGCTGAAGGCAGATGAGAAGCAAACACTGATTAAAGGGAAGCAGATGTACAATACCTCTGAATATAATTTTTAATATTTAAGGCACAAAATTGATATTTTAAAAATCTAAAAGTTGTTACCCTCCCTCCAGCATGTATTAACTGTCTATTGGCTCAAAATGTCTTTGACTCAGTGGCAGTCAAGCCTTCAGTATGTCAGCCACATCTAACTGCAGGCCCCACTTTAAAACAGAGATATTGCAAAATAGAAAAAGATCAAGTCAACAGGTAGAAAAAGGTCTGGAAACAGGAGCATGAAGAAGAGCACGAGGAGCTGGGGTACTTGGGTAACTGCCATCTTCAAAAACCTTCATTCCATTATTCTGACATCACCTTATATTCCAGTAATTCTAAGGGTCAGATTTTCCTTTGCTGCAGACTGAAAAAAATCTTAATTGCTTTCACATTTACATGTGTTTACCCCATCTCTCTCATGCCTTCCAGTTTCTTCCTTCTAGTGTTTACTCAAGATCTGTAAAGAAATGGCTACATAGGAATTAAAATTTTACACAGAAGTGGAAACCATTGGGACAAGGAGAAAAGCAAATCAATCTTTACACACATGTAAAGCTCAGAAATCTGAAGCCCATGTAAAGATTTGCTGAATAAAAACATAGATTATTGTAAAAAGAGAATTCTTATTTTTTAAATAAAGTTATCATTCTTTTTCTCAAGGTTGAAAAACTTTTATTCTTTAGACAGCGTTAGTATAATCATGATATCCAACAAGTCAGTTATAAAATAACTCTGAGATTTTCAGTTCTGTTATCTCAGAACGCATCTCCTATTATTGTCCATTTCTTAATATTAATTCTTTTCTGAAATGAATTTCAGAATCGTTTCTTCAGTCTCCTACTGCAAAACTAATAACATTTCTTTGTGTTCCTCATCTTCTCTTGCTCCAGGGGAGATTTCTAAATATGCAAACTATTTATAAAGAACTGATGTCACTCTGCTGGGGTTCTAATAGACTTGAAAAATCAACATCTCTACTTGAAAGCTACAGATATTAAAAACAAAACACATGCAACTTTCATATGCTTATTTTTCTTTTTTCCCCAAGTCAGAAATACAAATAGAGGCCAAAAAAAATGAGGAAAAAAGTTTAAGTTCAATTAGCACGATCTTTGGAAATACTAGAAAAATGTTTTTTCACTCATATATTTCAATTAAAATATATTTTCAAGAATATATTATAAATTTCTGAACATATTAATTTTAACAATCTTTATAAAGACCTTTCCAGCAAATATCAGTCTCTCTTAGGTTTAATGTAACGAACTTCTGTTATTTGGAATAATATGTCATTCTAAATTTTTTTGCAGTTTCTAATTTTCAAAGTTTAGACTTAGGGCTTATGATAGGCTGTTGATATTGCTCTCAGCTATGCTCCTCAAAACAAGTCTTCCTATGTCAGACCTCTACATTTGTGCTAAGACAATTAAGGAAATTAATATGAATTACTGATATAAAATGACTATAAAAATACATTTTAACAATCAGTCTTCATATAAAGACTGAGGCTGCACCAAACAAAACCATTCGTGACAATAACAAATGGATCCAAAGTTCACTGCGGACAGGCACCCTTCCTACACATCTCTGTTGTTCTGCTATGTTGCTGTGCTATTAAGAGGCTGTCAAGAATTATTTGTTGTTTTAATAAATCCTTTGTTTCTTATTTATATTGAAACTAAGTTAAGTACCAAACAAAACTGTCACTGTGATACGATCCATATTAACGTTTTAAATACTTAAAATGATGACAGATCCATATTTCTTTAGTCTTTCCCCGTCTTTTTTTTTTAAATAAATGACTACATACCTATATTTAAGGATCATTGAATAAGTTAATGAATCTAGAATCTAAATATTAATAAAGTCTCAGAATGTCATAAATAAAAGCCATAAATTTATAAAAGGCCATAAGCAGAGTCCTTGGCAGATTGCATAATGTTTGTGAAAATGTCCAGTTGAGCATCTCAATGAATTTCCTAAGTATACAGTGCTCAAACTACTAATATTTAAAAAAAATCAGTCATCTTTTCACTATTATTATAGTTGAGACAACTTCAGAATGATGAAATTAAGGAGTGCATGGAAATAAAGATTCCAGAAGCACCAACCCACACACCACTTTAGTTTTAACAATACTGCTCCCCACCAATGGAAAAAGTATTAAGAACTCAAAGATGGACAGCTTTCCATAAAAGACCAATTTGAATTTTCTTAACATTTAAATACCATTTTACAGTATTCTCTATATTTATCTAATAATCTCTACATTTGTGTGAAATAAGTCATTTACAAAGAAATTTGGAGGCCATCCAAAGTAACTACTATAAAAGCATGTCTAATTTCTTTGGCATGTTAAAAAAACAGATTTCCTCTTTCTCTTTTCTAGCTAAAGTTGCAAAACATACAAAAGGTATCAAAAATGCGTGCTTTCTGATCATTAGTCAAATCTTTCTTCCATTCAGAAAATAACATTTGTAATAAAATCTAAAATGGCATTTTAGTGGAACGATCTGATCAATAACAGAGCTATAATGTGGGAAGCCCATGACAGTAAGAAATAGACCAAGGGCAAATGTCCTACTCAGCACCCCCAGTACATGTCATAGCACTAATTCATAGCACTCGATAATTATTTGTCTAAAGATTAACCCAATCAAGTAATAAATCAATCACCAAACTAATGAATAAAAAAGGAGAAAAGAGAAGCTAACAATTTGTGGTTTTCACTAGATAAAAATAAAACAAATTGCTCAATTTTATGTTCTATAAAATAGTATGCATGTATTGAGAGTAAGCAGATGAAAATAACAACCAGGGTATGATTTCGAGAATTTTAATTTATTACTGTCCCTCATAGCTAAATGTACAAATGAAAATAATATTATTATTGGAAATTTGGGAAAATGGGGGAATAAAATTAGACTTAATCTCCATTAGTGCCATCAGGTATAACTTTTTAAATTTACTATTGTCATCCAAGCTGCTGGCACCATGTAGGCATTCAACAAATATTTGTAGAATGAATACATCTTAACCTCGTAACACTATTATTTTCATTTTTAAGTAACATCTTCTAGTATCTACCACAAATGTATCTTTTTAGAGTATAATTCTATTCATCATACTAAATGGTATACTTAGTTGGCTTAATATCATAAAATAAACACTTTCCAGGTTTCTGCCTAGTATTTATAATTATAATTTTTAAAGACTGCATAAAGCTCATCATGCAATTTATTACAACTTACTGAACTCATCTTCTGCCACTGAACATTTAAGTTGTTTTTCAGGTTTTTTTGCAATTGCAACTAAAGCTAAAATGAACATCTTTGCAAATGTAGCACTTCACTTTTTCATGAAATTTCTTGAGAAGTGAAATTACAGAAATTAAACAAATATCTTTATAACTACCTGCTATATATCATCATATTGTTTTCCAAATTAATATACCATTTAAAATACCATCTGTAATATATGAGTATAACGATTTACTCCATCCATAGAGCAATATTTCAATCAGTAGGTCATTTTCCTTTGTGATTGCTTTGTAAATCCAACCAAATCTGTGAAATATTCTATTGTTGGCTAGTTTAAAATTTTTAACTTCTTAATTGAGCTAATATCTAAAAGAAAGTCTTTAAACTAATTTTATGAACAGTGTTATTTAAGGAAGTATAAGAATCTATTTCAAAAGAGTAAAAAAGTATGCTCAATTTTGCTTGTTTCTAGTGTATTAAGACTCTCATTGTTCCTAAGAATAAAAATATAAAACTCATAGTGACTCATGGATCAGGCACAGTGCTTACCACTTCTATATTTACACAAATTTTTCTATTGAAACTGAGAGTGGATTTGAAAGCATTAGTAATTCTCTCGTCTTTAATAATTCCATCTCTTTATAAAGAAAGGTAAGGAATAGAAGGTTTCAGAATCTAAATCCCCCAATTCAGAAAACTTAAAATAGCATGAACTCAAAACTTACAGTTTTAACATCATTTTCATGATGAAAGATATACTCAAACAAGGCCTATGAAGAAAATAATGCCAAAAATACATTAGATTTTATTTTAACAAAAGCACTTTATTGTTATATCAAAACTCAAAGGCCATTTTGACATAAAATACCATGTTACCTTAAAGTACGTAAGATTTATAAATAATAGGTCTACCCATCAATTGTCACAATCACCCATTTAAAATATGGCTATTTACAACTGCTTCCTATTTTTAAGAATACAAACTTGAAAGCTCAAATAATTAAATAATTTTTTATATTATACATACTATTTTATTGGAAAGAGTCAATGAAAAGACTAACTTTAGGATTGCAAGAAAACAGACACACCCAATGTTTTACACTCTACATATATTATATAGTGATTAGGATATTAATAATGACACTTTCAACATGAAAAATCTGGAAGTTCCTTCCAAAACAAAGTAGTTTACGTATAAATTGGGATGTCTTTTGCTTAATATTCAGATGATTCTAATGTGCAGCATTATTTTAATCCTTCACCCAGTTCATCTAGATAAATAAGCATTTACTGGGTTATCTCTTGGTGGTACTATGTTTGTCCATAATATCATTACTTTACACTTGCAAGGCTAGCATTCCTAGAAGATATCAAGGTTATTAGTAGAGAAGACTTGGAAACAATAAAAAAAAAAAAAGAAGAAGAAAAAAAAATGGCCCTTCTCTAAAAAACTATAGTTAACCCTCCACTTGTTCTATTATACAGAAAAAAAAGTTAGGAGTGCAGTTGGTGCTCCCATTGCCATGAAAAAGATGTCACAACACCTGAGACAGTAGCAGGGTCACCAGAGACACCCCAAACAATATGCTAACATTAGAAACGAGTACTGATGAGTCAAGACGAATTGGGGACCAAAGACAGGAAAACCTGGCCTCACTTTTACAACACACTAAAAAAATACACACTCTAGTTCAGCCTAAATCTAGTAATACAGACCAGGCCTGTCCTGGAAGCATCCTGATTTAATTGAGGGAGAGGCCTCCACTGACTGCACTCCTTGGTTAGAAAACAGCACTGGTATCAACCAGCCGTCCAGTCGCCTGAAGTAAATGGCCTAAAAAAGTAGGGAATCAGATACTCCATACGAGTTGCTTTTAATACTCCACTCTCATAAAGGAAAGAGAAATAAGTAAAGCTTTCCGATTCTGCTAAATGAAGTTGACTGGATTGCTGTCAAATAAGACATCTACTTCTGATTTAAATGTCAAGTCTGTATGGCCAGTGTCCATTTGCATTTTCCCTAGAGTGTGTGATATTTAGTAAATATGTTAAATGCCATTAGAACCAAGATTAAGAAGGAGCACAGCACTCAAGTACAGAATTCACAAAGATTACACTTAAAAACCCGAGCTAGGCTTAAACCAGTATCCAGAAGACAAGTGCTCCTGGTTCTGAATTATTCCATGCTCACCGTCAAGTTTTTTAATAATGGAAAGGTCATAAACACCCTTCCTTCCTCCTTCTTTCTTTCTGTCTCTCTCCCTCTCCCTTCCTCCCTCCCTCCCTCCCTGTCAGATTCACTTACTTTCTCTCTAATTTAAAGGAGCATTTCATCTTTGAGTAGTTAGAATTACTAATGTAGTTAGCTTGTCGCTGTCTGGCTTGAGTAATCCTTACTGACATGCCTGATTAATTACTAATTAGAAGGAGTACATATTTTTTATCTTCTTTTTGACAGTCCTAAAACCCTACAAGAATAGAAAATTATTTTTCTGAGGGCAGTCCAAGCTGGAAAAAAAAAATACACACACATATAGATGACCCAAGCTTCATTCCCCAAAGATGATGCTGCATATCTGCTTTCTTGGTTATAATTTACTGTTCTTTGTAAGCAGAAAGGAGTTTCCTATAATAATGGCATACTGTATATGCCTTATTTCTGATTAACTTTCCTTAACTCAAGACTAAGAGAAATTTTACATATTAGAATAATTAAACATTTCTATTTCAATCAAAACACTGCCTCTCCTTCACAAATTTTTATTCACTTCTTACGTTATTATGATAATACTTCTAATATTACTTTGTAACATAAAATAATTTTAAGCACATACCTTTGCCAATTTGGGTTTCTGGGCATATTTTGTTAAATTCAGTCTAGATAAATTTATAAAAGGTCCATCAGGACTCGTAAGCATGGAAGCCTATGAAGAAAAATGATAGAAGAAGAAATATAAAACTTAATCTAGAAACATAAATTGAATTTAATGTGCATAAAAATTATAAAGGCAAAAGTAAAAAAGAATGACCTTGTAAAATTTTCCATATAATTCTCCATTATAACAACAGTGCAAAATGATGTAACATAAAGTTACTTTGGTAATGCAAGACCACGGTGAAGCTGACAGCATTTACCGTTCCCAGCCTGACAAATCTCCCGGATGAGCTGGTGATCGGGCGAGCTGTGTAGGCGGTTCTGGGTGTTCTGATGGCCTGTTCCATAGTGCCCGGTCTTCCACTTTGCGTGCTGGGTCGCAGGAAACCTGTAATGGGTCTTCCAGCTTGAGTGATCGGCCTGTGACGATGACAAATTGTTAAAATACAAAGAAGATCGATAAAGGACGATTCTCAAACAGTCTGATCAATGTTTAGTGGCAGGGAGTATGAACCAGAAGTATATACCTGACAGCTTGACTAGGCCCTCCCATCTGATTAGTTCCAGGGAGTTTCAAAGATGTCCCAGGGCCTATGACATGAAACAGTAATTCAATTTATATATTATTTATTAAACTGTAACAACTGCCAGCTAACACAATTTTCAGAAATGTGCTTGTCTGATGAAAAGACACTAATAACAGGAAATAGATTAGAGAAATGTGTTAGAGATAAATATTTATTAACTATCAGGTTACTTATGTTATCGTATTTAATCTTCACACTGTCTGTGAGGTAGGTAGTAATAACACATTTAGCAAAGGCTTAACAAGTTAAATGAACAGGTCAGCCTGGGATTCCAACTCACTCAAGACCAGCAGGCTCTAAAGCTCCAAAGCATCAAATGATGGTTTTATAACTCAGTTTACTTTTCCTAAAACTTCTTTCAATAAAAGATCATTTACCCACAATATCTAGAATTTAGATATTTTAACTCCAAAAGAACAAAATGATGGGGAAAAACATTTTAAGATGAACATATGTATTTTTTTTCTCAATTTCTATTTGAAGCTTTAAAACAGCTATTACTTTCCAAAACATATAAATGACTAATGATTGTCATAATGAATAAATTACCAGTAAGACCACCACAAGTCATGATAATCATCCAATACCATTTGAGCCAGCTCACCTGCGAACTGGGGACCGGGCCTCTGTGGCAATCCCAATAGGCATTCACAGCCCAGCAAATCACCCCATTACATTACATCACACATTAGAGCAAACTGCCTTAAATGATCACAATAAAGTGGTATTTCAGAGGGTCGGTTTTTAAAAACCCTTTTAGAATACTTCTGTTTGGATGCTTCCTGTGTTTAGGCTCTCAGATGAACCATCTTCTGATAGATAAGCAGTTCAGATAGAATGCATTTTTATAAAATATTTTTAAATGCATAACATAACTTTTCTTGAAACATTGTTTTACATCCATCTCACGCCTTTAAGTTTAAGATAATATAATTGAACTGTGGAAGTATCTCTGTACTGTAAGGCAGAACAGAGACCACTTACTTGAGGCAGTTTTCTCATGTACATGTCTTGTGTTTATTTTTTATAAAAAATAAACACAAGTACTTCTCCACCTAAGGGCATTTCATTTACTTAACACAAAACCAACACTTACGTGGGACTTGGGCAATGGCGTTTTCATCCAGCATCATTTCTGCAATTCCTTCCTGATCTATATCGATTTCATCTACATACACCATTTCAGTTAGCGCTCGTGCTTTTAAAATCCAAGCTGCCTAAAAAGCATGGATAAAATGACGCGTATATTAAACAGCGTTAGAAGTACTGCACAGCCCATAGAAACCAGCCATCCTTTATTATTTTCTAATTTTGTATGAAGCATGTTTACAACTTAAGGCATTATACTAATTTAAAGGGCTGTGTCAAGAAGCTAATACAAGAACACAAGGTCATTATTAATCCAGAAACAGCCAATACATCAATGACCCAATAAATAAAAGTGTGGTAACCACCTGGTAGTTTTCTAACATGCCTTTTTATAAGTAAAAGAAGATCTTTAGAGAAAATTTAACTAGAATAGTAATTTGAAAACAAATGAATAAAGCTACAGCTTCCCTCTTCTTTCTGTGTTCCTCCTTCAAGGCCAAGTGCTTCATGACGAATTCTCTGATCGCTGGACTCCCCCTTGTCTTTCTCATAGAGCGTTCTCTTTACACTTCTATCATCATGTATTTAACAAACACTGTAATTATGCGGACATAGGTTAGTCACCCCTTCCCCCAGGAAACAAGCATTTTTCACCTCGTTCATTTTGGGTTTTGTACATAATAGGTATTCTAAAAAATGCTGAATTAAACGTAGATCAGTTTCTCCCAGTTCCCAATAACTAATAGCACAATCTTGGCTGCTTTGTGATCTGGCTGGTAGAACTTCTGCTAGAAAATGGGGGAAACAATTAAAAAGGTAATTAAGGAAACTGGAAAATATCAGCTTTGCTTTACCAAGAGAAATGGAAATTAAAGGTATACACATTAAATATCTCGTTAAACACTGAAAACTACTTTATCAGAAACGTTTACCTTTCTGCTATATCACTGAACAGTAAAGTTCAGTGTCCTGGGACAGTATGGGCAGAAGCCAATTCCTGAAGTAGCAGCTTAGAACCGACTCTACACAGTAGCATCAGGGGAAACCTGGGGCGGAGTTGGAGCTCACCCACCATACCTGGCTATGAAACCCACTGAGTGAAAGCAAAGGGACTGAGAGTAAAATAGATGAGGGCTACAAGAGGTCCAAAAGGTCGTCACAGGAAGAACCTGAGATGTATTCGGTCATCAGACCACATTTACTGAGCACCCCCTAATCATAGAGCATTGGGCAGGGTTCTGAAAAGGAAACATAAGATTCGGACACAGATCCTAATTTCTCTGAATACGTGACCTATGGGAATAAATGGGAAGGCAAAGCAGAGCATGATAGGTGCCAAGTGTGTGAAGCGGAAAATGGTTTTTATAGGAATTAGATTACAGGAGAGATCATTTTGTGGGCTAAAGTAACTGGAATGCATACATTAAAAAGGTTTTAAGAAAAATCTTCATGCTTTCATTTTAATGGAAATAAAGAAGGCTGCCTTCACGATTCATTTCGAGTCCTAAAGTGAAATTACATTTGTTAGATGATTGGGGTTTTTTTTACTTAAATTTTTCTGGTTGAAGTTTACTAGTTTATTCTAACTTACTAAGTAAGTTAAGAATACTCACTAACTTACTAAGTTAGAATAAAATGTTTCAAATGGTATGTGTAAATTTAATAGTATTACCTGAAGAGAACACGAACTCAAAAACTGATTTGTTAAGTAAGAAGAAAAACAAATCAATTCCAATTGGCAGTGCATGTAACTGTGGGAGCCACCTCAGTGTAGAAACAAGCTAAGGTTTTCATTCATAAAAGATCAGAAAAGTTGTCAGATCTATACAGCTATTCTCAGGGGTCAGGGCAGTCAACACGGGCTTAGACAAACTTCAAAGATGGAAATAAGAGGTCCTGATTCATCTTAGGCCCCCACCATTCAGAACGCCCTGCAAGCGTGTGAGAGTAATTCTTTGCCCAGCACTCTCTAATGGACAGGAAGGACTGAAGTGTTTTCTGTGGGAACCAAGAAGCAGGACGTGGGCTTTGCTTCATTCTGATAAGACTGGGGAGCGCCTATTGCTTCCCAGGTGCTGGAAACAGAGGTTAATTGAGCCACAGTCCCAGTGCTAGCTCATCAGAATATCAGTGTCATGGGGAAAGTATAATAACAAAAGTCTGGAGTATGGTATGAGAGGACAGAGAAAGGCACCTGGCTCTCTCTCATACAAAACGTTAAAATAATTAATTAAAAATAGAATTAAAAGGGAAAAATATTTAAAAACACCCAAACTTTCACAGCATAACAATTTAATCTGCAAACATAACTATACACATGGAGGTGGAGGGAAGGATAGAGAAGAGTTTGGCCCAGTGGCCAAGACCGGAAAGCTTGTGCCAAGCAAAGGGAGCAACAGGACAAAGGCAGGCAGGCAAGCCCCAGGGCTCGTGGCACGTCGGCAACTCCCAGAGAGTTGAGTATGGTTGAAAAATCAGGTTCCGCTGAGGCAGCAGTCAGAGAAGCAGCTGGAAAAAAAGGCAAGGGCTGATGATGGACCCTGCATGCCACAGTGAGGTATATGTATTGTTACTGAGGCGATGAGATAATGGACTTCAAAACTATGGTCTGGAGTCCATAACTGACTTTCCAGAAGCCAAACTTCTATTATTATAGGATCACTTATCTAATCGCACATATTTTAACTGTTTCCATGTCCATTCTGTTATCTCGCTTTATACCATCACGCTTCTTCCCATCAACATCTTCCCATCAACCCCCCACATGTTAAGGAGGTGCAACTTTTTTTTTAATTCAACTAAGCTAAACATAGGAAAGCAAATCCACAATATACCTTCCCTCACCAAACGAATAAATACTTTAGTAGCCAGATCATAACACCTTTTTTTATTCTTTAAGAATTCATTTTTTCAAAAAGGTAAATAGATTTATTTTTGTTTGTTTCTAAAATCTAGTTCTTACGTAGAAATACTGTGAATTTTTGATACAGTGGTGTAATAACATCTACCTAAACTATTATTTAATTTTAAATTTCATCCGTATTTGAGAATATTAATCTTCCTGACTTTCTGTCCCAACAAAAAAATGACCTTGAAAATCATATATCACAGCTTGATTAAACATCAGATTGTATTCAAAGAACTGCTCTTGGCAATGTGAACAATTCTTGAGATTTTAATAAAAACAGCAGATGGGGCTTTGGCTTTAAAAATATTAAAATTTTTATTTTGGAAAAAGCCAAGTATGTTTTACAGTCCTAAAATCCTCTGCCTGTTTAAATGAAAAACAAAGTTCAAAACTAATCAGTGATTAAAACACGTAATAAAGCACAATCTGTGATCCCAAACTGCCCCCTGAATCTTAATAAAAACATAAATCAGTTTTATCACATATGTTTAACCTGTTGATAATTGACAGGGTCATGCAATTTATGTAAATAATTTGAAAACCTATGTATTGGGTTATAGAAGTACAAATTAGTAGTTGATAGCTGGTCACGGGGATGGGGAGCACAGCATAGGGAATGCAGTTAGCATTAATATGATGGCTAGGTGGAGGGCCAGTGGAGGGAGGGAGCAACTGGGGGGATTGTTTTATGAGCTATACAGATGTCTAACCAATGTACTATATACTTGAAACTAAGTAAAATAAATAAATTAATTGTTAAACACCTATGTATTGGAAGTACTGTGAGAGCCATTAAAATAATAGATGCTTAGAAACTTGTTTTAAAAGAAAAAAAGCATAGATTCTCCCAATCTAAATGAGTAATCATCACATCAATTATTTCTTTTTATCTATGAAACATAATCCTATCTCACTCACCTACTGAGTTTGTCTATAGGATATCATTCGAGAAAAATATCTGCCAGCTAAGGTCAGGAAAATATTGACTTGCTGTACCTTCTATGAGGTTAATCTAATTTTAGTGATGAAAATAAACACTGAAAAAGTAAAAAGTATACTGACTGAGCAAAAAATGTTTAATTCGTTCTGTTCCTCGTAATAAAGGCCGGTAGTTCAAGGGCATGTAAGAAACAAGTGTGCTAGATTATTATTAGAATAAAACCATCAAAAGAACAGTCTGTCTAACCTGATTTTTGACATCAGAAGAATCAGGAACATCTGACACTGCCTACTCTATCAAAATAAAAACAGGCACAAAATATTTAATTATTATTGTAAAGCCTCATATATTTTGAAGTTGTAAAAAACGCACAGATTAAAAGAGGCAAGAAGTATAAATAGTGAGCACAAAACAGTCCGGTCAGCCTTGATCCCTTTTTATTCTTTTAGCTCACTATCCAGTAGACAATTAAGTCAACCGTAACATAACAGGAAAGTAAGACTAAGTACAGGTCCTTCATGAAGTCCCCGTGCTAGTCTGAAACTTTCAAATGCCATTTCAAGTTTTAAAACAATGCAAATTATTGTTTTAACTTAATTTGAATCAAAATCTTCCGAAATCATTAAGAGCAAAAAGCACATTACTTACTCTCTTTGTAATTTATGTCCTTCTTAAATGACATGCAAAAAATAGTTTTGCACCATCTCTCAAATTGGAAATTGTGATTATGAACATTTCAAAGACAAATGGTATGTTTTTAAAGCAGTGGACCCCAACCTTTTTGGCACCAGAGACCCGTGCTCCCAGGAGAATCTAATGCCTGATGACCTGAGGTGGAGCTGAGGCGGTGATGCTAGTGCTGGGGAGCAGATGCAATTACAGATGTAGCTTCGCTCACTGGCCCGCTGCTCACCTCCTGCTGTGCAGTCCGGTTCCTGACAGGCCACAACCTGGGTGCCAGGGTCCCATTTTAAAGGAGAGTACTACATTTTAATCTATTTAAATGTTTAATACCACACAGGCCTCCATAAGAGTACTCTGTTTATTGCTTTCTTCTGAAAGGTTTGATGATGACTCATGAACTCCATATGAGGTTCCAATCATTTATTTACCTAAAAAAAATAACCGTTAACATTCTCTCTCACTTGGCAGGGCAAACACCTGGCAATATTTAAGCTCTCCAATTTACAGCTCTCTCCTTACTTCCAGACTTACTAAAAATCCTCTTGAGCTAAAAGCTTCGCTGGCCAGGCGTTCCCCTCATCAGACCGCTTTCCCTCCTGCGCGGTGTCCTATCCAGGCACCAGACCTCTCTGACCACCTCCCATCTCTAACCAGGCTGCTTTCGTGGATGTGGCTGTCTGGCCAGTGTCTCTTCCTTTCTTCCTCACCGTAATAGGCACCTCTCTCTAAAACCAAGATCTTCTGAAGCAGAAACGGCCGACTCTTTACTCGAGACGTAACGTCCCATCCATCACAGTGTTTTCAGGCACCTGTGACTTCTTGGCTCCCTTTCTAAGTCCCTGGTTCCCCCTTGCTTCTCTTCACTTTTCTCATTCTTCTGGTCAATATTGATTATTTCCATTGAAGCTCCAAGTATAATTAATGAGTTCACTGAATTAGTTCTACAAGGCTACCCATCCATAGACAAAAAAGTATTGGAAATATAACAGTTTACATAAGAAGGTACAGAATGCCTAGTGGATAAGGCTAATTTTATAACACTACAGGTAGATATGCAGCAAATTTTCTAATCTATGGCAACAACTAAGCAATAGCAAAACTACAGGTTGCAGCTAAACCTTTACCTGAGATACTTGCAATTCGAGATCTGGTTCCTGGAAAGCATTAAGAAGGTAGTAAACATTTTTAAGAAATACAGTTTCTAAAATAAAAAGTCTTAATGACCAAACAAGTATTTGTAGATGGACTCAAATTCACTCAATAAAAATCCAGATATTAACTGTAATCTATCTTCACAAGTGCTCTCAGGAGTGATGTAAAACTGATATACTCTGAAAAGTACTACATTTTCTATGATCAGAAAATTCTAATTACTCTAACCTCATTTAGACACAAAGATGTCTTAACTGAATGTTTAATGAAGAGAAAATACCCCAATTAAAAATAATTTGACAACTGTGCAAGAAAACATTTCTTTATATTCAAAATAAGTTCATAGTGGTTAAAACTCTCATATTTTAATCACTTGGGGAGGAGAAGGAAAATCCACATTCTATAAACCCTCTATTTCATATAAATATAATGGGATTAGTAGCTGAAGATAAAAAATCAATTCTGACTGCAGTGTCTTCCGAGAAATTTATAAAGACAATATAATATATATTAGTGCCACGTGCTGATAAACTCAGATTAATGTCCACATTAAACAGAAATGCATTGGTAAAAAATCAGACCTATAACAAACTTATTTATACAACACCTACACTTAATGTCTGCAGTCAGCAGCCTCTACTGAACACTTAATCAGCAGCATGTTTCATTGGAGAAGCTACAAAGAAACAGAAAAAGGAAAGCTTTCCTTGCTTTCTACAGCTCCAAAATCCAAAAAGAATACTCTAAATATTTTTTTAAGAATATATTATTGTGTGCAAGCAATGTGCAAACCATCTGGCCACCATGCAAAGATAAGCAATTTCTTTAGCATGGTACATGGCAGAAACATGAGGGGGAAAAAAAGCTAAGCTGGGCTAAAAAGTGAAGGCCCTAGAGGGTGGGATTTAGAGAATAATTGTCAATCAGCTGAACCAAACACAAAACAGCAACTAAGAATACATAGGAATGGAAGGTTTTCAATTCCAGTGTGCATAAGAAAGATCTAGAAAAAGTACAGATTTCCCACAGTCCATACTTAGAGAAACACACGGATAGAGGCAATGAGATGAGAACAGAAGTAACTCCTTTTTTCTTCTATTTATTTTCGTCTTGTATACGTGTCTGTCTGAACCACTATCTCATTTGAGTCTCAAAACAACCATCTGAGGAAGGCAGGTAAGTGTTATTATCCACTTTACAGATAATGAAACAAATTCAGCGATGACATGTAATTCGCTTAAGGTTGCACAAAGAAGCCAGAGGTCTTCTTTCTTGCCAGTGCATCTTGGAGATAAAAAGTGAGTTGAAATAATAAAGCAGAGTAACGTGAAGGACAGATACAAAATAAGTTCCATACAGAAAGAGAAAAAGAATTTACCTGAGGTGATTGTATACAATGCTTGAAAATTTTAAAAAGTGAAAAAAAAGAAAGAAAACAACTAGAGAAAGAAGCCACTGATTGTATAAGTAAAAGCTGGATGCTTGTTATTCTGCCAAGGGCAGGAAGACTCTTCCAGCGGCCCGAACTCAAACTGGCAGCTCAACCTCAGAGCGTCAGTTCACTTGATGAAGGCCTTCATGCTCTATCTTGTTCTATTGGCCCTTGGGAGTATATTTACCATTTATCATACAGGAAGAGAGCATGTAGAAAAATTATGTAAAATGAGAAAATCAGAGAAGAAAATGAGAGGCCGGGAGGATGGGAAGATGTAGAGGCAGGTGAGCTTGTACAGATGGAAGATGGAGACAAGGCCTAAACGAGAGTGAGGCAGAGATCACATTAATCCCACGACATTCTCCTGGCATCTCTGGCACTCTGCTAGGCGCTAAAAATATTCTATAGGAGAAAGCACATAATTCAGTGAATTACAATATAATATGTTAAAAACTATACTCAAGTTATGGACCAATGGCAGATGACTTAGGTGGGAGGGAGCAAAGCAGAACACATGAGAGTTAAGGGAGTCAGAGAAAAGGGAAAGAGATTATTCTGGAAATTACTGAGTGCCACTGATCTATGAACTATATTCAATACCATTTTATCATCATTTTCACTGGATACTTTCCTCACAGGTGCTTTCCAGATTACCAACAATCCTTTCAGAAAAATATAAATGACAGAATCCTACATGTGAATCTCTCCAGCTATAGAGAGATGATAGAAGCTAACATTTTCTGATCACTTACGATATATTAATAAATTTAACCTTCACAACAATTGTTTGAGGTAGATATATTATCATCCCATTTAACAGATGTGAAAACTCAGACAGGATCTGAACCTAGACACTCTGGGTCAACAGCATGCACTTTGGTGAGGATGTGAGATCACCGCACGGCTGGAAAGCAGACTACTGTGGTGTGTGTGGAGATCAAGGCCAGGTGTGGCTGGTCTGGAGGTCCATCAGGAGATAAGTCAAAATTTTCAAATCACTAAGACCTACATCACTGGATCCCTCTCAATTATCGTTTTGTGATCTAAATTAATCTACTTATATAGGGAACCACAAATTAGGTTCACGTGGTGTAGCAAATTATTTCCATGGGTATCAAAGGCAGTTGAGCAGAAAGCAACAGGCCTCGCTCCAGAGTCAGAGGACCTGGGCATGACCCTCAGGGAACCATTTAGCTATATGACCTTGAACAAATCATGCAAGCTTCATTACCTAGTCCTCCTCTCAAACTGGAGTAGTAGTACTCCACTTTTTTTTTAATTTAAAAAAAAATTTTAAAACCTGTAGTACTCCAGATTTTTTTTAAAAATCCTACTTTATAGGATTTTTTAAAAAAATAAAACCTTACACTTTTAAGAATATTTAATAATTTCCGAGTTCTTTCACCTCTACTATCGTAATGAAGTATAAGGTGGCAGCACCTGCAACAAGAATTTCTCTATCAAATTACAGTTTCTCTATCAAAACATTTACCTAATGAAGGGAAAAGCACTAAACTCTATTATTTCCTTCTTCCGAACTCAGAGGTAACTCCCAGTTATGACACATCAAATGTTAAACTTCCCTTTGAATATCCTTCAAAGGGAGTGGGAAGCCGTGGAAAGTAGAGTGGCACCGCCTAACCAGCAAATTCTCATTAGCATCAACTTTGATTCCCATCAGTTTGCTTGCTTGCTTCCTTCCCCCTACAGTAAGGCTTTCTCTTAGGTCGCTGCTATTACCTCGGGGAAGTAAATCTCCAGATAATTCTGAATGTGACTTCTTAATTGCCACCAATACTCACTCTGGCTAATGAATCTACCCAGCTTTGCTCTTAAACTACTGAGTCATTATTCAGAATTAGGAATATGTATACACACACACACACACATACACACACACACATATATATGTAAGAGAACAGAGAATTGGATGGATTTCAGGAGGTTCAGGAGACCTAGTGGCCGCGTAGCCAAATGGGAATCAAATCTGTACAACTCAGCAGGACTACAGATTCATAAAATTAACTGCTCCACTGAGTATAGAATCAATAGAATCAAAAGACTAAGTCTAGCTAAGTCTCCATGGCCCCAAAGAGGAAATAAATTAGATAATCATACAGAAAGATGTTTTTTGGCTTGGATCACCAGATTGTTGTTTCAACCAACGACTAACAAATAGCTCATTGGGGAGCCCTGGTTCCCTCACTTTTATCTAAGCCAGCAGCTTTCAGCCTTTCCTCCACCTTTAAATCATTTGCAATAACAACCCCCTCCTCTCTGTAACCTCTCTCATTATAAGCAGAGATTGGGGGTGAGAGAGAAGGTGAATTACGCCCACTCTGATATATGTTTAATGTTCCCAATTCCTGAATCACTAATTTTAATCATTTGAAAATCTATCAGAAATTTACTCCGTTAATAAAAGCATATTGTCTTGGGGTGGGGGAGACCCACTGCCTGAAAATCTCCATGTTTTATGAACTTTTAAATTATAATGGAGCCAAAAAAAAAATCAGGACTGGGTTTAAAGCCACGAATCTGACATATGGAACACAAAGACTAGTAATCAGATTAAGCAACTAATCAGGATGACCGACATGAGCTGTAAAAGCAAGCCCTCCTCTAGGTCAGACTGTTCTGCGGGAAATCATTGTGCATTTCCCCCTTTTATCTCTTATAACTTTTAGCCACTTTTTCAGCCATGATTTAAAGAATACTTTGAAAAAAGACAACACTTCTTTATGAATGACTTGTTCTTACTGCAGTTTATCAAACGGGGTAACTATGATAAGTTAACCAGTTAAACTTCTTTCCTTCTTAACTGATAAGCATCTTAATGAACTTCATGCTTACAAGACCTTGCCCTCTGTTTCTTACCATTCTGCATCCAGGAAAAGCAGATCAGAACCCATCTTCTTCAAGAACCCTTCCCCATTACCCAAGGTCATGTTATTGCACTCAGCCTACCCTTCAGTCCTTTTGTATCCAAAGAGAAATGTATTGCTCTAAGGAAACAAGCTATTCCACAGTGGACCATAATTCTCTGGCCAATCTGATTACCCCAATTTGGGCGAGAATCAAAATTAAATAAAATCCAGATGTCCTAATAGAAAGCACAGGTCTAATTAAATATTTTCGATGACAGTATACCACAATGGTATCTCTTAGTGGAAAAATAAATGTAGAAGTAGTCTTAGAGGTGGGCTTCATTCCAAAAGGCTGATGTAGCAAGACTGAAATGTTATCTTTTTTAATCTACTTGGACCAACTTATAAAAGAATAACAAATAACAAATTACTTTAGAAAGAGGTTCTCCTCATTTAGGAGAAAGTAAGCAAAACCAAAATTGAAAAACAATATGAAAAACAAAACCTATATTTTTGTTTTGGGGGAAAAAAAAGGAAGAGGGAAAATGAATCCATTTGGCACTTGGAAGCAATATTTTATTTTCCTTGCTCTTCTCTGTGTCCAGGCATTGCTTCCAAGTCACTCATTTGTACCACAATCAGTTTGGTGGCACAGAAATGGTAATTTAAATAGCTATAGAGAAAAAGTCCTCCACTTTAAAATGTAGCTGTCTCAAAAAAAAAAATTGAAAAAAATTTTAAAACGCCCAGGAGGCTAAAGTAGCATGTGAAGATAAACCAGCTAACTGCAAGGCTGAGGGCCATCTGCTTACATGCTCACAGCATCTCCCAGCTCTTCATAGACTGTAGTCTCTCCATCATCTAACTCCCTCCACTGAAACAATGAGAGCTCCATAATAAATACCAATGAGGATAATTACTATCAGATACACTCTCCTGAAGGAATCCAGGAAGATAAAAAAACTGACCCTCAAAACGAGTAATGAATTAAGAATTCTGTAATGCAATTATATTTATTTAAAAAATTAAATGTACACTTAAGAATCTATGGGGCTGAGAATTAAGTATGAGAGGCAGGGGCTGGAGGGGACAAAGATCATTGGATAACAAGGATGATCATAAAGATCATGAATAACATCCTCAAAATGCATATGAATATGATCAATGCACTTATTCAGCAAATACACAATAGCTTTTGTGTGCCAGACTGTGCAGGCCACACAGAACTGCCATCCTGCACTCACTTCCTAAGGATAGGAAAGAGAATTTTCAAGCTTTTAATCAAAGGAACCTCCTTAAACTTCCTAAAGCACTCTAACATAAATATTTTTAGAAACTTTTTTAATTAAGTAAAAAGCAGAATTTCTTCAAGCTTGGAAAAATCAGACTGGGAAATATTTCCAAAATGAAATAACAATTGGGTTCAAAATATATAAATTGGTGCTAAGAAAAGCATACAGTCTAAAAGCATAGTGTTTGAAGGTTGGCTAAAAGAATAACTAATTTGTAAACTTTTCAGCAGACCTATGGAGGTATCAAAAGCCCAGTTTGGTAAGGAAATATCAAGTTAAATTTCTATTCCTGATTAAATGCTACTCATTGTTCTGGCAATATATACAGTTTCCCCTTAAATAAACTACCTCAGCAAAACAAATAAAAAGGATTAGAAAGGAAAAGAATAAGATAAATTTCTCCTAGAGTTCATACCAATTTGCCTGGGCCTATTCTGGTATTTTGTAGGAGCTGAACATATCAACCCCTGCCCATAACAATTAAATGTAACAAAAAATAACATTAAAAAAAACATCTATGATATGAGAATTTAATTCTGTATCACATTATGACCTTTCAAATTCACAACAAATAGGCCAATGGAATACCTAACAAAACCTACTGCCATAATGATCTTAACATCTAAAGGTTAACAAATAATAACAAAAATATTTCTCATTATGAACCCATCTTTTTTTCATTATCATTATCCAAATCACAGTTCTACCAAACATACCTCGTGAACAAGTCTTAATTTTCCAAGAGGGCCAGGAAGGCCTAATGGGAGCTATATCAAAAGCCAAATAAAAATATCAACTCTCTTACCTCATATAGCAGCTAATTTGGAAATTTTTAAACAAAGTACTTAAATTTGTTTATTCTATTCTTCCTAGGTAAAAAGAAAAGAGTCAACATCTCCTCTATAAACCCTTCTTAACCATGAATAAAAACAGTGCTGCTTTGCCTATCCATTTCCCCAAGAAACACCATCTCCCAAGAAAACAAGGGAAATATTTCTTTCTCTGTTCCCCCCAAAAGGAACCAGTGGTAAAATAAATTTCAGAATATTGGGTTAACCAAAATTGGGCAGATTTCCTTTCTTCTGGACTTCTCAGAGCCTTTAATCCAAGTAGACAGAAATGCCAATATTCTTTACCATTTGGCAAAAATCTTTAAAAAGGCACAATAGATGGGAAAATAGACTGGGAAAAGTTCAGAAACACACATCTTTGAAAAATTAGGCCACATAAATGCCAAAGAGACAGCAGAGTACAAAGGGAATGGGCTCGCCAGCTTTATAACTCTGGACAAATCACCTCCCCTTGTGCTTCACTGTGCTCAATCTATAAAATGGGGAAATAGTACCAATTCCTAGAATAGCTATGGATTAAATGAGATAACATCTAAAACCTCTGAACCAAGCCTGACACAGAGCAAATACTCAATACGTATTAGCTATTATTTTTGTTACCTACTTTGCAAGGTTATTCTAAGCATAGAAATACATACAATTCATAAAACTTATGTCTGGCAAGTAGTATGCACTCAATAAAAAATCACTGAATTGAATACATATAAAGTCCTAATCACAGTGCCCAGCACAAACTCAATCTGGATTGAGTTGGTGCAGTACTGAATGTCACTGTGATTACGGGGTCTTAACTATTAATAAAAGCACTGCAGCTTTGCCTATACCAACATTTCCCAATATGACATCTCCCTAGCATGACAGCAACCAAGATATCTGGCCCTCGCCGGCTGTCAAAAAAGGAAGCAGTTGTCAAATAAGTTTCAGAACTACTGAATTAATCAAAATTAGGCACAATTAAGTTTTTTTTCCTTCAGAATTTAGAGCCTTTAGTATAAATCGAATATCTAAGAAGGGAACATACATTTCCCAAATGCATTTAATGAGATTAACTTTCACTGAACAGCTCTTGGGACTAGTGTTCTTTGGAACCCAGAATGGAAACCACTCAAACTCAATGGAAAAATAGAAACCATATATAAAGTTCTTGCAAACCACTGTGTCTAGAACAATGTCTGGTGCATCATACGTCTGTAACAAATTTTTGTTGTGCAAATGTAAAGGAGTCTGTATTTTGTTGTAATTCCCAAACCTATTGCGTCTGTACTACTGTCCCAAGAAACATGTTTGGAAATATGCTTGTCCACAGAAACACAGTCCTGTTAACTATTACGTGAACGAACAGAACATAGCTTAGCATTCCCACTAACACAGATTGTTCTAGAGATGTACTAGCTCTCAGGCTAAAGTGTTCACCTCAGTAGGTTATCCTCCACTTATCTGGTGGGAGATAAGGCAGAGCTGTACTCGTGTTCACACTCACGCCTCTGCTTATGTATCTGTCAATTTTCCTTTTTTCTAATATCTCCAAGGCAACATCACCAGAGGAAAAGCTGGGAAACAAATGTACATAGGTACATTTTGCATTTACTAGAAGCACTGACAAAATGCCATAGCTCTGCTCCTATTCTCCCTTTTTCTCCTTTTTGCCTTTTCGGGGAACTACCTGTCCACCAGACGTCCCTCTCTCACACACACACATAGTATGTGACATTTTCACTCGCTTTATTAAATATTATACTTTAAGAGAACTTAAACTATTACTGGAGTTTAAGTTCTCTTTTAATCAATGCCATCATTCCTTCTTTTAAGGGTACACTTTTTCTCAACCCTCCCTCCCTCTTAATAAATGTATATTTTTCCCTTCTAGATTCTCTTTCCTCTAACTTGCATTATGTGCTTCAAGTTGCATTCATCCCCCAGAAGGGAAGGCTCCTCACTCTTGAATAAATCTTAAGATGAAATAGAAGGATCACACATTTGATTGAAAAGAAAAAGGCGACTATTTTGAACAGTGGTAGGAAGTTGCAGATCTTCACGTTTATATATAATTGTTTTAGAAATTAACAACGCACACGCAGCGAGCTTAAGAGCCCATCCATATGCAAGTATAAATTAATTGTCAAAGTTCTGAACCAAAGTAAAAGTCAGGGCTTTAAGTGTTCCTTCAAAGGACACTTAAAAGAAAGGGGCTGCTAAAGTTGTTTTTTGGGGGGTGAGGAGGGAGGCGGAGAGGTGAGGAGGGAGGCGGGGAGGTGATCATGGCACAGCACTTATGGGTCTCGCCGAGGCTCGGGTACGCCGGGGACAGGGGTCCGTGGGCCGCGGCTCCAGGGGTCTCGCTCTAGGTGCCTGTGCTGATCACACGGTCAACCTCGCCTTGAGCCTACCACTCAGGAGCCCCCCACCCAGGGCCTGGGGATCCCCCAGAGCCTTCTGCTTCATAGCCAGGATCCCCGGGCTGATGGGGTCTGGCCGGTACCTGGTCATAAGGGGACTTCTCCAGCATCTGCGTGCACAGATCCGCGCAGAGCTGGAACTTCCTGCGCCTAAAATAGCTCCAGGCCAGTAGCAGCGGATCCATCTCGCAGCCCATGGTGCCCGAGGGAGGCCCGCGAAGGACCAGGGCCGGACCCAGGGAGGGCGGGGACCCAGGAGGAGGCGGCGTCCAGCTCTGCCCAGCAACGCGCGGCGACAGGGACCTGAGCAGAGAGGAGCCCGCATCGCGCCTGAGAACAGGAAAAAGAAAAACCACCACGAATGGAATTCAGCGATGGGCTCGCCCATGAACTAGGGCTTGCCAAGACTTGGTGAAAAGAAATGTGTACTTTTAAAGGCTACCTATGTCATAAATTTCTAGAAGAAGTCACCGTGACTAAGTTAAGAGGCGTTGACTTAGACACCTCCGACTGGGGGCCTCCACCCTCCCTGAGGAGTTGTTGCCTAGCAGCCGGATGCTCTGCTTTCTTTGTCAATCCCAGAAAAGTCCCGGGAACTCCCACTCCAAAGAGTCGCTCTCTGACTCTTCCGCCTTCACGTATTTTTACCCCTATCAATTACCCTTGTTTCTAGAAACACAAACAGAAGAACAACTTTTTCAATACCACCCCGCCCAATTAGAACCCAAAGCCTTAAATCCTCAAACTCTCCAGTCTGTTTCTCGAAGTGCTTCTCACCGAATCTCAATGTCTAAATTGAAAGGGGTCATTGGCGAGTGTTTAGTCCAATCTATTCATTTTACAGATGAGGAACTGAGAAATGTTCAGAAAAGAGAAATTATTTACCTGAGATCGCATGGAGTTCAAAATCTGAGCTGGAATCTGTGACTACAGTCTGTAAAATACTGTTAATTTGATGCTGCATAGCGCTTCTGGATTATAAATCGCCGACATTTTTACCAAACGAAATAATGTATACAAAAAAAAATTTTAAAGGAGCTTTTTGAAACACCATCTCCAAGCAATTGCTGTTCCTCAAACGTTTGCTTATGCAGGGTAATTTCTTTAGGCACAATTCTGACTTTCCTCTAGAGATTTACACAGACGACAAATATCTTTAACCGTTATGAAAAGAGAAGTGTGGCCAGGCTACATCCAGGTAGACTTAATTTTGGAAGACTAGGAGATCTTTTTTCCTTGCCTCCTTCCTGCCACGGTGGGAGAGGAAGGAGAGAAAAAATTAACTCAATACTGAAGAACTTTCTGGTCAGGACTAAATCCTCTTTATAGATAAAAAAGTGAACTGCTAACAGCAAAGATAAATAACAATTTTCTCAAACGATCAGGGTACTATAATGAAGACATATTTAATCTAGATATTTATATCTTTCACAGATATCAAAATGAAAATTACGTTTCTAAACGAAGAAATGATTTATGAGTAGTTTTTTCTCTTCTACTAAGCAGTCCATCATGATTTCTTTTTGGCATTTTGGAAGGAATTAATGATCAGGATTTCGATTATTACCATTAGTTATGTTAATTGCAATTAGTCCATTTTTTTTTCCCTAGAAGTGCCTCTAGAAATGTAATCTAATGTGTCAGCTCCTTGTTTCTAGGTCTCCAGTTTTTAGAGCTGCATATGCTGGCAATTGAGAATTGGGCTCAATATTTTAGTCTTTTTGTTTTCTGGTACAATGTAAGTGTATTCTATGTAAGTGGTTCTCAACCCTGGCTCCATATTAGACAGATATTTTAATAAACGTTTAATTTAGAATAGATTTAGATTTATGGAAAAGTTACAAAGACAGTACAGAGAATTTCCTCATACTCTTTAATCAGTTTCCCCTATTGTTAACACCTTACATTACCTCGGTACATACAACTAAAGGACAACATTGATTACTATTAACTCTATAGTTTATTCTGGTTTCAGTAGTTTCCCCCTAACATCCTTTTTTCTATACCAAGATTTTCAGACTTCCCTTGTTTAAGATGACCTTGACAGTTTTGAAAAGGGCTAGTCAGGTATGTTGTAGAATGTCTGAGATTTTAAAAATACATGTGCCCAAATTCCATCCCTAGAGATCCTGACTTAAATGGTTTGAGGTAAAGCTGGGATGTCAGTATATTTTTTACAAGTTTCCCAGGTAATTCTAATGAGCAGTCAAGGTTGAACAACCACTGAGTTTCAAATGGACTTGTATATATTGAGATTATTGCCAACTTCCTAGTGAGAAACAATATTTTTGTAAGAAGGATACATTTTTTTTGTAAAAAAAAAAAGAATTTTTTCAATATGTATATATTTAAATGTGAGACAAAAAGAGGCATTCAAATATTTTAAGAGCATATAATTTCTCTTAGCTTCTTCCAGAAGGTTGTTACTTCTTCCAGAAAATGGATGACAAAAATTGTAGAAGACAGCAAATCGTAGGATATTAATTATGTCCTAATGCAGCATAAAATGTGCCTTTAAAAGATAATAAATACTTGTTACTTTTAATCACATTGATATGATTGTTGATTAATTTTATGAATGTATATAAACTTTACATTTTTTATAATTTCTAATCCATAATACAGAAGTCATTATATATATATATATATATATATAATGCTTGTAATAGGAGAATAGTAGTTGTAACAATTCCTGGTAAATGGGGTCAATCAGAATTGCTAGGGCCATTTTTCTACTGAAGAAAATGAAGCATAGCAAAACAACATAATTCTTTTGACAGGGTCAGTTTTGCAATCAGCTAGATCTCTGTTCACAGATTCTTATCTTTTGCTCTCTAGCAACTGAATATCTCTTTAGGTTAATTCAGTTTAAAATCAAATACTGAATATAAAGTAACTTTATTTTTATTTAAAAATTTTTTTGTTCTCCCATTGTTAGATTTCTTTCTGTCACCACATATTTGACCCCTTTTACCTTGTCTATATCCCCTTTCCCCATCCTCTGGTAACCACTAGTCTATAGTCCAAGTCATGAGTCTCATTTTGTTTGTCCTGTTCGTTTGTTGCTTTTAGGTTTATATCCCACATATAAGTGATATCATGTGGTTTTCAACTTTTTCTGTCTGGCTTATTTTACCTAGTATGATTATCTCCAGGTCCACCTATGTTGTCACAAATAGCAGTATTTCATCTCTTCTTATGGCTGAGTAATATTCCATTGCATATATGTACCACAGCTTCTTTAACCAATCATCTACCATTGGACACTGGTTAAATTTTCTTAAGTATTAAATTGGAATTATTCAGTTCATTTAAACTTAACCCAAAAGAAAAGCAAAAGTGTAAAATTAGATATTCTCTTGATCGACAAGTATTTGTGCAGGCCCTATGCTTGGTGATAAGAATACAGACACGAAAAAGGTCTCTTGCCTCAAAGGTCCTGATATATATAAAAAATAGTTAGTGGAAAAAGCACTGAACTTCTGGTCAGTCTGACTAGCAAATTAGAAATCAGTATAGAATAGTGATTAAGAAGTGGGCCCTGGAGCCAGATTTCCTATACTTGCACCCCTGACTCTGCCATGCAATAAATGTGGGGACTCTGGGCAAGTGGTCTAATGGCCCTGTGTCTCAGTTATTTGCATCTTGGAAGGAATATTGCGTGATTCTGCAATGGATCAGCTTTATTTACATCAAATTGGCCACCCATTGATATCACCCACTGTAGCCTATTTGTCCTATACTTAGAATATGCACTACTTCTCATCAGGTCATCACCAAGCCATAGCCGTGGCCATGCATACTTTCCTTTTCACCTCTCCCACACAGCAAGCATGTATTGGCTCCACGAACCTTCCATTCCTAAACTTTATTGTGTGTACTCAATTCTCGTCCTTGTAACCACACCATCTATGGGGAAGGCAGGTGAGGTAAAGAGAGAGTCAGAACATAGGAACTTTGAACAGCCCAGAGGTAGTGTGGTCCTTCCACCTGTTTTCACTAAACGTCTTAATTTATCTAATATCTTCCCCCTGCTTCTCACTGTATAGTTTACATTGATTTAAATAACTGATTTTTAGCATTTTTAATTTGGTTTATAGCACTTTCAGTTCTACGACCTCTGGGAGAGCCTGCCAGGTTGTATACTTAGAGGACACCACAGTATGTCTCCACCACAAATAAAATGATGATGAGGATGACTATGACAACAATGATGATGAAGATTTTATGGATAGTTGTAGAGATCAAATCAACTTAATGCAAGTAGGGCATAAATACATCTTCTTTTTAAGGAATGGAGAAACACACAGGGATGGGCACCAATAATGTATGCAACCAGGGAGCTCCTCTATTTTCTGTCACACAACTTCATCACACGCTAGAGATAAAGCACTTTGAGGCAATATCAAAGAAATTGGAGGTTGTTTTTATTTTTCCAGTTTCTTGAGGAGGTGTTTGATATATATCTACTGACATTGGTATTTATACAAAATTGCTCTTAAATCCATATTAGGAGATGCAAGAGATACAAAGTGAATAATGGATGCAAACAAATAAGTTCAATAAAATCTATCAGGGTAAATGGGTACAAGCAAAGGCACAGGACAGGGCAATTCTACCTCTGCGAAGGCACAGGACAGGGCAATTCTACTTGGTAAAGAGCTGTAGTCAGCAGCTCACAGCAGCATGAAATCATGTGACCAGATGTGGAAGGAAAGACAGGTAAAGGTGGGCTGAAGCAGGATCGTCAAGTGTGTGAAACATCATGCAGTAGAGTTTGCATATTCAATGAAAAGCCACCAGAGACATTTTACCAGGGAATAAAAATAACTTGATTGACAACGAGTGAAGTCAAGAAGATTAGTGCAGATACTCTTGCAAGAGTCAAGGTGAAAAATGCTGAGAGTAATGGGAATGGACCAATGTGGCCAAAATATGTTTAAAAAAAAAAATAGAATCAGTGGGACTTGGACCCTGGTTAGGTATGCGGAGGGAATTTGGCTAAGAGAGAAATCTAAGCTATCTCTCAGGTTTCTGCATTGTGAATGTACTGATAAGAGGGCCGGTCACCAAAATCAGAATGAAGGAGAAGAAATGGGCTGAGAAAAAAAAGAGATAAATTCAAATTGAGGAACAATGGTTTTAAGTGTCTCTGGGACAGACAGATGGAGATGTTCTGTTGGTAACTGGAGGCAGATATGTGTCAGAGGCTACAAAAAGCAGTCAGAGACGGAGGTAAAATTTGAGACTCATGATTATACATCTGCTCAAAGGAGAAGATGAAATTAAACCATGGAGAGTTGGTTCAGAAAATTATAGTCAATGCAGTGAACAGAATAAGAGGTTTGGCTATTAGCAAAGTGGGTCAAAATTATTATTATTTGCCAATTTCAGATCATTGTTTTTCTAGGAAATTTTGTCATGTAGGAAAACTATTGTTTTTTTAGATATTTATTTTGTATTCTGAAATTTATTGGACACTCTCACCCAGTGATTTGGAATGCTCCCTTATATTATATGCAAAATTCTAGTATAAAATGAATACTGTTTCTGGATTGTTTATTCAAGGTCACTGACATGGAGGTCAATATTTATAAAAGCATAACAGTTTTAATTAGTGCAGCTCTATTTACAAATCTTCAGGTTTTTTTCAGGTCTTCAAACTTCTGTGAGCCTTTATTCACAGAAAACTATTTTATGATACAAAGTTAGTTACAATCTAATATTACAGGCATTTCAAATACTTGAACAGTAATTTTTCCTAACCTAGTGAAAAATATTCTTTCCATACTTTGCCACTATCATAGTAAATTTCGAATAAAAAAGCACTATGAAATTAATGACTTCCCTGAAAATAAATAAAATGCTTCTCATGAGCTGTATTACATTCACCTCAAATTACTGACCAGCTGCCAAGATCCACATCTTCTTGTGACTCTCCAACAAAATTTTCACCTGATATTTGGGCAAAAGTCTTAAGAAATTGAAAATATCATTATTAAACATTTTCTTTTATTCTAAATTTTCTTGCTTCAGTCTGAATTTTACGGGCAATTATGCATCCACTAAGGTGAGCCATCCAGAGTGCTCTTAGTAATATTTATCAAATCTCTCTGATTCATATCATACACGACAGCCTAAATGGTTTTAAACGGAGCACATAAAGAGAGGTTGATGACATTCAATTGCTTTTTCAATCAAGCTTCTTGTACTCTGAAAATCAGATTCTGAAGTTCAAAAATGAATTAATCTTCAACATGTGAAGTAAACTTAGAACTCTCCTGGTAATAATTTCATTTTATGAGACAATTTCTGGCTCCATCTTATCCTCATGTGATTGAACGTGATATGAAAGATGCCTTGATATGCTGTATTTCTATGCAGATTCTTTTAAAATCTTTTTTAAAAGAAAAGTAGACCTAGATTTCTTTTTAGCTAAAACAATGAAATTTCGATCAAACCAAAATCTACATATCACATGGAGCACAGAATTCTGGTAGATGTATTTAAAACGCAAAATAAAAGTGCTGATTTTTAAAAAGCAATATGCACTATATTCTTAGATCCCTACTTTCTACTCTCATGTGCTATAGGACACTTATACATTTGTATGAGAAGAGAGCAGTGAGTAAGAAAATGTCTTTGATTTGGCTAGGGTACTCTTCTTTTTTTTTTTTTTTTAAGGTCTGGAATGTTCTAACACCACCATCCAAACTTCCAGCCCTAAAAGTCCCACAGGTTCTAGCTTCCAGTTACTTCTCTGACCTATCTCATCCACTCCTAGTTGGTTCTTGCCTGGGCTTAGCAGGACAATCTTGCCCTTGCTGTTTGCTGAGAGCCACACTCCCCTTAGATATCAATCTGCTTCTCTCTGTGACTTCTTTTACTTCATAGAAGTCTCTACTGAAATGTCATTTACTTTCAATAGAGAGCTTTCTGCAAACCATCCTCATCTCATTTTGCTACCACATTTTTCATAGTATCTACTCCAACTTGATATATTTTATAAGTGTGTATGTATACATGATCATGTATCTTTACCCCATCCTCTCTTTCCAAGAATGCAAGCACCAAGAGTAGAGACTTTGTGGCATCACCAGTGGTTAAAATAGTGGTTGGCACATAATATGTGCTCAAAAAATATTTGCTGAATATATGAAATAGAATAGAGAAGCCAGAAATGCTTGTAGATATGTGATAATTTAGCATATAATGAACATTATATTTCAAACACAGTGAGAGAAAAGGTACTGTTTTCAACAGTTTGTGTAGGGGATAATTAGCTTTGCATTTGATTAAAAAAAATTGAGTCAACCTCACCAGTAGAATATTTTCTAAAAAAATGATTTCTGACACTTTTTCTGAAATCCAACCTTAACCCATCACATTTTTCATTTGTCATATATATTTCACAAGATACAATTCATGATTATACGTAACTAATCCAGGCTTTCTTTCTATGGCATAGATTTTCATTTAGGTATATCATCAGTCCACATGTGTGACATTATTTTTAAAAAATCTTTACTCTTCACCTCTGATAACAATGACAATAACATAATAAGTATTATATAACGCCTTTTGTGATCTGGTCTCCTTTTTGTCCTGTCGGTTCATTGGAACCCAAGTCGAGTTCATTTAATGTCTATCAAACTGGGAGCAACCAATGACATTGAATTCTTTCAATTTAATCATTTGTTCCATTTAATTCTTGTTTTGATATGAATTATTAATTGGCCAAATCATTGCTTTCTTTCGGAATATTCCATAACTCTTTTTTGAAATGACCATACTGTTAATTTACTATTTACTTTCTTCAGCAATGTTATAACGTTAACATTGCTTTTCTTACGTGTAAATTTTATAATCTAATTTCAACGTTGTTAAGTTTTCCCCCTTCCATCTAGGCATCCACTCTAACCTGTGCCCATTTCTCTACTTCTAGGCTAATGCTTTTAAATAACTGTTAAAACTCATTTGAGTTTTAATTTTATTATTATTTTTTTTACAGTTGTGTTCAGGAGAGAAGAGGAAGTAACTCAAATACTTCATTGAACAATGAGATAAATGGGACTATTTATCTTGTAGTCTCCCAGAATCCTGTGGATCTAATGATGTACCATATGAATGCTATTGGAATATTGATCGATATAAATTATGAGCTATTCATAGTGTTTGCTTTTTATAATCAAATTTTTATTTTCAGATTTGTGTATTATCTGATTTTTAAACATTAATAGAAGATGATAAAAAGATCAGAAATAAAAATTAGTTTGCATAAAAGAATGTGTTTAAAATGTGCCAGTGTTCAAAATGTTTCATTGTAGCCTTTTTAAAAAAAAATTTAACAAAGAATAGACTTGTTGATTGTCCTTTGAACAAAGTCAATAACTCTAAGAGTGAGATTTTTATTCTAGCCATTTATAAAAAATTCTCTAGCATTTAATAAACATCATGAACAGGCTAAAGATATTGTCACATACATTTTTATCACTCAATCAGAGGTTGAAAGAATGTTCTAAATCAGTAGTTTATAATCTTTTTATTACACTTCAAATATTCTTCATGAACTGTATGCCTTAAAATATTATGTGTACCAAACTATAATGATTAATTATCAATTTATTTTCCAATGCTTAAAAATCAAAATTTTATATTAAAATTTTATGATTAACTTTCCAAAATATACTACTTAAATGATTATAACTTTATAGTGGAGAAATCTGATAAGAAGTACCTAAATCCGGTGATAAAGTTAATGTATATTGTCAATAATCGAACAAATAGATATAATGAAACAAATAGATATCATTTGCCTCTGGATATGATGTGCTCAGATGGACACAACATAGCCTTTAGTATTGCTGCCAAAAACATATAACCTAAATCTAGTATTGAGAAAACACCAAATTCAATTGAGAAAATTCTACAAAATAAATGATCTCCATTCTTCAAAATGTAAAGATGAGGGATGATAAAGACTCAGAAACTTCTCAAGATTAAAAGAAACATGGAAACTAAATGCAACATGTGAATAGAATCCTAGATTGGATTTAAATTTTTTTCCTATAAATTACATTAGTTGGACAAAGGTGATATTTTAATGAGGCTTGTAGACTAAATAATGGTATTGAATCAATATTAATTTTTGATTTTGATAATTATCTTTTAATTATGTAAAAGAATGTCATTTATAAACAAAAAATCTATACACTAAAAAGGGGGAATCATTTCTATAACTTATTCTCAAAGCACTTACACATACACATATGTCTTTACATACATACATATTTACATATGCTCATAAGGAGAGAGAATGGTAAAGGAAATGTAATAAATATTAATAGTCAAAGAATCAGAGATATTATAAAATTTAAATTTATAGGCTTTATTATAATTTCTGTCAGTCTGAAGTTATTTCAAAGTTAAAATTAAAAATCAGAAGAAAACAAAAACTTATCAAAATAACCATTGTATCCAAGGTAAGATCCAATCTAAAACAAATTGATATTTTAGCTTGTGCTGGAAAGTATACAACTGCCTTTCCGTATTTGAAAGAATATGACTTCAATGTTATAAAATGTAAAGATATTGCTTAGGGGTAGTGTTTCATCTGTTGACTAAAATACTTTCCCAGTATAGTGAAGTCTGTGACTTTAAAATATACATGGCATTTTTTTACTGTCCTGTCTTTTATATGTCTTGGCTTTATCTTCTTTGATCTCCATTTATCATATCTCCTTTTTCTAGAACTGTGCTATCTACGACTAGACTGTCTCTACCTCTCCAGGAAATGTCTTCCTACGTGGAAATCAGCTTAAGACTAATCTTTTCATAAGCACTTTGCACCTAAATTTATTTTTTTTACATAATCTATGATAAATCTACTTTTGTCTCTTATCTTTCCTACATCTATTTTTTTTAATGCAGTAGGGTTTTTTTTTTTTCCTTTAAATATTTGTTTTGGGGAGGGGACACCACACTTCTCCTCAATTAGAGGTCTTTTATTTTTTTCCACCTAGCATGCCACAAATGCACAGGGAATGTGCATCCCGCAACCCAAACTCCTTCTCATTGGTTTTCACAGTGTGCGTCTCTGAGTAGAGCAGGCTGGAACATCAAATGAACACAAGTAACTTTCTCTTTGGCTTCTTTCTTTTTCTGATCATTTTCCTTCACACGTTTTGGTAAACTATCTCGGCTCTCAGAGTGCTTAATATGCTCAACACGTACATTAATTCTCTTGGCAAGAATCTTGCCCTTAACCTGGTTGATAACGACGATGCCAATGGCATGCTGGGTAACACTGTAGACTCTTCCGGTTTTGCCATAGTAACATAGTTCCTTTTAAAACAGTGCCCATTCCCTGGATGTCTATGACATCACCTTTCTTTGAGATTTGCATGCATGAGGCCAAAGGAACACCTCCATGTTTTCTAAAAGGCCTAGAGAACAGAGTGGGCTCCTCTCCTCTTTCCCTTTGTGTTGGTCATTTGGATGAATTATCGGAAGATGGCGGTTCCCTGCAGGAGGTTTTAATGACCAATAAAATTCAATGAAGTTTCTTTTGATAATATCATGCTTACTCTATAATCCCTTCATAATTTTTTAGGTATGGTATTTAGTTAGATTAAAAAATATGTGTTAATCTTTTTCTTTCTGTGGTATGCTTTTGGGTAGAATTTTTGGCGGTGAATTTGAAGGCGTTTAAAACCTGGGGCAACTTGATAGAAGTCAACAGTACAACAGAATCATCACTACTACAGTTTATAATAATGTCTTTCAGTATCTGTGCCAGTGTTCACAGTTACTTCACTGTTTGAGTACAATTGTTTATGACCCTGAAGGTGTTCTGTTAAAAGTTCATTGAGCAAAAATTTTTCACGTTTTCTTTCATTAGCTTGATATCAAGATATGCTTTTAGTAGATATGCTTTTAGTAGCTAGTTATACCACTGCTATACTGAGAATGGCAGAACTCTTGGTATTTAACAATCTCTGCACTAAGAGGCTTGCCAAACGCTAGCATGGCTCTAGCAGCTTAAAGTCCTGTCCCTAGAATGACCCCAGCCTTCCTTAAAACGCTTGCCTGAGAAAGCTCAACACTGAGAATTTACTCTCTTGTAGCCAAAAACCTGGCAATAGACAGACAGGGCCCTGAGTTTTCTCTTAGAACAGATTCTTTAGAAAGCTTACAATTAATTATAAATCCTTTCTCTTCTCTTTGAGATGTAAATCTACCACCCCAGAGTGTTTCCTCGAGGACTTGAGCGTTGTCTCTATGAAATACAAACATTCAGTGAGATAACCCTCTTTCACTCAAAGTCCCCATAAATCAACAATTTCCTAAAATTCAATATGATAATTGCTAAGTGGAGGATAAGGGCCTACCTTCAGTGGCTGCCTTGCTTTCATTTTCATGAAAATGTCTCCTGTGATAAAGATAGAAGTTTTTTTCTCCTCTGGATAAGCTCTCATTAACAAATCCAGGTGTCCTAGTCACATGGACTAATGTCCCTTTGCGCCTGAGAGCCTTTCCATTAGCACATCCAGCCTTTAAAAGGTCTCCAGGCCTTTGTGTTTCAAGGAAGTTGAATTCAGTTTACTCTTGACCCTCTTCCCTATTGCAATAGTATTCCTGATAAAATCTGTCCTCACTGCTTTAAGAACTGTCCAGCTTAGCTTTGACAATATTACATTACATTACCTGCTTAACTCAATATTCTCCATTAACTGCAGAAATACATTTTACATGTTGATCACAATTTGGCAGCATCTGTACTCAGGAAATAAGCACTTGGTTGCTGCATTTTGGACATGTGTTAAGAGATAATGCTGCACAGGTCTCCTGCGTTTCTGCATATCGTGTTTGCAGAGGCACTTGACTGCCTTTGTTCCTGGCTATCTTTCTTAGGATGTTTGTGTAGTGACAACCTTGGAAGATAAAGACAGTGTCTCCCTTTGGAGAAAAGGGCAGATTTGTTTATTGTCCAGTATGATAAAGACGATGCCTCCCCTCAAGGCCTTCCGATAAGGCTTCTTGCCCATTATAAAAAATTTAGGTTTCCCGACCATGGTTGAAATTTCTCTCACTGTGTGTGTAGTTACTATCCAGCCATCTTCACATTACCTTATGGGAACTGAGGCTCAGGGAGCCAGTGGCCCTGAGATCACAGCAGCAGCTCGATGATGCAACCTGGAAATGTGGTCATTAATTCCAACTCCCCCAGTGTTACTCAGTGGGAATGAGGAGACAGAAGGGAGGGAGGTGGATGAGTAAATTCTCCAGCCATCCTGCTTCCTCCTTCATGAACTGCGTTCAATCACAATTTGTCCTTGAAGGCAGTCTCTTCGTGACATGTTGCTTCTTACTACATCAATCTATACTGATAAACCTTGTTTCTCTAGTTTCTATTTAAACAAACAAACAAAACCATCTAACATTTTATGAGTTTAGAAACTTTATTTAAGATTTGAGAGGTTCTGGAGAGAGTTGCATGGCAAAGCTTGTAGCTTTGCCATCTCTCTGATTTCATTCCTCCCTCATGTTCCTGAAGCAATAAGTTCTTTCTCAATCTTAACACAAAACAGTTCTGCCTATATTCGGCTCCTTTGGGATCTCATTTTCTGTGCTAAGCACCCAGTTGGGTATTTTTTTCCCAAACAAATGCAATTCTCTTCCCATGAGGAATCCATGAGGAATGTATATTTTTAAAGAACTTAGAAAACATACCAATAAAAGTGTAAAATCATCCATCATGTTACAAAACTATTACCATTGGTATCTTTGGTCTCAGTTTTTAACATACTTCATAACTGGGTTTATTCTGTACATACATTTATTATCTTGATTTAAAAAGAAACATTTTATATTCTATAATGGAAAATTTACAGTGTTGCCAAAATTTAGTTGAAAAATTACTTTTCAATGCTTTTGTAATATTTTTAATGAGCTGGGTCAATTTACTCAAAGTTTGTGCTATGGTTGGACAGTTTAATTTCCTTATTTTTATTGTTCTAAATTATGCTATAATAAATATTTTGGTACATTAATCTTGATCTGCATTTTTTATTACATTATGGCAGGTAACTAGATGAGAAATTAGTGAGTCAGAGGAAAATGACATTTTAAGGCTCTCAATGCCTATTACTAAAATTGCTTCTAGGAAACTTTCTTACAATGGGAATAGCATAATTTTTATAGGTAACTTGGGTTGCAGAATTGAGGGAAAAGATGATTAGACTTGAACGAACTCCGGCAATTGGGATTGGGAGGGTGTGGATGTAGAGATGGGAATGGAGTTTGGGAATATTTCTAAAATAGAGTCAAAAGGACTTGGTAACTGGATATGTGGGAAGTAAGAAACAGTGAGAAACCAAACACTACTGCCTGGCTTTCCTACCTGCCTGCCTGTGGGATGTTGGTTAGTTAGTTAGGACAGAAAGAGAAGATGTTAAGGTGTATAGAAGTGTAGAAGATAATTTGCTTTGAGACTTTTTAAATTTCAATTATATATCATTTTTAAGGGCTTTATGTAGAATCTAATAGACATTTAGAAATTTGGTTACTGTTAATTTTGATCTGCCCAACATCTGGGATTAGATTTAGAATATTTTTCAGAGGAGGGTCTTTGGGTGGCATTGTGGTTAGAAGTCTTAAAGCTGCGTTTATTTAGTAGACACCTGTTCGTTTGTTTTTTATTTAGATTACATGTGTATTTTTTATTTATTTATTTTTAATTAATTTATTTATTTTTAATTCTTTAATGCCACCACATATTTGACCCCTTTTACCCCATCTACCTCCTCCCCTCCCCCTGTACTCTGGTAACCACTAGTCTATTGTCCATGTTCATGAGTCTCTGTTGTTTGTTCTGTTCATTTAGATTACATGTGCATTTGGTTATGAAAATGGAGGTTGGGTAATACTAAAGTATGGAAGTCAGCCCCGGGTTGCTGCTGCTGGCATCCATTCATTCTCACTTTGGTAATACAACTTCCATTTTCCTTGGGAGGTTCATTCCTCTCCCGCTCCCCACTTCTGTGGTTTTTCTGCCCCGACACTACTCTGTGGATCCAAGGGTGGGCACATGATTCAAGTCAACCAATCGCAGACAACGGAGCTGAAGTCTGGAACAATTGGAAGCTGTTTTGCTTGTCTGGCAATGGACTCAACCCAAAGGAAAGTAAAAGTGAGTTAATTCTGATGACCTAGTTCTGATGGCGTCACTTGAGCCTTAGGAACCAAATGTATTAATGCTACTTCTAGGGCTTTTCTGTCCTATGACGCCTTAAGCCATATTGTGTGAGTTTCTGTCACATTTAACCAAAGAAGTCCTGACTAACAGTATTAGAAAAAGGCTCAAGTTTTCAAAAAGTTTCAACTATTCAAGATAAAAATAAGAGGAACTCTATTGTAACTACACAAGTATTCTTTTATATTTAATGGCTGACATATATGGAACATCCGTGGTTCCAGGCACTGTATATACAAAACAGGCTAATTATAGGTATAGTTACAGAAATATTTTTTATGGACAGCTTATTAAAACATCATTATAATTTAAAAGTCAGCTTAATTAGCTAGCTGTAATTAATAGCATGAATTTTGGCTTTTAGTATTTTACCTTATATTTCTTTTGTGGAGCTGAGGGTAATGACAATCGGTAGCCAGCAAATAACTTCTTTGTTTGAATTTTAGAAATACTTCAAATGTCTGGAATATAAAACTCCATAGTCGGAACTCAAGTTTCATGATATAGATTAGCAAAAAGTATTGCAACTTATATTTAAAATGCCTAAAAAGTGTCCACCTGTCGATTTGTAGAATTTTGGGGGTCTTTCTCCTGTATCCTTATTTGCACTTTCAAAGGGTACAGATGGTGGAATCGCAATGAGCCATAAAAGCTTGATTTAGATTTCTGATGTGACATTAGTAATAACAGATTATATAAAGTTGTAGGGGTAAGAACTATTCAGGTTTTTCTTCCCTTTAATATTCATGAATGTTTCATTTTTCAGCCACCTTTATGCCTCAGCTGTCTCTTTAGGTCTTGAGTTGTCAGTTGAGGATAGTTTAATTAAGAATGTTTTTACTTCACAGTCCACCCTTGGGTCATTAAAAATCGTAATGGAAAAATATGATAATGGGAAAATAAATTATTTAAATTTGTTATTAATATGAGTGCTTAAATATGTGTCATGGGATCCAGAAGACGATGTACTGAAAAATTCAAAACATAAGAAAAAGTATTCTTCACCATCTTACGTCTCATAAAAATGACACGTGAACAGCATTAATGTACTACAAACGGGCAGCAGCAACAAACTACCTCATCTTTTCTAAGTTCGTTGCTTAAATTTAAATAATCAACAATTTTCTCTTTTTTTCCACCAGGGGTTTTCAAGAATCTCACTAGTAAGTTAGCAAACATCTTATTAAAAAACAAAAACCAAATAAATACAGATGACAAAGAGATACAGTATGTGTCTTGTACAGGACACCCTATATGAGCCTTTTTTATGGCTTCAAAGCCACTTCTTAGGCCGAGGCTTTTTTTCTTTCCAGCAGGTGCCAGAAACCCAATCTGCATTCTTTTCCTTTGCTAAGATTGCTATTATCTAGAGCCAAAGACAAGCTGTAGAATGGGGCACATTTTCCCCAGTGGTGCTCACCACCCACTTCTAATTCTTAGCTTCTCCTGGAAATTAGGACAAGGGCCCTTTTCATTACAAGTATTTTAATAATACTTATAAAAAATAATAAACTTGATGACATCTGAAATTTTATGAAGGTCTTACAGTTTTTCCTCAATACTCTCTCACTTTCCTGTCAGATGCTAACGGTGAACTACAGTGGATTTGATTTCTATTTTCAGCCTCCCTAGTAGAGTTCACCAAATCTGCTCACTTCTTTAGAGTTTACTTTTCATGACATCTATGCAAATTTCTTCCTCTGAGATAATCCATCTTCCCTGTATGTAGAAGTCATACCCCAAACTGAAAAGTATCCTCTTGTCCTAAGTTAGTAATTTGCATCTTGGAGGAAGAAGAGACTGGGTAACATCTATTCCAAGGTATGGGATACCATCATCACATTTGAACAGTAATATTCTTGAAAGGATATTAGTTTATTCTAGCTTTTGTTAGATATCCAAGTTTTGGTATGACCCAGGGAAACCAAAATGGTGATTTTCAGACACACAGGCTTCATATTAGTATCTGATTAGTATTTCTTGTTGTAAACCGTGCGGTTTCCTTAAAAGCTTCTTAAAACGTGAATTTCAAATTATTTTTATAGGCATTGGTAAATCTTGGCCATATGTCTAAGAGGGCACTTAGAAAAGGGAGTGGCTGAGGTAATGACATTGCCGAGAATTCATTGCTCCCACTATTGCTGTTACTGGTGCCTTCTCCAGGATCACAATAGTCTAACCGTGTTACTTCACCATTGCTAAAATGCAAGAAGTATCAAGAGTTTATTGGTGTTCAAAGTAGTAATTAAAAATCAAAGCAGTAATTTAAAAAACCGTTGCCATTTACTAAAAAGAAAAAAACAGATCTGGCGCGTCATTTTACCATCGAAATTCTTTCAGCTTGGAGGTCACCTACACAAACGAGAACATGTTAGGAAGTCAGGTAAGTTTTACTCCCAACATCTGGCTGGTATAGTGAGCACTGTGAAGCACTGTGAAGCAGCACTGTGAACACACACACACACACACACACACACACACACACACACACACACACTATCAGAAAAAAATTAAATAAAATGAGGTTAGCATCCTGGTGTTGAGTCTCTCAGCCATCAACGTAGTCCTGACCCGGAACAGAGCTGCATCCTAGCGAGACTGGCAACCGCTTTCTGGGCGAGGACTCCCAGCAGCAGGGGCGGGGGTCGCCGAGGGTCCGTGCGGGCTCAGCGACCCGCGCGCGGGCGTCAGGGCGCTGGGGTCGCTCGTCTTAGCCGCGGGCAGTGGCTTTCGAGGTTGGAGGATGCAGGACAGGGCGAAAAGGCGACCACCCAGCGGCGGCCGCCCCGAGCTGCGGGCGCTCGCACGGTCCCCCGCTGGGAGAGGCGGGGCGGGACCGCGCGCGCGGGGACAGCGGCGCGGGGCGGGGCCGCGCGGGGCCGCTGTGCTCAGCTCGGGGGCGCGCGGCGCGGGCCCGGGAGACGAGGCCGCGGCGGGGCGCGGGCGCCGCAGGTGACTCGGGCGCCGAGCGGGCTGCGCGGGCGGCGGCTGAGCGGCGGGGGCGGGAGGCGGGCCCGGCGCGGCCCCGCTGTCACCCTGGGCGTCGCGAGCCGGGGACGCTAGGCGAGCCGAGGCGGGCGCAGGGCGCAGGGCGCGCGGCCCCCGCGGCCCCCGGCATGTTTCGCGGGGCGAGCTCTGTGCTCCCGCCCGTGGGCTGAGGCGGCGGCGACATGCACCGGCCCGGCGCGGCTTAGAGGACGCGGTCCGAGGGCTCCCTGCGCCCGGCCGCGGGCCCGAGCCGCAGCGGCGCGGTGGGCGCCCCGACATGGCGGCCCGGAGCGCCCCGAGCTGCCACCTGCGGCTCGAGTGGGTGTACGGCTACCGGGGCCACCAGTGCCGCAACAACCTCTACTACACGGCGGCCAAGGAGATCGTGTACTTCGTGGCGGGCGTCGGCGTGGTGTACAGCCCGCGCGAGCACCGGCAGAAGTTCTACCGCGGCCACAGCGACGACATCATCAGGTACGCGGGGCGCGGGCGCCCGCGGGCGCCCCTGCGCGCTGCTCGCGGAGCCCGCGCTGGCTGCCCTCCTGGGGGCCGTGACCCGCTCCCCCGGGGAGGGGGCAGCGGCCCGAAGCGAACCCCGCGCCCGTCGTGTCCCGAATCCACCGTGTCAACCCCCCACGAACGCCTTTCCCCATCCTCAGCTTCTGGAGTCTCTCCCTCGGGTCGCGGCGGTGGCACCAAGTCCACAGATCCACCGGGCGTTCGTTCTTATGGCTTTGTACCCCTCTGCCTGCATCAAATTTATAAAACGGGGGGCGGGGGTGGGAAGAGGGAAGGTTATTTCGGTAGCAAGTTACTCCTTTAAATCCCGCCAGAGATTTTTTTTCATTAAACGAATTCTTAAAGCGTCAGGGGGAAATCCTTTACCTAATAAAAGTGATCAAAACCAAGTACCGCAAGCAGTCG
Source organism: Macroglossus sobrinus (assembly GCA_004027375.1). NCBI lineage: Eukaryota > Metazoa > Chordata > Mammalia > Chiroptera > Pteropodidae > Macroglossus > Macroglossus sobrinus. Next base: position 66,752 of record PVKZ01000654.1, on the reverse strand, counting down.
GCTGGTCCTGGGGGGCGCGCCCAGGTGGCATCGTGCGGGGCACTCACCTCTTGCCCATGGTAATTAGTTCAGGTTTCACCGCCTGCTGTTATCAGCAGGTAGCAAAAGAAACCCCAGCAACCTTCAGGCCATTCATTGGACATTACAAATTTGCACACCCACGGCAGTTTGGGGGTCGGATTCATCTGAAAGAAGCTGCTAAAAACTCTACCGATTTCCAATTCTCTTGTTTCCTCTTCATCGAAGTGCTCCTAAATAAGTTTACTTTTGTATTTTTTTTTTTTTACATAAACCACTTTTTGTTGTTGCTGTTGTTGGCATTTTAATTCTTATTTGGGTGATATTCTAAAGTTGGTCCCAGTGCTTGCTGACATTTCTTTAGTGAACGGTGTATTTAAAATGTAATTTTCAATCAGTGTCTCAGCAGAACTTTTGCAGCAAATAAAAGCTGCAGGAAATTTTCAGGGCCATTAATTATTGCCTCAAGTACAGCGTATTTGTCCTTGACAGATGGAGAATATATTTAAAAACATTGAGAATGTGTTTGTGTGCTGCTTTTGGGTTGTTGTTTTTTTTTTTTTTTTTGATGGAGATTCTATTACAGATTTGGTTACTCTGTTTTATTTTCTTCATTTATGTTCCACAGAATTTAAATTGGGCATTTCAAATTCTGTATCTCGGGTTGGAGTCTTGTAGGCAAGAAGGTCTGGTACTTAAATTCTGTAAATGACTAAGTTCTTCTATTTTGCATGTCTGTACATCTATGATCTGTAGGAGGGAGAAGGAGGCCTAGGACAAACACAAGGTAGGGTGACATGAAGTAAAGATAAGGACAGTAAAAACGGAGATTGTGGAATAGAGAATCAGACGTTTTTGGTTTATTTGTTGTTCACGGCAAGAGTAGAATTTACCCCACTTCTTCTTCCTAATCCTTTTCAGTTTCTCTTCCACGTGGTAGGTCTCCCGCAGTACTGAGGGTAGTGGCTTTGCCTAGTTGAATCAGCCCTCCTCCAGATACTCAGTCTATTAAGAGGCTGAATTCAGTAGGTGGGGTAGGTGTGAAGGATTTTGAGGTCTTCTGCAAGTGTACTTCTGTTGTTTTTACTCCTTGGTATTTGGGAGCAGTATGGTACGAAGGCCTTTCACAATGAAATATGACTTTTTTGATGGGGTAAATTCTGTTTTGTTTTTCCAGCATAATTAGAAGCTATGTCATATGTCACGCTGCTTGAATTTTTATAATTGTGTTTCAGTAAACTCTAAGGTATCGCTTTCCCCTTCCTCTATATACATGTAGTTGTGAAACTCATACATTATCTCAAAATGTTTCAAAATGGCAAATTACTCCATTTTTGTCATAACTGAATACATGCTTATGACTTCATGCAAATGCTATATCATTAAAACAGTTTATAACAATAAAAAGGTTTCCTGAAAATTTGCAATGGGATAGTAAAATCTGAATTATATGGCATCTTGAAATTGGTGACACAAATTCAATACAATACTAAGAATATAGCTTAGAAATCAGATCGACAGAGATTAATCTTTTTGTGAAATAGATCAGGCAACGTTCAAACCTTTGAGTTATTTTTTCAATTCAATTTTAGAAATATAGAAAGTGCTCTAGTAATTTTTCACTTATGTCACAGCAGAAAATGTAATATTTATAAATGTGACTGACGCATAGTGGAAAACAATGTTGCTGTAATGTTAGTCTTAGTAACAAAAAGTCACTGCTGTTATTATTATGATTTTTGTTTCCATATTTGCTTGAAACTTAGGTAAAGCTTTTTGGTCAATTAGGACTTAGTCTGGGGCTAACCAGAATAAGCAGGTCATGTCTTTAGACTTTAAAAATGTAAGTGCTATATTAGTTGTAGAAAATGAATCACAACCAGTCTGTTATTTGCTTACCAGTTTTTCTATCATCTCACTACACATAATGTGGCTAATGATGGTGCCATATGACTTTCCATTTTGTCCTTGTTGCTTGTAATTGTTTTGCTTCTTTTTGCCATTTATCTATATACCGTATACTTCTCTACTAATTTATCCTTTAGTTCTATTTACTTCAGTACTATTGATTTATATAGACATTAGTTTCAGTCAGAAATAATACAGAAATTTTAGGGTCACTATTTTTTTCTGTTGCAAGTTATCAAAATAAAGTTCTCTACTTTTTAAGTGTTTCTTCCAGGTTTAAGACTAGGTGAAACATACTAAAATACTACCTGTTTTAGTATAAGATGCACACCTATAGCTTGGTCTCTACTTTGAAACTTTTGCCAGTTGTCTTCCCAAAAGATGTGATAGCTTTTAAATTTTTCTAGTTACTGCCCATGAATACATTTTTGACAAATTTGTTCTTGATGTGGTGAATATTATTGACAGTTTTGAAATCATTTATCACCAATGAAGACGACTCATGGAACACAGTTGGTTTTCTTATGCGAGTGAACCTCCACATTGAACTAACTGCTCAAACCCATTGTTTATGTATTATGTAGATATGGAATTTGAAGTTTTTTTCAAAAAGGTAAAAGTGTCTCACAAGGTGGTGATGAGCTTAAATGACATAATGCATCTGAATACTGTGAAAAGTAGTATACCATATGTGGTTGTAGGTTGGAATAATAATTATTCATTGCTTCTAGATAAGACCTTTAGACAGAATGAAAGGTGTAATAGCTCTTTTCTTCAATTGTGGTAGGTGGTGTTCTTAAGAAAGAAAACCAATGTATGTGTATATACTATATCCATAATTATCCATATATACATACTACATGCATAATTTATACATAAATATAAAATTTACTTCGTTTATTCTCTGTCTCTTCCCAGTAGATATAAGTTCCATGAGGGTTGGGAATTTCATCTGTTTGGTTCAGGACTACATCTCTAGTGCTAAGAATAGTTTCTGGAAAATAATAGGTGCTCAATAAATATTTGCTGAAAGAATATGTAAACCAAGAAATACATATTTCCACACTAAGATGTGTCCCAGATGCCACTTTAAAAAGTGTCTTAAGAAGGTGGGCGTGACCACCTGTGGCAAATGATGATGATAAATCAAAGATGAGAACAGAGAATTGACCACTGGGTGTGGCAAATGTGGAGGTCATTGGTGACCTCAACAAGAGTGCTTTGGTGAAAAATAGTAGAGCTAAGACTGAATGGGAGAAAAATAACTGAAGATATTGAGTACAAACAACTCTTTCAAATATTCTCTCTTAACACGAGACCACTGAATGTGATGTTACCTCTTTCCAGAATGCTATACTTTCACTCTTTTATTCTGATGACTGTTTCTGTTTTTCTTAAAGACCCAGATTAGATATTATATTCAGTAGGAAACATCATTGTGAATTGTTATGTCCCCATGTACATACCGTATCACAGGTACTGATGGCTGTCCCTGCTACACATAGTATGCTAAGTGATTCTTGACTGATGTGTCTTAATCTCTCAATACCTAAAGGCAGGGACCCTCACACAAAGGAGATGCTTAATAACTATTTCTTTGATTAGTGTCAAGGCTTTGAAAGAACAGTAAGTTCTTAATAGCTTCTAAGTGTTTATTATTCCATATATTTTCCTTAGTTTATATCCAAAATATTATATTTTCTAAGTTATCTGTATATTCAACATGAAGCATTATAAAATAATAAAGAAAAATAGTTATAATACAAATCTAAACATTTTAATTTTCCCTGAGTAAATAATGATATATCCAATATACATTTAGATACAACATGACAATTTGAACTATTCTGGCTGATTCCTACCTTTCCTTGAAAATAGCTCTTAATTTTATCCCTTAAACTATCCCTTAAACTAAAGTATTTGAAAAACAAAATAACCATAAATATTTTTATATCCTGACACATAAAATGAAATCTTACAAAATAGAATCATTGTATAAACCATGATAGTTAAGCTCACCTAATTCTAGTTCATTAAACATAGGGACATTTTACTGAATCTGAATGTATTCTAATACTTTCTGAAGTAATACTTCTAGATATTGCACCATGCTTAAGAAAATTCTGGTATCAGATTTGAGGGAATTCTTAACAGAAGCAGGGACCTGCTGTGTGAATAGGTGAGGGAAGGAGATTTCAGGCAAAGGGACTATCAAATGCAAAAGCCCTAAAGAGGAATGCCTAGTGTGTTTGAGGAACAGAAAGTTGGTTTGGCTGGAGGGCAGTGAATTCAAGCAAAAGTAGTAAGCAATGAGGTCTAATGAGGTAATGGTGGAGGGGGCAGAGTGGAGGACCTTATTGAGAGGGTTTTAGCCTTCCCATGTGAGTGAGATTGGAAGTTGTTGGAACAATTTAATTAAATTAATGACATAATTTGACTTAATGGCTTAACAAGGTCACTCAGGCTGCTATATTAAGAACAGACTGAAGAAGAGGGGCAGGATGGAAGCAGAGAGACCGCTTAGGAGACTGTTGCCATAAAGAAACATTGGTGGCTTGGACGAGGGCAGTAAGAGTGGAAGTAGTGAGAAACAGATATATTTTGAAGATAGAGGCAGCTTAGTTTACTGATGATTCAGATACATTGTCATAGAAAAGTCTGTAACGATTACATTTTGGGGCTGAACAGCTGAATGAATGGAGTTGCCAATCACTGAACTGGGGAAAAACTGTGGGAAGAGCAAATTTTCTGATGTGGGAGAAAGGTAAGATCACGAGCTCTGTTTTTGAAGTGTTTCGTGTGAGATAGTAATAGACGACCAAGTGGGGTTGTGAATTAGGCTGTTGAACATAGGTGTCTAGGATTCAGGCAAGCTGTCTGAGCTGGCGTAAATGGGTGTGTTGTCATCATATAGTTTTTAAAGCCGTGAACTTGGGTGAGATCACTGAGTAAGTATAGATAAGAGATCTAAAAAATGGATTGCGGTTACACTCCAGCATTTAAATATAGGGGAGATGAAAAAGAACTGACAAACTATGTCCAGAAAGGCAGGAGGGGAAAACCAAGTGAGTGTGGGGGCTGCGAAAGTCAAGTGAAAAGAGTAATTCAAGGAGAAGGAAGTGATCAGCTGTATCAAGTAAAGCAAGGAGCCCTTCACCTTAATGGAGATATAATAATTACATTGTAATCACAGAACTCTCCAGGAAACTGTGTGTGTTCAGGGGAGCAGGGTCGGGGTGGGGAAGAAAAATGTCTTCAAAATGAGTCAGTCATGTCATTATTAGCATACAGACTGGCCTCCCTCAAAATATGTCCCCGCAGCTTCTAGTTTACTTGGTTATTTAAAAAACGACACGTGGCTGGCAGCTCTAGATCCTTGCTACTCAAAGGCGTGGTCCTCCGACCAGCAGCTTCAGCATCATCTTGGTGCTGGTTAGAAATGCAGATCTCAAACCCTGCCCCAGACCTACTGAATTAGACTCTGAATTTTAACATTCTCAGGTGGGTTGTAAGCACATTAAGAAAAGTACACTTTAGATCAATGGTTTTCCAAATGTGACCCTTTAACCAGCAGCATTATTAGCATCACCTGGAAACTTGTTAGAAATACAATGATCAGACTTTACCTGAGCCTATTCGGAAACTCTAGATATGGGGCCCAGCAATCCATTTTAATCACCATCAGGTTACATTAATGTATTATGAAGTTTGAAAACCAGTGCTTTACACTCCTGATTCTCAACCGTGGCTACATACTATAACCACCTGGAGAGTTAAAAGCAAAACAAACAATAAAACCACCATTGGCTGAGTCTCATCCCTAGAAATTCTGATTTAATTAGTTTAGGGTGGGTCTCAGGTATAGTGTCTTTGTTGTTGTTTGCTTCTGTTTTTAATTTTTAGGCTTCCCAGATGACTAATATGCAGCCAGGGTTGAAAACCTCTGCTCTGAGGTGTTCGTCATCCATGGTTAGCTGGCAGACTAAAAAGTCAACCTCAAAAAAACTCAGGGTTTAGCCAAATTTATTCATTTACTATTATACATTATATAACAATGTGGATAATTTGCCAAGTATTGAGATTTCTTTAAAAACTATGGGCCTCTTGCCTAAGGTTCTCCCTTGCTGGACATCCTGTTTGGAGATTTATTACCAAAAAAAAAGCAATCTTCAGTGTGGTTTTCTGTTGATGAATCTGGCTATTATCAGGAGCTGAAAACTCTGAAAGATCGATATCTTGCATTCTCAATCCAGAAAAATGCTCATTCAGTGGGGATCTGGAAGTTTCACTTAATGGGCAAAATTATGTGCATCCTGGATGGTATCAAATGAAGTGTAACCCGGTGCCCCAGTTGATGATTTCAATAGTATTGTGGAACAGTTGGGTTCGGATGAGTGATCTGGGCCATGGAAAGCCCAAGATTGTCCATTAATAAATTTACACTTTGGAGACAGGATCTGCAGTCGGAAATAGACCAAATATCCAATATGTTCATATATGATGGGGCTTATAAATGCCCAGCAGAAGGACAGATCATCCCCACACTGTGAAATTCTAAAGTGGATGCATTCTCATGGACAGTTGAAATAGCATCCTACGTTTATGTCCAGTCAGGGCAAGATAGCTGGGATATTGTGTTTTATAGGACTTGAAACCACATGTTGCCACCAACCAAGCATGAAGCAGCCACTAACAGCTGACTGGCTTTATGCCAGCAAGTGTCCTCTATTGTGTCCTCAATACGGATCAGGATTCTGAGCCAGCATAGATCTTGCAAGGAGTTATACCTACTCAGAGTAAACAAGCTGCCTTGGCTACAGAGGTATCCTAATTATAGGTGGCACACAGCATCACCATGTTGGCTAAAGACAGCCAGAACTGGTATAAAAGCCTTAGTAGTTCCTGGATTTCCTATCTACAGTATCTCACCCTGTTGGCCAATGTAATATAAAGGTGGATCGGATTGTTAAAAGATCAAGTGGAAATATAGTACCCACCTAAGATCACTGGCATGCATATCCATCCGAGGTAGGTAAGGATGGGGGAAAAACACTAAATTCCTTGGTGTTGGTTGACTGCTAGAATTGAGGGGATAGGCGTGGGACTAAAGATGGACATTGTACCCTGGATCTAGCTATTTTGGAGGCCATAAACAGGCTCAATTCATCATAACACCACAAAATTCTTTTTTTTTTTTTCTTCTGGGATGGGCAGCTCATGACTCTGGTTTGGCAAACGAGATTGAGATAATTAACTCAGATTTCAATCTATGAGTTATCTTGTTCTTCACAATCAGGGAGAGAATACAAGTTTTTATTTAATCCAGAGGCTGAGGAATGTAAGGGTAAAGCAAAAAAGATGGGTTGGACGTGGGGTGGGAATTCTGGATTGCATTATTGCCAAGGTACGGATGGTTCAACCTCTTGATAGAGCCTGAGAAAGGGAGAGGGCATAGTCATGTTTACTGGAAACATGGACTGTGTGGCGGAAACATGGAATTTCGGGGCCTTTTAGTTAGGGAGCAGCTAATTGGAATTGAAGGCCTGGAATTGAAGGCCCAGAAATAAACTGATGGCAAGAGAAGTCTACATAGCCTGTTCCCCAAATCAATTAGGAAACCCTAGGTACACAGTTGCCATCGGTCTTCCTGTCAGAGAAACTGCTGCTCTTCCTCTTCCTAGGAATCACATACCTCCTCTGCCTCCCCAAGAAAGGGGACATCTGTCCTCTGCCCCCAGTCCACTTGAATCTGTCTCTTTTTATCACCGTGAAAGACCTTTGTTTTTTGGTCAGGAGACACAGTACTGGACACCACTGCCTTTGGTGTGGGAGCTCACATTACATATTTATTTCAGTCTGTGGAGTGTAACGATGGTTGCCACCGGCAGTTACTCTTAAGAATTTTGCAGTTTTGACTTCATATGTCGTTGCTTGTGGTACTGTTTAAATTAGTCATGTGATGGTGATGTAACCAGGTCTGACCACCTCAGCATCTGTATCAATACAGATGCTAAGCTTGATCCGGGCATAATTCCCACCTGGGAGTGAAAGTGGAAAGCAATTGTAAGTCTTGTGACATAAGTCATAACTAACTATGGAGTCCACAGACTGCTCATCATTTCTTGGGTTCAGGGTGACTTTTCTACTTATTAGTTAATCCGTTTACAATGTATTTAACACATAAAATACTATACGAGGTGGCACTGCTGACAAGGTAAGAAATTTTACCAGAAACCTGGATATTAGAATCAGATGACATGTCCTTGCAAAACACAGTTTTTGCAGCCATGTAAAGAGACTGTAGGAATCTGAGGTTGATATAATAGGGAGTTTGAGAGGCTTGGTAGGCCCCCGCATAGAGGGTGGTTATTATATATTTTTTAAATTACTAATTCCTACTTATTACAGAAAATTGGAAGATATAAAATGTAGAAAAATATTTACCCACAATCTTGCTATCTAGAGTTAATACTATTGTGAATTTGTCGGGAGCAAAGTATCACCTCTGATCCCATCTATATTATTCATTGAGTGCAATGCAGGCCACAAGGCAGAGTCTGATAGTGGGGAGCTGAGATCATGAAGTAGTTAGGAGGTTGAAGGAAGGAATGCAAAATGTATCAGCTAAGTGTTTAATAGGATTGTAAAAATGATCATTCGAGATTTGTGAGGATAAATGTAAAGACACACTAATGAACACAGTCATAGGAAAATCTGTGAGGATCTCTACCTTGGAGACAGCCCCCTTTCTGTTTGCTTAATGTGTTACTATTTTATAGTTATAATTTTAGAGATTAAATGCTTAAAATAACTTAGTATATAATCGTGGCATTTGATGATAGTTCTCTTACCTAATTAATTCCAATTACTCAGGAATAGTAACAGGAAAAAGAACTTTAAAAAAAATCTGTTCTTATATTTAAAATGATGGTGTCACAGTATGGATGAGTTATCACCTTGTTTTAGAATAGAAGTACAGTTTGCAATGGTTACTTCTGTCATCTTTCTCACAAATCATTTGGGAAATGTTGAGTTCCACTGTATGTTGACCACTATATTAGGCAAATGTGGAGTAAAATTTAAATATAAGATATTAAGATATAAGATATTAAGTTGACTTCAAGAATAGTAGGAAAACACTCATGCTTTCTTTTTTTCATTAATAAAATTGGAGCTATCAGAAGAGACGTTTCGGATTCCACCCACACCCCAGTAACACATCCAGCTTCTGTTGTATATTAATCCCTCTACTTGTGCACAACATCTTGCTTTTTTTTTTTTTGCTTGCTCCCCAAATTCTCCTTTTCTCCTATAACAGTATTTTTTATGATTCTTCCACTGGGTGATTCCTGTGAGCATATAAAGTATACTCAAAAGATAGTTTTTTCAACAAATAATGCTGAAAACAACTGAATATCCATCTGGAGAAAAAATGAACCTCAGCTTTCTCTCACCAGATATAAACTTTAACTCAAATTGGGTCATATATCTTCAATGTGAAAACTTATGCTATAAAATTTTGATAGGAAATAGGAAATAAACGTAAAGTATAGGAAATAGGAGATAAAAAGGATGACTTATAAAAAAGAAAATTATAAATTGAACCTCATTAAAAATAAAACTTTGCAGATTTCCAGATAACTGAAAACTGTGGCAGGTATGCAGTAAGTAACCTCCAATCTTCCCCAAATAATGCAGTCTTACAACTATGAAATTTCTGCGCAAAATGCTAGCTGCACTATTACTTAAACAGAGAATACCAAAACTATAAAATAACTAATTAAAAAGAAAAACAAATTCCAACTACAGTTTAACAATCTCCCTCTCCTCCAGTGCTAAGCTTTGCAAGGAGCAACTTTACCTAAAAAATAAAACAGTATCTTGACTGGATAGTGCAAAGATAAAGACAAAAAGAACCATAGACAATGCTGTTATTTAGTTAGTAAAATTGTTCCTCATAGAGCTAGCAATTCTGAATGACTTCACTCCTGGAGGAAGCTATAAATAAGGAAAGGAAGACATCTAAAATGAACCGTATGGTTTTGGATTAGAATCATAGATATCAGTGTGTGCAGACCGATACAAAAAACAGACATGTGCATACACGAATGCATTCCCTACCACTGTCTGCAGAGACAACCTAGAGGCAGTAATGATGAGCACATCTTCTGCTCAGATCTTGTTCTCTAAACACTATTTTGCAATAAAAGGAACTGGAGTTTCCTGGAGAAGCAGTTGATTACAGAGCTGGAGCAGGAAAAATATTAGATGAGCCTGAAATATTTTGTGGTATAAAAAAATAAGTAAGTTCAATGAGATGGTGGCTTGTTGAAAGAATAGGGAGCCAGGATCTCCTAGAGACTGAAAATGGAATAATTTTGAGCCACAAAATAACAATAGCATTGAATTTTAACCCATAGAATGAAAACAGGAGTTATCAAGCAACAGATTGTGGGTTGAAAGTGGCCTGCCACCAATTTTGGTAAACAAAGTTTTATTGGAAAACAGATGTGACTATTTGTCTTGCAACTTTTTTTTTTTACTATAGACCCCCTAAGAGAACCTTTTAGTAATTTTTTTTTCTAATTGCCCAACCCACTAAAAATTTTAGTACCACATATACTGTATATCAATTTATGTACTGTATGCATATGTGCTTTATGTATAAAAAGAATAAGACACCTCACACACACGCACAAGAACCAGTTTCAGTTCCCCAGAGGTGATATTGCTCCCACTGAGAATGCGTGATTTACATATTATCTATGGTTGTTTGGCATTAAAACAGCAGAGTTGAGTTGAATAGTCATGACAGAGATTTCAGGCCCACAAAGCCTGAAATATTTACTATATGTCCCTGTACAGAACGTTTGTTGACCCTTGGAATAAAATACCCATTTAAGCCAATATAAATGAACACTAGCTTAAATTATAAATAATGAATAGATAAATGGGAAAGATAGTTTTCTTCCAATAAATGTAGAAGAAAAGTGTGAAATAAGAGGACCTCATTAGGTGAATGCTACAGTAGTAACTGTTTCAAGCAAGAGCCACAAATTGATGTTAAAATTAGTGGATGGAAGTTTGAGAAGGAACAGAATTTGCATAGTCTCAAAGCACCTTCCCTAAAATACTTATATCTTTACAGCAGAGAAACCTGACAGGCACCAACTTATCCAAGGAATTGGGGTAAACATCAGTAATAATATATATTTACATTCCGAACACCTTGATATGATATACTAAAAACAAATATTGTTATGGTATACTTGCCAAAAATGCATAACCTCACTCCAGTCATGAGAAAACATCAAATTCAAATTGAGAGACATTGTACAAAATAAGTGATTAGTACTTTTCAAAAGTATAAAGTTATAAAAGACAAGGAAAGTCTGATGAACTGTTACAGAGATGGCAAGTAACTAATGGTCAATAACTAAATGCAGCCTTGGATCCTTGATGGATCTTGGAACAGAAAAAAGAGATTAGTAGAAAAATTGACAAATTTTAATAAGGTCTTTATTTTATTTTATGGTATTGTATTAATGTTTATTTTATCTTTCTGATCATTGTACCATGGTTATGTGAAATGTTTACATTATGGAAATGGGATGAGGATATTAGAACTATTTATACTGCTTTTGTAACTTCTTTTGTGAGCCTAAATTAGTCCAAAATAAAAAGTTTCTTTTAAAAAATTAAAATCTTTTGCTCTTTAAGAGATACCATTAATAAAATGAAAAGATGGTTCTTGAACTTGGAAACATAGTTACAAAACATATATTCAAGAAAAGAATTGAACCTAGTATGTATGTATCAAGAACTCTTACAATGCAGTCATATGGTAACTAATCATTTAAAAAATAGGTGAAATTCTTTCTGCCCTGAGGCAGACCCAGTAGCTAGAAGAGCATAACAGTGCGCAGAGGCTCATACTGTGGACTTCATAGTCACTCTCAATGATGAAGGGCTCCTGGGAGATGGAGAGGTAGAAGCAATTTATGGAGAGCAAGGAGCTTAAGAAAAGGATCTCATAAAGCTACCCTTGATATCCCAGACTCACTCCTCTGCTGTACGTGGTTGAAACTGGCTAGAAACATAAGAAGCTTTGAGAACTGATCTTCAATCATCCACATTTCAGACTGGCCTCTGGGATGTGTACGTGTGTTAGTACTGCAAGGGCTTTAAAAACTAACATTAGAACCACAGAAAGAAAGTTGGTACATGTCCCTAACTGGGTTATTTTTGCCTGCTGAAACAAACAAAAAAGAACATTCTCTAGAGGATTTTAAGAGGACACAGCGTTTGTAACACAATATTCAAAATGTCCTGGATATAATTCAGAATTATTGTACAAGGAATTAGGAAAATTTTAACAATTTAGAAAAGACAAGTTGTCATCTCCAAGATGATCTAGATGATGGCTTTATTAGAGAATTTAGAGCAGTTGTAATAACTGTGTGCCATGAAGTAAAGGGGAATGCCCTTGAAACAAATGTTAGAAGTTCTCAGCAGAGAAACGGAAGATGTAGAAACATTGCATATTTAGACTTGAAAATTACAAAAATGGAAATAAAAAATTCTCTAAAATCTCATTATCTGAGTCTGTATGGTAGCCAGATTGCCCTCCAACCTAAGATCTCCACTACCCTGGAATTTTTGAATATGTTGTTATCAGACAGAAGTGACTTTGAAGATGTAATTAAGGCATGGACCTTAAAACTTTTGTTAAAAGAGTGTCGTGGATTACCCAGGTGGGCCAATCTAGTCAGATGAGCCCTTAAAAACAACTTTCTCCAGCTGGAGTCAAAAGAGATGCAGTTGAAATCAGAAAGATCCACAGCTTGAGAAGGCCTCAGTATGCTGACTCTGGTGAGGAAAAATGCAGGTGGCCTTAGGGAGATGTGAGGTTCCCAGGTGACAGCCAGCAGGAAAACAAAGGCCTCAGTCTTTTTACCACAGGGAACTGAATTCAGCTCACTTTCTGAATGAATTTGGAAGTTGATTCCTCCTCAGAGACTCCGGTAAGGATGAAGCTGTGTTGACACTTGGATTTTGGCCTCGTGAGACTCTAAGCAAAGGACCCAATTGAGCCACGTTGTGCCCTGCACAACTGCGAGATAATAAATTTGCGTTGCATTAAGATGCTAAATTTATATTACTTTGTCACAGCAGAATAGAAAACTAGTAGAGTCTGGGATATATTTTTATCCTTTTTATAAACTATGTTAGACTTTTACTGTTTGTTGGATGTTGGCAAAGAAAAGAGATTCTTGGGTCCGAGAGAAAGGACTATTACTCATGGCAATGTAAAATATGTTCTCTGAAAATGATGAAATCAAAATGAAAATCATTAACTCAAAGTGAACCAAAGAGAAATCAGAAAATATTTTGACCTGGAAGAAAATGAAAATACAACACATCAAAATTTGTGAGATTCAGTTAAAGAATTATTCCAAGAGAAAGTCATAATAATAAGTGTATATATTTGAAAAGAAAAAAGATCTCAGATCAGTAATCTAAGATTTCCCCTTAAGAACAAGAAAAATATCAAACTAATCCCAAAAGCAAACAAGAAAAATATTAAAGAGTAGAAACCTGTGAAAACAGAAAAGCAGTAGGAAGAAATCAAGCCAAAAGCTAGATCTCTGAAAAGATTGATTAAATTGATAAATTTCTAACTAGACTGACCAAAAACAAAAAGGAAAAGATAGAAATTACCAGTATTCATCAGGCTATTATTGCAGACCCAAAGACAATGAGAGGATAATAAAGCAATACTGTGAACAACTCTATGCATATTTGGCAACTTAGATGAAATGGATGATTCCCTTGAAAAATACGAACTCAAAATTCACAAAAAAGAAATAGATGACTCCAGTAACCCTCTATAAAAATAATTGGATTTGTAGTTTAAAACATTCTGAAACAGAAAACTCCAGGTACAGATGGCTTTACTGGTAATTCTGCCAGACATTTTAAGGATAAATAATGGTGTTCTACACAATCTCTTACAGAACAGAAAAGAGGAAGGAATAGTTTGTAACTTATTTTTATGAGGCTGGCATTACTCTAATATAAAATCCAGACAAAGACATTAGAAAAAGAAGTTACAGACCACTGTTCCTCTTAAATGTAGGAATACAAGGCCAATTCAACATTAGAAAATAAATCTGTAATCTCTACGTTAACAGACTAAAGAAGGAAAACTATATGATCATCTCAATAAATACAGGAAAAGAATTTGACAATATTCAATATCTGTTCATGTTTTTAAAAATGTTTAGCAAACTAAGAATAGAGGATTACCCTCTTAGCTATAAAAGCATCAATTAAAAAACCTGCATCTAACATCATACTTAATGGTGAGAGACCGAACGTTTTTCTTCTAAGACTTGAAAAACTACAAGTATGTTCCTTCTTAACAGTCCTGATTCAACATTGTACTGGAAGTTCTAGCCAATGCAATAAGGCAAGAAATATAAATAAAAGGCTTAGAGAAAAGAAAGAAATTGTCTCTATTCCTAGATAATATGATTACCTACATAGAAAATTTCAAATCTGTAAAACACACACACACACACACACACACATACATTCAACTGTACTCCCTAACTTCTAAAACTAATAACTGAATTTAACAGGTCACAGGACACAAGGTCAACATACATTAATCAGCTGTATTTCTACATGCCAGCAGTGAACAACTGGGAACTGAAATTTAAACAGTACCATTTACAAGAACACAAAAAAATTGAACAAATTTAACAAAATCTATGTAGGATCTGTATGATAAAAACTAAAATGAAGCTGAAAAAAAGCAAAGAAGACCTAAAAATAGAGGGATACATCGTATTTCATTGATTGGAAGACTCAAAATAGTTAAGATGTCAATTCTCTTCAGATTGAGCTATACATTTCATACAGTGCCAATCCCCACAGGATATTTAGTAAATATAAGCAGATTCTAAACTTTGTAGGGAAGATAAAGTAATTAGAACAACCAAAAAAGTTTTGAAAAGGAACGAATTTGGAGGACTTCACAGTACTCAATTTGAAAGATAGATTATAAGAAACAATATCATTGTCCATCAAGGAAATTCAAAGACCAAAACCAAATATTTGTGCAGCAACTGGAACTTTCATACATTGTGGGAGAATAACGTGAGACAACGAATTTGGAAAACTTTATTTAGATTTCGTATAAATCTAAACATGCACCTGTCCTGTCCTCTTTCTGTAATGTGACTGACTATCCCTGATCTATTTCATGTAGATTTCATAGTTAAATTATGAGGACCTTCATGTTTTTCCTCCTCAGTTTCCAAGTTTGGGGAAATTGCCCTCACATTACTTACAGTTAAATATATCTCTTTATATAGATGAGAAAATAAGACTGAGATGATTTACCCAGAAGCCAGTGAAGAGTAAAGCCAAAGTTTTGAACCTAGGTTTGTCTGATTTTAAAGGTTATGTTTTCTAGCATAAATTCTTAAACTCAAAAATATATACAGCATGTAATGCCATTGTTTTTAAATTTTTTTAATTATTGAGATATATCTCACACAATATAAAATTCACACTTATGTGCACAATTCAGATGTTTAGCAAAGTCACAAAGATGTGAAACCATCACCATTACCTACTTTGAAAACATTTTCATCACCCCCAGAAACTCCATGCCCATTAGCAGTCTTTTTCCACTTTCCTCTCCCTCTCGCTCCTGACAACCACTAATCTACTTTCTACTTTTATGGAATTGTTTTTTCTGAACATTTCATAGAAATAGATTTACTGTGTAACCTTTATATCTGTCTTCTTTTATTTACTGTAATGCTTTCAAGGTTCATCCATGTTGTAGCATGTATCAATATTTCACTCCTTTTTATTGCCACATAATATTCCATTGCATGGATATACCATATTTTATTCACTCTTCAGCTGAGGAACATTTGGGTTGTTTCCACGTTTTGGATATTACGCATAATACCACTAAGAACATTTGTGTACAAGTTTTGTGCGGACATGTTTTCATTTCTCTTGGAAATTTAGGAGTAGAATTCCTAAATTGGTAACTCTATTTAAGTTTTAGAGGAGCTGCTAAAATGTTTTCCAAGGTGGCTGTATCATTATGCAATCCCATAAGCAAAATATGAGGGTTATGGTTTTTCTACATATTTGCCAATACTTGATATAATAATATAAAATACATATATAACATATGATACTATCTTTTTAATCATAGAAGTTATATATCATTGTAATTTTAATTTGTATTTCTCTGTTGACTAAAAATGTTGAGCATCTTTTGATATGCTTTTTGCATATATCTTCCTTGGAGAGATGTTTATTCAAATTCTTTGTCCATTTAAAAATTTAGGTTATTTGTGGTTTTACTATTAAGTTGAAAGAGCCCTTTATGTCTCCTGGATACAAGTTCCTTATAAGATATATTATCTACGAATATTTTCTCCCATTCTGTGAGCTATTTTTATGTTCTTGATGTTCATTGAGACACAAAAGTTTTTAATTTTGGTGAAGTCCATTTTATCTACTTTTTTCTTTTGATGTCATATCTAAGGAAACCATTGTTTTATCCAAGGTTTGTAAGATTTATGCCTGTGTTTTCTTCTAAGAGTTTTATAATTATAAGTTTTACATTTTGAGTAGATTTTTATATGTGGTTTGAGATATGGGTCTAGATTCCTTCTTTTACAAGTAGATATTGTAAAGACCATTCTTCTCTTCTTGAATTGTCTTGGAACCACCCTTGTTGAAAGTCAGTTGATCATAAATGTATCGGTTTCTGGACTCTCAATTCTGTTCCATTGATCTGCCTGTCTGTCCTTATGCCAGAACCATACTGACATGATTTCTGTAGTTTTGTAGTAAGTTCGAATTTAGAAAGTGTGAGTCTAACCATTTTTTTTCAAGATTATTTTGGCTCTTCTGAATTTTAGAACCTGCTTGTCAATTTCTTTAAGAAAAACAAGTAGTATTTGGGCAGGAATTTTGGCTGAATCTGTAGATCAATTTAGGAAATAACATCATCTTAATATTTCAAACCTAGAACACAAGATGTCTTCTCATTTATTTAGCTCTTTTAAAATTTCTTTAATAGTGTTTTGTAGTTTTCAGTGTACAAGTCTTGTACTTGTTTTTTGTTACATTTATTCCTAAGTGTCTATTCTTTTTGATGCTATTCTAAGTGAAATTTGTTGATTTATTTTTCAGATCTATTATTGATAGTATATAGAAATACAGTTGATATTTTATATTGATCTTGTGTCCTTCAACTTGATTAACTCATTTATTAGCTCTACACGGGCTTTATTTTGTTGTTTGTAGATTCTTTAGGGTTGTCTGTATGTAAGATCATGGCACCTGCAAGCAGAGAGAGAATTACTTCTCCCTTTCATTTATTTTTTCTTGCCTAATTGTTCTGCTTAGAACATCCGGTATCGTGTTGAATGGAAATGGCAAGAGCTGACATTTCTGTCAGCTCCTCTTCCTGTACTTAGAGGGAGAACTTTTGGGCTTTCACTGTTAAATGTGATATTAGCCGTGGGTTTTCACAGATGCCCTTTATTGGGTTGAGAAAGTTCTCTTCAATTCCTAGGTTGTTGTGTATTTTTATCATGAAAGGGGTTGGATTTTTGTCAAATGCTTTTCTGCATCGGTTGAGATGAACATGTGTGGGATTTTGTTGTCCTTTATTAATATGATACTTTACATTGGTTGATTTTAATATGTTGACCAACCTTTCATTCCCACTTATCTTCCCTCTAACCAGTTACTCATTTAGTATTCCCAGGCTTGATGAACACTGCCCCAAGCCATTCATGTATCCAAACCAGAAATCCAAGGGTCATTTTAGGCCCCCTCCTTTCCCTCACTCCCTATATCCAATCAGTTGATTCTGTTTTAATACCCTCCTAACTTTTCCTCTTCCAGTTCATCCTACTTCTGATGCTGAGAGTGATTTTTTTTTTCTCCCAAAGGTGAATTTGATCATCTAAATCTACTTGTAGAAGATTTATCAAGGGGAAATTTATATTCATTCCTTGCCTTTTACTAATGTACATAAACCATTACCAACTGTTAGGTCTTTGTTTTCTTTATAAGGACTCATAAATTATTTTCTGTGAATTATGGGTGATTTTTCTGTTTTTTTAAATGTGATTCGTAACCATATTGATGCTATCATAGGAGTGCTACTAAATGCTATTTTCATACACTAAAATTTGGTCAAACTTTATCCAATAAAAGAGTAAAGTGGAAGAGAGGGCTTAAAAATGAATGAGTACCAAATGAGAAAATAGCATGTGGTAGGGTTGCTGCTAATGTCTTGTTTTGGTTCAGCTGATCCCTTGTGAGAATTCTTTCTTGTTTTTGCAGAAGTTTACACACACTATATCATATTACAGGGCTTATGAAGTCTATTACTAACTGTTTATTACATATACTATTGAGTAGTAACTCTTAGCATTGCTTTTTAAAGAAGTTGTTTTAAATCCAAATTAACTTTAAATGGATGATTAAGGTCTGTTTTCCATGTTGGTATATATAAATGCTATATATACAAAATACTACCTATAAAAGCTCTATGAGCAATTTTAAGTTTACTTGTTTGTTGTTTTGCAGCCTTGCATTGCATCCTGAACGAGTATTGGTAGCAACAGGACAAGTTGGGAAAGAGCCTTATATCTGTGTTTGGGATTCATACACCGTGCAGACCATATCAGTTCTGAAGGATGTTCATACACATGGTATAGCTTGCTTAGCATTTGATATAGAGGGACAGGTATGTGATATATTTTTTCTCTTTTTCTAAATTGTGTTTTAAAAATGTGTACTATAAGAAATGGATTATTCTTACTGTAGTCTTTATCCATATATATAGATGGATGAGGTTCAGATAAGATTTGATTGCACAAGAAAACAGTTTAGCTACCACAATTATCTGTGTGCAAATATGTATATAAGACAGAGATTGAGTACACACAAGAACGAGGGTAAATTTTAGGAATGCATGTATGCTAGGACCTAGAACAAATGAAAAGAGAGAGAGAGAATTTGAAACCAGATTCTCAAATGCCTTGCTACCCAAAGTATGGTTCTCTAGCCAGCAGCATTAACATAACATGGGAGCTAAAAAAATAATTATAAATCTGTAAATATTAAATTGTAAAGCAATTGATAAAAAGTATTTGTTCAAAGGTGGAGGTGGGTAGGTGGGGTGTGTGGTTGATGTGTATAAGAAAAATAAGAATAAGGAGTTTTTATTTTATTGTTATCAAGAACTTTTTAATTGAATTAAATATTACTATGAAAGAAAACAAGATTCTGATTCAGTGGAATATTACCTGAATGTTCTAGAAAATTTTACATATAACTGTTTTCCAGGTTGTGAGTATTTTTTTCTTAGTTGTGAAGTGTCAATGTAATTTTTAAAATGATCTTCGAAGATTAATATGCAAATTCAGTTTATTTCCAATTAGAATCCCAGTGAAAGTTTCTTTTAAAATTAAAAAAAATTTCAATTGTAGTTGGGATACAATATTATATTAGTTTAGAGATTAGAGATTTATATAACTTTGAAGTGATCACCTCGATAAATCTAGTACCCATCTGACAAAATTATTATTGACTATATTCCTTATGCTATAACTATTTTGTAACTATCAATGTGTATTTAATTCCTTCCCATCTTCACCCACTTCTCAAACCCTTCCCATCTGGCAACCCTCAAAACATTCTCTGTACCTATGAATTTGTTTCTGTTTTGTTTGTTTATTTTGCTCTTTAGATCCCACATGTAAGTGAAATCATATGGTGTTTGTCTTCCTCTATTGGACTTACGCCGCTCAACACAATATCCTCTGGGTCCATCCATGTTATTGCAGATGGCAAGATTTCATTCTTTTTAAATTTTTAATCCCTAATGTTTATTGTATATATGTACCACTTCTTCTTTGTCCATTCATCTAGTGATGGACACCCATTTTACCTCCATGTCTTGGCTGTTGTAAATAATGCTGCAGTGAACATATAGAGTCACACGTCCCTTTGAAGTAGTGTTTTGGGTTTCTTTGGATACACAGAAGTGGGATTACTGGGTCCTTCTTTGTTTCATTATAGCCTTTTTTTTTAAAGTCTGTTTTGTCTGGTATTAGTATTGCTACCCCAGCTTTTTTTGTTTCCATTTTTATGGAATATCTTTTTCCCTCCCTTTCAGTCTGTCTTTCATGATGAAGTGAGTTTCTTGTAGGCAGCTTTTGTAAGGTCTTGTTTTCTCACCCGTTTATCCACCCTATCTTTCGATTGGAGCATTTAGTCCCTTTACTTTTAAAGTAATTGTTGATACATATTTAGTTATTGCCATTATATTATTCATATTTTTTATCTTTAAAAATTTCTTAAAGAAGTCCCTTTAATATTTCTTGTAATCCTGGTTTGTTGGTGATGAACTCTCTTAGCTTTTTGTGTCTGGGAAGCTCTTTATCTGTCCTTCAATTCTGAATGATAGCTTTGCTGAGTAAAGTTATCTTGGTTGTAGGTCCTGCTTTTCATTATTTTGAATATTTAATGCCAGTCTCTCCGGCTTACAAAGTTTCTGTTGAGAAATGAGCTGACAGTCTTGTGGGAGCTCCGTAGGTAACTAATTGCTTTTCTTTTGCTGCTTTTAAGAGTCTCTCTTTGTCTTTAACCTTTGGCATTTTAATTATGATGTTTCTTGGTTTGGGCCTCTTTGAGTTCATCTTCTTTGGGACTGTCTGATCTTCCTGTGGTTGAATGTCTCCTTCGTTTCCCATCATTATTTCTTCAAATAGGTTTTCAATTCCTTGCTCTCTTTTCCTCTGGTACCCCTATGATGTGAATGTTGGTATGCTTGATATTGTCCCAAAGGCCCCTTAAACTATTCTAATTGTTTAGGATTTCTTTTTGTCATTGCAGTGTTTCTGCTACCTTATCTTCTAAATTGTTGATTCAATCCTCCTCTTCATCTGATCTATTGTTGATTCCCTGTATTTTTCATTTTAGTTACTGTATTCATTTCTGACTGGTTCTCATGTTTTCTATCTCCATTTTTTATGCTTTCTATCTCTTTGTTAAAGTTCTCACTGAGTTCATATACTCTTTCCCTAAGGTCATTGAGCATCCTTATAACCAGTGTTTTAAACTCTATATCTGGTAGATTGCTTGTCTCCATTTTGTTTAGTTCTTTTTCTAGAGTTTTGTTGTTATTTAGGACATGTTTCTTTGTCTCTCCATTTTGGCTGTCTCCTTTTGGTTCTTTCTATGTATTAGATAGGGCTCCTAAGTCTCCCAGTTTTAGTAGAGTAGCCTTGTGTAGAAGGTGTCCTTTGGGGTGCAATGGCACACACAGTCTTCCCTAATCACCTAAGCCAGGTGCTCTTGTGTCCCTTATATGGGTTGTGTGTGCCCACCTATTAGAATTGACTTAGTCGCTGTTTGCACATCAATGGAAGGAATTGATCCTCAGGCTGATTGGTTATGAAGATTGGATGGTGAGGGGCCGACCCTACAGAGTGGGATTCACATTAGCAGGGCTCTGGTGCCTGCCCAGTTTGCCCTTTGGGTGCATCGTCCTCCGATTGCAGCCCCAGGTGGTGCTCCAGCTTGGGTCAAAGTCAGTCATTGGGCATGTCGGTCCCAGAGCCTTCTGGGAAAGGCCCTGCTACAGGCCCCATTCAGCCACAGGCTGCACACTGTCTAGGGCCACCTGGCAAGAGTCAGCAAGCAATTTGCAGATGGCTGCCAACCATGAAGGGCTTAGAGGTGCCTCAAGAGGCCAAACTGGGAACTGAGGCCGGCCGCTGCTAGTGTCTTGGGCTTGGGCTGCTAAGGGATATGGGGTATGCTGAGGCCAGGTGCTCCTTGTTTGGATTTTGTGAATCTTTGAGAAATTTTAGGAAAGCCTGCAGCATAAGCCAACACAGGCCATTTGTATGGAATAGCCACTGGAGGTGGCTTTGGTGGGCCTATAACTTAGGAGGGGCAGAGTCTCAAAGAGTCACCTGGGCAGGGCAACCAGTGTTATCCAGGTTGATGGAGATTCAGATGTGGCTGCCTGTGACTGCATGCAAGAGAGGGCAGGGCTCAACAAAGAAAGGAACAGTGGATTCTGCCAGCACTTCTCTCTGGGAGAAAGCTGCCCCACCAGACAATTCACTTCCTCCTCTTATGTCCCTGGTGCTTTTTGAGCTGCTGCCCTGGCACTGGAGCTCAGAGAGAGTGAGTCCATCAGGAAGTAAGTCTGTGTGTGGATCCTCTAAGAGGAACATTGAGACTTTCACAGCCTTCTGCCTCAGTTACAGTCTCCACTGGTTTTCACAGCCAGAGGCTGTGGGGATATCTCTTTCTGGCATTGAAACCCTGGTCTATGGAGCCCGGTGTGGGGCTGGTACCTTTTGCTCTCTGGTGGTCCTCTGCAGCCAAGATAATTCTCTCGACTCTCATTCGCCACATGCTGTTGTCAGACCAGCCTGTTTTGCATCTTTAACCCTCCTACCAGTCTTGAAGTGGCCTCTTCTGTATGTCCAGTTGTAGGACTTCTGTTCAGCTAGAACTCAGGTGACTCTCAGTGATGGCTATTCTATAGTTCAGTTGTAATTTTGATGTGGTCGTGAGAGGAGGCAAGCACCATGTTTACCTTCTCCTCCATCTTGACTGGAAGTCTCCTCCAGGTCATGTATGTTAATAGGACAGATGGAAGACATCTTATGAACATTAAGTTTCTCTAAGTAGATCTATATACATTTAAGTTTTAGCTGTTTTAAAGCTTTCTATTAAAATTAATTTTTAATTGAAAATAATGAGGTGGTGCCTATAATATGAGCTATTTTTATATAAAACCAAAGTTCAAAACAAAGGATATAATATTTCACTTACTAATCAGTTCTAAAATTATTATTTGCTTCTAGTCAATTATTTTTTAAAAATTAAACAAGCCAAGAGCTTTTTTATGGTACTTTCATGGAACTTGTTATACCTAAAACATATTTAAGAAGTGGTAAAAAAGTTGGATTTTGCAGGTGTGATTAACTTATAGCTTTAAAAGTTTTGTAAAATTAGATTTTAAAAAATCAATTTAACTTTCTAAAAAAAGTTATTTGCTTTTCAATTTATAAAATTTCATAGATCTAGATTTGACAGGAACAGATTACATCTTGTTCTCGTCTCTTGAAAATGATAGCCAATAAATATTTTATTTGTAACTGAAGAATAGCTTCTGTGAGTAGCATAGATACATATGACTTTCTGATAAGAGTCTGGTAAGGGATCTATAAAGACTTAACTGGAACCTCTCATTTGAGGTAAAATGTGCTTCTAGGTTTATTATACTGTGTAGCAGTGATTGACAATTACAGAACCTTAATTTATGTTCTATTTATGCTATTATTCTTCAAGTCACTTAATGTCTTATATCAGAATTTTATTTTCTATTTTAAAAGAGAATAATACTCTTTACCATCTTCATAGGAGATTTTTTTCAAAACAAATCTACAAAATTTTAAAAAATCATTTATCAAAGGTGTTATGAAATCCAAGTTGTTTTAATGATAAGTACCTGTTTACTTTAAATATAGATTTTTTTCTTCTTAATTTTAAAATTACCTTTTGTAAATGTACTTTATTGCATTGCTTAGGAATTTCTCTAATATATGAAGAGAAAAAACATGCCCCTAGCTTTTATTTTAAGTTGAAAGCCTTTAATTTTGCTTATTTTAAGCAACTTATAAGAAAAATCTTGGGTGCCTATATTTTATTATTATGTATCTTCATGAGAACATGTTATTAAAAAATGTAAGCTTATAAAAAACGTAATAGTTAAAAGTTGTTGAGCACATAATAAGTATCAGGTATTGTGCTAAGCCTACATTATCTCATTTAATCCTCACAACCCTATGAAATAGATACTATTATTATCTCTATTTTACAGATAAAGAAACTGAGACTTAGAGAGGTTGAATAACTTGCCCCAGGTTACACAGCTAGTGAATGGAACCAGAGTGAAAACCCAGGTCAGTCATATTTCAAAGTTCATGTTTTAATCGCAGTGCTCTACTGCCTCCCAAACATGGAACTTAGGAGATGGTTATATTTCAAGAGGAATTCATCAGTTAAAGCTTGTAATTAAAGACTAAGAAGAGTATCTCTGAAATTATGTTAATGAGAAAATGCTTTAGGTAAAAAATATATTTTAGAACATATCTATCCACTAATATCATGACTATGAGATACCAACTAGGAAATTCTATATAAGTTTTGCATTTTCTACTAGAATTGAAACTATAAGTGATCAATTAAATTTATCTAATGAATGAATTTCCATTAATAGTAATGCTGAATATTCTTTTCCCAGAGTGTTTCTTCTAAGTAGATTGAATATCCATGTTAATACTGGAAGTCTGCCTTCTTGAGAATAATTAGGGCCTATAAAGTCTATTTATATAAATCCACATCAAACAGGGCCTAACGTTTCATAGTAAATAGGGGAGGAATAGAAGGAAAGGAAATTTGACTGATACCTTATCTTGAAAATAAGCACATTTCTCATCTTTGACAAATCTAAGTTACAGTTACAACTGCTGATTTATAGAATGAACTGAAAAGAAAGTGTTAATATTTTAAACCAAATTTGTTTTTTTATGCTAGTACAAAATAAAATGCTTTAGGTTTACCTTTGACTTTTGGCAAATGATTTTTACAAAAATATTAGAGGCATTCATTGATTTTTCTCAAGGGCCTTTGGGTAATCTCTTGATATCTAGACATATCTCAAGTGCCTATTGTTTTTTAATTTTCTTCTATTGCTCTTCCAGATCTTAACTTCTAATGGATTTATGTATAGATTTGACCAATATTTACTCCATTAAGTCCTGCATCTTTAGCAAAATTTGCGATTTTTACTTTATAACATTGTAATATTAATCCTTTTATAATGACCACTGAAATCATAAGAACCCCCATACTAGAATCTTTTAAGTTTAATTGTTCATTATGTGAATATGTTTTGTAATTACAGGAACTCATAGGCTGAATCTAGTTGTGTCTGTTAGAATACTTATTTAATGTGCTAGAACTTTTTAATAAATACTTCAGTTAATAGACACAACCAAGATTTTGTTTGGGAATAGGATCAAGGAGGGATTTGCGAAGCTAGTTAGGGGCTTCTTTTTCTGGCATTCTTTTTCCTTCTCTGTTATTCCTTATTTATCTTTGAAGGAGCCTTTCCTTCTGTCTGCTTCTTAAATGTCAGTGTTCTTTAGGAGTTTGTAAGCCTTCTTTTCACTTTACTTATTCTCTCCGTGATTATTTAGATCCATGAGTTTAACTCCCATTTAAGTTAACAGTGGTCCCGGCTTCTTAACTCCAAATACCCTCCTTGAAAGTCAGATAAATATACCATATATTACATATTTTAAGGCGAATTCTCTCATTATTACAATTCTACTTAAAAAGGGAGCTCTTTCTCCTGGATTCTGGCCTTCCTCTGCAGGCTTGCCCCCTGCCACTTCCCAGTTGGTGTTCCTCCCCTCAGCCACACTAGATTAGTGGCTCTTTCCTGAAAGCACCTTGATATGTCCAATCTTGGTGTCCTTTGGTCTGAAATGCACTTTCTCTTACCTTTTTTTTTTACCTGACCATCTCTTACTCCGTCTTCCAAGATACTGTTCAAGCAATACTTTATTCTCTTCTTGGTTCTTTCTACCTTTTCCTCTCAGCTGTTGCTTCACCTTGGCTTAAGGAGGCTGATTTTGGCCATGATGTGTTTATCAGGGCTACAGAGGAAGTGCTCCAAGGTCTGTTTTGTTATTGCATGTACAGAGCTGGATGCTTTGAGGCTCTACTGAGATATATAGAGTTTTAAAGCTTTTAGCCAGTCATGGTTTGCTATGTGTTTATGATGAGCTGAGCCAGAGAGAAGAGGCAATGGTAGAAAGGACAGAGCCCCTCTGACTATTACTCATTTTATATTTGTGAACTTTTAATCTCTACAGTTTTCTGTAGCAAGGTATCTCTATTTTAGCTAGATATTTGCTGATACCCTCTAGTTCCCAAATATTAAAGACTCTCAGGAGGAGCACATCATCTCCTCTTTTTCTCTTGGGCCTTCTCCTGGTGTGACTTGCTGGAGAGCCATAAGAAACTATATTCTCTATCTTTTTACATGAACCATTCATTCTACTCATTTGGGGATTTAAAAAGTAATTCTACTCTGCAGAAACTATTTCTGACTGGGTACTAGATGACATTTCTCATTGGGACAGGGAGACGGCATTGGGTTCTTAAAGCTAATTATGGTTATAACAAATGATGATGATGATGATGATGATGATGATGATGATGATGATGGCAGTCAATTATACATTAACTACATTCCAGGCACTCTTCTAACTCCTTTTTATATGTCTGTATGTTAATTCTCATATTAACCCTATGAAGTACTTTTATTATCCTCACTTAACAGGTGAGGAAACTAAGAAAGACTATAGAAAGTCTAAATAACTGCCCAAATTCATCCAGTAGAGATAGAGCTGGTGTTCAAATCTAGACAGTCAGGTAACAGAATCTGTGCTCTAACCCAGCTGTCCCCAGCCCTGGGCCATGGACCGGTACTGGTCTGTGGCCTCTTAGGAACTGGGCCACAAGCAAGAGGTGAGCAGTGAGTGAGCCAGCAAAGCATCTGCGTTTGCAGCTGCTCCCCAGCACTAGCATCACCTCCTTAGCTCCATCTCAGATCATCAGGTATTAGATTCTCATAGGAGCACCAGTTCCTAGTGCCAAAAAGGTTGGGGATCACTGCTCTAGACCAGAGATTGGTAAACTTTCTATAACAAGTCAGGTAGTAAGTACTTTAAGCTTTGTGGACCATATGGTCTCTTGGCAACTACTCAGCTCTTCATTGTAGTGTCTTTTACATAGACAGCTTATAAAAGAATGGATGTGGCTCTGTTCCAGTGAAACTTTGCTTGCAAAAACAGGCAAGATTTGGCCTGAGCATTGTAGTTTGCAAGCCCTGCTTCTAAACCAGTGCTTTTCAAAGTATGTGGGTTAGTCCTTGTGGCCTTTTCTCTACCTGTATGTTTCTTAGAAATGTATATATTGTTAATTTCCAAATGTTTGGAGGATTTTCTGCATAACTTTCTGTTATTCTGATTTCTGTTTGTCAGAAAATATACTGGTTTTTTAAAAAATTTAATTGTTTAGGCTTCTTCTGTGATTCAGAATTTTGTGATCTTTATTGAGGCATCATGTGCACCTGAAAAGGTTATAGAAAAAATATTCTTCTTTCTTTCTTTCTCTCCTACTTATTATGCTATCATGTCATTCATTTTATTTCTACATATAATAATTTGTCATTTTTGCCTAGAACAGTTTTAAAAGCAAATTAAAAACTAGAAGTCTTATTTATCTATTTACCATTTAGATGCTCTTTATTCACATGTATAAATTAAGTCTTGACTGATCCAGACTGACTGTTCATGGTCTCTGAGAGTTGTTTGGCTTTAGCTTCTTAACCGATTTCCTCCCACACTCACCAGAATTCATTCTTTGAATTAGCCTCAGGATTTTACCCTGTGCATGCAAAGGTCTGTGTTCTCAAGGGGACCCATAAACAGTTTTTCTGGAGCCCCTTCTCTGTTCTGCAAATTCTAGCTACGTTGGCCTCTGAAATTCTAGCCCTCCTGGCGCTCTGTCTTCTCAAACCAGCATATCTGCCTCTACCTGGATTCCTCCTTGTGCTATTGACTGGAAATTGCCTCCTTAATAAAGTCTAGGACTGTTGCAGGCCTCATCTCGTGTGTTTTCCCCTCTTTACAAACTCACAGTAAAACACTGTTATAATGTCTGAAAATATTTGTTTCACGTATTTTATACAGTTTTCTCATTTATGGAAGGGGTGTAAGTTCAGACCCTGATATTCATATATAACCAGAAGTCCATCTCTCATGGTTAACCTCTCATACTTTCCATCTCACTGTTTTTTCAGTTGTCTCTTTACTTCTCTTTAATTTCATATTGAGTTTTTAATTTTATTTTTTTAGAAATTCTGTTTGCTTCTTCAGATCTGCTTGGGTGCTTTTTATAGTCTACTGTTCTTTGCTCATATGAAGATATTTTGAAGCCTTAATTTTATTTATCACATTAAGCTTATTTTATATAATCTGGGCATTTCAATGCCTGATGTTTTGTTGTTTGTTATTACTTACTGATTCTCACTCACGTCCCTGTTTCCTGTGGTTGTTGAGAGGGGGGTCGTTTTTAATTTTAAGTTTATTTTAATTGATTGCTACCTTTAAGAATTCTTTGCGGGAGGATTGAAGTTTTAGTTCTCCACATAGGATTTATGTTTGTCTGTGCAACACGTTGAAGACACTCGAAAACTGCGATCCTTAGGACCTCTTTGAATGAAAATTTTCGCCTGAGGGATTCATGATTAATGTGGATTTAGGCCTTATTGCCCTATGGAGGCAGCTTGTGGCTACAAATTTTCAGAATGGTTGTTGTGCCCTTATGCCTTGCCGCCCCTCCTGTAAAAAGGGATGTTCTCTCGTTTTCCTTAGTCAGAGTTCACTATTTTAATTGGAGGTCTGCAATTCAGATCTCTGCCTGGGGCAGGTCCAAAACTTTGTCTCCTATTCCTGTTCAGCCTGTAGAACAAAAGCCAGTCATACTAGGCTTTAGCTAATACCTAGAGTAAAGTGGATGTGAGTGTTCCCTCATGGTCCAAGATTTCCATAGGAAACCACTTTGTTTTTGTTCTCAGATTTTTCAACTTTTTGATAGCTCAGCACTGCATTTAAAAAGATGTTTTTACATTGTATCGAGCATTTGTTTTTGGCAGGAGAGATGTTTAGAGTATTTTTTCACTCTTACTGTTAGAAATGGAAGTCATTCTTCTGTTTCTTAAAGTGAAGAACTACACATATGTGCAAATATTAACAAGATGAACTATATCCAGCCTTTCTTAGGAGGTCTATAAAACATAAATGTGTAAGTGTTGATGTTTATATTACCCATGAGTAGAATTTGTTTGCCATTTATAATTTGGTTTCTTTTTTTATTTGCTTGCCTTTTTACTCCCGTCTGGATTCGTTGGACATAATTCAGCGCTTGGTTT
Source organism: Macroglossus sobrinus (assembly GCA_004027375.1). Lineage (NCBI taxonomy): Eukaryota > Metazoa > Chordata > Mammalia > Chiroptera > Pteropodidae > Macroglossus > Macroglossus sobrinus. The sequence continues at coordinate 37,672 of PVKZ01000654.1, read as the reverse complement.
CAGTTGGACTTGATTCAAAGAATGCAGTTTGTGTATGGGATTGGAAAAGGGGGAGAATGTTGTCTATGGCTCCTGGTCACACAGATAGAGTAAGTATACTCTTCGGGGTTTCTAATGGATATTGGATGGGAGAAGGCCAGAGGGAGTCATGAGATTTTGTGTTTCTGTGTTTTGTTATTGCCAAATTTTTCATATGTAATTAAACATTTTAAATACAATTGTTAATTCTCATAACATTTTAGAATGCATATATATTATAGACTCAATCTGTATAGTGTTAGCACAAAACTTTTCAACCCAGTGTTTGCTTCAGCAGGAACAATACATTTTTTGTGATTGGTTCATGCCTAGGTCTATTTAGTTTGGTTTACCACTAATTTGTTACATATATATTATAGTTTAGGTGGAATATATTTTGTGTGTGAAATTAAAATTACACTAATATTAAATTTCTCAGACACCTAAGATTTTTTTCTTTGGAAATGTGTTAAAAATATATTCCTTATTTCAAGTTGTATAAAATTAATATAAAGAATACATTATAGTCAGCTTTTTAATTAAAAGTATTATTCATAAACATACATCAAAAATTTTATCATAAACTCTTAAAAATGTGAGTGTGTGTGTGTGTGTGTGTGTGTGTAGTAAAACCCTAACCTGACCCAGCAGTACAGGAGAGATAGTCATTGATTCTATTTTGGGTGAATCTATGAATCTGTAAAAGTTGTATAGAAAAATTTGTGTGTATTTGCATTTTGGTAAACAAACTTGGTTTTTAGCAGATTTTCATATACTCACCAACACAATTTAGGTAATTATTAAAGTATTTGATATATTTTATTAAAGAATTGTGTATTCTTAGATCAAAGCATGGCACACATTTGTACTTTGGATGTAGTAAATAGACTGGTTTTAATGAAAAATGATACTGTCATTGGAGGTTTCAAAATTTATTTTTGTGGTTAGTATTTTAAAGTTGTATCAGTGTGTTTTTCATAAATTCTGTATTATGTTGAGTTGATAAACATTCATTTGTACTGTGTATTCTTTCTTCATTATCTCTAAAGAGTATCACTTTGTACATTTTTAGAGATAGTAAGCATTATACTGGCAGGTGTCAAAGAAATATGGTGAAAACTACCAGATAGCAAAATGATTCTTCTCTGCTATGAAATTATTTTCCAGATATTAGTTTTTCTTTCATTTATTATTAAAGTGCATGTTTATATGCATTTTTATTTTATCTAGATTTTTTTTATCTTATTTGCTCTTGTAAGAAAAATGGTTTGTATGTATTTAGAATTTATGGAATCTTGGGACGAAGCCTGTGGATCTCCAAAATTTTGTTTGATCCATAAATGATAAAGCTAAAAAATAAAAACAACTTTTACTGTGAAATAAATGTTTGGATCCTTTATGTAAGCAGTTCTGTATGGTAGAAAGCTGTGAAAATGTTCTCTATTTCTAGCTGTATGTGTTAAGTGTATGTTCCATTCAGATCTTTCTTTGGTAGAAATTGTGCAGGTATCTGCCTCATGCCCTAGTTCTGTTGAGCCATTCTTGTTATTTATGGACCTAATATTTTTAAATATTAAAAATAGAGGTGTTGTCACTCTACTAGTTGCTTCATACATTCATAGAAACTAAGAAATAGTTTTTTTATTCTTTATTATTTACCTATTTCTCATAAGATTTTGAAATGTTGAATTCTGATTATTTATTGAAGAATATTGTTTTATGATATAGGGTTGGGGGGCTACTTGGTCTTCTGGATAGGATTCTTAAACGATTCTGAAAATAAGTATTTTAACTATGAATCTAATTTGTTTACAGATATTTGATATTTCTTGGGATTTGTACCAGCCAAATAAACTTGTCAGCTGTGGTGTAAAACATATCAAGGTACTAGAAGGTTCTTATTTGATAATAGTAATGTTTGCTTATCCTCTGTCACTAAGTACATATCACCCTATTTATAATTTAGGATAGTTTTAGGATTTTGATAGTATTATTTTTTTAAATGTCAACATTTTTAACATTCTTATGTTCAGTCTAACGAATATTTATTGTGTAATTATTCTGTGTGAGGCATATATAAAAGGGACATAGGTATCAATAGGGAATTAATAAAACACTTTCCTTAAAGGAATTTATAGTCTAATGAAGTAGGTTTTACTCTGTTCATTCCTATATCACTTAGGAAGTAAAATGTAAGAACAGGAAACCAAATAAACTAAGAGGTTTTCATTCACGAAAGTAGGATGGCTTGGTAGAAGCAACATGCAGAGTTGGCTTTGCCACCTACCAGCTGTTCGACCTGGGATGAGTCATTTAACCTCTTTGAGTGTTTTTGTCTTTTTTTTTTTCCACATCTTAAAACTGTGGCTGCTGTTCCCACCCTCACAGAGTTGATGATTAAATAAAGCAATATCCAGGTGTTTGTTATAGTGCCTAGCACATGGTCAGCTTTCTGAGAGTGTTACCTTTTCCTCTATATTTGCTCTCAGCCTTTGACAGCCAGTGTTTACTTCGCTTAAGCCGAGCATATAATTATAGTTCACTATGATTATAGTTCAGGTTTTGAGGTCCATATAGTTAGTGGTGGTATTCATTCCTATGTTTATAGTTACTTTAAAATCCATGGTGTAAATTGGAAATACTTGCTTTTCTCCCACTATCTGATATAACAGTTCTTTATAAGCTAATTCTTAGTAAGGTTCTGAGTGCACATCCTTTGGATACGCACACTTCTATCTATATTTTCTCCAAAGCATCTTTAGCTACTGCTGCAATTCTAGTTTTTATAATCTGGTTTTGATTTGATAAAAGTATAAAATCTTTATTTTTCAACAAAGATTTAAGCAAAAGGCTCTGCTAGGTTTCAGTTACATAGTGTAAGCACTGTGAAGGTAGAAATTTTTTTCCTGTTCATCTTTGGTAAACCAGGTGATGTTTGATACAGTACTTGATATATATTAAGTCCTTAGTAAATTATTGACAAATTAATGGAGACCTTACCTCTGTTTTATATTGTCAATAAAGCTAAAAACTTTTCTCAGTTAAATTAAACAAACTGTTTTTACCCTGAGTTACATTTCTTGTAATTTGATAGAGACTATGAATAACATGGTAGCTCTCTTTGCAGGCAATACAAATGAGGAAACTAAGTCTCAGAGGTGATCTAGAACTGCATCAGCCTGTACAGCAGCAACTAGCCACATATGGCTATTTAAACTAATTAAAAGTAAATCAAATGTCATATTAATTTCTTCAGTCACGCTGTCAATATGCTCAAGAGTCACATGTACCTAGTGGTTACTCTATCGAACAGCATGTATACATACACACACATACATATAGATAATCATCATAGAAAGTTATATTGGATAGCACTAATCTGGATTCTACAACAATGGTTCTAGAGTGTCAGAATCACTTAGACACCTGGGCTTCCCTCTGCAGAGATTCTGTCTCAGTTTGCTGCGGAGGGGGCCGAGGCATCCTGTGTTTTATAATTTCCCTAGATGATTCTGAGGTGCAGCCAAAATTGAGAATCACTGATCCAGAGGAAAATAGTAGATTGAATTTTGGACTTGCTGAAAGGGAGAGGACCAGCTGTCTTTATGCACAGAAATTATGGAGCTTTTAAAATGAAAAGTCATAAAGTTTCATCGATTAAAGCATTTATTAGTAATTTGAGTAAAGTAAAGCATTCATTACTAATTTGAGTGGAGTAAACATGATAATTTTCAGTTCTTTGAGGCTTCAGATTTTAAACTAAGATCTTTGGGTCTTAAGATCTTGAAGGTCAAGTAACATCTTTAAGTATATAATATAGATTATATTATTTTAAATGGTAATTTACTTAGTTGAATTTATTCTCTGCCTAATTTTTTTAGGCAGAACTACTTAATGTCTATATCCCCACCTTACCCTTTTTGTTTCTTTATTTCTCTCTGCAAACTATTAAAAGTTACCTGAATACATTTAAAAGCACAAAATTCTTGGACATGAAGATTTATGTTTGACTTCCTATGTTCTTTCAAGAATGACCTAATTGTTCTAAATATATCTCACATTTTTAAGCTTTGCACGTAAAAGAATGGCTTAGCTTTGACAATGTCAATGAGAGCAGCATACTAAACCTTTCATTATTTTGTCTTTACTGTCTTCATCAGAGATTGAATATTAGGTTCGGTCTTTTTTTCCTATTAGCAATAGGTTGTCTTCATTTTCATTGCTAATTCATTCTCAACTTTTTTACTTAAGTTTCATGTAGACATTTTTTCAGAAACTCGAGGGAAGTATAGCATATTTTAAAAGTAATGTAGTTCATCCCCCCCCTTGTTCTTACAGATAAAGATTGAAACCAGTGACTTATCTGCTATAACATAGCTATTGACAACACTAAGATGAGGATGTGAATGTTAAATGCTATTGTTATCATAAGGGAATTTCTTAGGTAATTTCTAGTCTGCTGCTCTAATGTAGCATCAAAGTTTTGGAAATGTTTTACTGTATTTTATAAGCATTCTTTGGTAATTTGACTATATTATGTACCTTTTAGTTCTGGAGTTTATGTGGAAATGCTCTGACCCCCAAACGAGGGGTCTTTGGTAAGACTGGTGACCTTCAGACGATATTGTGCCTGGCCTGTGCAAGGGATGAACTGACATATTCCGGTGCACTCAATGGGGATATATATGTTTGGAAAGGAATCAATCTTATACGAACAATACAAGGAGCCCATACTGTAAGTATATTTAAGTAGTTTAAAAACTTTTAGATGTTAACTGTCTTCTTGTCTTAGAACCAAAGACTACATAATAGCAAACTTTCTAATCAGTTCAGTTACTTGAAAAATGTTGTAATTTGTCTATTTGTTTTTAAGATTTCAATGAAGAAATATTATCCAATCAGACATGAGAATATTTAGGAAATTAGTTTAATTAGTATCTTATTCAAACCATTTCTTTAGTATGGTATCTTTCTCAGAGTAGTGTTAAAAAAAAAGCATGTTAAATTCAACCTAAAAGAATTCTCTGTTAACCACATTGACATAAAGCTAGTGCTTTTTTGGCTAATTTACCAGTGGAAAATCAGGGGACACTTCTAGAAAAAAGTAACTTTAATTTTAATATAATTTATTAAGTGAGCAGCAAAGGAATTTAATTTTTGTACTTCATGAGATTTTCATTTAATTAAGTTATCAAATCAGGGGGGAAAATCTGTTTTTAAAACCTGTAATGGTTTTGACGTGGGCTTTTTAGCAGTTGGGTCCCTCACATAGGAAAGGGAGCTAGAGAGCACAGAGCTACTACACTGGGAGCAGTAAGATCCCGACTAGAAAAGTTATTAAATGTATTAATATGAACCACTATTCAAGAAACACTTACACAGGACTTGCTTTAAACAAACTGCCCAAAGACCAGAAATGCCAGTTTCTCTCCCGCAAAGGTTGTGGCAGTTCACATCTTCACCATCAATATAGGAAAATACCAGTTCATCCTCATATTCATCAGCACAAGATGTGACCAGTATTGTAAATTTTTGCTTGTCTTCTGGGGAAAAATTGTAATTTATTGACTACTTGAATTTCCTTTTCTATTAAACTGCTCTTCCTATTCTTTGCCCTTTTCTATTGAATGTTCTTTCCTTTATTTATATGTATATTAGAGATATTAATCTCTTGACAGTCATATCCAGTGCAGATGTCTCCCCAGTCTGTCTTTGCTTATATCTTTTCTCATATGAAAATTTTTAGGTCTCTCACAGCCCAAAGTTATATAAGTGTTCTGGTTCTTTTCTAACATATTTGTCTTATTTTTTTACAATTAGAATTTTATATCTATAATTCATTTTTATACATGGTGTAAGGTTTAACTATTTTATGTTAGGCCATATCATTAAATACCACTTTGATCACATATTGAGTTCCTATGTATACATTTATTTATAGATTTTTATTTTTGTTTTCTGATATATCAGCTTATTTCTGTGTCACATCAAAAGCTTTTAAAGTGGGTTTCTACCTTCATCTAGTAAATTTTATTTTAAAAGTCTATGTTATTAAATTATTCTATTTCTTCTTCTAGGCAGGAATTTTTAGCATGAATGCTTGTGAAGAAGGCTTTGCTACTGGTGGCAGAGATGGCTGCATTCGTCTTTGGGATTTAACTTTTAAACCAATTACTGTGATTGATCTCAGGGAAACAGACCAGGGATACAAAGGTAATAAAAATAAATATCTCATTACTAAGAAAATTCTAAATATACCAAAGATTATCTGTTTCTTTTAGTAAATATAAATGTATGTTTTGTAAATATAAACAAGACATTTGCCCTTTAAAATGTATGCATTTAATTGAAATTCTACTGAAGAGGAGAAACTTTGCCTACAGACAGTCTAGGTTTACTGTTATGTCAAAGATTCTTTCATTGTCTGATGACTGTTAAAATGCAACCCATAAAGAAATGTGATAGGTACTTACTTTGATAACCTTGGATTTTGAAAACATTTTACTATTAGAATGCTAAATGTAACTGTTTAGCCAATAAACTATTAAAAATAAAGTGTGCTGAGGATTGGGAGAACTTTTGTACACATTATACATAATATGATATTATATGTACATATGATATGTATAATGTATTAATAATATAATACACATATTATATATAATCATATTATACAGATAAGAAAACTGAGAGAAATACTAGCTTTCCCAAGGTTACAAAAGGGATTGTAGAGTATACAGAAAAAAGTAGAAGTCTCTCTTAATGATTTTTATGAGCAGGTTTCAAAATGCAATATAGACACATGAAAAGTCTGATTATTACAAGAGGAAAATAAAGTTCTATAAAGGTAATTCCTAAATATTTCCTTTTTGGATGATGTAAACTATGTTATAAGATTCTGATTGAAAGAAGTAGTTTGACTATGACTGAAGTTGTCTAATAAGAAGAGTGTATGTCTTGAAGGATGGGTAGCAAGTAGGTAAATAAAAAGAGAGAAGTATTCCATGTAGAAAGCAGTATAGGTAATTGAAGAAGATGCGTGGATCAAAGACTTGCAGATTCCTTTTATCTTACATCTAAGGTATAAAAAGGAATAAAAATTAATATTGATTTAGACAATCGGCATTCTGCTATTACAGCATTGATCTTAAATACAATTCCCTTTTGACTAGGTTTGTCTGTGAGGAGTGTTTGTTGGCGGGGTGACCACATCCTAGTTGGAACACAGGATAGTGAAATTTTTGAAATTGTGGTGCACGAAAGAAATAAACCTTTCCTAATTATGCAAGGGCATTGTGAAGGTGAACTTTGGGCACTTGCCATCCATCCTACTAAACCTTTGGCTGTGACTGGAAGTGATGATCGTTCAGTCAGGTAAGCAAATTATAAAATAATTGCATAGGCTGGAATTTGTACTTAGATAAACATAAACACTTTTTAAATACTTAGATTTAAATTTAATCAGTTTGTGGTATAACAAATGAACATAGTTAATAGGCACTTAAAATTAATAGAATTAACTATTTTAAGATTTTTTTTCTTAGAAACATAAGTTGGAGTTTTTTCCATATCAGAATATTACAGAGCTACCTACACATTTTTAACAACCATATAATATTCCACTGCATGGATATACAGTAATTTTTTCAACTAATCCCTTTATTTCTCTTAATATGTACTTATTTTTTATTTTTTTAATTAAAAATTATTAGGTTGACACTGATTAATAAAATCAAATAAATTTCAAGTGTACAGTTGAACAGTATGTCATATTTATATTGTATTGTGTTCACCACCCAAAGTTAAATTTCCTTCTCTCACCAAATATTTGACTCCTTTAACCCCTGTCTATGTCCTCTCTTCCTCCTTCCCTCTGATAACCACTAATCCACTGTCAATATCTACGAGTCTGTTTGTCATTTTGTTCGTTGCTTTCAGTTTTATATGACACATATGAGTGAAATTATATGGTTTTCAGCTTTTTGTCTGACTTATTTCTCTCAACATGATTATCTCAAGATCCATCCATATTGTCTCAAATGGTAATATTTCATCTGATGGCAATATTCCACTTGTATGTATGTGCTACATCTTCTTTATCTAATCATCTATTGTAGGACACTTTGGTTGCTTCCATGTCCTGGCCACTGTGAACTAATCCATTATTGATGGGAGTTTAGGTTCTTCCAGTTTTGTGCTATTAAATACAATGCTTGCAATGAATATCCTTATACCTATGCCATTTTGTACATGTGTAAATACGAATATTGCTGTGGTAAATTCTTAGCAGTGTTCAAAGCATATATACATTCTATTTTCATTTTTTTAAATTTATTGGGGTGACATTGGTTAATAAAATTATTCAGGTTTCAAGTGTGCAGTTCAGTAATACATCATCTGTATACTGCATTGTGTGTTTACCCCCTTAAGTCAAATCTTCTTTCACCATATTTGACCCCTTTTATTGATAATATACCTTCTCTCCCACCTCCTTCCCCTCTGGTAACCACTAAACTGTTGTCTGTGTCTATGAGTTTTTGTTTGTCTTGTTCATTTGTTGCTTTCAATTTTATATCCTACATATGAGTGAAATCATATGGTCCTCAATGTTTTCTGAGATCGTTTAGCATGATTATCTCAAGATCCACTCATGTTGTTGCAAATGGCAGTATTTCATCTTTTCTTATGACTAATGTTCCATTGTATATATGTACCACATCTTATTTATCTGATCATCTGTTGAAGGATACTCCGATTGCTTCCATGCCTTGACTACTGTGAATAATGTTGCAGTGAATGTCGGGGTCCATATATTTTTAAGGATAAATGTTCTCAAATTTGGGAAGTAAATACCCAGAAGAGGGATTTATGGGTCATATGGTAATTCTGTTCTTAATTTTTTGAGGAACCTCCATACTATTTTTCATTGTTGCTCTAACAATTTACATTTCCATCAACAGCTTATGAGGGTTCCTTTTTCCCTCATAACCTCCTCAACAGTTGCTATTACTTATTTTGTTGATTGGATATATACATTTAAAATTTTGATAGATAATGCCTTGCACAGAGTCAGTAACAATTTACATACCTATCATACATAGCAGCAGTGTACGACAGTGCCTGTTTTCCCACACCCTTGCCAACTCTAATAATTACCCCAAAGGTGAAAAAATGATACCTTGTGTTTTTGAAAACATGCATTTTTGTCCTATTGATGGATGTTGAGTATGTTTTCATATGCTTAGAGGACATTTGTATTTCCTTTTCTGTGACCTGCTCAATCTCTTTGCCTATTATCTATTAGTTCATTGGTCTTTTTCTAATTATTTTTAAATAGGATCTGACAAAATCTGTCTACATGTTAAAGAAATTAGCCCTCTTTCTGTGACTGTAGTTCCTGGACCAGCATCAGCATTACCAGGGAACTTGTACTAAATACAAATTCTCATGCCTTATCTAGGACCTAATATCAGAAATTCATCAATCTGGTTTAATAAGCCTTCCAAGTGATGATTATATGCAGTGAAGTTTGAGAACCAATGGTCAGTGATACGAGTTGAGATACTTTTTCCACTTTGTCATTGTCTTTTCTCCCTATTTCACGTGTAATTATTTCCATTTGTATCTCTAAAAGATGGCTCTAAACATCATCACAATATTGTCATTAGACAGCATTCCTTTGGCTTCTTAGGCTCCAGATAAGGTCCATATATTGCAATTGTTGCTCTATCTTTAAATCTCTTTTATTCTACAGCTTCTTTCCTTTCCTTTTTTCTTCTTACAGTTTATTTGTTAAAGAAAGTATTTGCCTTCTGGAGTTCTCCACATGCTGGATTTGGTTAACTGCATACTCAGTGTTTTTTTTTTTTTTAACGTGTTCTCTTTTTCTTGTACTCTGTAAACTGATAGATGTAGAGGTTTGATGAGATGCAGTTAAGAATTTTTACCAAGAATATTTCCTGGGTAATAATGTGTATTCCTCTTTAATGGTATGTAATGTAGTCTCTCTTTTTATTTATTTTTGTTGTATTAGCAGCCATTGATAGCTATTATATAGATCAGTGTTTCTCAACCATTTTTTAAAAAACTATTGCTTTCCTGATGAGACTTTTTGACATTTTTTTCCCCTAATCACACCTCTTCTGCGTGAAATTTTAACACTACAAAAAAAACTATCTGTTTTTGTACTGTAGCCCTTTAGAGAATCACAAACCATTATAATATTTAAGATTTTTATCCTTAATAACTGATTTTTAGCCCATTTGAGGTAATATTATTTCTGTTAAGACTATATTACCTAGATCTGTTATTTCATTAAGAATTTCGAATGGTGGTATTCTAACTTTTTTATTCATTACATTTGTTAGCTACCATATTTCTATAAAGAGAATTTCTTCTCATCACCTGTTTGATTATTCTGGGTATAATTTGTACAGGAAAAGGACAAAAGTACTTATTTCCCATTTACTAATTTAAAAAATAATTAGTTCCTTAGAATCTTTACTATGATCTGTTCATATTTCTTGCCTTTTTTCTGTAGAATTGTAGATCCTTTTTTCCTTTATTTTTTGCAGCTCTTTATATATCATGGATATTTACCCTTTGTCATGTGAGTTGCAAACAATTTTCATCAGTTGCTTTTTTACTTAGGTAGTTTTTTGCTGTAAAAAAATGTTTTTTTCTTGTTATTTTGTTTTAGGTAGCTGAATTTATCAATATTTTCTTAATGACTTTTGCATTTTCTATCATAAAGAAATCTTCCCCAAAGTTAGTTTTTCCACATATTTTTCTAGTACATTAATGGTTTTATTTTTATATCTAAGTTCTAATCAGCATAAATTTACTCTAGTGTGTGTAAGAAGATGGGGTGCAACCTAATTCTTTCCAGAAAACCATTTTTTTAATGGTCTGTTAATCAGTCATGCCATTTACTGTCATTGTGCTACTCGGTTTTATGGGGCTGGGAGATGCCATAACTCTGTGTTCATGTGGTTACACTTTATCCATGTGCTTTGCTAGGAACTATTTTATAGTTCCTTTCATTTTAGATGAATTGCTAGTACCAGCTGCTGCATAGCTGTTGAAAAAAGGGCAACTGGTTTTTTAAAAAGTAATTGCTCAGATTTGTTTCTCTTATTGATGAGCAAGTTACTTGGAAAGAACGCTTCCATTGAAAACAACTAAAAATGCTGGTTAAAGTGTAAGTCACTTGAAAAAATGTTCAGAGAACAGTCAAGATAGTAAGGAACTGTCGGCCAAGTTGTGGGCATTTAGGAGCATCAGTCAGCCAAAGCCCCTTTTGTCCTGAGAGCATTTTTTCTTTCATTGAATAAACTTGGGTTCGACGAATGGCCTTCTCGGGGCATAGAGGCAGCAGTCAAGGCTTAGAGCTGCCCTGGGAAGGTGGTCCAACACAGCCAGCTACAACTATAGATTAGGCTCTGCTAAAATATCCCCAGCAAATTTGTGTGGGAATGTAGAGATTTTATTTCTTGCTTCAAGTTTTGATAGCACAGGAAGTATATAAAGCAGCTTGGTGGTATTATTTAAACAGCATTAACTGTTGTCCAGATAACTTTACCATAGTATATATAAGTTGTACATATAAGTGCTGCTTTTGCTTATAATTTTAGATTGAATTTATTAAGAAACAGTATCAAATCTGCAGCAAGAGCTAATTTCCAAAGTCATTCAGTATTTAATAATAGTTGAGGGCAGTTCTAGTTCAGAAAAATTTCATTCTTGTCTCTGAAATCACAATATCCCAAAACTTTATTAATTCAAAGCCATTAAACTGCTGTTTGTTAGGGCAAGTCAGGATTTTTAGCTTCTATCAGAACTGACAGGGGTTAAATTCACAAAGCAAATGAAGTTCATGGTCAACACTATTGGTTCTAAAACATGAATCAAAAAAATTTTTTGCAGAATACTTGCTGAAGAATAATACAATCAATAATCATAGGCTTTGCAACAATTAATGAATAGAAACCTCATTGAACGCATTTCCCATTAGCCCTGACAATACTTGCTGGTGGCACCCCGAGCTATCTCTTGGATTACAGTCCTAACCTCACTCCAAAGTTTGCCACGGGATATATCACTTTTATTATTATTATTGCATCTCTACTATATTGTTAGGCTTTGGAAACAAATTATATTCTGTTTATAGCTTTAAGTTTTTAGTAGTGGTATTCTCATTTACAAAATATAGTAACTCTTGATTGCTGAAAATCTCAAATACTCGGTGTTCTGCTTTGTGTTGTTTCATGCTTTGAAATTTACCACATTAAAAAATTATTAAATACTGATCATCATATACATTTCTGTTACATGAAGTTTAGAAACAAGTTCTGTTTAGAAACAACTCCAAGAACAGTTTTTATATTTTATTTTCACATTGAAAACTAGTCAGATTTGCTTCAGCCTCAAAGAGTATGTTCATGTAAAATTAACGTGGGCACTTCTGTTTCCTAAATGGGAAATGGGTTAAAATGAGTCAGGAGGCCAGAAGGGGGAGCTCTCACACCCTTTGGTCACAGAGGTGGACAGGAAGAACTGTTTATAATAGCTCTCCCAATTTCTCCTCTTTAAAAGGTTCCTCTCTTTTGTTTCTTGGGACTTGTGTGGTTTGCCATTAGACTGCAGTGTCTGCAGTGGCAGTTCTTCTTTGTTCCCAAATAAACCCATTTTTCTGGAGAAATATTTGGTTGTTTAAGCTCAACACCTTACATTTTCACAGGCTTTATAAATTTGAGCCTTTTTTTTCCTATACATATTGTTTACCACCATTTGATTACACTTCACATTGTATTAGATTAGTGCTTTCTTCTCTGATGCTTTTGAAAATATTCCAGCCTGTTGTTCCACACATACTATTCATAGAAGCTAACTGTTCATTACTTCAAACTTGGCATCAACTCCTCAAATAAACAACCGAGTACTATCTGTGACATCTGTTGACTCATCAGTATTCAAGGAAAATCACTTAAAACTATTTGCCTTGTTTTTTAATTAACTGTTGATGTTGTTCCCAACACCCTCAATTCTTTGAACAAATGTTCTCACCAAAAAGCTAATAGTCTTACATTTATTTTCTCTGGACACATTTCTTCAGCTGCTGCAATCCAAAATGATTTACTTAATCCACTACCAATAAACAGCTTTCTTTGCTTGGCTAACAGATGAGCCATTCAGAAACTTATTTTTGTTGAAACATTTTAATTTTCAAATTTGTAAAGAAATTCTGCAGTGAGGTATATATTTTTTTAATTTTCTAATTTTTCTGACCATTGCTTTCCTGTGAGTTTAAAATACTGTGATGAGTGCTTGATCTGGCAATGTTTATTTGTATTATTTTAGGACAACTATCGTGTCATTGCATAACAAACACAATGCTTTACCATCTAATTCAATAACAATACAATCTCTGCTCCACTGTGCCTTAAAAATGCAAAATTCAAAGTTCATTTTTTTTCTTGTTTTGACATGATGGGTTTGTACTAGAAATTAAAAATAACAAAATGTCACCACATGTTAATCCTGGTAGCACTCGAAATTCTATCCAGTTAAAACTGTGCTACTGCCGTTCGTACATAGTGCACTGAAGGAGCAGTGCGAAGTGATGTGTCACTCACTGTCTCCCGACGGCTCTTGCAGTGACTCTGCTCTGTCTCTATAGAGCGAAAGCTGTAACAGTATGCAAACAAATGCAGCTGTTTTCCTGTAAAACTCAATTTACGGATTTGAATTTTATTAGAAGTCCCTTTTCTCATGTCTCAGAATGTTGCTATTTTAACTTACTTTCAACCGTTTAAAAATGTAAAAACCACTGGTTTGCAGACTGTACAAAAACAGGCAATGGGCCCAGTGCAGCCCACAGGCTGTGGTTTGCCGACCCCTGTGACAGAGCATATAAAATCTTCAGTAAATATCACATTTTTATCATATCATAATTTTAAAACATTGGAAGTTTTCTTGTAAAATGAGGAGACAGTGATGCCCACTTTTACTGTTATATTTTTCACCATTACATACAGCTGTAGACTAGAAGTCTTTGTCAGCATGATAAGGCCAAATACATGTGTATGTGTGTGTGTGTGTGTGTGTATGTGTGTGTGTAGTATAAAATATATTTATGTATAAAGAGAGAGATTTGGATTGGAAAAGAAGAAACAACTGTTATTTGCCGATGTTATGATTGTATATGTGGAAAAGATAGATAAATTATTAGAATTAAAGAGAATTTAGTACATTTTCCTGGATATAAAAACAATATACAAAATAATTTTTCCTGTAAGACAGCAATAAACAGTACTTTTTAAAAACAGATACTGCTATGAAAACATTTAGAAAGTCTACTTAGTTTTACTGATCTTTTCTGGACATTTTGAAGTAGGTGCCTGTTCATTAAGTTATAGCTTTTGTTTTTATAGGATCTGCAAAGTTTCTCCCCAAGAACTATTTCAGCTATATCCCACAAGTTTTGATATAAAATAATTCTGTTATAGCTTACTTCAAAATATTAACTAATTTTCATTAGGATTTTGCCTTTGTCCTTTCGGTTATTTGGAAGTATAATTCTTAATTTTAAACCAATGGGTATTTTCTACTTTTTGTTGTAGGTTTCTAACATTAGAGTCTTTAACAGACTGAATTTGCATAGTCTTAAGTGTCATCCTTATATAGTGTATGTCATATATCACTATATTATACATGATCTCTCCTTTGATCAAAGTAGGAATCATCTAAAATGAATAATTGGAAAAAATCAATGTCATGATGTTGTTTTTTAAAAATAAAGGATTCTGTCAACCCTTGTCATTTTAACCATGAACAGTATTCCTATTTTCATAGATAAGGATTCCTCGCCATGAAACCTATAGTTGAAAATCTGGATTTGTCTTGCTTAAAATGAGATTATTACTTTAACCAGGATCTTTTCATAGTCCATCATTATTAAGCAAACACTAGTTAACTATTCTTTTATTATATAACTATTCTTTTCATTAAATGTTACAGAATATGGAGCTTGGTAGATCATGCACTAATAGCAAGGTGTAACATGGAAGAACCCATTCGCTGTGCCGCGGTAAATGTAGATGGAATCCATCTTGCTCTCGGAATGAAGGATGGCTCTTTCACTGTACTGAGAGTAAGGTAAGGTATCAGGACAGAAATAGGAACAGTAGGTATCTAAGTAAGATGGGACGTATAAGTGTTTTTGTCCATTTCTTCTTTTATTAATATATATTTATTTCAGTTATTGGTTTTATTAAATATTAAAATATATTTATAAAAATGGCTCTGTCAGAAAATTAAGTTAACTCAGAAACCTTGGTTTTGGGGGGTTAAGAATGCTTAGAAGATTAAGCTATAAATTTGTGTCCTGATTTTCACTCCTTGATAGTATTGATTTTCAGTAATGATCCCCTGCCATTGAAAGCAGAAAGGGTGATGGAAGGGATATTGAGGCTTTAAAATTGGATGACCGGTTTTGTTGTTATTAACAACTTCATGCTTTGAAAAAATGCCTACATCTCTTCCTGTATGTGGGTAATTAGAAAAGTTTAAAGCAGTTAGTATCTGGTATTGAATTACATATAGATAGGGTGCATCAGTTGAATTCTATACAGCCATTAAAAAATTGCTGTAGACCCACGAGTGTCCACAAGGATAAACAGTGTTTATGAAATCTTTCTTCTCTAGCTGGGTGGAGCGGTAGCGTCATCCACCCAGGTGCCCAGTTCACAAATCATTAATCCATCTCTCTCTTGCCTCCCTCATCTAGTTAATTACAGAGTTTGGGAGAATCTACTTCGTACATTGCTCTCAAATTAATCTACTTCTTTCCATTCCTACTGCTGTATTATATCGGCTTCTAACTGGATTGGTGGAATATCATTTCAGCCGGTCTCCTTACCTCCTATGTTGCTTGCTTTGAAACCTTTTTCCACTGTGCAGTTACAGTGATGCCTTTAAAAACGCATTTTTTTACACCCCTCCTCTTTCTAAAGCGTGATGAGAGCTTTGTACTGTCCTTTGTACTGAAGTTCACAATCCGTAACTAACACAGCCTGTAGTGACCACCTCTACAGCCTGTTTCTTTCTGCCTCAACCTCTTCCTTTCAACATGCAAAGAACATCTTTCACTTTTTTCAGATACATCGTGTTCTCTTGAGCTTCTATAGATGGTGACTCCTCTTTCTGGGGCATTGATATATGCTGAAGGTTTTTTTTCTCAAACTAATTTTTATTTATTTAAAATATAAAATTTACCCTTTTAACTATTTTTAAGCACATTAAGCACATTTATGCTATTTTGCAACTAAGAATTTAATATGCACTGGTGTGCACTGAAAATAGTCATTATTATTTTTTCAAGATTTACCCTTTAAATTATTGTATGCAATAAACTGGCTGAATAAGTTCTTATCTCTAATAAGTCCATATTTTAGCAGCTGAGTCCAACATTGCTGACAGGATTATTGGAATAGTTATGACAGTTAAATGCCTTTGAAGTTTAGCTATAAAATTCTAACTCACAAAGTATTCTTAATCCTTCTCAATTTACCTGGTCATGATTCCTTCTTGGCTTGCTTGTGATTACTCCCTGTATCATAAAGAAGGATTCCCAAGTATAGCAGTACTAACATACCCTCACAGGAGCGGTTATGCTATGATTAGAGAAACACAGAACAGGTTAGACTCTGACACACTGATTCTTAAACTGGGGTACAAGGTGCTGTGCCAGGAAAAAATGTCACATAACTTCTCAATATATCTCTCTTCCTTATGATAAAAAAATTAACAAATATATATATATATATATATATATATATATATATATATATATATCACTAATATCATGGAGTCGAATAAAAAATTGCAAATATTTTTTTAAATTAGATACATACACACACAGACACACACACACAGACACACACACACACACACACATGACTTTGACTTGTAGTGAGCTGCATGGTGTTATCAGCACCAAATTCCTCACAGGCACTCATTCATTCTTGTGAGTAGTTAGGGAGACTTCAGTGGAAGAGCTTAATAAAAATTATGCTGAAGATAGAGTAAAGTTTCCTGCAGGGCATGGGGTAGACTTTAGTTGTAAAAATAATGCAGGACAGGACAAATCCCTCCAAGTGGGGACTTAAGTCCTACACAGAGAGATGGAGGGAGGGAGAGGGAGAGAAGGAGGGAGGGAAGGAGGGA